>CM052441.1:113479461-113512590 GCA_028533085.1 Varecia variegata
ATATGGACATCTAAAAAAATATATATAGAAAAATTAGCCGGGCATGGTGGCACATGCCTGTAGTCCCAGCTACTCGGGAGGCTGAGGCAGTAGGATCGCTTGAGCCCAGGAGTTTGAGGTTGCTGTGAGCTAGGCTGACGTCACGGCACTCACTCTAGCCCAGGCAACAAAGCAAGACTCTGTCTCAAAAAAAAAAAAAGAAAAAAAGAAAATGAGAAAGAGAATCTGTGAGAGAACTTGGATAGGAGAGAGGAGTAATGCAAGCGGAAAGAGAAGCAGAAAAAAAGAGAAAATAAAGGCACTGGCCCCTTCAATCCCAGACACACCAGTCTGTAGGTCAATTAACTTTTAGGGAAAAAAATTGTGTGTGTGTGTGTGGTTTGTAAATAAACAAAACCTCTATATGTTTGTGTATGTGTTTTTATGAAAGTACACATAACTGCTTACGGTAGGAGGGTAGAATGGATGGGGGTGGCTTTGCCTTTAATACATCTTTGCATTGTATTATTTCACTTGCTATAACCAGTATCTAGTATTTTTATAATTTGAAAAACACCAGATTTTTAAAATCATGCAAAACAACGGTATCAGCAAATTAATTATTTTTATGTTACCTATTTACAGTCGCACTTTCATTCTCATCTAATCCTCCTTATCCATCCTAATTTGTTGAAGGAAACACCATATCCCTATAGCTACCACCTGGCTTCTGACATACCAACTGCAACAAGGACTAAACATTCCAATTCACATATTCCCATAACAAGCCTTTATTACTGGAACTTAAACAGTTTTCTGTCTTGGCTTTTCTGCAACTTCCCACCCTTGTCTTATTTGCTAGGTCTTTTGATTGACCACAAGTACTTACCCCTTGGGATTCCCTCTGCTGAGTCTTGGGCAATCCCAAGCTCAAGTTTGTCCTCTTATATTGTCTTCTTCCCCATTTTCATTCAAGCCACTGTTCTCTCTAGTTCCTGCACTCTGGAACCATTTTGTTTCTAGAGCAGTGCTGTCTAATAGAAATATAATTAAGTCATGTAGTAATTTAAAATCTGTTAGTAGCCACATTCAAAAAGTTAAAAAACTCTGGCTGTGGTGGCTCATGCCTGCAATCCCAGCAACTTGGGAGGATGGCTTGAAGTCAGGAGTTTCATACCAGCCTGGGCAACATAGTGAGACCCTGTCTCAAAAAAAAAGTTAAAAAGGTGAAATTAGTGTATTTTATTTAACCCAATATATCTAAAATGTTTCAACATGTAATCAACATTAAAAAATAAGATATTTTGGCTGAGCACGGTGGCTCATGTCTATAATCCTAGCACTTTGGGAAGCTGAAGTGGGAGGATTGCTTGAGGTCGGGAGTTCGGAACCAACCTGAGCAAGAGTGAGACCCCGTCTCTACAAAAAGTAGAAAAACTTAGCTGGGCATGGTGGCTCCCGCCTGTAGTCCCAGCTACTCGGGAGGCTGAGACAGGAGGATCGCTTGAGTCCAGGAGTTTGAGGTTGCAGTGAGCTATGATGACGCCACTGACTCCAGCCTGGGCAACAGAGCAAGATCCTGTGTCAAAAAGATAAATTTTAAAAATAAGATATTTTACTTTCTTTTCACACATAATCTTCGAAATGCAGTGTGTGCAGTATTTACATCTATAGCACATCTCAGACTAGCTACATTAGAAGTGGCTGAAGTACTAGACAACACAGTTCTAGAAGGGCCCGTCCCCTGATGGCCCTGCAGTTTATAACAGATTATATTATAGTTCCTCCTCTTTGTTGTTGTTTAGAGAGTGTCTTGCTCTGTCATCCAGGCTGGAGTGCAGTGGAGTGGTCATAGCTCACTGTAACTCCAAACTCCTGGGCTCAGGCCATCACCTCCTGAGGAGCTGGGACTACAGCGGGCACCACCGCACCCGGCTAATTGTTTAATTTTTTTTGTAGAGACCGGATCTCGCTATGTTGGCCAGGATGGTCTTAAACTCCTGGCCTCAAGCGATCCTCCCGCCTCTGCTTCCCAAAGTAGTTTCTCTTCTTGGGATTGCCGCCTGTCCCCAATTTATTAAGACTTCCAGAGTGTAAGTAAGGTGCTGTGAGTGTTCAAAGGAACACACTATCATAAACGATTAACTGAATACTTACCTTTCGGCTGTTTTCAGAAAATCAATTCTGCATTTAATAGATTTCCCATCCAGAGGGGATTCAAGAGGCAGTAGAACGTAGTAATTGGTAGTGTGGGTTGGAAGCTTGGCTCTGCAATTTACTATCTGTGGGCCCTTGGGCAAATTGCCCTTGGTCTCAGTACCTTCTTCTCTAAAATGGGGATATTTATAGTACTTCAGGGGTCCTTATGCGGATTAAACGAGTTAATATACATAAAGCGTTTGGGACAGCGCCAGGCGCATCATCAATGTTCAGTATATGTTAGCTATTATTCCGGTAAACTTGTTGCAGGACCTAACGTAAGTCCCAAGAAAAACTCAGAAATTCTGAAGAGGCATTACAGCCCAGGTTGAGAACCCGGTCTCAGGCCATCACGAACGCGGGACCCACGCGCCGACCGCCAAACCGACGTAAAAACCGCTCTGCTCACGTTTCCCTGCGAGGCTCCCTGGCCGGCCCTTTCTTGTCAAGGCTGAGGCGGGAGGTAACCAAGGGAAACCTGAGGAGACACTTCTTAAGGCCAGGCCAGGGAGACAACTTTTCCGACGGGGCCTGAGGCGGGCCAGAGGAAGCCGGAGAGATGGACTCCTGGACTCTCAGCTACCTGCAGTGTCCTCGATGTGAGGACACAAGACCCGCCTTGGCCCAGGCCCGCGTCCTGACCTCCCACCCACGTCTGTGGCAGGGGTTTGGTCCCGAGCGGGCGCCAACGATGGGACGGGCGGGGGGCGTGGCCAACGTCGGGCCCCGCCCACCCCGAGGGCACGGCCGGGAGCGGAAGCGCCTGCCTGATGTAGCCAATCGGGAAGCGCGGAGCAGGTTCAAATAAAGACGGCGGGTGAATATGGCGTCCCTGGTTTGGTCTGAGAGGTGATCCATCTGTCTTGTGTGTTGAAGATGTGGCGGGTGAAAAACCTGAGCCTCAGCCTGTCGCCTTCGCCGCAACCTGTAAGTGGGAGAACTCTCTTGGCGACAGAGCCAGGCCTGGGCTAGTGGGGCGGGAGCGCTGGCGGCGCCGAGTGTCCTGGAAAGCTGGTTTGAGCCTGGGGGTGGGGGGGCGTGTGGAGTCTTTTTGTTCGCCCTGCCGCTTCCTTGCGACGGGGGTGGGAGCCTGCTCGTCTTATTGCCTCATAGGGACTTTTTAAGGAAGGAGCAAGGGCCGGCTGGCAGAGCCCAGTCTTCCTCACACTCGCTCTCTTCTCGCTTTCATTTTCAGGGAAAACCAGCTATGAGAACTCCTCTCCGAGAACTCACCCTGCAGCCGGGTGCCCTCACCACCTATGGAACAGGGACCCCCATTTGCTCCTCGCTGACCGCATCACTGTGCAAGCTGGGGCTGCAGGTGAGCTTCTCCTAGACAGCTGCTCAACTGGGCTGTTTGCCCAGGACTAGAGCTCAGAGGAACAGAGGGCCAGAGCTGGAACGTAATTAATAACGATAATGAAGTCTTCTACCTCAGTGACATCCATTTACAGCTATTCAGGCCAACAGAGAGGTGCCCTAGGGTGGTTAAAGGAAATCCACTGAGAACTTCAATCTCTATTTAGCTGTTAGTTTTTATTACCTCCTCCCCCGTTCGACCTTTACCAAACTACTGAGAAATACTACCACCCTGATTAGTCGTCTCCCTCTAGCATGGAATCACTTATAGAAAGGTCAGTCTGCTGGAAGAGTGAGGCAGTATCCATCCATTCCCGGAGGTGTCAAAACTCTCCTGGTATCAAGTCACACCACTGGAAGGCAGGGTACTTGGAACACCTTAGTTTAAACTAGCCCCTTGCAGAATTGCCCTCACTGATTTGTACTTTTGTCAAAGAAGTAACCATGTAGAAACTGCTTTTCAGTTGCTGTAAAAACGTGTCAAGGAAGGAGCTTGATCCCTCTATAAGGTTCCTCGAAGAAAGGCTTTAGAACTTGCTGCCTGGGACAATTGTCTTCCTGAAGAAATTGCTATCTATTCTCTTTCTGATAATGAGAACTATGTAGTTTACCATATTTTCCCTCTTCTTCTGGCTTCTAGAAAGCTCAGGGTCAAATTCAATGATCAGATGCAGCTACTCTTACTGCTGAAATAGGAAGATTTGCTTCCTCTTTCTTTTTTGACTATGACTTTGTTATTTCATTAACCTTATCTATCTGTTCTTTTTCATGCTGTGTGAATTATTTTTGGAAAGAGATAGGATATCAATAAAATAGGTTAGAGGAGCAAAGAAGACTATGTAAAGACAGATGATAGCCTGAATAACAGAAGTATAATGGTGGCAGTCTTCCTTGAAAGAGCTCTAATACCTAATGTCCAAATGGAAATGTTTGATAATCTGCACCATCCAATCACTAGCTACTAGTCATATGATCATTAGTATTTTTTTTAAGGGAGGTGTACATGGGTACTTTATTTATTTATTTATTTAGACAGAGTCTCACTCTGTTACCTGGGCTAGAGTGCTTTGGCGTCAGCCTAGCTCACAGCAACCTCAAACTCCTGGGCTCCTGTGATCCTCCTGCCTCAGCCTCCCGAGTAGCTGGGACTACGCCACCACACCCAGCTAATTTTTTTTCTATTTTTAGTTGTCCAGATAATTTTTTTTTATATTTTTAGTTGTCCAGCTAATTTCTTTGTATGTTTAGTAGAGATGGGGTCTCTTGCTGCTGAGGCTGGTCTCAAACTCCTGACCTCAGGTGATCCTCCCGCCTCGGCCTTCCAGAGTGCTAAGATTACAGGTGTGAGCCACCACAACTGGCCAGTCACATGATTATTGAACACTTGAAATGTGGCTAGTGTAACTGAGGAACTGAAGTTTTAATTGTATTTAATTATTTTAAAATGTGGCTAGTGGCTACCATATTGGACAGTGCAGCTTAAGGTAGAAGAGAAATAAGTACTAAGTGGAAACTATAGAGTTTATAGAATTTAACCATAGTTATTTAATCATAGTAGCAGAATACTAGATTGAAATTTAGATCTCCTACCCTCTTAACCATAGGGCTTACTACCTACTGATATAGTCAGCTACATAGACAAAAAGCTTTTTTTCCCCCCAACAAAATAGCTATTATTTTTGATTTTTAAATTTTTGATTGTTTATATAATATATATTCATTGTTTGAAGCACTTGAACAATATATAAATATAAGGAAGAAAATATGTTTCTGCTATCTTAGAGAACTATCATATTTGAGAATTCTTTCATGCCTCTGTTTATATATATTTTGTGTGTATATAGGTATATATATGTATATACACACATCTTTATATTATCATAATACTTTTTTATCAAGGTACTTTTTACCCTTAGATGCAATCTTCTTTATCTTCTCCTTCCTCCCCTCCTTTTTTTGCTTAGTTGTATCTTTTTTGCCCCTCCCTTGGAATCAATCCCTCCCCGCATGCCCTGCTCTTCCCAGGTATTTTAACAACCTGATGTGTATCCTTCTATATTTTTCTCTGTGTTCTTCTAATAATATGCAAACATATTTTATTTATAGGAACACAATATACAGCCAATCCTTATTATTGTGGTTGCCATATTCTATAAAGTTTCTTGAACAATGAATTAGCGAATACTGGACTGCTGCTCCTAGGGGAAATAAATACAGGGTTAGGTTTCTTCTAGCCTCAGATCGAAACATTTTCATCAAGATGATGTCTTCAAGATTCATCCACCTTGTAACATATGTCAGAATTTTTCTTTTAAAAGCCTGAATAATGTTCCATTGTATGTATATGCTGCATTCTGTTTATCCCTTCAACTGTCAGTGGACACCTGGGTTGCTTCTACCTTTTGGCTATTGTGAGTAATGCTGCTATGAACTTCAGTATACAAATATCTCTTTGAGACCCTGCTTTCAATTCTTTTGATTATGTACCCAGAAGTGAAATTGCTGGATCATATGGTAATTCTATTTTTAATTTTTTGAAGAACCACTATACTGTTTTTCATAGTGGCTGCACCATTTTACATTCCCACCAACAGTGTACAAGGGTTCCAATTTCTCCACATCCTTGCCAACATTTGTTATTTTCTGTTTCTTTTTTTTTTTTTTTGAGACAAGTTCTCGCTGTGTTGCCTGGACTAGAATGCAGTAGTATCATAGCTCACTGCAACCTCAAACTCCTGGGCTCAAGCAATCTTCCTGCCTCAGCCTCTTGAGTAGCTGGGACTATAGGCACGTGCCACCGTGGTTGGCTAATTTCTTGTTTTTATAGAGACAGGGCCTCACTGGGTTGCTCAGGCTGATCTTGAACTCCTGACGTCAAGCAATCCTCCCACCTTGGCCTCCTGAAGTGCTAGGATTACAGGTACGAGCCACTGTGCCTGGCCTATTTCCTGTATTTTTTTTTCTTTTTATTTTACCCAAGATGCTGCATCTCAATTTTTTTTTTTTTTGAGACAGAGTCTCACTCTGTTGCCCGGGCTAGAGTGAGTGCCATGGCGTCAGCCTAGCTCACAGCAGCCTCAAACTCCTGGGCTCAAGCGATCCTCCTGCCTCAGCCTCCTGAGTAGCTGGGACTACAGGCATGCGCCACCATGCCCGGCTAATTTTTTCTATATATATTTTTAGCTGTTCATATAATTTCTTTCTATTTTTTTCTTTCAGTAGAGACAGGGTCTCACTCTTGCTCAGGCTGGTCTCGAACTCCTGAGCTCAAATGATCCGCCCGCCTTGGCCTCCCAGAGTGCTAGGATTACAGGCGTGAGCCACCGCGCCCGGCCAATTTTCTGTATTTTTGATAGTAGCCATCCTAATGGGTATGAAGTGGTATCTCACTGTGATTTTGATGTGCATTTCCCTAATGATTAATGATGCTCAGCATCTTTTCATGTGCTTATTGGCCATTTGTATATCCTCTTTGGAGAAATGTTTATTTAAGTCCTTTGCTCATTTTTAAATTGGGTTTCATTTTGTGTTGTCGAGTTGTAGGAGATTTTTATATATTCTGCATAGAAACCCCTTAGCAGATATATGATTTGCAAATATTTCTTGAAGTGATTTTTAAAAAGAGTAAATAAATAGGAAATCGATAAACAGAGCAAAACTTTTTTTTTTTTTTTTTTTTTTTTTTTGAGACAGAGTCTCACTCTGTTGCCCGGGCTAGAATGAGTGCCGTGGCGTCAGCCTAGCTCACAGCAACCTCAAACTCCTGGGCTCAAGCAATCCTACTGCCTCAGCCTCCCGAGTAGCTGGGACTACAGGCATGAGCCACCATGCCCGGCTACTTTTTTCTATATATATTTTTAGTTGGCCAGATCATTTCTTTCTATTTTTAGTAGAGACGGGGTCTCGCTCTTGCTCAGGCTGGTCTCGAACTCCTGAGCTCAAACAATCCGCCCGCCTCGGCCTCCCAAGTGCTAGGATTACAGGCGTGAGCCACCGCGCCCGGCCCAGAGCAAAACTTTTAAGTTGCACTTTTGTATTTCTAAAAGTCTTTGCTTTGTCTATTAAGCTTCTAGACTGTTTAGTGCAAACTAATTTATGTTTTTCATGTCATGTATCTTCAATTATGTCTTTTATCATAATAGTGCTATAGACTGTTTGATATTAATATTACTACCTCTGCTGTATTTGCTTCTGTTTGGTATCTCTTTACCAATCCCTTTTTCTTTTCTTTTTTTTTTTTTGAGACAGAGTCTTGCTCTGTTGCCCGGGCTAGAGTGAGTGCCGTGGCATCAGCCTAGCTCACAGCAACCTCAAACTCCTGGGCTTAAGCGATCCTACTGCCTCAGCCACCCGAGTAGCTGGGACTACAGGCGTGCACCACCATGCCCGGCTAATTTTTTCCATATATATTTTTAGTTGGCCAGATAATTTCTTTCTATTTTTAGTAGAGACGGGGTCTCGCTCTTGCTCAGGCTGGTCTCGAACTCCTGAGCTCAAGCGATCCGCCCGCCTCAGCCTCCCAGAGTGCTAGGATTACAGGCCTGAGCCACCGCGCTCGGCTCTTTTTTTTTTTTGGAGACAGAGTCTTACTCTGTTGCCCAGGCTAGAGTGCCGTGGCGTCAGCCTAGCTCACAGCAACTTCAAGCTCCTGGGCTCAAGCTATCCACCGGCATCAGCCTCCCAAGTAGCTGGGACTACAAGCATGCGCCACCATGCCCGGCTAATTTTTTCTATATATATTTTTAATTGTCCAGATAATTTCTTTCTATTTTTTTTAGTAGAGACGGGGTCTTGCTCTTGCTCAGGCTGGTCTCGAGCTACTGAGCTCGAGGGATCCTCCCGCCTCGGCCTCCCAGAGTGCTAGGATTACAGGCGTGAGCCACTGCGCCCGGCCTACCAATCCCTTTTTCTACTTTCCTTTAGCGCTTTGAAAGAAAAACCTTAAAAGTTGAAATAAGATACATGAAAATACAATAAAACATAACAGTATAACAAATTAGTATAAAGCACACATCCATGTAACCAATACCCAGGTCAATAAATGTAATACAACAGTGCTAGAATATCAGAAGCCCTTTTCAGCTCAACATTTTGTTTTTAAGTCTTATCACTGCAATAAATAGGAAATTTCATGTAAGTCTGATATTATTGTTTTGGTAAATAATTGGTCTATCTAAAGCTTCTAAAATAGTTTTGTCTTCATTGTGGTCAGAAATTTTGCAATTATATGTGTAGACATGTATCTTTGCTTGTCAGTCCTGCTTAGAACTTAGTAAGCTGTTACAGTTTGCAGTCTCAGGTCTTTCTTTACCTTAGAGAAATTTTCTTCTGATATTTATTAATCAATGCCTCATGTGTACATGTACTCTTTTCTCCTGGAATTTCTTTTATGCAGATGTTAGATTTCCTGGGTTTATCTTCCAACTCTCTTAGCTTTTCCCTCAGATTTATATTTCTTTGTTTTTTTATCTTTGCTTTAAGATATTTCTTCCACTTGTCCAGCCCAGTAATTCCAGTCTCAACTCTGATAATTCTCTTTTTCAATTCTTTTTACTGAAATTTTTTATTTAAAATGATATTTATGTCTACAAAGTCCTTTTTTTGTATATGTTGCACTTAAATCTTCTTAAGTAATCCATTTTTTGGTTCAAATTGTCATCTGTCTCTTCCAGCAGCTCTGTTTTGTTAGTCTACCTTTTCTAACTGTCATAGAGCTTGTCCTTTCTCTGGCTACTAGATCCACTTAAGGTCATTCATATTTTCCTTTTGTTTTTCATTCAGTCTCAGGTTCGGCTATCCTGCAAGTGGTAGAAGATGCAGTTGTCTTTGTCCCTATGACCTAGCAGTAAGGGGTTTTCAATCCCTTGTCAGGGCACTAGGAGGAAGTCTCTCTGTGGCTTTTCAGTCTTCTCTGCTACAAAGGCTAGAGCTCAAATTCCAGGGCCAAGTGGATTCGATGTGTTCAGGACATCTTCAGCTCTTGTAGACCAGGTCACTGGCACAGGCTGATGTTACCCTGTCTCCCTGGAGTTCATGGATCTCTGTGGTGTTATGTGCTCTCTAACTCTGGTCCCCAAATTCTCATCTGTTCCAGAAGGGAGAAAAATCTTGTACCAACTCTAGATTCTGACAGCACTTGAGCCTTCACTCATACCCTGTGGACCCCTCCTACCTGTTCCACTAGTAGTGGGCTGGAGGTAGGAATAGAGAGGAGTGGGGTCACATGCAGGCTACCCCCTGTCCATGATATGAATATATATTCTCAGCCTGTTAATAATGTAGGCTAGTTCACTTGGAAGGACCCAAAATGGCTTACTAGCTTTTCTTTCCCTACTGTTGGATCTCTGCAGTGAGCAGCAAGGATCAGCCAAGTTCTTACCTAAGTAGAGGTAATGAGAACTCTTTCCTTTGTTGAGTTTGGACAGTATCTTGCACCCATAATTGTATGTTGGGAACTGAATTGACTCCCTTAGTCAACTACTTTTCTGTCCTTTGGCAGGAAGGCAGCAGCAATTCATCTCCACTGGATTTTGTCAATGCCAAAAGGACAGACTCCCCATCAGAACAATTCCATCATCCCTCAAAGTGGCTAGAAGCCTGTCAGCATGAATCAGATGAGCAGCCTTTAGATATGATTCCCCAAACCAACTCTACTCCCAAAACATCTAAGGAAGCAGTAGACCTACCGGATGACTCTGTGGTTAAAACCATGGTCCTTGTACCCTCTCCAGTGGGGCAGCAGCAGGATATTACATTTGAGGTCTATTTAGATACCATGGCACAGACAAACAGAATCTCTCTAGGTGAGCCTTTGAGGCCAGGAGATCTGGTGAGAAAAGAGGTGGCACCCTGCATGGAAGACAGCTTTCCAGAAGTTGTTGCTGCTATGCCTGAGAAACCTACATTTCAGGATTCTCCATCCCATGTCTTGGAATGTCCACCAAATCACTGTTCTGAGCAACAGCTACACTGCTCCAAGGAAAGCAGGAGGGATGGTAGGACAGAGGCTGTGCCTGAGAACTTAGTACCTTCTGAAAGTAATGACTTCTTGCCATCCTCCATGCTCTGGCTTTCCCCTTCAACTGCCTTGGCAGCAGATTTGCCTGTTAATCATGTGGACTCAGAGGAGGAAGTTGTAGAGCGTAGACCTATGAAGGAAAGAGAAATGAGCTTTCCCACGCTCCCTGAGGAAGTTGAATTGGGAGATCGAGCACTTGTCTCAAATGTGGAAGATATTCCGTCCACATGTTTGACACCAAATCCAGTAGAAATGGAATTCCAGGCAGCTCCAAGCCCAGCAGTGGAAGATACTGGCAGGATTCTTATCTCTGATGCAGAGCCGTGGATGTCCCCACTGGCCTGGCTGGAAAAAGGTGTAAATACCTCAGTCATGCTGGAAAATCTCCGCCAAAGCTTATCCCTTCCCTCTGTACTTCGGGATGCTACAATTGGCACTACCCCTTTCTCTACTTGCTCGGTTGGGACTTGGTTTACTCCTCCAGTGCCACAGGAAAAGAGTACAAACACATCCCAGGCAGGCACGGTGGGAACCAAGGACAGTACTTCTGGGACAGAGTGCCTCCTGCGTGGGTAAGTGCCCTTATGTCCTGTGAGCTTCATTACACTGGACCTGCCACTCCCATCCCTTCTCCTCCCCTTCTTTTCCTTATGTTCTTCTCTTCCTGCTGCAGCCGGCCTCCAGATCTGACTGCCTTGTCTCGACATGACTTGGAAGACAACCTGCTGAGCTCTCTTGTCATTCTGGAGGTTCTCTCCTGCCAGCTTCGGGACTGGAAGAGCCGGCTGGCTGTCCCTCACCCAAAAGCCCAGGATAGTAGCACACAGACTGGCACTTCTCCTAGTGGGGTAAGAAGGTTCCTTCCAAAGCTTGGAGGATCCCAGTGGGCCCTCTTCCTCAGAATTTAAGCTGATAAGCTATCAAAGGGCAAAGGGGATGACTCAATCACAGGAACATTCTTAGAATATGTGTAAAAGCTGAGGATCTGGAAAATCCCTGAAAGCTTTGGGTACTCACTATGCCCCTGGGGTACATCAAGACTATCCAAGGGAGTGTAAGCGAGGAGAGTTTTAAAGGAATCAGTTTCTAGATCTTCATCTTCCAAATAATACTCTTTTTTTTTTTTTTTTTTTTGAGACAGAGTTTTACTCTGTTGCCCGGGCTAGAGTGCCATGGCGTCAGCCTAGCTCACAGCAACCTCAAACTCCTGGGCTCAAGCATTCCTACTGCCTCAGCCTCCCAAGTAGCTGGGACTACAGGCATGTGCCACCATGCCCAGCTAATTATATATATATATATATATATATTTAGTTGTCCAGCTAATTTCTTTCTATTTTTTTTTAGTAGAGCCGGGGTCTCGCTCTTGCTCAGGCTGGTCTCGAACTCCTGAGCTCAAACGATCCGCCTGCCTCGGCCTCCCAGAGTGCTAGGATTACAGGTGTGAGCCACCCAAATAATACTCTTTACTAATTTTTTTTTCCTATTTCCCTATTCTCAATTGCTCATGCCCACTTTACTAAAGAAGAGCATACTTACTACCTATCCAGAACCTTACATTGTCAGGGCATAGCAATCAAAGGACAGTAGAAAATATTTGTGTACATGCTGAGAAAGTGAATGACTGTAATAATTATATAACATGTCATATTTGCATGTTTTTAACAAAATTGGAGGGAGATTTTAATTATGTTTAATTATGTCAGTGGATCAAGCATTAACAATTTTTAATGAAAGTTTGCTAAGGTTTTTGGCATATATCTCTAAAGGGGTTCCTAGAATTGGCTGCCATGCCCTTCTTCCCTTATTCCATTCCTGCTTATTCCCATTATTTATGTGAAGAAGATTTCTCAGTGCTTACATCTATTACAATGGAAAAGAAAGAATCATGAATTATTGCCCAACCATGTCTTATTGTAGGAATTATAGTAATCCACAGATACATGAACTAATAAAGGAAGAAAGCTCCATCCATTTCATTAATAGGTGATTCCCAATAAAATTTTACTGGGTATGTTTATGATTTTTTAAAAAAATTATACTATTATGGCCAGGCACAGTGGCTCACACCTGTAATCCTAGCACACTGGAAGGCCAAGGTGGGAGGATCACTTGAGGCCAGGAGTTTGAAACCAGCCTGAGCAACATGGCAAGAAAAAATAGAAAAATTAGCCAAGTGTGGCAGTGCATGCCTATATTCCAGCTACTAGGGATGCTGAGACAGGAAGGCAGGAAGATCAATTAAGCCCAGGAATTTGAGTGAATTATGATAATACCACTGTACTCTAGCCCAGGCAGCAGAGCAAGACCCTGTCTCAAAAAAAAAAAAAAAATTATATTATTATTATTACAGTGATTAGTATACAAGTGATGAAAATATTTCTCCTTCCAAAAGAAAGTTTTTTCACTTAAAGTCTTCTGGTCAAAGGAATTTAAAGGAAATTGTAATTTAAATTTAGATAAACTTTTGTTGTTGTAGAGATGTTGGTTAATAACAGACTTTAAAATATAAAAATATGTTAGGATGAAATTCTGAAAGGAATAACAAATACAGGTTCACAGATTAAGAGGGATGTATAAAATTTCTGTTAAGGAAGAGCTTTTTCACGTATTTTTTAAAGGTGCTAAATAGGTATCAAGGCCGGGCGTGGTGGCTCATGCCTGTAATCCTAGCACTCTGGGAGGCCGAGGCGGGAGGATCGCTCGAGGTCAGGAGTTTGAGACCAGCCTGAGCAACAGTGAGACCCCGTCTCTACTAAAAATAGAAAGAAATTATCTGGACAACTGAAAATATATAGAGAAAAAAAATTAGCTGGGCATGGTGGTGCATGGGTGTAGTCCCAGCTACCCGGGAGGCTGAGGCAGTAGGATCGCTTAAGCCCAGGAGTTTGAGGTTGCTGTGAGCTAGGCTGATGCCACGGCACTCTAGCCTGGGCAACAGAGCCAGACTCTGTCTCAAAATATATATATATATATATATAAAAAAAAATAGGTATCAAATCATTTTGGTATATGTAGTATTTATGCCATTGGATATATTTAAGAGTGATTTAACATTTTTATTTCAAACTATCAGTGTTTATAATATGCTAGAAATTACAGCCTTTGCAACAATTTAAACTTAAGCGTGCTCAGTCTTTCAAAATTATTGTAGGAGATAAGAGAGGAAAACAGTTTAAAACCACTGTTCTAGAGGACTCTGTAACAACACAGGCCTCAGTATTGTGGCTGTTGAGATAATAGGTGGCTATGAGATACGGTCCCTGAGTGCCCAGAGATCTCCTCTGGGTTGAAAATATCTTCCAAGTAATGACTTTACCTTTTGCCAAAAATCCTGGAAACCAGCCCCTCATTCCTGTAGCTGCTCAATTTCTCTCCTTTTTTACCTTTGTATCCTTTTCTCTTGTTCTTGACCTTGTTTCCCATCCTTGGATCTGCCTTGTACCCTCTTCCCCTGAAGCTTGCCTGGTCCCTTTGGAAGCCACTGAAGCAAAACCAAAGAGGGGAAATGACATCACCTTCAGCCATTCCCTATCATCATGCCATGTCCTTGCCGCTTGGCTGCCTCTTTCACATTAATCTCATCACCTGCCTGACTGCCCAGCTCTGAGCAGTGTGTGCGCCCTATCCAAGGCTCATGGGCTACTCCGTGCCTTACTGCACGATGAAGCAGGGAATGATGACCGCTTTGCTGGGGAAAGGAGCTGTGAACTCCAAGAGATCTGAGGATAATGTGCCTCTGTCACCTTAAATCCAGACTGCTGCAGCATCGTGACTCAGCACTGCTGCTGCCGCAGTAGCCTTTTCCCCAGATGATAGCTGACTTTCGGGAGGAATGAAGATTCCCAATTTTCTCTTAAACTTTAATCTTCTTTGGACTCAACTGCCTTTGAGATCATATTTATCTACTCTATGCATACTAAGATAATGAACAGACAGTTCGTTATCTGCCCCAAGATAATGAACAGACAGTTAAAGAATAAGAAAATAAAAATGACTAATAAATACTTGAAGGTTAGCATTACTGGTATCAAAGAAATGCAAATTGAAACAATGAGATGCTACTTTCTTCTGACACAAAAGCAAAGAATAAAATAGATAATGCTGTGCTGGTAACCATTGTCCTTTTGTCAGTAGGGTAAAAATTGGTTCATCCTTTTTTTTGTTTGAGACAGAGTCTCGCTCTGTGGCCCTGGTAGGGTGTGGTGCAACCTGCACTCACTGCAACCTCAAACTCCTGGGCTCAAGAGATCCTACTGCCTCAGTCTCCCGAGTAGCTGGAACTACAGGTGTGCGCCACAATGCCTGGCTCATTTTGTCTATTTTTAGTAGAGATGGGGTCTCGCTCTTGCTCAGGCTGGTCTCGAACTCCTGAGCTCAAGCAATTCTCCCTCTGCGGCCTCCCAGACTTATAGGAATGATTATAGGAATTATAGGATTCCTATAACTTATAGGATATAAATCCTATAACTTATAGTATTATAGGAATGAGCCACTGCCCCCAGACCAAAAAGAATGTTTATTAAGAGTTTTTGATAACATGGAAAAATAAGTTTAATATAAGTTCATGGTTTTTAAAGAAAGGAAATCAGACTTCAAATAACCTCTGAGAGGCTTTGAGGTAAGATAAAATACCAGCAGAAGTTAAAAATGGGTGGTACTTTACTTTGATAGGTCCCCCTAAAGCAGATATCCCAGTCTCAGGCTATTCCAATGAGGAAAAATAAAGTAATGACAACAAGACGCCATATTTTTTATGTATTATCTCAATTGGGGTTTTTCTTAAGCATTACTGTATTTCCATCTAAGATACTATCAATATTAAGGTACATCCCAATTTCAGAGGTGTTAAAATGTGAAAAGATATTCATTTTTGAATTTATTGGATATGGTAATTTATTTCTAAATTGGTGGTCTATAGCTTTTTCCTTGACATTTGAGGGAAATATTTGTGAGTTACAGGAAATCTCTATAGCAAGTAAATCTCTGATGTGGGGGTGCATTGTTGGTTAACAATCACTGGTATAGGTGTTGAAATTATTAATGATTTATTTCCTTTTTATTCATTTTTATTTTATTTTATTTTTTTAAAATATGAAGGGGTGGGGGATTGTGAGGAGGGGTGTTCAGTTGCCTTATTTGTTTTTGTTGAGACAGTCTCACCCTGTCGCCCTGGGTAGAGTGCAGTGGAGTCTTCGTAGTTCGCTGCCACCTCCAACTCCTGGGCTCAAGTGATCCTTCTGCCTCAGCCTCCTGGGTAGCTGGGACTACGGGTGCACGCTGTAATGCCCAGCTGGGTTTTTTTTTAAACTTTTTGGTAGAGACAGGGTCTCACTCTTTCTCAGGCTAGTCTTGAACTCCTGAGCTCAAGCAATCCTCCTACCTTAGCCTCCCAGAGTGCTAGAATTACAGGCATGAGCCACCACACCCGGCCCCGTTTTATTCATTTTTATATTTTCCAAAATTTTATAATAAACATATATTACCCTTGTAATTAGAAAAAAAGTTACTTTTCAATGGAATTTTTTAGGATTTTTCTTTCTGACTTGGCATCATGTAGTTGTGAGCCTCGTTCCTGCCTATAATAGCAAAGGCTACTGTAACTTGGAGGAAAGGGGAATGAGGTGCTAGTGGCACATGTTGCCAGCTCAGAAGGAACAACTCGATTTCTCTGGCTAGATAACTAAGAAACCTCAACATCTTCAGGAGAGCCAGGAGATTGGACAGGCTCTGCGGCAGGCCAGGAATGTCTTGGTGAGTGTTGATTGACCTTATACCACCATTGGTTCTCCTGTGAAGATCAACAGTAGAAAATCCTGGGTGGTTAATAGATGGTGATACTCAGCTGTGGTAGTGAAGGGAGGTTTCCAAACCTTTGTTAAGTATATCTCCTTATTAAGAGCTTGGAATTGGGGTTAGTGTCCTTCTTCTCCAGTGACCCTGCTTCCTGCTTAGTGACTTTATTTGATCTAGCCTTCTTTCCCTCTACAGAAATCATGGGTGCTAGTCTCTAAAGAGCTGATATCCTTGCTTCACCTGTCCCTGTTGCACTTAGAAGAAGATAAAACTACTGTGACTGAGGAGGTAAGCAGCATGAAGATGGAGGTACAGGCCTCTGGTGGGACTGAAAGCCAGAAAGAGGAACACAGCATCTGATTCTTATTTTGTAGTCTCGGCGAGCAGAAACCTTGGTCTCCTGCTGTTTCGATATGTTGAAGAAGTTGAAGGCAAAGCTCCAGAACCTCAAAGCAGAAAGGGAGGAGGCACGACACAGAGAGGAAATGGCCATCAGAAGCAAGGATGCAGTAAGATGCCATCTGTTCCTAGATGTGGGCAGTTTCCACCTCAAGGTTCCTGTAGGAACAGGAACATGAATGCACTTGAGACACAGATGGGTGGGCTAAGAACTGCCTGCCCTGGGGAATAAAGAACTAAATTACCAGGGTGTTGAATAGTTATAGCTTTTTGTGCTATTTCCCCCATTACCCACTGTGTCCTTGCAACCTTTTCCCTCAACAGGCAGAGACAGTGCTGGAGGCCTTCTGTGCACATGCCAGCCAGCGCATCAGCCAGCTGGAACAGGACCTGGCATCCATGCGGGAATTCAGAGGCCTTCTGAAGGAGACCCAGACCCAACTGGTAATTTAAGGGCATTTTCTTTCCTGGGATCCATGCTGACACACTGAGAGGATGGTCACATATCCCTACTTTGCTGTAGCCAAAGGGAAGGGGCTCCCTCCATACGCAGTCCTTCTCTTGTAGGTAGGGCTTCATACAGAGCAAGAAGAACTGGCTCAGCAGACAGTGAGTCTTACTTCTATCTTGCAGCAGGACTGGATATCCATGCAACTGGATGTGAGTATTTGGGGCCATTATAACCACTTCCTTACTCATAGCCAGTCCTGTTATGAGCTTTGCCTCAAGTGTGCTCTTCTAACCTGCTTGCTTACCCTGACAGTATGTAACATGGACAGCTTTGCTGAGTCGGTCTCGACAACTCACAGAGAAGCTCACAGTCAAGAGCCGGCAGGCCCTGCAGGAACGTGATGCTGCAATTGAGGAAAAGCAACAGGTACAAACCAGGAGTGGGGACTGCTTAAGCCTGGTTCCTTCTTTGCAGAAGGCTTTTCTAATTTGTGATGGCATTAGCCTCCTACCCTGGACCTGTCTTCTTTCCACCCTTTGGGTTTGGAGGACAGCTGGGTCCCTTACCTATAAGATGGCCTTAAGCCCAGTTGTTTCCTTTGCCCTTCAGCACTTTCTTTACTTCAGCAACTTTTTTCCTGTCTCTACTTTTTCCTGAGGATCAACCTCATTTTCTGCAATGTTGCTGCCCAGGAGCAAGGTAGTTTGCTACCTTGTTCATAAAGAGAAGCTGGACTAAGTCATGGGATCTTGATTCAGGAGGAACTATAGGAGTAAAACTATCTTTTCTTCCTAGGTTTCCAGGGAGCTGGAACAAGTCTCTGCTCATTTAGAGGACTGCAAAGGCCAAATAGAACAACTGAAGATGGAAAACAGTCGCCTAGCAACAGGTGTTTGTGTGTGTATGTGTGCAAGCGTGCAAGCCGTTGAGCGTGCTAAGGCTTGGAGTGTGGCAGTAGAGCAAGGAAATGCTCTAGAGCATCTGCTTTGGTGCAGAAGTGTGGGGAGTTTCTGGCCTGGTGACCGCATGGTGTCATTAGAATACTTTTGATCTAGATCTCCGGGCTCAGCTGCAGATTCTGGCCAGCACGGACAGCCAGCTAAAAGAGCTACAGAGTCAGCATGCCCATTGTGCCGAGGACCTGGCCATGAAGGATGAGTTGCTCTGCCAGCTTACCCACAGTAATGAGGAGCAGGCTGCTCAGTGAGTCCCTATCAGTAGGAATTATGGCAGTAGGCACCCAGGATGTAGGACCAAATGGGATCTAATATGTGGTCTCTGGCAGATGGCAAAAGGAAGAGATGACACTAAAACACATGCAGGCAGAACTGCAGCAACAACACACTGTCCTGGCCAAAGAGGTGCGGGACCTGAAGGAGACCCTGGAGGTAAGGAATATGGCTTGGGGCAAGGGAGCTGGTAAACCTCAGGATGTGACTCTTGCCTGATGGTATTGAGGTGAGGTTTCAGACTGTGAATTGGAAAAAGCCTCTGTCCCCAGAGCTCTAAAATTCCCCACATGAACTCATTTTCTCCCTCCCTCTCTTATTCCTTTCCTTCCTTCCTTCTCCTGTCTTCCCAGTTTGCAGACCAGGAGAATCAGGTTGCTCACCTGGAGCTGGGCCAGGTTGAGTGTCAGTTGAAAACCACGCTGGAAGTGCTCCGAGAGCGCAGCCTGCAGTGTGAGAACCTCAAGGACACTGTAGAGAACCTAACGTAAGATCTCTACCTTTCTGTGCTTCCCCCTAAGTGCTTATTTTTTCCAGGAACACTTCTAGAAGCCAGTGTCTCCAAGAAGAGAACTGTGATGGTGTTGAGCCTCTTTTTTCTCTCTCTGCATCTCTGTGTGGGGATTTGGAAGAGGCATTCAGAGAAGGTAACCTGGTTTTTGGCTGTCTTCCTTGTTCCTTATCTCAGGGCTAGACTGGCTAGCACCATAGCAGAGAACCAGAAGCAAGACCTGGAGAAGACACACCAGTATTCACTACAGCTAGGGGTGCTGACTGAACAACTGCAGAGCCTGGTCCTCTTCCTACAGACAAAAGTAATGGAGAAGGTAGGATCCTGGGGTTCTTTCTCTTCCCTTCCAATTATATCTTTATTGTATAGAATGGTCTTCCTAAAACACTACTCTTGTTCCATCTCTGTGACCCTAAGTGACTTTCAGTTACCTATCTACAGGGCCTCTTTAGCCTGTTGCTCAAACCTTTCTTCACCTGTCTCTTGCCTCCCTACTAGTCCAGCTAGACTGCTGTATGCTATATGCATGTCCCATGTCCATTCACACCCACACTTGGGCTGTTCCCACATCTATTCTCTTCTCTCTTCAAACTGTAAATATTTTTTTTCCTTTCCTATTAAAATCTTTCCTGTTCACCTTCTTTTCTGAAACGTTCCCAAATCCTGTGGCGTCAGTGATCTCTTCTCTGCTATGATATATTCCTCACGAACTTACTCTCCTTTTGCACTTGTATTACTTTTCCTTGGATATTTGATGTCTTCAACCAAATTGTGTTTAAAGAAAGCAAAAATTTAGCCTTGCTTCTTTTGCTTCCCCACAGCACATAATAAACAATAAATGGTTGATGTCATTTAGGATACACAGTTAATTAGCTTATTCTACAGATAAAGGTACTACCAAGATCCTGAAATTTAGAAATGCTTATCCTCTGACCCTCTTCCCCAACTGTGTGCTGAGCACAGGATTTCCAGTGAATCTACAGTCTAGCAGGGAAGACAGACAGATATAAACTTGTCATCTTGACTTATGATCATGGTAGAGGTCTGCATGGCCCACTGTGGGAGCACAGAGAAAGGAGGATCACTTCAAGCTTTGAAAGTTAGGATGTCTTCTCAAAGCAGGTGACCTGGCAGAGTCTCGAGGTTTAGAAGTTTGTAGGGGAGGGGAGGGTACATAGGAAGGCCCACCAGGCAGAGGGAATAGTGTATGAAAATTTCATCTGACTACATATGAAAGTCATATGTAGAAAGTCATATATATAGAACACTATGTGTACTTCTTTGTAGTGTCTACGTTGTGACAAGATGTGGGTTAGGTGCTGGGACTACAGGATGAGCGAGGCAAGGCTCCACTCATATGGAATGTGGCAAGGCTGGGGAGTGAGAAGTAGCTCTTTATGACTGGAGTGTGGGAGGCATACGGGGGAAGGCAGGGGACAACACTGGAGAAGTAGGCAGGAGGCCAGATTGTGAAGGACTGAAGTAATGGCAGTTATAGAGAGGGTAGAGAGGAGCAGATGGATTGAATGGAATCAATACATATTTAAGGGGTAGAAGTAGTAGAACCTGGGGACAAATTTGATATAAAAAATAAGGCAAAAGACTGAATGTTGATCCTTAGATTGCTAGAAAAATAGTGACATTCTCCTCCAGAACTGGGGTCGGCAAACTTTTCCTATAAAGGACCATATGGTAGGTATTTTGGGCTTTATAGGCCATATGGTCTCTGTCTCAAGTACTCTGTTTTTGTAGCTTAAGAGTAGCCATAAGGCCAGGCCCCGTGGCTCACGCCTGTAATTCTAACACTCTGGGAGGCCGAGGTGGGAGAATCGCTCAAGGTCAGGGGTTCGAGACCAGCCTGAGCAAGAGCGAGACCTTCTCTCTACTAAAAATAGAAAGAAATGATTTGGACAGCTAAAAATACATATAGAAAAATTAGCCGGGCATGGTGGTGCATGCCTGTAGTCCCAGCTACTTGGGAGGCTGAGGCAGAAGGATTGCTTAAGCCCAGGAGTTTGAGGTTGCTGTGAGCTAGGCTGATGCCATGACACTCTAGCCAGGGCGACAGAGCGAGACTCTGTCTCAAAAAAAAAAAAAAGAGTAGCCATAGATAATATATAAATGAATGGGTGTGGCTGTGTTCCAATAAAACTTTATGTACAAAAACAGTAGGCAAGCCAGATTTGACCCATAGGCTATAAGTTGCTGCTCCCCCTGCTCTAGAATAGTAAATACAGGAGTAGGGACAGGTTTTTGATAGGGTGGGACAGGGAAAATAGTGAACTCAGCTTTATACATACTAAGTTTCAGATGGACTGTGGAACATTCTGGTAGATTTTTTCACAGGCAGTTAGCCTTTGGGTCTGGAGACTGGGAAAAAATCCAAGAGAGAGATTGAAGAGTCATTCATGTGTAAGTGGAAGCTTGAAGTCGATGTTTTTGTGGAGCTCCCGAGATGGCTACCCTGGGAATGGGTTAAAGTGAAAAGAAGGCCAAGGACTAAACCCAGAGGAGTCCAGCAGTTAAGGAAGGACCTGTAGATAGAGAGAAGAAACAGCCAGAAAAATATGAGGATTACCTTTGAAGGAGAGAGAATCATGTCCTGGAAGCTAAGAAAAGGAGGTTTCTCAAAGAACAACATGGTCATCAATATCAGATAGGTCAGGGAAAACAAGAGTTGGAAAGTGTCCATTGCATTTGAAAGTAAGGATGACACTGGTGGATCAAAAGATAAGAATTTTAGTAGAATGGCAGGGCTCCCTGAGTGTAATGGACTGGGGAGTCAATAGATGGTGAGAATTTTAGGCAAGATGTGTAGTCTTTTTTCTTTTTTAAAAAAATAAAGGGAAAGAGAAAACGAGTAGCTAAAAGATGATTCAAGAAGCTTTTTGTTTTGGTTTCATTTTTATAATATTGTTGTTGTAGTGGGACAGACTTAAGAACATAAACACGTTCAGGAAAAGGCACTAATGAAATAGTTGAATATAGAGAAGTGAGGTAATAGGTAGAAGAACATTCTGGAAGAGATGGCTGGGAGTACCTGGGAGTTCAGGAAATCACTAACCCTGAACAGCAGCTGATATTATTTTCCCTTTTACCCTTAGGCTGAACCAGAGACACTTCTGAGCACAGCCTGTGCTCCTGCCCGGGAACACCCTCTGCCCAATGATAGCACCTTCTTGGGAAGCATCTTTATGGCAGCGGCAGATGAAGGTTAAAGGCCCTGGGATGTGGGGTGGGAAACTTGTGACCCTGCTCTGGATACCTTTGGCTGTTGAAGATGCTCACCATCAGGCCTACCTCTCCCTGGCTTCCATTATGGCAGACCCCTGACTGGGTCACCAGAGGAGTCCTCTCCCATGGTTGATTTTTGTTTTAGAGCCAGAATCAGCTCCTGTGCCGTTGCTTGGAAGTGACAAGAGTGCTTTCACCCGAGTAGCATCAATGGTTTCTCTTCAGCCTACAGGTTAGGATGGGCTCCAGGGATCCTGCCTCATTTCTACAAAATCTGGTGGTGATGAGTAAAGACAAAAGCCGTGAGAAGTGCTTTGTTCTAAAAACCTCAATTCTACTTGGGCTCATTTTATTTTTGCCTTTTGGGATCTGTAATGTTCCGGATGTTCAAATCCTATGGGTGGGGAACATGAATAAGAGTTGTGGAAATGATGGCTTTACATTCCTTCCAGGCCTGAAGGGCTGTACCTCTATCTGCAACTTTCTCTTTCAGAGACCCCAGGCATGGAGAAGAGCCTGGCAGAAATGAGTACTATGACTCTTGAACTTCAGAGCCTTTGTTCCCTGCTGCAAGAGTCTAAAGAAGAAGCCATCAGGACTCTGCAGCAGAAAATGTGAGTGGGATGCAGTCTTGGTGACAGAGGGACAGTGAGACAGCTTCTTATGCCAAGGGCCCAGCTGGCCTCTGAGAGGACAGGAATGATGCTAAATTCTTCCCTACCCTAGTTTTGATCTGCAGGATAGACTGCAGGCCCAGGAAGAACAGCATCAGGAAGCCAAGAAGGCAACGGAAGCAGACATAGAGAAGCTGAACCAGGCTCTGTGCTTGCGCTACAAGGTGAAGGAGGGGCCTAGAAGTGGGGCGATGAAGAACTGGGGCAGCCCTACTGGTCCACTGGGAGCTACTGTCTCTTCAGGAATCTGGGTGGTAGCAATTTTCCAACTACTGCCCTAGTTTTGCCCTTCCTGGGGTCACACATTTCACATATTTGGGAATCAGCTATGGGCTGACCTATCTTCCCAGGGAGACCCAGGAGAGAAGTCAGGAATTCTAGCAGAACTCTCCCAACACCGCAATGTGCCTTGACTGATTTGGCCCTGGAGGAAGAATTGGAGTGGTATTGACTGGTCTCACCTGGGCTGAGCATGGGTCAGGCACTCTCTCCACTCTCCTGGCAAGGGCTGCAAAGAATCCAGTTCTCCCTCAGTGTCTGCTCACCTCCCTTTCCTTCACAGAATGAAAAGGAGCTCCAGGAAGTGATACAGCAGCAGAATGAGAAGATCCTAGAGCAGATAGACAGGAGTGGCGAGCTCATAGTACGTTCATCATGATGCCCAGCCTCTGCCCTCTGTGTCACTGGCAGCCAGGATCCCAAATATGAGAAGTAGATACCCTGGTCTACCTTTGTTCACCACATGGGATAAGTAGGTTAGAGAGAACCTTTGAGGGTTATTGGATACGTCTCCATTCTCATCCCCAGAGCCTCAGAGAGGAGGTGACCCAGCTCACCCGCTCACTTCGGCGTGCAGAAACAGAGACTAAAGTGCTCCAGGAGACCCTGGAAGGCCAGCTGGACCCCAACTGTGATCCCATGGCCACTAACTGGATCCAGGAGAAAGTGTGGCTCTCCCAGGAGGTGACTCAGAGTTAACAGAGAAGCTGGGCAGCTGGTGGGGACTCCAGGCTGTGCCTCTATTGATCTGGACATATCTATAGGTGGACAAGCTGAGGGTGATGTTCTTAGAAATGAAAAATGAGAAGGAAAAACTCATGGTCAAGTTCCAGAGCCATGTAAGAATTTCCATGTCATTCCCTGGCCATTTCCTACCATGACTAGCAAGTGCCCTGCCATGTCTCCCCTGTCCTACCAAGTCATGCTGTTCTTTTGAGCATAACACTTATGAAACCTAATTGCTTTCTAGAGAAACATCCTAGAGGAGAACCTTCGGCGCTCTGACAAGGAGTTAAAAAAACTAGATGACATTGTTCAGCATATTTATAAGGTAAAGGAGGGTGAGAGTTGATATGACTAAGGCACCTGGTATAAGGCCTGGCCCCAGGAGGTACTGATGAGCATAGCTCTGGTTCTCAGCTTGTGCTGAGAGCTGGGCCTGGCTCACTACTGCAGCCTTCTCTGTGGCTTCTGTTTTGTCCCCTCTAACTCAGTGGCTGCTTCCTGGGGCTGGGAGCCTTGGGCCTTAGGCATATGGTTCTGAGCTGCTGTTTTTGCCCCCTTCTCAGACTCTGCTGTCCATCCCAGAGGTAGTGAGAGGTTGCCAGGAGCTACAGGGATTGCTGGAATTTCTGAGCTAAGAAACTGAAAGCTGGAATCTGCTTCACCTCTTTTTACCTGTAATAGCCCCTTACCCTGACATCAAGACCAATTGGAATACAGTTGACTATGTTTAATGCTATTTAAATAAAGTGTATTTAATGTATTTTTTCAAGCTCACTCAGTCTTATATTTTGGGTGTGAGGGGCTGGATGAGGTCAGGGAAGAGGCAGCTGGGCCCTCCTGCCTAGGCGCCCTCTGCAGATCCCGCGCTCCACCTCCTGCCGCATCCAAAGCCAAGGCTGTCTGCTCTTCCTCACTTCCCTTGCTTCCCCCAAAACTCTGGGCACTGGACTGCTTGTTCCCTGGCTCACCGCCTGGGGGAAACAGAAAAGGCTTCATTCTCTTAACTTTCCCCATCCCCCTCAAGGGTAGGCCTTGGTAAATATGGGAGTGAGGACAGAGAAACTCAGTTCATTGCTCCCACCCCTGAACTTGGGTACCTTGTTGGTGTCTCTGTCCCACCTACCCAACCTGTTGTGACTGTTTAGGTGACTTCTCTTCACCAGACCGGGCTTAACCCCCAACATCCAGCAAGTGCCCAGCACATGGTAAAGGTGATTGTGGCAGAAACGAACACAAGGCCATTTCCTGCCTCTAGGGCCCTGGTGGCAGGGCTCCACGAGGTGGGAGGGGGAAAGTCCATGAAAGCCTCGGAGGTCCTGGCAAGGGAGTCACTCCACCTCGCCGCCCCGCCTCTGTGGGCGTGGCCTTGCCCGGCACCAGTCCTGGGGAGGGGTGTGGCCAGGGCGGAGAGATGTAAGCCCCGCCCTCCTGAGGAGTCACGTAGCTCTGCGGCATCCGCAGCTTCATTTACCGAGCGAGCCAGAGCTGGAGCTGCAGTCGTTGCCGACCAGAGCCGGAGCTGCTAACTGGCTGCGCACAGGTAAGGCCTGGGTGAGGCGGGAGTTGCTCGGCATCTCCGCTTCCTCTCCTTGGCTCTTCCCCTTGGCCATCCTTCTGCTCCCTGAGGCCCCTGGATGTGCTTTTGCGGCACTTTCCTAACATCCTTGATCCTTTCTGTCCACTTAAAGCCCCATGGCTCAGCTTCTCCCATTCCATCCCTTCCTTTTACCTCTCCCACCTGGACCTCAGCTTTTCCAGTCCCCCATCTTCCTCTATCTCTTGGATTTTTCTTTGGGGTCAGCCTCTCCCACCCAGACCATTTTCATCTCAGCTTACTCCCTCTTCTCCCAGGGTAGGTCCCCTCTCCAGTTCTCCTGCATTCTCTGCACCCTGGTCTGAGTCTGTCCTCCTGACTGGTTAGCTTGCATCACCATTGCCTTCCCCAAGTCTCCTCCCCACGCCTGCGTCTCCCTCCCTTTCTCAGCCTCTCTACTCACACTCCTTTCAGCCTGAATCCTCTGCCCTGTTTCCCCTCTAGGTGTCCGAGTTGTGGGAAATTGAAGTGTTCCCTAATTCCCATCCCTCTCCCCACACAGGTAAAGTGCTTCTGGCACTGGAGATGACCTGGCAGTGTCACCTCTCCCAGCCTGCACATTACTACTGTAGCTGACCTGCTGGCCCCCCTTCCTACAACACTTTGCAGTCCCACTGGGGCCACCCTTTGGCCCTGGGGTGGGGAGTAGGCAATAGGCATAAGCAGTCAGGTTTGGAGTACAGAAAAGAAACAGCTGTGGAAGCCTGTGACTGGCATTTGTGCCATCCCTGCACCCTACCTGCTCCCCTCCTCCCAACCTTTTCCTCTAGAAGCTGAGGGAAGGGGGTGGTGATAAGTACTTTTGCCTCATTCTGAAAACTTAGAAGTAAGTACTCTTGCCCTAGGGGCCCTGTTGAGGATGAGAACAGGAAGTTGGGAAGGCCAGGGCTTATGTGTACCTCAAAAAGGGGTCAAGTTCATGAAAGAAGGACTGGCATCCTCAACTGGGCAGCAGATTCATAAGAAGACTTGTAGCTCCAAGGGTTGCTCACCTCCCTACCCCCACCCTGCATCTTTCCCTGGGGCTGGGAAGGGTGCCCACCAGGGACAAAAGGAGATGTGGGAACTGGGGCCCTAAGCCTGCTAGCTGTCAGAGGGATTGGTGCCGCTGTGATGCCTAGGACTCATGCCAAGGACTGCTGCCCTGTTCCCAGCCCTATACTTGATGGGGGAGGACATTTGGCCCATCTAGCCAGGAGAGTCAGCAAAGGAGGTAGTGGGTGAGGTCCAGCTTTTATGTCTTGTCTCCATTCCAGAGAGCTGCTGCCATGCCTCACTCGTACCCAGCCCTTTCTGCTGAGCAGAAGAAGGAGTTGTCTGACATAGCACTCCGGATTGTGGCCCCAGGCAAAGGCATTCTGGCCGCAGATGAGTCTGTAGGTAGGTGGGAGTCTGTGGCCAGGTTGCATTCAGGTGCCCAGGGAGCACAAGGGACAGCCTTGCTGCCCCTCTTTGTTTGCTTCCAGGCAGCATGGCCAAGAGGCTGAGCCAAATCGGGGTGGAAAACACGGAGGAGAACCGCCGGCTGTACCGCCAGGTCCTGTTCAGTGCTGATGACCGTGTGAAGAAGTGCATTGGAGGTGTCATTTTCTTCCATGAGACACTCTACCAGAAAGATGATAATGGTGTTCCCTTCGTCCGTACCATCCAGGATAAGGGCATTGTCGTGGGCATCAAGGTGCAGCCCCTGGCCCTGAATGGGGGCTGGGTGTGGAAACAGGTTTGTGTAGGAGGGGTGACAAGGGAACTCCTGCCTGGTTCAGCCCTATGCCTATGCTTCTCCTACAGGTTGACAAGGGTGTAGTGCCTCTAGCAGGGACTGATGGAGAAACCACCACTCAAGGTACAGGCTGGGTGGGCTTCAGGACCAGAGAGGTGTTAGGTGGTTGATGCTGGCAAGAGGGGTAGGCTGATGAGGCTGGCACTATGCTTGCAGGGCTGGATGGGCTCTCGGAACGCTGTGCCCAGTACAAAAAGGATGGTGCTGACTTTGCCAAGTGGCGCTGTGTGCTAAAAATCAGTGAACGCACACCCTCAGCACTTGCCATTCTGGAGAATGCCAACGTGCTGGCCCGCTATGCCAGCATCTGCCAGCAGGTATGTGTGTTGGTAGGGGCAGTCAGATGGGAGCTCTGTGACTGGTGGGAGAGGATTGTCGGGCTTTCTCCCATCTCCCCTATACCCCCTACCAAGCCACTCTGCTCTTGCCTGCAGAATGGCATTGTTCCTATTGTGGAGCCTGAGATCCTGCCTGATGGAGACCATGACCTCAAACGTTGCCAGTATGTTACAGAGAAGGTAAGTCCACACCTGGGCACAGACACATGCCACAGGGAAGCCTGGCAGCGGTGCCTGTTCCCCAGAGCTCCTGGCTTAGATCCCTAAGCATTTACCTCTGGGGTTCTTTCACTTGACCCAGAACAGGCCTGTGAGTCTGAGCCTGTCCTGAGCCCTCCCAGTCCATGCCACCCATCCCTAGACAGGGAGCATGGAACAATAAGCAGGAGGCCCCAGACCCTTAGTAAACCTCCTCTGATCCCCAGGTCCTGGCTGCTGTGTACAAGGCTCTGAGTGACCATCACGTGTACCTGGAGGGGACCCTCCTCAAGCCCAACATGGTGACCCCTGGCCATGCCTGTCCCATCAAGTATAGCCCAGAGGAGATTGCCATGGCAACTGTCACTGCCCTGCGTCGCACTGTGCCCCCAGCTGTTCCAGGTACTACCCTGCTCCCTCATCTGCTCCTATCCCTAAGGCTCATCGTCAGGTTCTTCTTGTGGCTTTCATGGGTTCCTTACCCTAGAAAAATAGGGGGTGACCAGTTTGTCTTCTCTTCTCCACCCTAGGAGTGACTTTCCTGTCTGGGGGTCAGAGTGAAGAGGAGGCATCCCTCAACCTCAATGCCATCAACCGCTGCCCACTTCCCCGGCCCTGGGCCCTCACCTTCTCCTACGGGCGTGCCCTGCAGGCCTCTGCACTCAATGCCTGGCGAGGGCAACGGGACAATGCTGGGGCTGCCACTGAGGAGTTCATCAAGCGGGCTGAGGTTGGGAGCCAGAGGTGGTGGTGGTTGAGGGACAGCACCCAGAGGCTACTGCCTGGGTGGGATTTGGCACCTGTGGCCTGGCTCAACCTGCTTATCTCACTTCCCTTTTGCAGGTGAATGGGCTTGCAGCCCAAGGCAAGTATGAAGGCAGTGGAGAAGATGGTGGAGCGGCAGCACAGTCCCTCTACATTGCCAACCATGCCTACTGAGCATCCACTCCACACCACAACCCTTGGTCCAGCCACCTGCACCCACTTTTGCTTGTAGTCACAGCCAGGGCCAAACAGCCATGCAGAGCAGAGATGCCTTCATCCAGAACCAAGTCGACTACCTTTTGTCTCCTTCCCTCCCCTCTCCTATTGCTGCACCTGGGACTGTAGGATGGGAGGATAGGGAACCTCTCATGACTGAAGGCAGGAGAACTTGCTAGAAGTTAAAGCAGGATGCCTGGGTCTCCCACACTGCCTCTGCCAGCGCCCCCACAATTTCCCCATGATGAGGTAGCTTCTCCTTGGGCTCTCCTTGCCTGCCGTCTCTCCTGGGATCAGAGGGTAGTACATCAGCCCTGATTCATGCCTTGAATACATACCACACAGCAAATAAATGGTAGCAAAACATGCTACTTTGTCTGTCTGTTTCACACATCAAATTCTCACCTCCAAGTTTCTTATCTCTGCTAATTCTATCTCTGGGGCCTCTGATTCTGGAAGTGGAGAGGGTAGGATTTGAGTTTTACTGGGCTTCAAGTTTATGGAGGAAGGGCACACCCAGTCACCATCCCCAGCTCAGGCTCTTGCCTGTTGACGTCCAAGGCTGGAGTGGGGCAGGGAGGAAGGCTGCGAGTCTTCCATGGACTGCCACATCAGTGGCACTAGAATGCAGCTACAGAGGATGGAGTGAAACAAGACTTGGGCAACTCCCGAAGGCAGATTTTGTGCAAGGCTCAAAGCACCGAGGCAGCAGGACAAGCTGGGATGATAGTCAGTGGGGTCTGGGTCTCACATCTTTGCAGTGTTAAGCCTGGCTGGGCCTGACACATTCTGCTAGCAGGAGCCACAGCAGGAGGAGCACCTGGGCCTGCCTGACAAGGAAAACCCTCCAGGCTCTGGGCTGAGCAGAGTATCTAGGAGGTTGCCAAGGGCTACGGCTCACTCCCATTTGGGGTATGAGGAGGCACAGAGGGGGCCAATTTGAGGGTCTGGGTGAGGGCAGACCTGGTGAGGGCTCAAGCTGAACTGGGCTTGGGTGTGACCCAGGGCTGAAAACCTGGGTCTATCTGAGCAGATAAAAAGATGAGAGAACAAGCAGGATGTGTCCTGTGAGAACTCAGGAGGCCACCAGCGCTCCACCCTGTTTGGCCTGACCTTATAATAACAAAATAGGCCGGGCACGGTGGCTCACGCCTGTAATCCTAGCACTTGGGAGGCCGAGCGGGGAGGATTGTTTGAGCTCAGGAGTTTGAGACCAGCCTGAGCAAAAGCGAGACCCCGTCTCTACTAAAAATAGAAAGAAATTATCTGGCCAACTAAACATATATAGAAAAAAAATTAGCCGGGCATGGTGGCGCATGCCTGTAGTCCCAGCTACTCGGGAGGCTGAGGCAGTAGGATCGCTCAAGCCCAGGAGTTTGAGGTTGCTGTGAGGTAGGCTGATGCCTCGGCACTCACTCTAGCCCGGGCAACAGAGTGAGACTCTGTCTCAAAACAAAACAAAAAACAAAATAGCTATCACTTTCAACACTTTCTATGTGTTCCTGCCAACCCTGTTCTAATCACTTTACATGTATCAATTCATTTAATACAACTCTATGGCGTAGGTACTATTATTATCCCCATTTTAATACGAGGAAACAGGCACAGAGGCACAGAGAGATCTCAAGACCACTTAGGTAATAAGTGAAGCCAGGATTTGAACTGAAGTGATCAGGATCCAGCGTCTGTGCTTATGAATTTTTCAAGATTTTTATCCTGACTTTTCCAAGTTGGAGATGAAATTAAAAATACTGGGAAGCTGGGCGTGGGGTGTGTGCGTGTATGTGTGTGTGTATGTGTGTGAGCGCGCGCGCGCGTGAGAAATCATCGCTTGAGCCCAGGAGTTTAAGAACAGCCTGGGCAACAAAGCGAGACCTCGTCTTTAAAAAAAAAAAAAAAAAAAAAAGTACTGAGAGTGAGAGAGCCAATTATGCTAAAAAGCTACTAGCTTACCACCTCCGTTTCTGAGTCTTGAGGAGAGGGTGGCCAGAAGATAGGGATGATAAAACAATGATCGTGGTAGTTGACATCTGAGGGCTTTCCGTGTGCCAGCCACTTTACGCGAATGCCTTCATTTAAGTAAATATCTCCACTCTTCAGATGAGACAACTGAGCCTCAGAGCTGCCCGTGGTTGCCAAGCTAGTATTTAACTTCTGCAGAGTCTGCGCTCTTAATCCCTGAGGCTTGGAGTGCGCTGTACTGGGAAGCGGGGGACTAAACCAGCACAGCCCCTCGCCCACCTCTCGGTGCCCTGGTAACCTCCTTTCAAACTCCCCTAGCCGCTTTCTCCCGCCTGCGGAGCTGGAGTGCCGCTCGCGATTGGCCCGGATCGCTGCTGTGGTCCCGCCCCCTCGTTGAGGGGTTTCCGATTGGGGGAGGCTTACGCAGCCCCGCCCCTCGGCGCACTGAGCAGCCGGAAGCGAGCATGGCGGCCGCTGGACCTGCGGCCACTGACTTAGGTGCTGTGGGCTTCGGGTGGGGGCCTGCAGCTCGCAGATTGCAAGGAGGCGGGGAATCCTGGGGTGGTGATTGTGATGTGAGAGATGTCCTGCAGACTGGGGTGGGGGGCGCTCGGGGGTGCTTCAGACGGGATCCCTTCAGACTTGGGCCGGGTTCCCTCGCATGGGGATCCCTACGAACGCGGGCCGAGGGCCTCCGGGTGCCTGTTGCCCGAGCTCCTTCGCGTCGCGGGTGGGGCCGGCACCCGAGCGCGTTTTCGGCCCCTTACTCGGTCCCGCGTATCCTTAGAGGTGGTCCGGGGAAAGCGCGCCGCCCTCTTCTTCGCGGCGGTGGCCATCGTGCTGGGGCTGCCACTCTGGTGGAAGACCACGGAGACCTACCGGGCCCCGTTGCCTTACTCCCAGATCAGTAGGCTGAATGCCCTGCAGGTGAGACTGCGGCGGGGGAGGGTCAGAGGCCAGCCCACCAGCGAGGGGAGACTCAGCTGATGGCCTTCATGCTCCTTCCCACAGCTCCGGCTCATGGTGCCTGTCACTGTCGTGTTTACCCAGGAGTCAGTGCCCCTGGACGACCAGGAGAAATTGCCCTTCACCGTTGTGCATGAGAGGGAGATTCCTCTGAAATGTGAGCTCCTGGGGAGGTCAGGGCTGCCTTTCTGGTCTGAACTCAGTCCAGAGAGGGGTTGGGTAGGAGGAGCGTGGTGTACCATCAAGGTAGTTAAAAACTTATTCTTAAAGACCTCTCTGAATGAACAGAGTGTTTTGTTAGCGAAAAAACTAGCTTGGCTGGTCTGATGGTAGTGGGTTATCAGAACTTACTAACATTGGTGTCACTAAAGTTGGTATTCAACCCCCCACTGCTAAATTTGACTGGTTTTAAAAAAAGAAAAAAACTAGCTTTAAATTCAGTGTCTGTCATTAAGGCGGTAGGTTTCTTCATACATAATTATGCTACGTCATCAAAAGGAGTTGATGCTCATCAGAGTATAGGGGAGGAAGTGGGATGTAGTGGACAGAACAGAGTTTGAAATTTCTTTTTTGTTTTAAATTTTTTAAATTATTTATTTATTTATTTTTAGGATGGTGTCTCGCTCTTGCTCAGGCTGGTCTCAAATTCCTGAGCTCAAGCAATCCTCTGGCTTCAGCCTCCTAGAGTGCTAGGATTACAGGTGTGAGCCACCACTACACCTGGCCTTTCCTTTTTTAAAATTAATTAATTAATTTATTTATTTCAGAGTTTGAAATTAAATTGGATTTGTATATAGGCCCTATTCAGTTTAACATTAAACACTTTTCTCTTGGGCCCTTTTCTTAGGTCCCAGGAATTTGGTAATGAATAAGAAATTGATAATGGTTTCAAGAAGTTCATAGGAAGGGGAGAAAGACACTTAGATAAAATAAATTACAGTAGAAGTATACAAGAAAAAGGATTGCACATAAGAAAGAGCATTTAACTGGGAGGAAAGAAAGGCAGAGGTTTTGAGGGGTGTCATTTTTCAGTTGGATTTTTAAAGGATGTGTAGGAATTCAGGTTAAATGGGGAGAGGAGGGAGGGAATTTCAGGCAGGGTGAATAGCATGAGCCAGTAATAAGGACAGCTAATAGTTGTTGTTCACTGTGTGCCAGAAACTAGGTGAAGCATTTTATATGTGTTGCCTCATTTAGTTCTTTCTACTGTTATGATCCTTGTTTTATAAATGAAGAAATTGAGACTTAGAGAGTTTTTTTTTTTTTTTTTTTTTTTTTGAGACAGAGTCTCGCTCTGTTGCCCGGGCTAGGGTGAGTGCCATGGCGTCAGCCTAGCTCACAGCAACCTCACACTCCTGGGCTTAAGCAATCCTACTGCCTCAGCCTCCTGAGTAGCTGGGACTACAGGCATGCGCCACCATGCCCGGCTAATTTTTTGTATATATATATTTTAGTTGGC
>CM052441.1:113522451-113626573 GCA_028533085.1 Varecia variegata
TACAGGCATGCGCCACCATGCCCGGCTAATTTTTTCTATATATATATTTTTAGCTGTCCATATAATTTCTTTCTATTTTTAGTAGAGACGGGGTCTCGCTCTTGCTCAGGCTGGTCTCGAACTCCTGAGCTCAAACGATCCGCCCGCCTCGGCCTCCCAGAGTGCTAGGATTACAGGCGTGAGCCACCGCGCCCGGCCCCCACTCATTCTTATTTCTGTGAATGTTTTCTGTGCTATGACCCTTTCGCACTAACCAGTTTGCACTTAGTTAGGACTGTTCAGTGTCCATCTCAGATCTTGGCCTTATTTGTGGGAGTCTTGCAAGGTTGGGAACCTTGTCTCCCCTGTTAGACTGGGAGTTTCTCATGGGTAGAACTCTAAAATGGGATTTAAAAAAAATCTATTTTAAAGGACTTTTGAGGGGGTAATTGGGATAATTTATTTAAATCTCTTCCTAGTAGGTACTCAGAAAAATATTAGCTATACCATTGGGTTTGTAGCTTCTAAAGAGCAGAGAATATGTCTTCCTTTTCTCTCATGGCCTCCAGACTGTCTAGGGTAGAGCTGTGCACAGTCTTGGTGTGATGTTGTGGCAATCTCATTCCTCCTTTTAGGTATATAACATTGACCCCAAAGCCTATAATGGCTCAGAGCTGCCAGTGAGAGTCGAGGTGGACATGGTGCGAGTGATGGAGGTGTTCCTGGCTCAGCTGCGGTGAGGTCCTGGGTGATCCACTTGGGGGCATGGCCGCCGAGAGTCTGGCCATAGTCGCCATGGCTGTAGGGGGGTTTGCAGAGCGGAATGAAATCTCACCTGGTAGGGACACTTTGGCTATGCCAAGAGCCCCAGGGAAATCAAGAAAGCTTTCCAAAGATCCCATCATCCTTTTCCTAAGAAGGACTAGTAGCTGACAAAACTTGTTTTAAGAAAAATAGTCTCATGGATGTCAGACGCATGGGGTGTGATTAGAGGTGCATAAGAAAATAGCTGTTGATTCTTGTGCTGTCTGATTGGTTGAGAGTGGCTGCCTAAAGCCCTATGCTGAGGGTTCTAAGGCTGTGTCTGGGCTCAGGGAAGAGTATCCTTCTGATTGATCAGCAGTGTCTGTCATGGGTGCTGGCTTAGAGAAGCACAGCCCATGTGCCTCGTCAAAAGTAGTCCTGGATCATCCCTTAACGCTAAGTCCCATTGGCCCTATTTGTCCAAAGAGAGGGTAGAGAGGGTGAGGGGGTTAAACAAAGTTGATTTTAACAGAAATATTTTAGCCATGGAAACTTTTTTCTGACAAGATCCTGAAAGTGTAGTATAAAAACAGGTGAAAACAGAAACACTGGTTGAAGCATGGATTGTTTGGTGTTGCCACTCATCCCCTAAGACCCTGAGGCACTTCCCCGCCACCCATATGGTTCTGGGTGAGATTGAAAATCACTAGCTTAGGACAAATATTCTAGGAATCTTAGCCATCATCTCCACCTTCTGGTCTCAGCCACCTTGATTTTTTTTTTTTTTTTTTTTTTTTGAGACAGAGTCTCATTCTGTTGGCTGGGCTGGAGTGCCGTGGCATCAGCCTAGCTCACAGCAACCTCAAACTCCTGGGCTCAAGCGATCCTCCTGTCTCAGCCTCCCAGGTAGCCGGGACTACAGGCATGCGCCGCCATGCCCGGCTAATTTTTTCTATTTTGAGTTGTTTGGCTAATTTCTTTCTATTTTTAGTAGAGATGGGGTCTCACTCTTGCTCAGGCTGGTCTCGAACTCCTGAGCTCGAGCGATCCTCCCACCTCGGCCTCCCAGAGTGTTAGGATTACAGGCGTGAGCCACCTCGCCCAGCCAAGCCACCTTGATCTTAACTTCACTGTCCCTACAGGCTGCTCTTTGGGATTACTCAGCCCCACGTGCCTCCGAAGTGCTTGCTTTCAGAGCCTAAGAGTGAAGGGCTAATGACCTGGGAGCTAGACCGGCTGCTCTGGGCTCGGTCAGTGGAGAACCTGGCCACGGCCACCACCACCCTTACCTCCCTGGCCCAGCTTCTGGGCAAGATCAGCAACATTGTCATCAAGGATGATGTGGCATCTGAGGTAAGTGGGCAGGGGATGGATTCTGTAGCCTAGGATTGGAGTGGCCAGGCTGTGGTGAGACCAGAGAGCAGGTAAGGTCAGAGTATGTGTGGGCCCACCCTCCTTAAGTGCCCCAGGCTTCTTCTAAACAGCAGTGCCAGCTCCGCGGATGAGAGTTTCAAGCCAACCCTATGAAAACAAACCATAGTCCTTTTAGACTGAACTCCAAATGTCCTGGGTGAAGGCAACCTCCCTGGCAGATGGGGCATAGTAAGGCCCAGTGCCCCTCCCACCAATGCCTAGCACTTACTGGTAACCCCTATTCCCTTCCCTTCCCAGGTGTACAGGGCTGTAGCTGCAGTCCAGAAGGCAGCGCAGGAATTGGCCTCTGGGCACCTGGCATCTGCCTTTGTCGCCAGCCAGGAAGCTGTGACATCCTCTGAGCGTGCCTTTTTTGACCCCTCGCTCCTCCACCTCCTCTACTTCCCTGATGACCAGAAGTTTGCCATCTATATCCCGCTTTTCCTGCCCATGGCTGTGCCCATCCTCCTGTCCCTGGTCAAGATCTTCCTGGAGACCCGAAAGTCCTGGAAAAAGCCTGAGAAGATAGATTGATCAGGGCAGCATCTCAACAGGAAGCCTTCTTTTCCGGCCAAGGTGGGAGGTGTTAGATTGAGAGGCACATCCATGGGGCCTGATGGGAATGACTGACTTGTCTCCAGTCTCCTCTGTCGGCTCTCCAGCAGCCAAAGTACAACACTCCAAGATGGATTCATCTTTCTTTCTCTTCCCCTTCCCCTTCCCCTTCCCCTGGCTCGGTCCTGCCCCCCCACCCCCAGAAGCCTCAAAAGGCATATCATCTGGGTCTCCATGTTGGGCTTGAACTTGAAGGCCCCTGCCCATCTACCTCTGGGGCAGGGACAGCTTGTTGTGCTTTTGCCCCATTTCTTATCATAGGACACTCTTGCACTGAGAGGGAGCATTAGGGGATTAGGTTGGATTCCAGCCTCCCCTCCATGCTTCTCTCTCTTTTTTTTTTAATTTTTTAATTTTTTTATTCTAAGAGACAGGGGGGTCTCACTCTGCTGCCCAGGCAGGAGTGTAGTGGTGTGATCATAGCTCACTACAACTCGAACCCCTGGTTCAAGTGATCCTCCTGCCTCAGCCTCCTGCATAGCTGGGACTACAGGGGTGTGCCACCACACCTAGCTAACTTTTTAAAAATTTTTTTGTAGAGATGGGGTCTCGCTATGTTGCCCAAGCTAGTCTTGAACTCCTGGCCTCAAGCGATCCTCCTGCCTTGGCCTCCCAAAGTGTTGGGATTATGCGCGTGAGCCCTGTGCCTGCCCCAGGCTTCTCTTTAACCTTCAAGGGAGAGCCCCAGCACTGCTGTGATAAAGGAGCCAGGCACAGGTCACCTCTGGGACCTTCTCCCTCACTTCCCTCCCTCCAGGCTGGCTTTGCCTGTTGGGCACAGCCTGCCAGCACTCCAGGAGGCAGCACCTTAGGTCCTGGTGTTGTGTGTGTGGCAGAGGTTCTAGAAACTCCATATGTGGAATCAAGCAGTCCTGAATTCAAATCCTTGCTTTTGCACTTATTGTCTGGGGAGCTTGAGATAAGTCACTTAATCTCTGAGCCTCAGTTTTTCATTTGTTCAAATGGCACTGATGATACCTCCCTTATGGGGTGGTTGTGAGGATTAAATGTAATAAGCATGTAAAAGTGTCTGGCATATATTAGGCTGTTAATAAACACTGATTGAATATGAAGTATGAGCATACCTCATTCTTTGCCCATTCATGTGTAAGTAATGGTTTCCTGGTATCTGTCCTCCTGTGCATACGGGTCCCCCTTGCTCCCAGGTGGCCATGTGCCCTTTCTACCTCTCTATCCTGTAGGACCCTGGGGTGGCTAGACACCTGGGCTATTGTCCCTGGGAATGTTCTGGGTTGCCGAGGCTGTTGTTAGCATCTGCTTCTGTTCTTTTAGCAGGGATTCTATGAGAGAGAATAGCTTGTACCAGTGAAAGCCCTGAGATACTAACTTATTCATCAGATCAAAAAAAGAATGCTCCCTGAGCACTAGCTGGGGTATTATAGAGAACAAAGTAGACAGGATCTCTGCTTTCAATGAGCTGATCTTTCAGGGGGAAGAGTCAGTGAACAAATAAAAATAATTTCACATAATGCATTAGAAAGAAAAAACAGGCCGACCAAATAGTGACTGGGGGGAAGAAGTACTTTAGGCTGGGTGAGGGAGGGCCTTTGGGCAGATGACATTTGAGCTAAAACCAGGAGAGAAGAGGCCATTTGGGAAAGCCCCTGAGACTGGAACTCGGTTGAGGCGGGCAGAGAGAGGCTGGAACACAACGGATAAGAGGAGAGGTAGTCAGGATCCCCTATAGTACTGAAAAAGTATCCGGAAAAAATGAATGGGAGCTCCCGCAGTCGCGGCCTCCCGGCAGGGGGACAGGGGGCGGGGCCGGCGCGGGGCGGTACCTGGCCCGCGGGGGGCGGGGCTGCGGACGCTCCCCCTTCCCCCGGCTCCAACCCGCGCAGGCAGCGGCGGCGGCAGCAGAAGCGCCGCGGCCCCGCGAGGCCATGAAGGTGAAGAAGGGCGGCGGCGGGGCCGGGACGGGGGCGGAGCCCGCTCCAGGGGCCTCGGGCCCGAGCTTGGAACCCACGCCGGAGCCGCAGGCGGAATCCGAATCCGGGTCCGAGTCGGAGCCTGAGGCAGGCCCGGGGCCCAGGTCGGGGCCGCTGCAGAGGAAGCAGCCGATCGGGCCGGAGGACGTGCTGGGGCTGCAGCGGATCACGGGCGGTGAGCACCGGCGAGGGAGCGCCGCCCGCGGGCCGGAGGGAGAAGCGGCAAGGGGGCCCTCACCGCGCGCCGAGCCCCGGCCCCCGCCCCCTTTCCCGCCTCCCCTCCCCCACCCGGGTCCCCCTCGCCTGTGTCCCCTACTCTCCCTCTGCCTCCAAACCTGAGATCTGTATGCCCCCCCTTCTCCTGATCTCCCTGTGCACCTCTCCTCTCCCTTTAGAGATTTATTTCCACCCTACTCCTTCCTTGTTGGGGGGTCCATCCCCTTTTCCCATGGCGGAGGTGGGGCAGCAGCTGCAACTATAACCCTTTCCTCCTGGAGTCTTCAGAGCCCTCGAGGCCCCGTCTCTGCACTAATGAGGAGGGGGCTGAAGGCAGTCTGTCCTACCCCCCACGCTGGAGGCTAGGTGGAGGCTGAGTTACTTAGGAGGGGTTAAGATTCTTCAAGTCTCTCTAACCATTAAAACCTTCACCCTGATCCCCCAGGAAGACTTGGGGCCATTTTCCTTCTCAAGAAAAGAACTGAACAGGAAGCTTCAGTGTGCGGGGTGTGGGTCCTGTGGTGGGAGTGGTTTAATACCCCTCTAAGCCTGGACGAGGGCTTGTTCTCTTCTCGGGGCTCTCTTACCAAGGGAGGACTGGTCTCCACTGTGGTTAAGTTTCTGAGCTGGACTGCCTGGCTTGGAGTCGCAGCTTTGCCATATAATTGGCTGTGTGACCTTGGGCAAGTAACCTCACCTTTCTGAGCATGTTTGTTCATTTGTAAAATGGAAATAATGACACCTACTTCATAAGGTTATTGTGAAAACAAGTCTTCTGATTTTGTGCAGTGCCCGGCATGCTGTGTGTGCTCTGTACATAGGGCTCTGTTGTCAGTAGTATTTCAGACCCCACAGGGCTGCTCATGGCTGCTGTCTGGGCATTTGGGGCAGGGGAGGCGGTCATCATCGTAGGCAGGGAACAAGGGCTAGGAAGCCTCACGTGAGCCTTGAAGAGCAGGAGGTATCTGGAGAGACAGTGGCCTCCACCTAGGACTCAGCAACCAACCCCGGCTCCCTGTGAGAGAGCAACTCTTGGGAGCCCTCTCTGTGGGGATGGGGGGTCAGGCATTGGAGTGGACCTGAGCCCTGCAGCTGCAAGAGCAGCGGAGCCCAGGGCTCCCAGACAGAGCTGTGGAGGGGACTGTGATGGCAGGCCCGAGCCTGTGCACCTGTGTCCCTGGGGGCCCAACTCCTCCCTCCTCTCTGAGCTAGGCAACAGCCATTCTTGGCTGGGCCCCTAGAGCACTGAACTCCTTTGCCCAATCAGGCATCGGTGGAGGGAGGGGGCCTGGACCAGGCTGATGTTGGGGCCAACTGGGCTGCAATTTGCAACAGCAGCATTTAGGATTCAGCTTAGCTCTGGGGCAGAACTTTCTCAGAGGAAGTGCAGAGGTCAGACTGACTGGGTCCCGGCTAACTTTGGGGGTTTATTTTGTACCTAGAGGTGGCTTCCAGCTCATGTACCACCATGTGTCTCCTAATTTGGAGGAAATTCATAGGCCTTCGTAGAGATGGGGCATCTGTCGGGGATGAGTAGGGGGAGGGGCTTCATGAGAGCCCCTTCCTGTGCAGGAGCTGAGAACAGGGTTCCGGGGCTCTCCGCCCTGGCACCCCTGCCTGGTCTCTTCTGACCCTAATCACACAGGTCTGAGGTTTGCTGTTCCTGGATTACTGGCCCTGAATCCAGCTTAGGAAGCTATTTGTGGCAGAGGGGAATAGAGCGGTTGTGTTCTGAGCCCTTGGCCACTCTGCCCCATGTTCTGGCCTGACCCTGGGGCCCAGGCCTCATCCTTCGTGAAGGGAGGGCCGGCCGTGGTGCTCTGAGCCACAGGCATCCCCTGCTCCTCAGCTCTAAGGACAGAGAGATGGGTAGATTGAGTTTGCAGTAGAAGAGACTGAGGTCACACTGCAGGAAGTTGTTCCCATATGAGAGGAGAGGCTTGGAAAGTTGGAGAATGGGGTAAAAAGAGAGGGCCTCACAGGGAGCTGGGAGTTGGGCAACTGGGATCCTGCTCCCAACTCTGCCACCTCCTCTCCCTGTGCTCCGCACCTTCTTTCTATAGTTTTGTACAAGTGCTTGCTTCTGTGAAAACAGGTGTACAGGTTGAGGTAGGGGCTGCCCACTTCCATTCCCATCCTTTTTCCCCCAAGGGCCATGGTAGACAGGTCAAGGCTCAGGGCCCTGTCTCTTCCCCAAGCCTTATGTATTCCCTGCTGGGCCCCAAGGTGCCAGTTGGCTGTCAGGAGGGCTTCCTGGAGGAGGCTGCCCCAGGCTGCAGGAAGATGCAGGCCTGGGGAAGAGAGAATGACTTTGTATTAACTTCCTCTTCCTGCCCTAGAGGAATAGGATATGGCCCAGTGACCTGGAGGGTGATTTCCAGGCCTCTACCGGCCACCAGGGAGGATGTGATGCTGTGCAGGCTGACACCTCTCTGCTCCTTCCCATTTGTTGCCAGGGCCGCCCTGAGCACTTGCAGTTGCTGCTGCGAGAGCAATGAGGGTTGGATCTGGCCCTGTAGGTTCCTGAGCCTCCCTCAGGCAGGGCACCCCACAGTTCTTGGTTCCCCTTCTGGGCCTGAGGACTCCCCTTTCCTGCATCCACACCCTCTGCTGCACCTGCCACACCCTCTTCCTGGCCTAGCCTGTGCTCTTTTCTGTAGGGGTCGGGGAGTACTTTCCCTGCAGGAAAGGGAAAGGCCAAGGCTGGATAGGTGACCTCTAAGGGGGTTCCCTCTGTTTGCTACGACTATCTCCCATTTGGAGATCAACAAAGGATGGGAGCAAAGTTGGCTGACTTCCCCCCAATATCCCAGGCTCTGGTCTTGAGTCAGCAGAGCTTTGGCTAAGCTGCTTAAAGGAGCTGGGCTTGCATAAGCTGCTTACAGAGAGAGGAGGGGGTGTGGGGGTGAGGAGGAACAGGGAAGGGGTTGTTCACCTGCCCCAGCACCGCATGTCAGGGTCCCTTCAACCTTAGCCTCGCCTGGGGTGGGGGTGGGGTATTCTCCAGAGAGGACTGTGTCTCTCCCAAGGCAGAGCTGTGTCACCCCCTTTGCAGTGAGGCTCCCAAAGGCAGGGCTTTATCTTCCGTCTCATGATGGGGATTCCCGCCAGACTGGAGACCCATTTGGTCGAAAGACACCAGCCAGTTCTGCAGGCAGAGGCCAGAATAAGGGCCCTTCAATCCAGGGTGGGAGGGAAAGTGTGGGGGAGGTGGCCTGCCCTCTACCCTTCTCTGCCTGTCCTTCCCTGACCCCCAGAGGCCACTAGGCTGGGGCTGTTCATCCCCCACTAGATCTCCATATGTCTCTTCCACACTGTAGGGGCTCCCCCAGGGCAGGGACTCAGTTCTCTGCTTCCTAGGGCTCAGAAACAGTGGGAGCTAGTCCGGGTTCCACAAAAGCTGAGCAGGCAGCAGGGACTTTTGGGCCCCTTCCTTGCTCAGCCTCCTGTCTCCCCTAGACTACCTCTGCTCCCCCGAGGAGAATATCTACAAGATCGACTTCGTCAGGTTTAAGATTCGGGACATGGACTCAGGCACTGTCCTCTTTGAAATCAAGAAGCCCCCAGCCTCAGGTGAGTGGGCTGGGTGGGCCATTCACAAGACGAGGCCAGCAAGAGCTGTGGAGTGGGCCGCCCGGGGACTCCGTGGGCCACAGAGGAGTCCAGCAGAGCCGGGGCTTGGACCTGAGCTTTCTCAGGAGTCTGCAGGCCCATCTGTTTCTGGGGTTGGACATCTTGGGAGGATAGTCCTGCCCCTTTGTGACCTGCCAGCCTGCCCTCTGCAGGCCTCCCTGGGAACTGCAGCCCCCCAGGCCCCAGGTCTCTGCACCCTGTGGCCCTGAGAACCTCAGTTGAAATTGGTGACCCGCTGACCTAGAACCCCCAGGTGGCACCATTCAGCCAATGGTCTGGACTCTCACTATGCACCAGAATCTCCTGGGGAGTTTTAAGAATTTAGACAGATGGGGGCCCTGGAGTGGAACCCTGGGTGGGCAAGGGCCCCCCGCCTGAAGCCCACTGAGCCCCAGCTGGGGTACATTGCAGAGCGGTTGCCCATCAACCGACGGGACCTGGACCCCAATGCTGGGCGCTTTGTCCGCTACCAGTTCACGCCTGCCTTCCTCCGCCTGAGGCAGGTGGGAGCCACGTGAGTCACCGGGCTGGGGTGAGGGCTGGGGGTGAGGAGAGGGAGGGAGCGAACCCTCCTGAGTTCCTACTGAGCCTCTCCTAGTGGGGGTGTCCTGAGCCGGTGGCCGGGTGGCTTACCTCAAGGCCAGACTCAGGCCACCCCCCTTCCCTGTGCTCAGGGTGGAGTTCACAGTGGGAGACAAGCCTGTCAACAACTTCCGCATGATCGAGAGGCACTACTTCCGCAACCAGCTGCTCAAAAGCTTTGACTTCCACTTCGGCTTCTGCATTCCCAGCAGCAAGAACACCTGCGAGCACATCTACGACTTCCCCCCGCTCTCTGAGGAGCTGAGTGCGTGGGCAGGGCTTATGGAGGCCGGGGAAGGGGCCCCTGTGGAGGCCAGGCAGGGGGACGGTGGGGTGCCTGTGGGGCTGACCCTCTTTCTTATCGCCCTGGGTCTCTTTTGTGTCTAGCACCATTCCCGTGTCACGTATAGGGGAACAGGCTCAAAGAGGCTGGGGAACTCTCTGAGGTTGTTTAGCTGTCCCTGTCCCCCAGTCCTGAAGCCTCAGCCTCCTGACCTTAGCCCGGCCTGGCTGGGCCTCTCTTGCAGTCAGCGAGATGATCCGTCACCCGTACGAAACACAGTCTGACAGCTTCTACTTCGTGGATGATCGGCTGGTGATGCACAATAAAGCAGACTATTCCTACAGCGGGACCCCCTGACCCCCAAAACCACCCCTTACCCCAGGAGGCTCTGGTCCTGGGCCCTGAGCTGTGACCTCCCCAGCACTCACCTCTCAACCCCTGGTCTTCTGCTTGGGGGGTGCTCCAGGAGCCCCGGACGCGAAGTCAGCGTTGGGAGGAAGGGTGCCTGGTGTCCCCAGTCCAAGCCCGTGAAGCCCAGGGGGCCTGGCACATAGGGTGGGTGGTGGGAGTGCTATATGCCTCCATGTCCAAGAAGGCCGGTGACAGGAGCAGCCAGGACTTCTGGACAGCTTAGCTGGACTCTCTTGGGCCCAAGATTCAGAATAGTGTTCCCCTATCCAGGCTGTGACTAGGTCAGGGCAGGGATCCATTCCCTGTCCCCTGCCCGCCACCTTCAGGCCATTTAGAGTTGTCAATTTACAAAGATCCATGGTGCCCTGGCCCCAGCCCCTGCCCTAGCCTCCCCCATAAGGGCCGAGACACTGCCTGAGGTGTGGGCGGGAGGGCCCGGATTGCAGCCTGTGGTAGGAGCTGGACCAACTGTACATAGTTTTCAATAAACTTTCTCCTTTTCTGTTCTCTGGTGTGGGCCGGCCTGTGTGTGTATGGGCAGTGGGGGTGTATAGGCAGTAATGTGCTCAAGGTAGTAAAAATCTCCCCTTCCCAATGTCCTCTGACCCTCAAGTCCCCTGATTCTCTGTCCCCTGACCACCATGCTCGGTGTCTAGTCAGCAGTTAGAACACGATGGAGCTGGAAAGGGTTTTTCCTGTGATGGAGGAGACCTAGCCCCGAGAGGGGAAGCTTTGGCCAAAGTCAGCCAAGCCCAGCAGAGCAGACGCTGAAACAAAGGTCCTCAATGCCAAGGTGGAGAGAAGGTGCTGGGGAGGCGGACTTGTCCTTCACCCTACCTTCCTTGACCCCCAGAGGCCACTGGGACCACTGGTGTGCTTTCAGCCCTCAGCAGAGAAGGTGAGAGGGCTTTGGGAAGGCCTGGAGCCACCTCCTTGCCCTCAGCTGCCTGGGGAGCCCCCTTGCCTGGCCAGCCCTGCACATAACACTGCGCTTTGCCTCCACCCCCACCCCAGATCTAGAGAGGGGACCGCTTAAGAGAGGAAATTCAGGAACTGAGGCAGACAGCTCACCTCAGCGTACACACCCTGCTGTTCCAGGCCCTCTTTCAGATATGCCGGGTGCCAGCCTGCCCTCTGGGCTGAGGAGCTCTGGCCCTAGAAGGCCCAGAAGTGCTGGAATTCAGCTTGCATAGGTGGAGCTACGATCTGCACTGAACTCTGGGAATTCTAAAATGAGTGAGACATGGGGAACAAATCCCTGTCCCCAGAACAAAAAGGACCGGGCCTATGGGGAACGAAACCCAGAGCCATTCTGCTGGGAGGAGGCAGCATTGGAACAGGTGCTTGTGACAGGAAGAGATGGGGGAGAGCATTTGGGCACAGGGAACAGCATGTTTGGGCACAGGGAACAGCATGAGCAAAAGCCTGGAGGCAAGATGTATCAGGTGTGTTCCAGAGCAAATATACATGATGTGAAAGGAAGACAGATTGGCAGAGCCTCAGGAGGTGGGGCTTCTGAGAAAAGTGGCAAGCCCTTGAGAAGGATTAAGCAGGCATGACCTGGTTGGATTATCTCTGGCTGCTGAGTGAAGGATGGATTGGAAAGAATGAGACTAATAATCATAGCCAAGACATTTTGCGTGCCAGGCCTAGGGCTGGGTGCTTTATATATGTTAACTCATAAAACACTCTCAGTCATTTCTGAGGAAGACACTATTATTATGCCCCTTTTACAGAAAATGTAGGCCCAGAGAGGTTAACTTGCCCAGCCAATGTTGCACAGCTACTAAGTGACAGAGTCAGGATTTGAATCCAGGGCGTGTCTGGCACCGTGCACTACCATACTAGAGGTGGTGGAGAGGCTGTTGCAGGAATTTGGGTGAGAGAGAAAGGGAATCTGAATTAGGTCGGTGTTCACAGATGGAGATGGAGAGAAATAGATGAAGTTGAGAATTTTTTTTTTTTTGAGACAGAGTCTCCCTTTGTTGCCTGGGCTAGAGTGAGTGCTGTGGCATCAGCCTAGCTCACAGCAACCTCAAACTCCTGGGCTCAAGCAATCCTTCTGCCTCAGCCTCCCAACTAACTGGGACTACAGGCGTGAGCCACCATGCCCGCCTAATTTTTTGTTTCTATTTTTAGTTGACTGGCTAATTTTTTTTCTATTTTTAGTAGAGACAGGGTCTCGCTCTTGCTCAGGCTGGTCTCGAACTCCTGATCTCAAGCGATCCTCCTGCCTCAGCCTCCCAGAATGCTAGGATTACAGGCGTGAGCCACCGCACCCGGCCTGAAGTTGAGATTTTTAAGAGGTGAAATCCCAAGGACTGGTGGCTGATTGGATGAGTGAGTTAGAGAGAGGGAGGAGTCAAGGCCGAATGCCTAGTTTGTGGCCTGGGTGTTGGGGTGCATAGGGTTGCCATCACTGGGCTCGGGAACCCAGGGTGGGAGCTAGTGGCTGATGAGCTGATGAGTTCAGGCTGGGACATGCTGTGATGTGGTACAGATATCTTGGAGGAAATGACCAGAAGACAGGAAATTTGGGTCCTGAGACCAGGAGGGGAATAAGGGCCGGAGATAGTGATTGTTGGAGGTCGTTGATCACAAGGTGATTGCCGAAGCTGCTGACATTATGGGGTCCTCCACTGGTACTACTGGTATTTAGTGAGCAGGGGGCAGGAATGCCAAATGTTCTGCAATTATTGACACTCTCCCAAACAATGCTAATAGTCCCCCACCCCCAGTTGAAGGCCCCTGAATGACAGTGTGTAACCCTAGGAAGGCCAGCATTTGAGAGCAGGGCAGAGGAGAGGAACCAGCGATGGAGACAGGAGGAGCCTCCTCCAGGGAGGTGGGACAGAGGCCTGTTTGGGAGCAGGCCATGTTAGGCGCTAAGGGAAGGAAGAGTGTCACACGAAGCAAGGTCAAGTACTGTGAGTAGCCACAAAGGTGAGGAAGGAGCATGTGGAGAAGAATGTGGAGGGGGGGATTAGTTTGCAGATGAGGCTATATAGGTGCACAAGTACAGCATAGGGGTTTGTTGTAGTTCCCAGGTTACACGTCTGCAGAGAAGCTATACCAACCAAGGAAGGGATCGTCACTGGTGTCGGGAAGAGGACCTTCCCCCACCTCCTCACTGCAGCTGCGAAGGAGAACTGGGTCGAGGCTCTAGACTGAGCCTGCTGCACTTCCACCTTCAGACAGGGAGGAAGGTCCCTATTCTGGGATTCTCATGCCTGGAGCAGGAACCAGGTTAGCACTCACTCTGAGAGAGGCCTGTGTCCCTTGGGCTTGGAGGAGGCCTGGCTGGAAAAAGCCTTGGCCTCCCCCACACCATCCCACCCCCGCAACCCCCCTCTTTTAAGTGTTCATGCCTCTGGCACTGGTCCTGCTGCTAATGGTGCTACTTGCTGCATTTAGTTCCTGGCACTTTCCCTAGGAATCTGGGCAGGAGAAGGAGGAATAAGGCAGGGTGGAGGCGGGGCTAGTGCTGGCTCTGATGTTGATGAGCTGTTGACCTTGAAGGGGCGATTCCCTTCTGTCTCTCTGAAGTGGGTCAGTCATTTTGCTTTGGCTCTTCAGGGATGCCATGAAGCTCCCGCCACTGGGTAGAGCAGGAAAGCCCAAATACTGCAGGGAAACCATGGCTCATGCTCTCCTGGGCTGGCCTGCAGGATGCACGTTGGGACTGCTGAACCAGTTGTTAAAATATTGAGACGGTTCCCTCCCTGTTGGTAAAGAGCTGCTGTCCCAGGCCCCCTGTGCCTTCTGCCCTAGCCTGACCCCTCCCCTAAGAGTCACCCTCCACTTCCCCGCCATCTGGCAACTAAAGCGAGGGCACTTCACTTTTTAATGTGCTAGACCCCTTTGTTATCACTCTGCTAAAGCCTACAGACAATAAAAGGTTGGAAAGAACATAAAATATATTATAGTCCTACATAGTTTATGTATTAAAAACTATATACAGGCCGGACGTGGTGGCTCACACCTGTAATCCTAGCACTCTGGGAGGCTGAGGCGGGCGGGTGGTTTGAGCCCAGGAGTTTGAGACCAGCCTGAGCAAGAGCCAGACCCCGTCTCTATTAAAAATAGAAAGAAATTAGCTGAACAACTAAAAATATATAGAAAAAATTAGGCGGGCATGGTGGCGCATGCCTGTAGTCCCAGCTACTCGGGAGGCTGAGGCAGAAGGATCGCTGGAGCCCAGGAGTTTGAGGTTGCTGTGAGCTAGGCTGACGCCATGGCACTCTAGCCTGGGCAACATAGTGAGACTGTCTCAAAAACGAAACAAAACAAAACAAAACAAATCAAACTATATACAATCGGCCCTCAGCATCTGTGGGTTCCACATCTGTGGATTCAACCAATTGCAGATAGAAAATATTTTTTAAAAAAATGTACTGAATATGTACAGACCTTTTTTCTTATTGTTATTCCCTAAATAATACAGTATGACAAGTATTTGCACACCGTTTACATTGTATTTGGTATTGTAAGTCATCTAGAGATGATTTAAAGTGTACAGGATGTGTGTAGGTGCTATGCAAATACTATACCATTTTAGCATAAGGGACTTGAATATCCGTGGATTCTGATATTCTTGGGAGGTCCTAAATCCCTCCCCCACGAATACCGAGGGATGACTCTATATATGTGTGTCTGCGTCATGTGCTGCATAATCCTATCAACGACAGACTGCATATATGGTGATGGTCTCATAAGGTTATAATACCGTATTTTTCTATGTACCTTTTCTATGTTTAGATACACAAATACTTTCCATCGTGTTACAGCTGCCTAGAGTACTCAATGCAGTAACATGCTGTATAGGTTTTAGCCCAGGAGCAATAGGTTATACCATATGCAGCGTAGGTGTGCAGTAGGCTCTGCCATCTAGGTTTGTGTGAGTACGCTCTGTGATGTGCACACAATGACGAAATCACCTAAGGATGTATTTTGCAAAATGTATCTCTGGTGTTCATTGCTGCATGACTGTATGTGTGTACATTCTGTGATACCTATACCATAATATGAAAATGTCTGTGGTTTCCAATGACAAAGTCACAGGTACTACTAAAGCTGTTGTGATTTGTTGCTGACATTCATAATCCAGGGAAATGCTAAATTTCGTTCAGGTGCGGATGAGTGAAAATGAAAAGGTAATTACTTTTTATCCAAGTTCCTGGACATGTGAATTCCAAACAGTCTGAGAACCCTCACATTTAGAATCCCTGAGCAAAAGGGTTAATTGCCCCCAAACAAGGGACTTGCGGACTCTGCATCCTTTCAGATTGGGGCTCACCCTAACCTGTGGGCCGAGCGCCAGGTGTGGAGTGTCCAGCAGGGGGCAGCACATGAGCGGGAGTGTGGGGCTCATCCCTAGGTGGCGCTTAGGCGCAGTTTAAAAAGTCTGGTTACAGACAGACACCCGCACACAAAACCAGACGCAACGTCCTATCTGCTTGCCACCTGTCCTGCTTGCACTGGGGACCCACTCACTCACAGGGGTGCTGAATGGGCCCACAGGGCAGGTCTGACTGAGGCCCCTTGGAGATGTCCTCTGCTCGGCTGGGGGCGCAGGGTGGGTTTGTCTGAGCTCCCAGGGTCTGTGGCAAGCAAGTGGGTCCCAGGAAAGTTCTCCCAGGAAAAACATGCCCTGTCCTTGGGGGCCTGGGGGTCAAGGCGCAGGCCCAGGGTTGGACAGAGCTGGGGTGCAGCGTCACCTGAGGGCTTGGCAGAGAGCCTTCAGCCCCTTCCTAGATGGCCAGGCCCAGGCTGGGGCAGGTGGTCTTCCTTTTGGGTGCACCCGCTGGCCATGCCTTCCCCCACTCCCTAGCCCACCCCAGCCCTCCTGCCCTGGACCCAGCCTTAGAGCCTCTGGCAGGGAGGCGCTGAGGTAGGGGGGTTCTCTTATGGGACCTTGTATAGCACCACCGTCTCAGAGGTAGGTGTTGCCTAGCCCCCAGGCCCGGCCCTTAGAAGAACTTTCCAAGCAGAAGCCCCACCTGTGGCTGTTCTGAGACCTGAGGTTCATGTACATGCTTTTGGCTCCCACGTCTGCCCCACCCGTCTTGAGGCAAAGCTGCAGGGCTGCCTCTCGGGCTGCTCTTTGGTGACAGCAGCTCAGCTGGAGGTGGCACCTGGGGGCTGAGTCTGAAGTGGGACTGAGTGAGCCCTGACCCTCTGGAGACACCCTCCAGGGCCAGCAGCACACACAGCACCAGGCTGTGCTCCATTCTTGTCACCTGTGGACCCCAGGGCCCCCAAATGCTTGGCATCTCTCCCAGCCAGGGCCATAGCGGGAGCAGGAAGGCACAGCCTGGATAGGGCATCGACCCCTTCTTGTATGAGGAGATTGGAGGGTGCAGGGAGGGAGGGGCCGATCTCAGTAGGAAGAGGTGTGGGGGCATCCTCCCCTTCCTGTGGGCCGAGCAGCCTCTCCCTCGCACCTGTTGGGAAGTTCTCCTGGGAAGAGGCACTGCTACCTGCCCCTCAGCCTGCCCAGCCTGGTCAGGAAGTCCTCCTAGGCGCCTCACTCTTTGGATATGGAAACGTCACAGTTCCAGCTGGGGGTGGGTGCGACATCACAGGCCCAGGGCATCTACCATCAGTGTGGCCTGGCTTTTCTGCCCAGGGAGGGGAGGTCTGGAAATGAAGGCTCGGTGGTGAGACCACAAGGCACTTGCTTTATTGTTCCAGGGCAGGGGACACTGGCAGGCCATTCGGGGATCTGCTTGTGCCTCATGTGAGCCTCGGGTCAACCTCTGGAGGCTCTTGTTACCCCCAGGGCTGGGGTGGGCTGAGGCTCCCCTTGGTGGGGGTGGGCTCACAGCGGGTACCTAGGCCACACCCCTTGGCACCAAGGGGCATCCCCTGTGCTTCCCGGGTGTCCTGGGTCTGCCAAGCAGTCAAAGAGAGGGGCGTGGGGGCTCCCTGCCACCCCGTGCCTGGCTACCCCTCCCTCAATGCCCAGGCTGCCTGAGACCGTTGGAAGTAACTACAGATTCTCAACTTACGATGGGGCTGCATCTGGATAAATCCACTGCATCTGGAAATACCGTAAGTAGAAAGCACATTTTTTACTTATGGTATTTTCAATTGACGATGGGTTTATCAAACATAACCCCATGCTCAGCTGAGGAACGTACTGAATGTGTATTCCTTTTGCACCATCGTAAAGTTGAAAAAGCGTTAAATGGAACCATCCTAAGTCAGGGACTGTCTGTAGTAAGCTGGGACCTAAACTATATGAACTTTTCTTTCCAGAGAAGGAGTGAGATTGTGGTGACCGGGAGGGGGCCCCTCCTGCAGCCAGGACTGGGAGAAGGGGACGTGTTCAAGTTTCCGAGGGCAAGGGCTTTTCCAAACACTGTCAGAATTGGGCTCAGTTTGGTCCCGGGGTGAATTAGCCCCTCCTGCATGTCACCCTGGGGGAGGCCAGATGGAGCATGTATTGAGGGTGGGTAGAGCCTGGCAGAGTGGCAGCTGCCAAGTGGGGAGGCAATTTGGGGAGGAGCGCTCTAGCTCCTCCTCCTTGCTGGGCTGTTGGGGCGAAGATGGGAGAATAAATACAGGGGGCTTCCGGGAAAGAACATGACTGCAGGGGGCCAGGCCTGCAGAGCACATGGATGTTAAAAGGAGATCCGGGGCGGGGGTCTTTGGCCTGGCATGGGGCCCTGAGCTTTTGGTAAGCAAAGCCCTCAGCTATCAGCCACCCCAGAATGAAGTCAGGCTCTCTGTGATGTATTGGTTCCTCTGGGTGTAAGGTACGCGGTGAGCCGTATGTCTGAATAACTGTGTGTGAGTGTGTGCGCACACACGTGTGTGCGAGGGCTTAAGTGTGGGGCGAGAGCGCACTTTCTTCTTGCCCGGACACTTGCTCTTCCGGGGCCCTGAGTGAGGAGCTGGACCACCAGGTGGCAGAAATGTGTGAGGGGCAGCATCCCGGGTGGTGTCCTCTGTACCCCCAGCTGCCAGCTGCCAAATAAGTTGGCTTGGCAGCATGGGGACAGGTCGTATTTTCCTTCCTTGACCTTTAAGGTGAGCCCGATGTGGGCGACCAGCCGGGACGTCCCAACCGGGCACAGGCTGGAGCTGATGCTGGAATAGCTCATGCCAGGGCCATGGGCTTAGAGCTGGGGCTGAGGTACACGGAGGGGCCAGCGGGGGCCGTGGGGGGCGTGGGCTCCAGCTCCATGAAGGCCGAGTAGAGGGTGGTGAGGTGCAAGTCACCCAGTGCCCCAGAGCCCCCACTGCCTGGAGGTGCCAAGTCACCTGCCCCACTGCCTGTCTCTGCCAGACAGGGCCCGGGGGGGAAGTAGTGGGGTGGGGGTGGTGGTGGTGGCATTGACGATGATGTCGGAGACGAGGTCACCAGCACCAGGGGGTCGAGGGCCAAGCTGTCATCCTTCAGTTGTTCCCACAGGTTTCCTAGTTGGGGGAGTAGGGAAGGAAAGAACAGGTGTCACTGGGGGCACCGCAGGAGCCCTACCCACCCTCCTCCCCAGGGGCCTCATATGCTGCAGAGAGCAGGATCAGGGTGACATGGAGTGGGAACAGATCTTGGCACTAGCTGTGTGACCCCTGGCAGTTGCTGAACCTCTCTGAGCCTCAGATTCCTCCTCCCATATAGCATGTTCTGAAGGCCATAGATTTAGATGACCTCTATGGCTCTTTTGGCAGGGGGCATTGGGGCATGTCACGGACTTGAGAACTGCCTACTGGAAGGGTTGATGCAAATGCTGTGCACTGGGGGTTAGCCTGGGAGACCCCCAGGAACTCTTCACCCTGGCTCCTGCCCAGCCTCCAAGGAAAGTGGATCTGACCCGCCCAGACCATGGATCTGCCCACAATGCACTGCGGGACCGATGAGGAGGACGGGCATGGCTCCCCAGGCCTCCCTGACAGCAGGGCCTGGGGACAGGAGCAGAGCCAGGAAACACACCTGACTCTGGGGAGCAAACGGTGCTGCCACCCGGTCCCTCTCTGTGCTGTGTGGCCTGCATCATGGCAGGCCAGGGCCTGGAGCTCCTGCCCAGGGTGTCAGGCTGCAAGGTCTGGAGGAAGAGGGCCTGGCTAAACGCTGGATTGGATTTGGCTGCCTGGGTTCCAATCCTAACGCTCTCTCCTTCTCCTTCTAGCTACGTGACCATGAGTAAGTTACTAAATGTCTGTGCGCTTCTGTGCAATGGGATTAATAATAATCCCTCCTATCCTCCAGGCCCAGGCGAGAGAGCACACTCGAAGCGACTAGCATGATGCCTGAAATTTAGGAGGGGCTCGAGTAAATGTTTATGTCTGCAGCTCCCTCCGAGGCTGCGTGAGCCCTGCTCCCCACTGTGGGGGGGTGCTGAGCATCTATGTGTGCTGTTCTAATAATAGCTTCCCCAGACCTGGGCCGTCTCCTCATCAGCTTGGGAGCCCTCTGAGGACAGGCTGCCTCACCTGCTTGTGGATGTCCCCACCCCAGTGTGCACAGCGGGGCAGAGGCCTGGTCGTCTCCCTGCTCCAAACCTCCTGTGGTCAGTACCAGTGCCCGGGGGTGCACTGGGATTTAGGTGGGAGTCGGGGGGCCTGGCCACATGCAGACATGGGACAGGCAAGATGGCGTGGGACTTCTGTCCCCAAATCTCCCCAGGACTTGCCCAGCTCTAGGCCTTACATTCCTCCAGGGGGAGGCTCTCTCTCCTTCTGCTTTAAGAGATGAACTCTGACAAAATGCAAATGCTTCTGGGAATGTTCAGAACGATCGATCACTCACGATCAGGTATGGAATAGAACATCGAGCCCTTTCGGGCCTATCCAGAGCTGAGTGTTTTGATGATGGGGTCAGCTGTGACATGTTCGGGGCACCAGGAGGAAGGAGACAGGGCCCAGGACATTCCTCTTTGCCCCGTGCTCTGGATGGCAGGGAGAGTGGGAAGCTTGACACCCCTGTCTTCTCGGGCCTTCTCTGCTTCAGTTGACCAGAAACCCAGCAGCTCGCAGGCTGCAGCCTGGACTCTCGGAGGGAATGGGCCACACGGCCAGGTGCCCCTCTCCAATCCTGTCCCACCTCTCTTTTTCCACCCCTGGCTCACCCTGGAAGTCAAAGTCGGTGAGAGAGGGGTTGATGGCATCCAGGTCGGTCCCGAGGTCTCCATCTGGCAGGAGGGTGTCGTGCACGGTCCTGGCTGGGGAAGGCTCTGCCAGCATCTTAGCGCTGTGGCTGGGCGGGGTGTGGGCAGGCAGAGGCGAGTCCTGGGGGGTGCCTGGCTGGGCCCGCAGCTCCAGGTGCCCGTCTGGCTGCGGGAACAGTGGCTGCGGGGGTCCAGGAGGGGCCAGGCCCGGTGAGAGGTGCGGGTATGTCTGCCCGTAGCAGGACGGTGTGTGCCCCCCGAGTAGGTCCTGCAGGGGGTTCTTGCCAGGGATGGGGCCTGGAGCTGGATGGAGGGAGTGCAGCGGCTGGGAGAGCCCAGTTGGGGGTGCCAGGGGCCGGATGGAGCCTGAGCCTGCCAGCCCTGGGGGCGGACAGCCCAGCAGCGGGGAGCCCAGCTTCTCCCTCTTGTCTCCAATGAGGCTGTCCAGCTCTTCTGAAAGGCCCAAGAGAGAAGGAACACCATGAGGCCTCCCTGCTCCACAGCCCTCCCCAGCCTTGGAACCCTCGCTCTGCTCACTCACCAATTCTTCCTCTTCTTTAGGCTCATGGGGACCCGGGGCCCTCCCTCTCGTGGCCCTGCCGGCCTCACCTGGCTTGGCCATGCTTTTGCGCACGGCAATGGGATCTTTCCTCTTCCACTTCTGCAGCTCCTCCTGCATCTTGTCGATCTTGGCCGGGTTGAGGGCCCACAGGCAGCCCTTGCGAGAGGAACTTCCCGATTTATTCTCTACCTTCTCGAAGCACTTGTTGAGGGACAGGTTGTGGCGGACGGAATTCTTCCAGCCATCGGGTGCCGTCTGCCAGGGCAGAGCAAGGTGAGAATTCAGGCTGAGGTCAAGCAGCCAGGGCTGGCTCCAGGTCTGGGCCCTAGAACATTCCTTCCTTTGCCCCCTCTGGGCCCTTCCGTCCGGGGAGAAGGGTGAGCAGGAACCTTGACCACAAGTTATTTTCATCTAAAATCTGCCTTCCTCCTGCCCCCCATCTGAAGTCGGACCACTCCCCACTGGGTCTTCAGGCCTGTGCGTGGGCCCCTCTGCGGAAAGGGACCTCACTGCTCCGGGGTCTCCGGTGCCAGCTTTGGGGAGTTAGGAGGAGGCTACGAATGTTCCTCTCCTGGGTCTGCCTCATCCCTTCTGGGGCAAACTTGGGAGAAAAGAGAGATGGGTGAGGCTGGCAAGTGTGTGTGTGCGCACACGGTGCACACAGGTTTGTGGGTCTGTCTGGGTTGTGGTGTCCGGAGGGGCAGTGTGCATGAGCGTGGGCACACACAGTGCTCCTTCCGGTGCCATCGTCATCTCCCGGGAGTGGGTCTGTGAATTCCTGAGCGCGAGGACGGCTGCGTGTGAGAAAGTCTCTCCGGGTGTGCGTGTGGGTATCCACGATTATATGAGTGTGTGGGCGTGAGTGTTCACATGAGTGTGCCCGGGGGGCGTGCCCTGGAGAGGAGGCCAGCCTTCAGGCAGGGGGTGCTCGTGCCAACAGAATAAACACCCATTAGGAGGCCCGGTCATGCCACCAGTGCAGTAATTGTGCCCAGGGAGGGTTGTAAAAACCATTAGGCTGACTCAGTTGGGTGAGAGGCGGAGGTGGGGGTGCCAGTGGGCCCCCTGCCCGCCCACCTCCGGCGCTGTTCCGGGCTCTGTGACAGCCCTGAGCCCAGCGTGGGCTGACGGTGGGGAGGGCACCCGCTGGGGCGCTGGGGCTCCTTCGCCCTCATTCCCTGGTCCCTCTCTCTTTCAGCCCGAAGTTTCTGCTTAATGAGGGGCGGCCACTCCCTCCTCCCCTGCTCACTCGCCCCAGGGAGCTGCCACGCTGAATCACGCCCAGCAGAACCGGGCCCCAATGCCAGCGTCACTCCAAGGTGCTGGCAGGAGCTGCTGCAGCCTTTCTTGGGGGCAGCTGGCTTGGCTGGGGGCTGGTTGAGACGACCACCAAGGCTCCCAGGGTCACCAGGGAGGATTCTTGAGCCACCGGGCCAGCCAACTGGGGAATTAACCTTTGACTCCCACGACAACCCCCAGTAGGAGTCAAGGCTATGTCGCCCCATGGGCAGAGTTAATGGGCACTGGGGCCTTTTATGGCCCTATAAATCTGTGACTTTGGGATGCCAGGGCAGCCCCCACCCCAGCCACTTCCTGTTTGAAAGAGGGATGGTCAGCACTAACAATTATGTCCAGCAGTTGGACACTTCTCCAGTCCCACGTCCCTGACTCATGGGGCTACAGGACGCCCACATCAGCTGCCTGGGGTATGAGTGCTGCCCACTCCAGGGCCCACTCTGTCCTTGCCCAGAAAAATGACCTCCCAATGGGAGTGAGAGATGGAGTGGGCAGGGGCCCTTTGAGCTCATTCCTTAGGTGGGTCCGAGGGAAACTGTCAGAGTTGGAAGGAATCTATGTGCCAACTAGTCTAACACGACCATTTTACAGACTGGGAAGCTAAAGTCCGGAGAAGAAAGGGCCTAGCCCCAGATCACACAAGGCTGCAGTAACAGAGCCCAGACTACAACTCTGTCCCCTCGCCAAGGGCCCTGCCCAGATCGCCCCACAGGGCCTGCCTCACCATCGAGTGAGATGCTTTCTCTCTGAAATCAAATGTAAACTGGGAAGCAAGGGAGTGATGCAACTGGCTAAGAACAACAACTAGAACCCTTAAAAAAGCTGTTAGACCTCTTCACTCCTCAGCCCCATAAAACAAGGATTACACGGCTCCCAGGAAAAATAATTAAGCCAGGAAGGAGGAAGGTGAGATGCAGGGAGGGGCTGGGGCCAGCCAGCAGTGGGCAGGAAGGGAGGGCTGAGAGGAGTGGGGCAGGGCCCGTATGAAGCCCGGGAAGACCCTCCAGAAGCTGCAGGGGTTGGGGAGACTTCAGCCCCCTAACCTGCTGGGATATGGGGCAGCCCCGGATACAGGCCTGGATGCTTCTCGAATCCCAGAGACAACTCTCCTGCCTCCTCCTCTCCCTTCCAGAACTCTGGTGGATCAACATACTTTTCCATTCCTGGCCAGACTCTGGCCATCTTGCCCACCCCCCATCTGATGGCAGCTCAGCAAGTACGAACTTGTTTGAACATCAGCCTCCAGTGATCCCCAGGCAGCACGATTGGGTAGATGGTTAGATGGCAGGGCTGGGAACCACCCAGTGGCAGGTGGAGCTGAGTTCTGTGCTACCTGGGTCTCAGCTCCTGTCCTCTGCCGGGTAGAGGATGAAATTGTGTTCACCAGGGCGCAGGTCTTGGAGAAGGTGCCCACACAAGCTCCTGTCTCCACCACACCACCCCAGGAGAAGGGGTCTATGCTGGAGGGTCTGCGGGACACGCAGCCAGGGGAAGTGGGTGGTGCGTGAAGCCAAACAGCTTGACTCAGTAACTGATCCCACCTGCTGTGTGACCTTGGACAGATGGACCATCCTCTCTGATGTTTTTGCCTATCTTGGGAGAAGAGCACCTGTCTTGCCTCTAGGGAGGGAGTTGCGTAGAGTGCCTAGAAGCCCCTTTTGTAGATGACAGAAACTAGAGTCTAGTTACTAGATTCTTCTCAAGGAGGTGGGGGGAGAGTCAGGTGAGCCAGCCAATTCCCTGGGACACTCAAAGACCGTGAAGCCCACACCCCGCTTTCTGGCGGAACTGCAGCTGGGCCTGCCACCCACAGAGGCAGATCCTAATCTCACTGGGAAGACAACGGGTTCCTCGGCCCCAGCATCCCCAGCTCCTACCTACATTGCCCCAGCCCCACAGCATCCTGGGGGTAGTAATGGGGACAGTCTCTCATTTCTTCCCCAATTTTCTCTCCCCACTTGGGGTAAGTGAATGCTCGCTGAGGCCCGGCAGGACTGACATGTCCGCCTTCCCCCAGCAGGTCTGCCTCCAGCCTGCTGTGTGACCTTGGAAAAGCAGCTTGGGCTCTCTGTTCCCCACATGGAGCCCCTTCTTTAGGAAACTCCATCCTTGTAAGTCGGGGACAAGGGACAGTGTGTGTGGTGGGAGACAAACCCCCTCTGTTTTTCATTGTGATTCTTCCCCCACCTCTTCCCCCCCCCCAACTCTGGCCCCAGAATGGCCTGGCTTGGGGGGACTTGAGGGGTGGAGTGGGGATGGATCTGGGCTTACCTTGAAGTAAGGGAAGTGCTCCGTCATAAAATTATAGATCTCGCTGACAGGAAGGCTCCCAGTTTTACTGTTCTTAAGGGCCATGAAGATGAGGATGCTGAAGACAGAGAAAGCCCCTGAGAGTCTGAACCTCTGGCCAGTTCTGAGCCCACCAAGAGCCCCCCACCCCTGTGAGAGGCTCTGTGAGGTTGGAGTTGAAAGGTTGAAAAGAGAGGGGTTGGGAAAGTGTCCACTGAAGCGCGCGCTGACGTCAGGAGTTACAGACATACCAGGGTCTTGTGGAATCTGAGAAACATGGGTTGCCATCCTGGCTTGGCCACCCACTAGCTGTGTGACCTTGGGCAAATGCCTTAACCTCTATGAGCCTCAGTCACTTCAACTTTGAAGTGAAGAAAGTAATGGCTAGCTCAGAGTTGTGAGGATTAAAGAGGATGCCTAGCACACAGAAGGCACCCATTAAATGGAAGCTGCCATCGCCAGTCACTCCTCAGCCAATTTAATGAATGTTGGATAGTAGGGAGGGAACTAAGGTTTCTTTTTTTTTTTTTTTTTTGAGACAGAGTCTCACTCTGTTGCCTGGGCTAGAGTGCCATGGCATCAGCCTAGTTCACAGCAACCTCAAACTCCTGAGCTCAAGCAATCCTCCTGCCTCAGCCTCCCCAGGAGCTGGGACTACAGGCATGCACCATCTCGCCTGGCTAATTTTTTCCATTTTAAGTAGAGATGGGGGGAGGGTGTCTCATTCTTGCTCGGCCTGGTCTTGAACTTCTGACCTCAAGTGATCCTCCCGCCTTGGCCTCCCAGAGTGCTAGGATTACAGGTGTGAGCCACCTCACCTGGCCAAGGAACTAAGGTTTCTTCAGCCCCTAAAATGTGCCAGGTGTGGTACCTACATTCTCTTACTTAATCCTTCCAACAGCCTGAATTGCTGCCCCCCCAACCTGACTTTTTTTTTAAGAGGAATAAACAGTGGCTTGGAGAGATTAAGCAACTTGCCCGCGGTTTCACAGCTAGTAAATTCCAGAGCCCAGTCTTGAACCCAGTTCTGCGGGACTCGGAGGCCTGCATGTGCTCCCTTCTGTGCACGACCCCGCCTTTCACAGACCTCTTCTCTGTGCTCCTGGCTGACGTGGGAGTTCCTCTTCCTTCCCCGAGCTCACACTAGCTGATGATCTGACCCCACGTGGGGCCTCGCACACATGAGGTCAAGTGTCACTTGGTGGGATGAAGGAAAGGGCAAACGAAAGGGTCTCCTGGACAGGCTGGGTCTGCTGGCACTTAAGACCCCAGCCCCGGAGAAGTGCCACCAGATCTGGCAGATGGTGGCTAACCGAGTCACATCTGCAGGCCTCATCCCTCATTTACTTCCAGTAGGACTTTGAGGTGGGGCTTCTCTCTGTATCTGGGGAGGGTGGGGGGAAGTAGGGAGCATCCCCCCTAAACTGTCAGCCCAGGCCCTGGGCCCCGGGAGGTTAAAGGTCGGCAGGCTCACCCCAGGACACCACCATCTGCTGAGCTGAGCCACAGACATAACTCCCCAGGGTTAGACAAAAGGCCAGAGGTGGTCCAGTCTGTCCCCCTGCCTCCATGCAGGGACCCTCTCTTCAGCACCCTCTGGAAGCCCACTGGGTATGACTTCACCCCCTGCACTTGCTCTCATACCCAGAGGATTCCATCCCTCAGTTTCCCCAGGGGCCCTCCTTCCACCCCAGGAGAGCTGGGAGACGTACCTGTAGGAGTAGATGGGTTTTGGGAAGAGAGGCTGGTGCCCATCGGTGCTGGCCTGGGGTGCGATCCGCTGGTATGGATAGTGTGAGGTGCCCAGGTAGGGCACAGGGTAGCTGCCACCACCTGGCGAGTACTGTAGAGGTCAAAGGGGGCACAGTGATCGCCATGGTGCCCAGCCTTTCCAAGGGGGCCTCCCTCTCCCCCATTCATACACATCCAGAGAAGGAGCTGAGGCCAGATTCTCCTCTCCTGGTCCTGGGCTCCGCCACCCTGTGGCAGAGCTATCAGCCAGTGGTGTGGGCATCTGAGGGCCTGTGAGGAGATCCGCTTTCTGGAATTCAGGATCTCAGAGTCCTCAAAGCCCCCTTCTTCCAGCTCCTTCCCCCAGCCCTTTAGGTGCTCTGGTTGCCATGGTGATGGAAGGAGCCTGCCTAGGCTGGAGAGTGTGAGGGGATGAGGGGATGATGGGCAGCCCCCTGCCCCTGCGCCCTTCTGGGCAGCGCTCCAGGCCTCCCTCGCATCTCCTGGGGCGGCTGGGCCGGAAGTGGGATGGCCAACCTGGGTGTTTGCTGGGCACTGCCACCTTTTACGAGTTTCAGTGGCTCTTTGAAAGGGCTGGTCATGGTGGTGGGCAGGTGGGGGTAGGAGGTGGTTTTATGGCACAGGGAGTGGCTGCGGTGCCAGGGATGGTGTTTTATGGGGGCAGGGGGTAGGAGACTCTGACTCCCCCAGCTGCTCCAGGCTGAAGTGCTCTTTCCAGGTCACCCGAGAGACACTTAGAGCCTGAGTCACCCTCTCTCGGGACTCCATAAAGCCCTGGGTGCGGCCATCTTGTTCAAGAGGGGGTGTGGACAGCAGAGGGCATCAAAGCAGGGCCAGCCATGGTGAGGCCATTTAAGGTCTGGTGGCCCCTTATCCTGCTGTGGCTCAGTCCCTGACGGCCAGGCTGTCTCAGGGACATCCCCTACCCTGGGTCAGACTGTGAGCCTCAGCATAGCTTAGGCCATTCCAGCGAGGTCCCTCAGGGCAGGGAAGATGTCCCCTTATGCTGGTTCCTTTTCTTCCCTCCAACTCTTTCTTTCCCCCACAAAGCAGGCAGTCTGACACCCCCCACCGCCCCACCCCCGCCTGCCTCCCGGTCTTGGCCAAGATCAGGGCCAGTGCCAAAGAGCTGGGAGTAGAACCTGCTCCACAGGCAGGGCCTGTCTCGGTGCCAGGCTGCAGGTGGATGGAGCTGGGCGCTGGGCAGCCACTTGCTCTGTCTTGCCCGGTGACTCCTGGGAGCTGCCTGGCTCTTCTGGGGCTCTTTCCTTTCTCTTTTAAAAATCCTCCATCCCGTGCCAGTGTGGGACGACTACTTGGCATCCTGTACGTTTGGGAGGAGCTGAAGCTGGGGCGGGGGAACGGGCCAAAGATGATGGGAACTTGGAGCCCTGCAGGTGGGAAGGCCCCCAACCCCACACCCGGTGCCCACCCTCTCTAGGCTACAGGGGGGTTTGAGGCCAAGGTCACAGAGCAAGATGGTGGCTAACTTAGATGGGAGCCCTTGTTCCCTGCCCCGCTCGGCCTTGTGTGTCACACCACATACTCCTCTTGTCTCTGCCTCTCCGCCTGTCTGGGGTGCCTCTTCTCCTCCCTCCCGTTTTGGCTGTCACCATGACCGTGTCTGAACCCCAGCCCCACTCTCGTCTCTGAGACCTCTCAGGCCCTGCCAGGGACTCAGACAGGCCCACCCCTAGAGAAGGGCGATTGCTTCCCTCCCCAGTAGCCACTGCCCCCACCCAGGTTGGCCTGGCCTTGAGGTTCAGGGCCCTGTTGCCCTCACCTGCCCACGCAGGTGCACGCGCACACACACACACACACACACACACTCACACACACACTCTATCCTGTGACCCGGGAAGCATGCCCACTGCCCACTTGCCTCGGACCCACCTGGTGGAAGGGGGGCTGGGAGGGGCAGTACATGTGCTGCAAGGGGGGCTGGTAGCAGTACATCCCAGGGCCACTCTCCAGAGCTGGGGGCTTGACCTTGACCTCTGACCCCTGCTGGAAGAGAAAGCAGATGACCAGGTTGGGCCTTATTTCTCTCCCTTTCTCTTTCCCATGTCCTGAATCTTACACAAAAGCAACCCCCATGCTGCTTCCCCCAAAGCTTATTTCTGGAGAACATCGGAGAAGAGAGAAAGGCAGGAATTTTCCCAAGAGAACCCAGCAATTTAGTGGTGGCACTGGGGCTGGAACTGACAGCCTTCCCTACCCCTCACCTCACTGCAGGTGAGAGGCTGAGGCTGGGAGGTCCCGGGAAGTGTGGGAGAATTGTCAATGGTGGCACTGAGGCTGGGGTAGGGCCGGAGACCTGCTGCAACGGCACAAGCGTGCAGTGCCTGACTCCACTCACCTGGCTCGGGGCCCCAGCCTCCCCGAGCAGGTCCTCAAGGGACAGCTGGAAAAGGTGGCAGCCTTAGAATCCCCACCGAGGAGCCGCGGTGAGGGGAGCACGGCAAGCACCCACTGCCTGTGGCTGATCCCGCTGCGACCCCTGAGTCCCCGCTACTTCCCCTTCTGTAAAACCCCCAAAAGCTCCCGCAGGCTCTCTGGATGGGCTCTGTGTCCTGGCCATCCCCAGCTCAGAGCTTTTGTTCCTTGTACAGGGAGTCTGCCTGCTTGCTGGTCTGCATGAGCCCGTGTGTTCTCTCATGTTGGGCACAGGCACCTGCCAGTGGTGACCAGACTCTGGCTTCCCATGCGTGTGAGGCCCATGTGGAGTCCCCAGGCCCCAGCACGGAGCTGTCCCCTGAATAGGGACAGGAGCATGCTCAGCTAGGCCTTGGGAGGTGGACAAGCCCAGGAGGAGGTGGCCCACTCTTCCTGGGGTTCCCCGGGGCCTTGGGAAACCAGCATCTGGGCCCAGAGGGGCAAATAAGCCATGACCTCTTTCTGGGTGTGCCCTGGGGTTGCTGATGCAGAGATTGCCACGATCACAGAATCCCAGGCCCGGAAGGGCCAAGAGCACTGGTGTCCAACCCCTTCATTTGACAGATGATGGGGCTAAGCCCAAAGAGGGGAAGCGATGTGCCCAAGGTCACCCAGCAAGTCAGCCAGATAGCCGTGTGTCTCTGGAGCTCTTCTCCACTGCTCGGGAGGGTGAGGGTGTGGGCCCAGTCCCAGCCTCCCACGTACAGGCTGGGAGATACCTTGGGCAAGTCACTTGGCCTCCATGAACCTTAGTTTCCTCATCTGCAAAATGGGGAGAGTGGGAATGCTCTAGAGGGTTGTTGAGAGGATTAAATGGGGCACCGGAAAGAAAGCACCCGGTAGAATGCTCGGGAGCTGTTATGAGTGGACATTTGGGGGCAGTGGCTGAGATGATGGTGTCCTCACTGCGGGCTGCTGTCATGCTCAAGGGGCCTGAGAAGAAGTTGTCAGAGGGTTCTAGAACCAGAATAAGGTCCTGTCCTGGCCACACCTGCCCCTGTCAAGCCTGGGAAACAGGACTTTGTTGGGGTGGCTTGGGGCTGGAATGGGGACCTGTTTGAAGGGCTGGTGGGCATCTGGCTGAGCCCACTCAGCCACTGCCTCAGGGACCTCCGAACTGGAGCTGGGAGTGCGGAGCAGGCTCCGTTAGTCCCCCTCTTGCCAAAGCGACAATACTATTGTTGCTAGGTAGTGCTCACCTTACTTTTCCAAGGAGGCTCAGAGAGGTTAGATGAGCCCAAGGTCACACAGCTTGGAGGTCCAGCTGTGGGAGGACATGTTTACCTGCCAAGGTGCTTTCAAGGCCTTTCTATCAATACACCCAGGCCCCACTCTGGGCAAAGAATGGGGCTGGGAAGGGCCCCTCGAGAAGACTTAAGTCCTCTCTCAACTCGGTACACTGAGCCTGGAGAGGGAAAAATTGTGCTCTGTGGCTCCTCCTAAAATCCTTTCTCTTGGCCTCTGGAATGTGCTTTTCTTCTCACATTTGCATATGGGCGTGCAGGTCTAGCTGGGGATTCCTGACACTTAGACAAACAGAGCGAAGTCACACACTGGACTCCTGACTCAGGAGCCTCTGGGAAGACGCCAGCTTCCTCAGCCTCACCTGCCTCCCCCATAGCCCCCTCCATGTCGAGCCAGGCCGGCACCCCCCCAGCCGACCTGGGGGCCCCAACTCTCTGAGCCTGCCGCTCCCCTGGCGGACGCTGACCTTGAGTGGCAAGGTCTGGGAAGGGAAGGTGGGAGTCTGGTCTCAGAGGACTCTTTCTGGGCTGTCAGGAACCTGGCCAGGTGGGAGGTGGGTGCCCACCGGCCGTGGTACTCACCAGGACTTGGGGGCTGTGCTCCTGGCTGGGGTAGGGGAGCCCGTTGCACCAGGCCTCTGCTGAGAAACCCGGCAGGAAGGCCTCAGCCTCGCCCACGTCCACGGGGATCTCCTCGAAGGCCTCCAGCACCCCCGGGGTCTTAAAGGAGTGTCCATCGAGGGCCAGGGCGGTCTGGGCCTCGGGGAAGACGTCCTCATGGAAATGCCGCTTGTACGGGTGGAAGGGCACGTGGCTGCCCTTGAGGAAGCGCCCGGGGCTGCTCGCTGAGCCCTCCTCAAAGCCAAAGCCGGGGTACTTGTCTGAGGGTGAGAGCCGGAAGGGGCCCGGGCCCGGGCCAGCCGGGCAGTGACCCTGGACTTGCTCGGGGCCTGGCGACGCAATGCTGGGGCTGTGTGGCGGCAGTGAGGGTGTCCTCTCTGGAGGGCCGTCGGGCACAAACGAAGAGCAACTGAAGCCGGCGTGCTTCTGGGTAGACAGAGGGTAGAGAGCCTGTGAGTAGGGGCTGGACCAGGCCTGGGGACCTGCCGGGACCCTACTCAGTGCTTGGGTGAAGGAGTCTGTGGCTGAGCTCTGAGCGCTGAGGAGCCCCCAGATGATGGAGAAGGTATAGGCTGCCCTTGGGAGCCCCAATCTGATGAGGGCAATACTGCCCTTAAACCTGGGCACCCCAAGTCTGATGGGGCACGACAGCCCTGCCCCGGGAAAGTCCCAGTCTGAAGAGATGAGCAGAGCCTACATCGGAACACTCTGGACCTCGCGTCACTGAGTACTCATTTGCTGGTGGAAGGGACAAGACAGACCCTGGGAGGTCCCTGGCGGGTGTGGGTGACTGGTCTACCTGCTGCCTGTGCAGCCCTTAGACCTTGGCCTGAGCCTGGGTCTCAATGCCAGGTACTTACGCTCTGCGGGGCAGGGGAGCCTGGGAGGCCCGGCGCCTGCATGAGGTCCCCTTGGCGCTCACCCTCCAGTCTGGTGGGGCCCGGAAGCGTGACGTCAGACTGCGGTGGGAGTAGCGACACCATCACCCAGTCCTGGCCTTGGAGAAAGCCGTCTGCAGTGAGAGTGAGGACCAGTGTCCAGGGGTGACCAACCCCAGGGCCACCACCCCAACTCCCACCCTGTCCCTGGGCTGGGACCCTGCCTCCAGCCCACAACCTGACGAGAGGGAGAGACAGAGACAGAGACACAGAGAGAAACTGAGAGAAACAGAAGGAAACAGATGATGAGAAGGACAGAGAGAGGGGACACCTGTGGAGAGAGAGTGAATTGAGCCAGGTAGGAGTCCTCAGAGGAGGACGCTTGGCTGTTCTTGGGCTCTGCGGCTGTAGGGACTGAACCAGTCAGACACTGGTTCCCAGCGAGACACTGCCTCTGTCTCCTGTGTCTACCATGGAGGAACAGGGGAGGTGACATTGGCAGGCAGTCTCCATGCAGGGATCCTGAGGGGAGGGGGATCTGGGCATGGGTCAGGCCCAGATTTGGGGTTGCAGCAACCCCCACAATGCAGGTGACCCAGCCCTCATCATAGACTGGTCCTGTGGTGTCACCCTTGGGGCCTTAGCCTGGCTGGTGTGACCACAGTGTGCAATTGGGGACTCCAAGCATCCTGGTTGTCTAGGGGCCCCATGAGCCTGGCAGGCACTGGGGATGCTGCCAGCCCACACTGGAACATCTGGCAAGTGCTGTGTTGCTACCTATGTCCTACAAGCTCTCTCTCTTACCTGTGACTTTGTGCAGCCCACTGCCCTTTCTGACCTTTAGTTTCTCCCTGAAGAACTAGGGGCTTGGACTAGATGAGATCTGAGGGCTTTTTCTGCTCAGACCTTCTGGAATCACAGGAGAACTCTGTCCCCAGCACAGTGGAGTGGTTCAGAGGACTCGGGGCTCAGCCCTTCACCGGCTGTGTCAGCAAAGTCTCTGCACTTCGGCACCATGGGCCACAGAACAGGGGGAGCGAGGGGCCTGCCTCACGGGGTGCCGCAAGCATCAGGCACCGAGAGAATTCAGCACGGTGCCTCTCGTGTAGTCAGCGCTCAATAAATGTCAGTTCTCATTAGGAATGTCATCGTTGGTGCGACTCTTGCTGGTATTACCCCAGCTCTTTCCTTCCCTCACCACCTGCAAAGAGCGGTGCCTCTTGAGTTCACGCCTCCTTGCCCACCTGGTCTCGGCTAAAAGCCGCCATTTGCCGAAGGGCGGCTCTGGGCTGGCCACTGTGTAAACTCGGATGATTTTCTCACTGGTTTATCAGAACAAGCCTGTGAGGAAGGTATATTATTAACTCCATTTTCCAGGTAAAGAAACTGAGGCTCAGAGAGGTTATGTGGCCCAAGTCACACAGCTAACCCTTGACAGAGTCAGGATTTGAACTTAGACAGGTTTGACTCCAGAGTCCGCGCTCCACGTACGGTTTCTTCATTTGGTGGGAGTCAGAGTCAGGGTGGGATAAGCAGGGGGGCCAGGCGGCAAGTAAAGCGTGAGGTTTACACTTGCCCCTTCTACCCAAGACCCCCTGGAGCCAGAGCAGGGCAGCTGTGCCATTCCGAGGAGCTCTGGGAGGGAGGGACGGCCCCATTGGCTCCGCGGTGCCCAGCCTGGGTTGGCACATCTTTGCTGAATAAACCATCAACACACCTCATTTAACAGAGGGTTAAAGGGGCAAGGAGGGAAGAGACTTTGCCCGAAGTCCCATGGGGGATCAGTGGCAGAAGTCTGGTAGCTGAGGTCCAGGTCGGGGGCTGGTGGAGGCTCCCCCGCCCCTTCAAGAGTCCCCACCGCCCTTCTCAATGTCCCGGTGCCTGCTCACTCGGCAATGCTAAATGTGGCGTGACCGGGGAAGCGCCGAGCTGGCCGTAACTGGACACCACAAGGGCGCAGGCATGGGGCCCGGGGTGCGGGGCAGCCCATCTCCGGCTCCGCATGACTGCCCCGGCCTGGCCCCTGCTCCCCGGACAGCTCGGGCCTGCCTGCCACACCTTGCCCCGGCCCAGAGCTGCCTTCCCAGGGGGCGGTGCAGTGGGCTTGGTGCCTTCCCAAGGCGTTCTCCAGCTGCTCCAGATGCGGGGGTGGGGGCGGGGGGGGGGTCGCATGGTGGCTAAGAGCGAGGGTTTGGATTCGGGAAGACCTGCGTTTGAGCCCCAGCCTTGTCACTTTCTGGCTGTGTGATTTTGAACAAAAGGTGTCATTCTCTGTACCTCACTTTCCGCATCTGACAAGTGGGCACATGGACCCACCTCACAGGATCATGATGAGCATTAAGTGAGAAGATGTATATTAGGTGCAGGCACGTAGAAAATACTCAGGGACACATGTCATACATCTGGTCTCAATTGGCCAAATGCAGCTGGGCACAAGGGCCTCTGGCCCTGGTCTCTACAGTTTCCCTGATGGTCCCACTGCTCCAGGCCTGGCAGCCCTGCGGAGACTGGCGGATGACCCATCCCCAGGTGGCAGCGGCTTTTGCCAGCCCTCCCTGCTGTCTGGCCTTCACTCAGCCTGGCCTCAGGGGTCTCAGACCCCGGCCCTGCTCCTTTGCAGATGTGAATCTGGGGAGGCCTCCCTGAGCCCCACTCTGGCCTGCACTTCCTCCTGAAGTCTGGCCTGCCCAGGACGATCCTGGCACCTATTCCCTATTCCTGGGACATTGCCTGTAGCCCTGGCCGAGTTCCTGCATGTCGGAGCCCTCGACCGAGGCTTCAGTTATCAGCCATGGCTTTCATAGCCTAGCTTGGCTAAGCCACCACCCCATCTCCTCCAAGCCCCCCGGGACAGGATTAGAAGCAGAGAAGTTACGCAGAGTTCAGAGGCCCACCCCTTAATTTGCATTGAAGATGCAGAAGTCCCTGAGTGGTCCTCAGTCCAGGGTTTCCTCTGGGCAGATTTTGCAAGTGATGACTCCTGATTCAGTGACCACAATGCCCCCTTGGGCACCTCAGCTGAATCTCTGCTCTACAAATGAGGCCCAGAGACGAGGTTAAGTGACTTTCCTAAAACCACACAGTCCAGGAAAGAGGTGCCTTCCACCACCTGCATACAAAGGGGCCCTCCTGCCTCAGGGGCTGGGCAAAGGGCTTCTGATTGGTGTCTACGGGGGGCTCCTGTCCAGCACAGGGAAGGGCTCACTGTGGAGTGAGGGACGAGGCTGCCTGGGCCCTGACCCCTCCCTGGAGTAGCCGGCAGAGCTCCTGAAGCTGGATGATCTGGGGTCAGGACTGGGTTTGAATCCCAGTAACTGCGGTTGGGTAAGCTGCTTAACTTCCTTCCCTGGGCCTCAGTTTCCTCGTCTGTAAAATAGGGCTAATAATACACACCTCTCTGGAGGATTAGATGAAATATTGCTTGTAAATAGCTTAACATATAGTACATGCTCAATAAATGATAGCTATTATTAATAATTAGCAGTGGGACAGAGTTAATTTAAGGCATGAGCTCTAGGAGTGGGGGCAGGGAGAGCAGAGGGAACACATTCTCCCTGCCCTTTCCTGCCTCCCACCTCCATCTCCCTGACATCACTCTCCCCCAGTGGCAGAGGCTGAACTTCCCTCCTCTAGACTCTCTGGCTTCAGAGGTCATTGCGGCCATTCCCCTGTGGTAGAGCCAGTGCCTGCAGAAACTCCCAGGTATTCAAGTGGAAAGTGGGGGGTGACTGTGTCACTTTGGATCCCTCAGGAGGCCTCCCAGCTGGCCTGTGTCCTGCGGCTGGCATCTGCATTCAGAAGGAATCTCTCACAGAAGTCAAACCTGCATCCTGGCTGTTTCAGTTTCAGGGAGCACGATGGGATGTGTGTGCAAATATCAGAGAACCCCTGTGGGAGACCCGGTCAGTGCCCTCCCCTCTCAGATCCCAGGAGCTACCCCAGGTCACTCTCATGACCCCACCACTCAGCACGACACACAACCTGCCCCCTTCCTGGGCTGGAGGACGGGGCTGCCCATAGTGGACTGTGCCCTGGGGCCCTTCACCGGTAAGGATGACCCTCATCACAGCTCCACACCCACAGAGCACTCTGCACTTTTGTATCTGTTATCTCACTTCATCCTCACTTTGCCCAGAGGGCATGGGCAGTGGTGTGCTGCAGCCAGCTGTGCGAGCCTATTGTGCCCATCTCTTCCCAACTCCACATCCAGTGAAATTGGCCCAGATCGGCCATGGTGGGAGTATTTGCCCATGGAAATAAACAAATACTACAAATCAGACTCAGTCTTTGTTTTCTTCCCTCCCTTCCTTCTTTCCTTCCTTCCTTTCCTTTTTGTTTTTAAGAGATGGAGTCTTGCTCCATTACCTGGGTAGAGTGCAGTGGCATCATCTCACCACAACCTCAAACTCCTGGGCTCAAGTGATCCTCCTGCCTCTGCCTCCCAAATAGCTGGGACTACAGGTACGCGCTACCATGCCCAGCTAATGTTTTTTTATTCTTTGTAGAGATGAGGTCTTACTATATTGCCCAGGCTGGTCACTCCTGGTCCTCATGCCTCGACCGCCCAAAGCATTGGGATTACAGGTGTGAGCTACCATGCCCGGCCTCTTTCTTTTTGAAAGCCGATTGGTGAACATTTACCACTGGCAGGGGTACAGGGTCATCAACCCCATTTTTTAGGGGAGAAAATTGAGGCCCAGAGAGAAGAAATGACATGCCTAGGGCCACACAGCTAAGACCACATCTCCTGACTCTCAGGTCTCCAGGCCCTGACCACACGCCCATACACACACTCCAGGGGCGTGCCCCTGAAAATGCTGGCGAAGACCACTTGGTATCTGGGCATTCTGTTCACCCTCCACCCTGCATGATCCTTGGGAATGGGAAAGATAACTTGATCCCTGGAGTCAGAGGGAAGAAAGAAACGTCCAGAGAGAGGAGGATGACGAATGAGAAATTCCCCCGGAAGCCTGACAACAGGATCAACGATAATCATTATTGCCCCTGCCCTGTGCCCCTCTACTCATCAACATCTCCACCTCTCAGAGACCCACCCCCAGCTCCTCAGGACTCAGGTGGAAGGGGCCATTTGGGGGTGGGGGCCCGGGGACACCCTGTTTGCTGGCTATGGGACCTTGGATAAGTCACTTCCCCTTTCTGTACTTCAGTTCATTTTGAGTAAAATGAGGTGCTGGGACCATTTGCATCTAAGGATGCTGAGGCTGGTCCTGTGGAGGGGCGTACACCTGTGGAGGGGCATACACCTGTGGGGGGTGTGTACACCTGTGGAGGGGCGTACACCTGTGGGGGTGTGTACACCTGTGGAGGGGCGTACACCTGTGGGGGTGTGTACACCTGTGGAGGTATATACACCTGTGGAGGGGGCGTACACCTGTGGAGGTACATATACCTGTGGAGGGGCATACACCTGAGGGGGTGTGTACACCTGAGGGGGTGTATACACCTGAGGGGGTGTGTACACCTGTGGAGGGGTGTACACCTGACGGGGTGTGTACACCTGTGGAGGTGTGTATGGTCTAGGGAGCTGTCAGCCGGGCCCTCACCCCTGTTCTGCCTTCACAAGGGGACTCCTTGAGGAAATCCTCTAGGGGATCAGGGCGAGTTATTACACCCCAGAAGGGAGGTGCTGCTTTGTCATTCCCATTTTATAGATCCAGAAACTGAGGCTCAGAGGGGTTAACCTGACTTGTCCAAGTTCACCCAGCTAGTAAATTATGCTCCCTGGGATTCAGACCCAGGCTTCAAAGCCAGGATGCTTAAACGCTATGCTCCACGGCCCCACCTCAGGAACACCTCAGCCTCCCTGCTCACACCTGAAAGGTGGGTCGGGGGTGCGGTTGGAGGTTCTCTTGGGAGGGTCTGTCCCTGAATCTCCCGTGGGCAACTGAGTCACAGGGGACAGGCAGGCCTGGGGCGCCGAGGGCCCTCGCTGGGCTCTCTCCATACTCCAGGTCCCCTCCCACCCGCTGCTTCCTACCTACTCTTTATAAGCAAGGTGGGGAGGGAACTTCAGTTCTGCCTTAATGGTTTCTGTTGCTGGCTGCGGCAGCATGTTTTACGACGGGTGGGGCCGTGCCCAGGGATCGCCTGTGGCCCCACCCAGGGCTCCACCCCACCGGCTGCTGGGAGGGGTCCCCTGGAGCAGCTCGGCAATTATCTAGTAGGGGGTGGCAGGGAAGGGCCTGGGGGTTGTGCCAGGGGCTCAGGCACCCCAGGATACTTGGCGGTTTCTAGCTCCTTTCTTCCCATCAACGTTGGGGGTTCTGAGGGCAACATACTGGCCCCTCTGGCTCTTACTCTCCCTTGGTTCCAGGAAATGGGTCGGCTGCCGCTGCCTTGAGATTTGACTCAAGTGCAGAAGCAGGTGGGGACAGATGGGCCAGGGATGGGATGGGGAGAACAAAGGATGAACAGCAACCACGTCCCCCAGGTGACACTTTCCTCCAAATGTGAGCCACGGACACCTGCAGCTGAGTCATTCCCATCCCCCAAATCAGACTGAAGCCATTTCAGTCATTCCCCTGCCTCTGGAAGTAGGCTGGTCCCAGAGCTGCACTCAGTATGCCCGGCTGAAAAAGCACTTGAGCCACCTTCCCTGCCCTGGGCTGACCTGGAAGTTCTTCCAGGTATCTAACCTTAATTCTTCTTGTCCTCTTGTCCTGTCCTGTCTGTCATTCACCAAGGGATCCCCCTCCCGCCCCCACCAAGAGGCTGTTTAAGGGCAATAGACTCATCCGTCCTCCAGGGAGGATCCCAGCTTTGCTGCAGATGCCTGACTCCAACAGCTTCCTGCTCTCCTACTCTTCTTCGCCCAGTGCTCCTTCCTTTCCGCCACCCCTGGCCACCCCTGGGAAGCTTCCCATCCCTCCAGCCCCTCTTCAGCCTGTGCCACCCACCCCTGGCCCCAAAGGAGCCAGATTCAAGCACTCACAGTGGGCTCTGGGCCATGGCCATCACCGCTTCGGGGAGTCATTCAGCCAACAGCTCCCCAGGAGCCTCCATGGAGGTATAAATACTCCCACGCGCCTGGACCAGCCCCCTGCCCGAGGGCTGAGGCGGGGCTGCCTCCCCAGGCCAGGCAGGCAGGTCACACGCCCCATAAATGCCATAGGACCACAGGCCCTTCCCAGCAGCCCTGGGGAGGCCAACTGGGGCCTGACCTCAATGGGTGGGTGGATGGATGGATAGGTGGGTGGATGGATTGACAGATACACAGATGGACAGTTGGATGAATGGACAGATTGATGGATGGTCAGACTGATGGATGGACAATGGATGGGTGGAAGGCTGGACGGATGGACAGATAGATGGATAAATGTTTGGTGGGACAGACAGATGGATGTCTTTGACCTAACTGTGGATGCTTATTTTACAGATGGAAAGAAAGGGATGTTTCATTCCAAAGAAATCAGAAATGCTACTCCTCAAAACTCTCATCCATCCCTCTCTGAGACACACCTACCGGGACACTCCTCTCCTCTGCTGTGGCCACCTAGTCTGTGAGCTCATCTCTGCTGGATTCTCCCTGCTCCTTAGCTGCCCCTTTCCAGAGACCTCCTGCCTAGTCACCCCCAGCTCCCAGGGATGTTTTGCTCTTACTCAGGGTGTTATTCATGGTCCGCCTTTTCCTCCCTCCTGTCTCCCTGCAACTCTGGAGGCCAGGCTCTGAGGCTATGAGCCCACCCCCACATCTTGCTCCCAGAAGCAAAATCGGCTTGCCCTCCAAGGTTAGTGGGGGTGGGGGTGGGGGTGGAGTTATCAGTTCCAAGAACATGAAACCCTTAGATGGGCAGGTTAGGGAAAAGGCCCTGCCACACCCACCATCCGTGGGATTGAAGGCATGACTGAGTCTGACGTGAGAACTGGCCTGGCAAACGACTCGGAGGTGGACAAGGTGACCTAGAACTATTGGGGACCTGACTGGAGAGCTGGGCACCTGGGCAGTGGGGACTTCTTGCCTGCTTCATACTCCCAGGGGGCAGTGTGCAGAAAGCACTGATCTGAGGGCTCGTGAGTTCCAGAGAAGACAGTTCCCTCACATCGGCGTCTGCCCAAGCTGCGAGAGGGGCCAGGGTGGATGATGAGGTGGGGGATGACCGAAGGACCAGGAGGCGTTTCCACAGGTCGTGAGCCATCGCCTTCATCCTTCCTACAGTGAGCTTCCTCCAGCCCCACGGCTGACGGGTGGGTTGGGGGCGGAGGAAAGGGCTGAGGGAAGGGAAGAAGTTGCCGGCCATTAGCCTGGGTCCCCCTTGGCCCAGGAGTCCCACCCCCATGATGAAGTCGTCGGGGCTGGGCCAGGTTGTCCCGCCCCCAGCCTCCTGTGGGCCGTGTTGGTAACTGGCTGCGGAGTTGATTGGCTGTGGCAGTGATTGGCAGCTGAGGATTTGATCTGTGTGACCAACAGGGATGCCGGAGCCTTGTGCCACCCCGTCCCTTAACCTGGCTGTCATCATCTCCCGAAGCCTTCGCTGAGCCCAGACCTCCGGCTGCCTTACAAAGCGACCCCCACAACTGTTTTTCCTCAAGGAAAGGACAACAGGAGGGTCCTCTCCCAGCTTTGCTGGCTGCATGGGCTTGTCACGGGATTGAAGCTCACTTCCTCCTTTGTAAAATAGGGTCCTCGTCCGTGCCCGGCACCCCTCACCTGGTTGTCCTGGGGACCCTGAAACCCAGAATGGCAAAGCGCTCAGAGGAAGCTAAACCAGCGCCATCTTGCCCGCTGCCCCTGCCTCCTCCCTCCTCCCCTGGGGGCCCGGGCCTGTGAGATCCGGGAAAGAGGGATGGGGCTGAGAGCCATCTCTTCACCTCAGCCATTTGCCCTTTCCAGGGGTGCTTCCCGTGGGGGTGGCGGAGAGGGCTTTCATCCAGCTGGTGGGCCCCCACTTGCCTACCCACCTTAGTGGGGACAATGAAATGGCCCAGGATCCCACCATCCTTGGGCCAGGGGCCTCTCATGCCCTGTACATATCATTATCAGAACTGCTCATTATCATCAATCTATTATTAGGGATATGAATTCTGACACCACTGCTAATAACACAGATGTAGTAGAAGACAAATACATACTGGTGCACCTCCCCCCCAACGCCATCCAACACAGAGGGCAGGCAGGAGATCATCTACTTGAACTTACCAAAACTTGGAGTGACACTTGCCTGAAGGCCCCTCCCACCCAAGCCCCTCTCTATCTGACAGATGGGGAAACTGAGGCCCCACCAGTGGAAGGGATTATTGCCTGCTATGCAGTGTCTGTGTACTGCTCCCTCCTCCAGGTGCCTGGGCTGTGTGAAGGCGGCTCTGAGCACCGAACCGTGTCCTTGGAGAAGGGGCAGGCTCTGGGGCGTTCCCCTGACCCTGTCCAGCTCCTTGGCTCCAACCCCATCCTTTTCTCTGGACCATGCCCAGGCCCTCCTGGCCTTGGCATTGCCATCCCAAAGGATTTTCTCTCCAGAACGCTTCTCCCCTCAGGCAGATTGGGCACTCTCTCAGGGAGGCCCAGAGAGGCAGAGTCACCTCTCTAAAGCCACATGCTCTCTGGGGCCCAATGTGGGCTCCAGGAACCCTCCCCAGAGGGAGCCGGGACACTACCCACTGCTGGGGTCACTCCAGCTCCGTGCAGGGGAGGGGCTGCTAAGTTGCAGAGTCTGATGGTTGGGTCTGATCACACCGACATGTGCATGTTTGTGTGTGCGCGCGCATGTGTGTCCTTGTGCACATCCTATGCCTTCTTAGACTAATGGGCTAGTGCAGTCTGGGACATGGCTGTGGAATTTACAAGTGTAGGTGGGACCTTCAACTGTCTCCAGGCAATCCGGTTCCAGGGCCACACCCCATTCTGTGAGTGAGTGTGTGTGTGTGTGTGTGTGTGTGTGTGTGTTTTGGTGCCCAGGCCAGCTGTGGTTTGTCGGAAGCAGTAGTTTCAGGCTGGGGGAGCCCTGAAGTCCCCTGGCGGGTGTGAGAGGGCAGGGCCTGAAGTTATCTGACTGTGCATCCTCCCATGAGCATGGGGTGGAGGGGGAGCCAGTCAGCTCTCTGTTGCATCCTGGGGGGGTCTGGAGGGGTGCCCACCCCCTGGACCTTCCAGAGTAGCTGGGAGAGCACAGGTTCCCTTTTCTCTGTGACTCACAGCTGGCTCCCGAGTCAAATTCCCTGAGAGATTACGATTCAGCTAATTCTCTCCCCAGCCCCATTAATCTGAGCTGACTAAGCAAGAGCCACTAAGGAATGACCCAGGGATGCTCAATCCTAAACAACCCCCCACATCCCTGCTTCCCTCCCTCTCCTGCCTTGGCCTGGCCATGCCTCAGAAGATCAGTTGGGTCGCAGCCCCCCACCCCCCCACCCTCGAAAGGCTGCCCTCGCCTCCTTTTGGGTCCCTTGGGGCGTGTCTCTCCATCACCTCTTCATTCACCACACACCCGCAGTGTGGAGGTCTGTCTGGACACCAGACCCCGGCTTGCTACATCTGAACTCGTTACTGTGTGGTCAGCACCCAGCCGTTAAGGCCCAGATGGGATCAGGAAGCTGAGGGCTCAGGGTGGTCCCAGCCCATCAGTTTTGTCCCATGGCTCTGGGCCTTTCCTCCACACTCAGAGCTCGTGAAGGACATGCCAGGACCTGGTGGGGTGCTGGTGAGGGGTGCTGGACTCCAAGGGGATCTGTGACCTAGGGGCAGATGCATCCTGGGGGGGTGAGAGGGGGATGGGGTTAGGACTGAAGAGGTGAGGCAGGGAGGCAGAGGAGGCAGGGTGAGGGTGTGGCGGGGTCCAGGTGGAAGTGGGGGTGGGGGTGGGGGTGGGGAGTAGGAGGGGCTGGGAAGGGATTGAAGATGGGAATGGGATAGGGTTAGGGATGAGGCTGGAGTTGGGGTTGGAGGTGAGCACAGAGGTGAGGGAAGGGGCAGCGGATGGGGACAGGTAAACCAGAAAGACCCAGCTCATTCAGGGCCATTTGACTGATGATTCTGGGATGCATCCTCCCAGAGGTCATCTTGTCCTTGCCCTGCTCCTGGGCGTGTTGCCAGTCCAACCCCACCCAGCCCGGATCAAGGGCTGCCTCTCCACTTAGGAAACCACCTCCTGTAGTCACACAGTCCAGGCAAACTCAACTCAAAATGCTCAAACATCTCCCTGAAGTCTATCAACCTCTCCTGCTGCAGGAGCCGATCTTAGCTGGTGAACTCCCCCCTGCAGGCCTCCGCAGGGACCCCGGGCAGTGACTCGGAAGGAAAGATGGAAGGGCACACCTGCAGGATCTCTGTCCCCTCCATCCTTCTGTTATGGGGGGATGAGAGGTGGCAGATGTGGCCCCAGCCTCACCAGAGTGTGGAGCTGGACAGGGGCAGCAGGGGTGGGTGGGGACTTTCTGTCCTTCCTCGCATGCGAGCTCCCAGGACATTTCAACGTGATTTGGGAACAGTCTCTGGCCATGTGCCTGGGCCCTGTGCAGGACATGGGCATTCTGCTGGTCCATGAAGACCGGGTTTCAACTCGAGCTGGGAGGAAGGAAGTTAGACATCAGGAAGGACTTCCTGGCTGGGAAGGATGGAGAGCTCGAGGGAAGTGGTGCTCTGTTGCTTTCTTAGAGGGCAGATGGGACTCTCCAGGGGGCCTAAGGGAAGGCTTTCCCTGAGGCAGAAGGTGGCACATGACAGAAGGCAAGTGTCATCGGTGGGCTTCTCCCCTGTCTTTAACTTTCTCAAGCCTTCTCTCTTCTCGAGATGAGTGAAGAAGGTTGTTGGTTGGAGGCAATGTGGGGGTCAGTGTGTGGATGAGGCCAAGACAGGGAGCAGGGAGGGGTCCCAAGCCCCCTAACCTTTCTCTCGCTTTCCCAGGATCCGTTGGTCCAGAGGATTCTGGGGCTCCCTGAGCCCCTGGGAAATAAAGTCCTCTGAGAACTCCCTGGCATTCCCGGGAGAACAGGTTCCTGGCTCTGGGAGGTGAGTGAGGCGCCGGGCCTGGGGGGGCAGCGTGCCTCGGCAGGCCCTGGAGCCGGGAGCTGAGCTCGCAGAGGCCGCAGGGGCGGGGCCGGGCGGGGAGCTGGGAGGGCATGCGCCTCTCCCCGCGGCTCCTTCGCCCCTGAGGATCCCCAACCTGGGGCAGCCCCCGCCCCCTCTGCCCCTCCCCAGGACCCAGCCCGGATCTGTCCCTGCCTGGCTCACCTTGGGCCCCTCATGGAGCCACAAGAGAAAGGGGCCGGGACAGGAGGTGCTGCCCCTTCCCACATCAGCAAGGATGCCTTTCCTTCCCCGCGTCCCGTCCCCTGGGTCAGGGAATGAGGAAGATCGTAAAAGGGTCTGAGCCAGGCCCGAGGGGGACAGGACTAGAAAGCAACACCACCCTATGATCAGCCCCGAGGAACTGAGGTTCGTCAGTGGGGCAAAGAGAAGGCTATGGGGGCAGGTAGAGCTGGACCCTGCAGCAGCAGAGACTTCAGAGAGACTCCAGGAAGGACTTCATGACTGTAGGGGAGCTGATCAAATTTTCTCCTTCAGGGTTTAGGAAAACTAGGAGGGGGCAGCCCTGTCTGGCATGGGCAATGACTGGCACAGAGGCAGGGGAATGGATGAGATGACTTCTCAAGAGGAGGAGCCTCTCCACCTGGGTCCTTTCCCGTTGTGCCTTGCCACAAAGCACATCCAAACATATCCCCCCCAGACCTGTAGGTGCAGAGAGGGGGCAAACACACCCACCTGTTAGAGTCTATTCTTAATCCGACATGCTCCTGTGGGCATTTAGGGAGGGGCTGGGGGACTCCACGGGGAACGCCAGACCTTACCCGATCAGCTGCGGGGTGGGGAAGGGCTGGGGAGGCTGGAGGGGGCTTCCTGCTGCTCTGGCCATTTCCTAAGGGCCTTGGCTGCCCACATCCCCAACTCTAGGTCCCAAAGGTCCAAGGGCTCCCTGCCTGTCCCAGGCCTGCTCACCAGGACTCTTTGCCCACGGGGTCTTAAGGGAGAGAAATGTGCTCGGACCCAGGGGTAGGGGGACTCTGCCTCAAGCTCAACATCAGCTCCTGGCCACAGCACCTGTTTGCCACCTGTCTACTTCTCCACCAGGGGCATCATCTCCTTTCTGTAGCCCAGGTCTCCCCATGAGCCCCAGGCATCTAGCCCCCAGCCCAGGCTGCCCAGAGATGTTGAGTGATTCCTTGATCTGTGCACAGCCTTGGTGCCACCCAGCCCCCAGAGCTGGGCTCTGCCTTCTCCATCTGGAAAAGCCACTAGGTTGGGATCTTTCAGCTCTAGTTTTCTAGTTCTAGCACTTCTGAGTCCTCATTTTCTGCCAGCACAGTGTGGGTACACACACCTCCTCCAACATACAGAGATACTCGCACAAAATCCAACAACGCACCAGAAAGAGACCCGCACTACAGCAAGAAGGATTGAAGCTGGATAACCTGGAACAGGGACGGGAGGGAGGGGCACGGAGGAGGGGGTCCCCCTTGGCCTCCAGGAACTCACCCGAATTCTGAGTCTCCCTTGAGCTGCGGTGAGAAGCTGGGGAGCACCCAGGTGTTCCCAGTTACTCCTGCAGCCCGTTAAAAAGGCAAGCCCCCTCCCCATACCCTGGCCCAGGCCTGCTGGCCTCCACGGCTGACTTGGGCCGGGGCTCCTCTTACCTGCTCAGTGAAGCAGGTCGGCGTGGGGGCCGGGGTCTGGGGGGCCAGGAGCTCCGTCCGTCTGTCAGTCCGTCACCTCGGCCGTCCTGATTCTGTGCTGACATCAGGTGAGGGGAGGCAGCTGCCGGGTGAGCCAATAATTATGATATCAGCTTCCCCTTGCCCCGAGGGGCTGCTGCCAAAATGGGGAGAAGAGAAAGGTGACTAAGAAGCTAGTTTGCTCCTTGGCTCTTGTTTGACAGGTACTGGCTCCTGTGCCCGCCCCAGCCGCGCCCTGGCCCCCCCAACCCCTCCCTCCTCCTGAGCTAGCCCAGGCCCCCTGTCCCTGCCAGCGGGCACAGCCTGTGGCCTGTGGAGGAAGGAGTTGTCCCATGGCCCCCACCTGCACCCAAAACAGGGATGTCAGCCCCCCGCAGGTGGGGCACAGGCCTGTCAGGGCATGCACATGTGTGTCAGGAGAGCCTGGCTACCACATGTGTGTTCATGGAGCCGAAGAGGGGGTTCCGGGGAACAGCACTGGGTGGCGGCCCAGGGTTTTTGGAGGCACGGCATGGACGGCAGTGGTTGTGACCCTCAAGGGGCAAGCAGTAGCACAGATTTACTGGGAACTGTCTCTTCACGGTCCCTCTGATACCTTCAGGGTGTCTCCTGGTGTGTGGGGGTGTGTGCACCCACATGTCCCTATGTCTGTGACTCCTTCCCTGTGTCTGTGGACATTTGAGCCTCTCCACGTGTCTTTCCCTGGGTCTGAACGTTTGCCTCTTGAGTTGGTGTATGTCTACATCTCTGCCTTCCCTATCTACATCTGTGGGTGTCTGTGTCCCTGTGTCCAGGCCTGTGTCTGTGTGTCATCTGTGTGTCTATCTGTGCACATGTCTCAGCCCTGGCTCAGCAATTCTGCCCTGTGTGTGCAGAGAGCGGGGCTCCCTGGCTCTGTGTCATGATCCCATGGCCCTGTTATGGTCTGCAGGATAGAAACAGAAGACTGGGTGGTTGTGGCCTTGCTTCCTGGCCCTTCAGAGACGATACTGTGGGTAGAGCACCTGGCAAGCCTAGGAATTGGCCCCTACTGGTCGCACCTAGACTTAGGCCTGGGGCCTGCTCCTGCCCTGACAGCCCTCTCTGCTGCTGCCCCAACCCCATCCCCACCTCCTTCTCCCTGCTTCCTTTTCATCCTCTTTGCCCTGGCCCCTTGTTCCCTGTCCCTGGACCTTCTTTCCCTCCTCCTTGTCCTCCACCCTTGCTCTGGCCTTCAAGCCTACTTGTGTCTCTTCCTGGAGCCAAAGGCTCCAGGGACCTGTTGGTAGCTCTGCTGCCCAGCAAGCCCTGGGATTTGGCTTCCGGCCTGAGGGTGTGGACAGTCATCTTCTCCCCAGCTAACTCTATCTCGGTCCAAGGAGAGAGGTAATGTCAACCTTGGCTAGGGGTGGGGGTGGTCATCTGGCACAAGACTGAAGTAGACTAAAACATCTGGAGAGTTCTTGGTCTAGGCAGAAAATGTTCTGTGCTACATATCTATTTCAGAGAAGAGGGTACTGGTACAACAGTAAACCCATTAGTGAGCGATGGTTAGTTGTGTGACTTTTACCACTCTGAGTCTCGGTTTCCTCATCTGTTAACAAGGGAATAATATTATTCACCCATAGGGTCGTTATGATATAAAAAGTTCAGGTTTAAAGTTCCTAGCATAATGCCTCATACATAGTAGATGCTCAATAAACATGTGCCTCCTTTCCCTTCATCAAGCCCAGTGGTGCTGGGTGGGAAATGACAACGTGCTGGCATGCCCCCTCGGGTAGAAGAGTTGTGTTCCAGGGTCAGAACAGGGGCGCTGACTCTATCCACCTTTCTCCAGGACTCACACTAGCTATCAAAGCCCTGCTCCCTTAAACCTAATAGCAGTGGGATTTCACAGTGAAAGGGCAGCTATGAGGACCTGGTGCGTTTGCTAATTGCTACCATCAGATGTATTCAGGGCTAATTGTAATTTCTAGATGCACAGATATATCTGTGTGGATATCCTCAGCACAGAGAACCATGAAAGTTGTAAATTGAAGTCTGCCATCATTGCCAGCGATTAACATTATTCTGAAGGCCCTAACCAGTACAGTAAGATAAGAAACAGAACTAAGGACATAAATAGAAGAAGGAAGGAGGAAAAATCATCAAGAATTACAAATGACGTGATTGTTTACTTAGGAAATATAAAAGCATTGACTGAAAGACTGTTAGAACTAATGAGAGAATTTAGTGAGGTAGCAGAATATATGTGAAGCGTATCAAAATCAAAATCATTTCTATACAACTAAAACAACCAATTAAAAAATAGGAGACAAAAGATCCAATTCACAAAAGCAACAACGTTGCAAAATACCCAGGAATAAACTTAATAAGAAACACGTAAAATCTACATGAAGAAAACAGTAAAACTTTACTGACACATAAAATAAAACCTGAATAAATATAAAGGCATACCATGTTCCTGAATTGGAAGGCTGAATATTAATGCTATATTGCAAAGATGTCAGTTCTCCCCTAAATAATCTATAAACTGAATGTAATTTGAATCAAAAGTCTAAAGGTTTTTCCCCCCAAAGCTTGACAAGTTGACTCTATAGTTTGAGGGAAGAGTAAATACATTAGAATAGCTTAGAAATTTTTGAAAAAGAAGACTAATAGATATAAATTGCCCTGTCAGTTTTCTTTAATTTTTTCTTAATTTTTTAGAACATTTGCACCAAACCTGTCAGTTTTCAAAATGTTCAATAAACCTTCCACAACCAAAGCAGTGTGATTTTGGTGCAGAAATAAACAAATAAATTAATGGAGAATAATAGTCCAGAATGAACTTGGATATTTGTGAGAATTAGGTACATAATAATAAGATATCTTTTAAAATTTTTTATTTATTTGTTTACTTAATTTTTACCCATTCATTTTTCTGGGATAATAAAGTATCTTAAAGTAGTAAAGAAAGTATAAAACATTTGATAAATAGAGTTGGGAAGTTGGGATAATGGACTTTCCATTTGAAAGAAATAAAGTTAAATTCTACTTCATACTATACATAAAAAATCCAGACAGATTAAAGATCTGATGTAAAAATGAAAATCATGCAAATAAATAGAAAAAATGTAGAAAACACTTTTATAATTATGGAGTGGAGAAGGCATTTCTTAAACACAGCATCAAATCCAGAAGCCATAAAGAATATATTGAAAGATTTGAGTAAATACAATAAAAATTTCTTTAGAGCAAAATAGAACATGAGAAAAATTAAAAGACAAAAAATAACCTGGAATAAAGTGTTGCAACATTTACAACAGAAAAAAAAGGTTAATATCCATCATATATAAAGAGCTCCTCTAAATAAATAAAATGATGATTTCACAGAAAAATGGGCAAAGGACATGAATAAGCAATTCCCAGGTAAAATACAAATGGCCAAAAAAAAAAAAAAAGTGAAAAGATTTTCAACTTCATTAATCATCAAGAAAATGGAAATTAATTCAGGGACCAAGGGTCCCATGGAGGCCCTGATGGGATGCCCAGGAGAAACTGTAGTTGGCTCCTTCCCACAGTGAGACTGCTTCTGATGGGTGAGATGAACTTCTTTCTCTTCCAAGACAGGATCCACCTCTGCCCCAGGAATGGGTGCGGGCTCTGGCTCTGGCTTCCTCTTTCCTTTGGGAAGCACGACTTCCTCATTGCAGGCAGTCTGGGAGTTGAAGCAGGAGCCCTGGAATTTCCGTAGGCCTTGGACTGCAAGGGGATTTGTGAGGTCTTTCTCCTTTTTCTCTGTCTCCAGAAAGGACCATCCCCTCCTTCTCTCATCATACCAGCCCTTCAGAATTCTCTCCCGGATGCAGAAAATCTGTCTTGGTGTCTAGCCTCAACTCCAGCTGCTGCAGTGTTGGCTCTGCTCCCTTGGAAAGGACTTCTGTCTGGAGGTTCCATCCCACATACTCCAGCACCCTCATTTCAGGCTTGCAGATGGAGCTAGGCTGGGCTCTGGCCTGGACAAGCTGTAGCTGGGTGCTTACACAGGCTGGGGCCAGAGGAAGCTCTGTACCTCTGGAGACTGAAGGTCAGAACCAGTTCACTGTGCGCTGCTGAGCTCTGCCCGGGGCTGGGCTACTTTGAGACAGAAGCAGCCCTGGTTGAGAATGGAACTCCCTGGGACCAATGTCTGCCATGCTCCAGGCTGGGGCAAGACCCTGGGGACCCCAGGGAGAACGAAGAGCATGTTCCCACCCTCAGGAGCCCCAGTGTAATGGAGGAGGGGCACCCTTCCCTGCACCCCATATCAGGATTAGCCATCTTGTGTCTGATTCTGCTCATGTAGGCTGGACTTGTCTTCCCAAAATGAGTTCCCAAGACTGAGCCTGCTGCTTCCCAGGCTTGCCAAGTCTCACTCCATTGGCATGCAGGACACTTCGGAACATCTGCAGGGGAGCAGGGCCCAAGCTCAGCTGCCATAAGGCCCTGAGGCCTGAGGATTCCACGTCAAAGAAAGGTTGGAGGCTGGGCACAATGGGTCACGCCTGTAACCCTAGCACTTTGGGAGGCGGAGGCAGGAGGATTGCTTGAAGCTAGAGTTCGAGATCAGCCTGAGCAAGAGTGAGACCCTGTCTCTACAAAAAAAAAAAAAAAAGAAAGAAAGAAAGAAAAGAAAGAAATTAGCCAGGCGTGGTGGAACGTGCCTGTAGTCCCAGCTACTTGGGAGGCTGAGGCAGGAGGATCGCTTGAGCCCAGGAGTTTGAGGTCGCAATGAGCTATGATGATGCCACTGTACTCTATCCCGGGCGACAGTGGGAGACCGTGTCTCAAAAAAAAAAAAAAAAATGTTGGCGAGATCTGGGGTTAATCAGGGTGGGCTTCCCGGGGGAGAGCAGGCAGCTTCTTGGCTGTGGATGATGGAGAAGCACCTGGCCAGAGCTGTGGAAGGTGTGCGGCGGGGCAGCTGGGCTGGGAGGTCTGAGCCTGTTCTGGTTGGCTGACCCCGTGGGAAATCCAGGGAGTTTCCAAGCCGAGAGCTTGGTGGGGGGGAGGGGTCTGGTGGGGAGGAACACGGTTAGAGTCCTGCTGGATGGGGAGGGCTTCTCTCCTCTTGTCTTAATCCCTCCTGCTATAGGAGGCCGGGTGTGGAGGTGGGGAGAAGGAATGCGTGTGTGTTTTCACTGGTACCAGTGTCTAAGTACATGCGTACTTCTACGTGAGTGTGCAAGTGTCTGTATTTCTTTTCTCACGTGCCACTGTGTGTGTGCATTAAGTCTGCGGAGCTATAATGTGCTGTTGGTGTGTCCATGCTAGAGTCTGTGTCTAAGCATGCGTGAGCATGTGTGGGGTGTGTGTGTGTGAGAACACCCAGGTCTGACACTGGGTGCAGTGGCATCTGAGCGACTGTGTGTGTACAAATGTCTGTGACTGTGTATCTCTGTGTATGTTTTTGTGACGACTCTGGTGTCTGAAGTGCTGTGAGAAGCTGTGACTTTGTGTGCACAAGCGTTTGTGTGTGAGTGTGTATAATTGTATGTACTCAGCTCTCCATGTCTGTGCATGTGTCTGCGGGTTCTGTGTGTACCCAAGAACCCATGGCTCCGTGTACCACGTCAGTGATGCTCACCACCCTTAAGAGCAACTCTTCCGAGTCCCTGTCACCGTCCTTCCAATCAGTGTGCTCAGTTCCCTTCCCTCCTTGCTCTGCACAACCCCCACGAGTTGGAGGCTCACCTTTTCGAGGCGCTCAGCCTCCCCGACCCTAGTAAAACCTCATGTCTCTGCTGACCATGACGAATGGGGCCCAGACCGGGGTGGAAGCTACAGAGGGCACCCTCCCTAGGCTGGCACCCCACCAGAACCGCACCCATCCCAGTCCTACCTGAACCCTGACCCTGCACTCCCTGGCTGGACCACCCGCGCTCCTTAGGAAGCAGCTTCCCCTCTGAGACTTTGGGGAGACAGAGAAGGCATGGTCTGAGCCCCCAGGGGACCTACTCTGGGACCAAGGACCCTAACCCCCAGAGCTGCTCTTGACCTGGAGCCCAGGTCAAGGTGAACTGAGAGAGTGACGTGGACAGCCCTGCTCCCTCCTCCTCACTCTCCCTAACAGGCTCCTGTTTCCCTGGGCCGTCTGGTTGCCATGGAGGGCGGGTGCTGGTGGCAGGAGGAGTGGGTAGGGAAACGGGGAAACTCCCAGGGCCCTAGGGGACAGGGACAGGGGAAACTGTATGGGCTGGCTCAGAAATCAGGGCCCGTCTGCTGAGTTTAAGGTGACAGTGGCCCAGAAAGGCCAAGACACTTCTCAAGGCCACGTAGCCCTGCACACACAGCGGTCTGGAAAGGGGCTCTGAGGGCAGCGTGTCCAGCTTCCCTCAAGGAGCCAGAAGTGGCTCTGTGCTTCTGGTACTTTCAATTCTTCACGCACCATTCACGGTGCCAGGCCTTGTATAGGAACTGGGGACACAGCTCCAATAGGCAAACTGTCCTCAAGGTGTTTCCAGCCTCATTGATCTTCTCCAGCAATGGGGAACTCACTACTGCAGAAGTGCTTGAGTCCCAGCAGTGCACACGGTTGGCCGGTAGGAGACATCCAAAGCCCCTTGCTACCTTCCCGGAGGCCACCGATGAAGGGGTGTGGGTGCCTGAGCAGACCCCATTCCCAGCAGCACCCCATCCACCTGCTGCAGCCCGGAGTGTGTGCAGGACGAGCCGAGCTGCCGGGCTGCCGGTACCAACCTGACCTGGCCGACAGGCCCTTCCTTCAAAGGCTGGCCCGTCTGTGCCGCTTTATTGCCCAGCTAATGACGGTGATTAGGCCGACAGGTGCCGCCTGCCACCCGTCCATTCTCCTGCCTGCTGAGGAGGGTGTTTTCTGAGCATCTGGGGGAGGCTTGGCTCTGCGAGCGCACCCACCACGGCCGACCTCTCAACCATCAGGCCAGCCACGTCCACCACCTTTCCCTGAGAAGGCAGGGCCAGCCCAGTCCTCACTCGCTGGGACTGCTGTGTGACCTCAGTCCACACCTGGCCCTCTCTGAGCAGGACTGCTGGGCAAGTGGGACTGAACAGTGGGCAGGGTATGCACACCCTAAGAAGCACACCCTGCTTTCCCCAGCCAGGGCTGGACGGCAGGTACCCAAGCAGGGGCCAGAAGGAAGTAGTAGCAGAGGGTCCTCCTTGTAGATGGGGCTGCTCCCGGGGACCCACTGCATTATGGGTAAGCCATGGGAGACCCCTACCCTTCTGCGGCTGGCCCACTCCCAGTGGGGAGAACTGTCACCTGGGGCTTTGGCTGGGGGGCTCCTAGTGTAGGTCTGGGTGGGAGCTATGATTTATGACTGTGCTTCATGAGTGAGGAATGCCAGCCTGGGGGGCCGGGTGGGGGCGGAGCCGCTCACCTGACACTCCTCACTCTCCTGGCTGGCTGGCGTGTCCTGTCAGGATCCCCTGTCCCCTGGGGACAGCGGTGTTCTCCCCTGCACAGTAGCCCCCTCCTATCTGTGCTCCCCACCAACCCCCAGCTCTGGGAGCACCGAGTGAAAGCCCAGCCCAGGGGGATCCAGCATGAAAACCTTTCTGGTTTCCTCTCCTCGCAGCTCAGCCCCCTTTTCATCCAGGTGTGCAGGTGGTGCTAAATCCCTCTCTTCTCGCCCACTGTAGCAGGCAGGAACTGGATGAGACTCTAGGAAACTTCCATCTACGTGACTCAAGGCTTACTTGCCACTGTCACAGTGAGAGGGGCTTAGGATAGACACAAAGACGAATTTCCAGCCAGGAAGGGCTGTTGAGCTCCCAGAACAGATGGTGAACGTGGTATCATTGCTCCCCACCCCCATGTCCACCTTGCTGGAAAAATGAAAACTCCGGAGTCCATGAGAGTGGGGAGGGTCGGAGGGTCGGAGGAGTAGAGGTGGAGTAGGGAGGCAGAATCATCCAAAGTTGTCTAGTCCTGGACTCTGAAGGCCATGCCAGTTTTGAGCCTGTTCCTGTGAGTCTAACCGGTATCCTTCTTGCTGCAGGCTGCCATTTTGGGTGAGGGTCCATCTTTCTGGGCACCCAGCATGGGTCAGCCTGACTCTTCTGGTCTGGTGGGACCTGTTTTTCCAGATGGAGGAAGGGTCGGGGAGGAATTGGCAGGGGCAGAGGGTTTTATGTAAATGCCCAGGGAGCGCTCTGGGAACAGGGAGGCCGGTTTTCCCAAAGACACGCAGGGACTGGCAGCTCCCAATTAGCCAGGCCCAGTGATGTCAGTGCTGCTTTCCCGGGTGGCTGCGCCCACTCCGATGGGCCTTGGCAGGAGTGTCTGACCATTATCTTCTCCCTTGGGTGGGAGGGGTGCCAAGGAGGCCGCCAAGCAGGACAGAGGCCAGGCCCCCTCCCACCAGACCCCAAAACCTGGGGCCTGAACCACGTTGTGGACCAGCCCTGGAGAGTGCTGTAAAAAACCATCCCAGACTCTACTGAAAAAGACTTTAATGTGACTAATATTTGCACCCTCCCCAAAACCCTGAGAGGCTGGGGAGACCTCAGTATGCTGGGCCAGTTCCAGGGGCTGTTCCCATGGTAACCACGGGTAGGCCTTCCTCCCAGGCCACTGCAAGCCTGAGTTTCAATAAATACAGTGCAAAGGGGTCTGGTCACTAAGATGGGAAGACAAAGACCTGGGGTACAAGAGAGGGCGTGTTGTATTGTGTGTGAACGCACACATGCGCACTGTCAAGCATACACACCTAGGACCGTGTGCACACGTACACCCTCCCCAGACATCCTCACACCACAGCCATGTTCACATACAGGCATACGTATACACACGCACACACATATTTCCCTCTGACACACAGGAGACTGAGCATACACACCTTCCTCACAGACACACAAGAGATAACATATGTATATGTGCCTTTCTCTCAGTATTTGGCCCAGAGCTTAGAGCTGGGGGTGTCCCCTCCCAGCTCGGGGCAATGGGAACGGGGCGGGTCTTCCTGTGCCATGCCAGGCAGTGCCTCCGTCTAGGGGTCAGCCGTGGTGGAGTTGGCCATGCTGTTCAGCACTGGGTCGTGTTGGATTGGGCCCAGGAGGGGAAGGTGTTCAGGTTGAAGACGGAGATGCCCCAGCTGTTGATGGCCAGTGTGATGACCAGCACCCCAATGATGTTGAGCAGGAATCCCGCCCGGGCCTGGAGTGAGGATAGTCAGAGGCTGAGCTGGGCCAGCTCCCATCCCTCAGGTGTTCAGGGAGCCCTCCCATTAGCGATACACCCCCTGGGAAGTCCTCCCCCTGGTCCAACCTGCAGCACTAGCCCATGCCTTTGCCCCTGCTTTCCTCCCTGTGTCAACAGGAAGAAAGGGACGTTCTGGTTCTGCGTGAGCTTCCAGGGCCCTGGGCTTTGTTCTCCCTGAGTGCGGGTGGCTGGGACCTCAGAGCCTTCCCCACATTCCTCACCTCTTTCCCTCCCTCTCACATGGCAGGGGGCGCTGGCAAGGCCTGAAGATGCTACAACGGGGGGGGGGGATCATGTCCCCACCTCCCCCGCTATACACTCACCCTAGATGGGGCCCACTCTCCACTCCGAGAATCTCAATGGCTTTAAGCTACCAAGCTGGAAAGACAGAGCAGGAAGGAGGACCCAGGCATTCAGGCCTCCCTGCCACTCACCATGTCAGTCACTTTGACGGCCCCGAAAGAGAAGACGATGGCGTTGGGTGGGGTGGCCACAGGCAGCATGAAGGCCAGGGAGGAAGCCAGAGTGCAGGGGAGCATGACATAGAGAGGGTGCAGGCAGATGGCCTGAGCCTGAGCGGGAGACAGGGGGGCAGAGCTGACCCTGGGCCCCACCCTGGTCGGGGGGGGGGGCATGGCCCCAATTCTCCTGCTTCCCCTCTCTGGGGGACAACCCCTGCCCCCAACACACTTTCTGGTCATGAACCCACCACTTCTGCCAGAGGCGCAGGGTGACCTGGGCAGGGCCCCTTGACCTCTCTGGAGGGAATGAGTGTGCCGCCCTGCCTTGTGGGGTGTGGTGAGGGGAGGGGCCCATAAAACGGATCTCAAAGGGGCTCCAGGGCTGTCATCAAAGGCAGCAGGAACGCACTTGGGGAGGAAGGGGCTGGGGACGCTTCGGGGAGCAATTTCACCCCATCACCTCAGGAATGACCAGAAGAGGGACTGGGGTGGGGAGGTGGGTGAGGCCACCAGCAAGCCCCATCAGAATACTCAAGGGATGACGTCACAAGGGTGGGGTGAGTCAGGGGCCAGAGTGCCTCAGGGCCTAAGGCAGCTCAAGAGCCTAGATAAAGGTGGGGGCTCAGGGGTCCTCTCCAGGAGAAGAGGAGGCACAAAAGCAAGTCCGTCTGCCCAGCAGGCAGAACCCCCGGTGGGGGCAGGCAGGAGGGCTGCCTGGAAGAGGTGTTTCTGCAGGGCCAGCTCACCATGGAGGCCAGGATGGGCAGGAAGAGTGTGGTGGTGGCCACATTGCTAGCAAACTCGGTGAAGGCAGCAATCAGGAGGGAGAGGATGATGGCAATGGCAGGAGGTGGCACACTTTCCAGTGGGGTTAGCTTGTCCCCCAGCCATGTGGATAGGCCTGATTCCTGTGGGCAGAGAAGGGTGATATGTGAGAAGTGAGGCTATCTGGGCCCAGAGTCCTCTGTTGAGGACCTGGGAGAGTCCTGCTCCTGCCCACACCTCCCTAGTCTTCAGAGTCAAAGACAGCTCTGAAGGGAAGACAGGACCCAGCAAGGACCAAGGGGTCCCCTCTCCTGCCCTTGAAGAACAGCTGGGTGTGGGGAGAAGGCTCAGATGAGAAATTAGGAGAGGGGACCAAAGGGCCTTCTTGGGAAACCTGGGGCTTGGTGGCAGTAAAAACCTTTGACCCCATTTACCGCTGCCTTCCTGATCTCTCTCAGGAAGTCTCTGGACAACCTTAGCCCTCTCCCTGTCCCCTCCAGCCCAGTGGGTTGGGGCAGAGGGGACCTTGCTCCGGATAGGAGGGAGGGCGGGGAGGGCCCTGATAGAGGCTGGGAGGAGGCCGAGGGAGGATGGGGGCAGTCCGCAGGGTCAGAAGAGCTCCAAGGTCTTGCCCTGCCCACGTCTGTGATGCCAGGCTCTAAGCCACAGGGAAATGGGATCGGATCTCGTTTGAGGCTGCCGGCCCCTGGCACAGCGCTTGGCGGTCAATGGGAGAACGTCCCACAGACCCAGGAGTTCCCTGCGCCAATTCCTGCCTCAGGTCCCTGCAGGGAATGGGCTCAGCTGGAACACTGAGGCCCAGGGTGCAGTTTCAGGGGTTTCTCTCTTTTGGGCGGAGGCTCTGGGAAAGATGCGCTGGTCCCCAGAGCCTGGCTGGGGCTGTGATCTTGGTGCCCCCTGGTGGCTGTGGCTAGCAGACCGTGTCAACCTGACGCCAGCTACCTGGCTGCTGCAGTCTCTGTCTGGCAGTGGGTGAGGGGCTGGGGTGGGACGGGATTAGTCGCCGAGAACAGGCATCGCCCGGCAGAGAAGCCACACTAGGAAGAGGTCCCTAGGGCTTGTGTTTCTTCCTCCTTCCTCAGAGAGGGCTCTAACCTAAGCCTTGCAGCTGCAGCAACGACTCTGCCCACGGCGGGGCAGGGGGTATCCTAAATGGTGGGGTTCAGGGCTCCCCTCTGTGGGGTCTCCCTCAAACAGGCCGGGGAGTGGGCTGGGGTCTCACCTCACTGCCCTTGGCCAGGGCAAAGCCACCACCCAGCAGTAACAAAATGTTCCAGGGCATCCTCTCATGCATTGTCTTCCAGCTGAGGAGGGCGGGAGGGGCCTTCAGCTTCCCCGGTTTTTCTGTTCCCCAAGCAGAGAACGATGGTCACCAAGAGCAAACAGGCCTTTCCACCCCTCCGCTTGGTGGCTCCCTGTGTCCGTCCCTATCAGAGCTCAATGCACGCAGGAGGGGACCCCTCAGTTCTGCAACATCCCAGCTTTGTCCCTGAGACCCTGTGCCATTGGCAAGGCACTCCAACATCTCTGGGCTTTGTCTACTCCTGCCAAGTGTGGTCGAAGGTACATTACATGCCTGAAGGCAGGAGCTGCTGGAGACCCTTCCCTGCCCCAGCCCAGGTGCTTACCTGGGTTCTGGGTTAGCCCTGGGAAGTCGGAGGGCATGATGAACAAAATTATGCCGATGAAGATGGCCACTGTCCCATCAGACGCCATGCTGTGGGTGGGGCAGGGAGGGCAGGCTTAGTGGCTCAGGGCTGCTCAGGGCTGCTTAGGGCTGCAGGGTGGAGGGGGGTAGAGAGGATCCCCTCCCATAGACATGCCTGGGGAGCCCCCCGAAAGTGTTACCTCCTGTTCTGCACTGGGGCCCTGTTCCCTACCTTCCTCCCCAAGCATGTGAGCACCAGGTGAGTCCTCCTTTCTCCCTGGCAATTCTCACCTTTCGCCATCGGCATTGGGAAAAGCCAGGTTGCCCCAGCCACTGAAAAAGCCCGGCTCCCGGGTGAACCAGAGCACTACCAGGAGGACAAAGAGCACAGTGACAGCCTTTTCCGCAAAGGTCATGGGGCCCAGTAGCTTGTGCTCTGTCTGGATGACGCGCAAGGCGGCTTGCTTTTGCTCCTGCGCCTGTTCCCCAAAGCCAAAGTTCTTCCGGAAGCTGCAGGCAGAGAGGCAGGGCAGCTCATGAGGGGCCTGTACCAGGTAGGGAGCAAGGTACCCATGAGTGCCCATAAGGTAAAGACCAAGGCCCTCAGCGGGCATTGCAGGGTTGCTGCATTAAGGTCCTGGACACCCCCAGATTCTGGAGGAGGAGTGGCAGACTCACGGGGGCCATACCCCTTGCTCATCAGCCCCTGCCGTATCTGCCCCACTGAGCCCCTTCCCTCCAAACATTCTATGGTGCGGAGCCCTCCCTCACCCAGGATGAGGAGGACCTAGCAGCCCAATGCCATGCCCCCTTCTGGCCCTGAATCACAGCTCCCCTCCTCCAGCAGCCTTTCAGGAAACCCTCCCTTCTCTCCTCTACCTGCTTTTGGGTATCCCCTGCCAGCCTGAGCTCCCCCTGCATTGTCCTCAGAGGCACAGGAGGCTGCAGCCCACTTCCTTAGTAAGTAAGTGCTGCTTAACTTGTGTTGACATATAACTTTTCACTTGGGTAACTCCCAGCTTCTCTGCTGGACTGTGAGTTCCTCGAGGGCAAAGACCGTGCTTCACAAATCTTTGACTTCCCCGTGGTTCCTGGCACTGTGCTGATCTCTTTGACTACCACCTTGCCTTGTACTAGCTCCCACCCAACCTTAATCCACCCTCCTTGCATTTGCCCAAGTGAGTTTTCCGAAGTGCAGCAACAATGCTTAAAGACTTTCAATGGGTCCCCAGTACCTGGGCAGAAAGAGCAAATTACAGCTCATACCACACAGTAATACTCATGCCATCACTCCTATCCTGTACTCACTGCAGACATCACTGATCAATTACAGATTCAATTCCAACTGAGCCTTAGCAGGGTCTCCCACAATTTTCAACTCAGAGCTCCAAACAGTAACCCAAGGTTGGAAGTAGGAATGAAACCTATTTACTGTTCCTGGCCTCAAAAACAAGGTTCAAACTCTTTATGTAGCACCCAAGACCCTCCATAGTCTCCCCCTGCCTGCTTCTCCAGCTTCATATCCTCATGCTGCTTTTTGCTCTTTGTGTTTCAGCCCCACAGAACTAGAGTTCCCCCAAACACATCATGTCCTTTCTTGGCTCTGTGCTTTGTGCAAGCTGTTCCTGCTGCTCGGAATGCCTTTACCCCCTTCTCTACCTGGCTGACTTCTGGTCCTGCAAGATTCAGCTGAGGCATTATCTCCTCCAGGGGCCTTCTGGAATCCCCACTACTCTGGGTTGAACTAGGCGCCCCAATCTCTAGGTTCCCACAGCATCCAGGTTTCCTTCTGTCACGGCCCCCACCATATCATCACCCATCAGATGGGCTACAAGGGAAGGGACTACGCCTAACGCCTTGTAGTGCTCTCGGAGCCCAGCACACGGCCCCGCACGCTGTAGGAACTGACCACGCTCAGTGCGTGCTCCTTAAGTACTTGTCAAAGGGCCGTAGAGCATGATGGGAAGGGGCCTGGCCTGGGCATCAGGAGACCTGGTTTTCAATCCCACCACTGACAAATCTAGCTGTGTTCCACTCCTCAAGCCTCAGTTGGCTTGTCTGCTAAATGGGGTAGTACTCTCCATCCAGTAATTTCCTCAAATGGGAGTCTAGGGGCACAGAGGGGCCCTGGGAGGGAGAGGCCTTCTCACTGGGGTGGTGATTATTATCACTTTCCACCTCTGACCCAACTGGAAGCTCCCAGGGGTAAGGGCAGGGACCTGGGCTTCTCTCACCTACGTTGCCACTTACTTGAAGCCCAGGAAGAGGATCTGCAGCCACAGCCAGGCCAGCAGCAGCAAGATGATCATGGCGGGGAAGGCAAAGCCAAACCAAGAGGCAAAGTTCACCACGTTGCCGTTTCTGGGGAAGAGCCTGGAGGGGGATGCGGGCTGCTGTGTGACATTGCCTCCGCAGCTTCCCAGCCCCATTCGCCTCCCGGCGAGAGTGCAGACCCCACAGTGTGCCCACCCCTCGGCACTCACGAGTTGACCTGGCCTTGTAGCACCAGGTTGGGCGTGGTGCCAGTCAGCGTGGCGATGCCCCCGATGCTGGCTGCGTAGCACACACACAGGCTCATGCCCTGGCTGAAGCGGGCCTGCTCCTGGGTTAGACGTTTCCTCTGCTCCGAAGGAGCAGGTGGGACAGGGAGGGCCTCTGTGTTATCTGGGAACGAGGGAGAGCTCAGGTGAGGGCAGGCTCCAGAGAACGTGGCTGGGGCTGTCTTCATGGCCTCCAGGGCACTTTACCCATGAACAGCCCAGACCTGGGCTGGGAGGAGGACAGAGGCTGTGTCCAGGTCGGAGTGGGCCCAGCACTCCCGGCGTCTCAGGCTGGGAGTACCATCAGACACCATCTGGTCCGACCTCTCTCTTGAGATAGGGAAACTGAGGCACAGAGAAGGGAAGAGGAGTATCCAAAGCACACAGGAAGAATGGAGCCTAGAGCCCTGACTGCCCACCTAGACGCCAGCTCTCTTCTTGCTGGGGCGGCCAAGCATCTCGGTTTTCCCAGGACTGAGGGGGTTCCCAGCACTTGGGAGGTCCCAGACAAACTGGAACGAGTTGGTCCCTATACTTCTTGCCTCATTCTTCTCTCCCCAAAGGGTCCAAGATGACCACCCCTCAAAATAGACCACCCCTCCAGTCCTCCCCAGGAACCAAGGGGTTGGGGAAGGGTCTGGCGCCGTCTTTCTCACCAGGTTTGGTCACCTCCTTCTGGGGACTTTGTTCCTGGAGCTCAAAGGTGGGGTTTTCTCTGCCCTCCTCGGGGTCCCCCCTGGCTTTTGAGCTGTGCAGCTGGTTCAGGACGGCATGCGCAATGGGCACCATCATGGCCGTGGTGGCCGTGTTGCTGATCCACATGGACAGGAAGGCGGTGACCAGCATGAAGCCCAGGATCAGCCTAGGGGTGGGCAGACGGACACACGGGCGGCTCCAGCCTTCCTCCAGGGACTGCATGCCCAGAAGGTCACCCCACTCCAGGTTCCCCCGCCCTGGCTTGTGGGAACTCACAGGGCAGGCCGCACTCCGATGATGAGGAGCACGCGGAGGGCGATGCGTTTGTGCAGGTTCCAGTGCTCAACCGAGATGGCCATCATCAGGCCCCCGATAAACAGGACGTTGGAGTCCGAAAGGTACTCAACGCTGACCTGGCAGGCGGAGACACGGCTGAGAGGCAGGAAGACCCTGGGCCTCCCATTGTGCCTCCAGGCGTACGGGGCACAGTCACTGACATTCCCACAAACTAGCATTCCCCTGAGATCTCGGAACCTAATGGAAATAATCTTCAGATTATCTGCCATTTAATATTAACCAAGCTCCCCTCTTCTTGCCAAACTCACTCTTTCTCTGCTCAGGAATGATTGGGGGATAATCTAACCTGATTCCATTGATGTTTCAAGCCATAGACTGGGAGATAGATAATTTAGTGCTGTTTCTAGAAACTAGAGCAGCAGTTCTCCAAGTGTGGTCCCTGATGCCTCAGCATCACCTGGAACTTGTCAGGAACGAGCTGCGTGGGCCCGGCTCCAGGTCTCCTGAATCAGAAACTCCAGGCAGGGCCAGCACCTGGTAAAACCCTCCTGGGGATTCTCATGCTCATTCAAGTCCAAGAGCCACTGAACTAGAAGTACAGGAGCTCTTTAGCTGGCCTTCAGGGCCTTGTCCTGGGTCCTGGGTCACAGCCGCAGTACCCGAAAGCCTTCCACCTCCCCGGCCTGAGGCTAACCACTCTCGCTTTGAAGGCACTCTCAACACCAGCCCGCACTTGGCATTTCTAGCTGACTTTTCCCTCTGTGCTCTCTCCAAGCTGAGGCAGGGACCCCTCTTCCATGCACCCTGCCTGTCATGAGGCTTCCTTGGTCACCAGGATCCAAGGGAAGACACCCCACCCTCAGGACCCCTTTCTCCTGTGGATGGGGGCTCACCTCAGAGGCGTCCATTATGTCCATCATGGGGAACAGGATGAGGGGCAAGAGTGCGGTGACGGCCAGGGGCAGAGCCTCGGTGCACCAGAAGAGCGCCATGAGGATGATGGTGTAGGCGCAGTAGGCCTCCTGCAGGTGGGAGGCCAGCGGCAGAGTTGTCAGAGGGGGCAGGCCTGTGTCCCAGAGTCACACCACCTCCTGCCCCCCGGAGAAACCAGGCTGTCTGTAACAGCCTGGAGAGAGCTTGTGAAACCCACAGTCATTGATTCCCAAGTCCAAGGTCCCTTTTCAAAATGGAAATAAAAACCAAACAAGGCACTCACCACCTTGTCTTTGACCTTGGAGAGACCAGACATTATAAACCAGCCATACTGGAGAGTCTGCAGTTGGCTACCAGTCCCCAGCCAGCCCAAGGGGATTGCAGGGGGCCCAGGCGAGGATTCCTAGATGAGATGGGGGCTGCGAGAGGAAAGAGTAGGACCCGGACAGTGTGGACCCCTGCCCAGCAGCCTGGCCCTCCCTGGCTCTTAGCCTGTAAAAATGTACCTATTTGTATGGCTATTTAGTGTCTGTTCCCTCTGCTACAAGGTGAGCTCCATGAGGACAGAATCAGTTTTGTGGCATCTGGATCCTTCGACTCAGGCCCCAGCAGGTTTTGGAACAAATCTTGCCTGAATGAATGAATCAATGAAAAGCTTTGGGAATGGTGGAGGGTCTCTTTCCCAGCGCTCCTGGTCTGGCTGCTGGATGAAGCAACTCCAGAGGCACCATTTACATTATAAACTGTGTGAACGTGTCCTGCATCCCTGGCTTGAGCAGGGAATTGCAGGGCAACCTTGAGTCATAGGGTTCCAAAGCACCCTTTTCCGTCATGAGGCCCCCAAGTCAAGAGAAGCCTCAGGCCTGGGAGGGGACCTGGGCAGGCATGGAGGCCCACCCTCCTTGACAGAGCCTCTCCCAGGGCTGGGGAATTATTAGCCAGGAGGCCTCCAGGAGAGAGGCCCCTGTATCTGCATGCATTGGAGGCTCTCCAGGGGCCAGTGCCTGCCCACCCTTTGTTTGCCAAAGGAAGGGGCTGCTCGCTGGGGCTAGTTGGACAATGGGGCTTGTGGCCCTGACCTGTCCCAATTGCCCTGCCCTTCTTGTTCTCTCCACCTGGTGCAGGCTGGGCTCACCCCTTAGTACTTCACACCCACAGTACCCTAAAGCTCAGCACGAGTCCCCTGGGGTAGGAGCAGGGGGTAGCCTGGGGGAAGCGGAAGCTGCTATTTATAGAGCAATTCTTACTGTTATCATTTTTGTTACATGAAAACATAACAGCCATTAAGGTGGGTGTGGTGGTCCCACCTTACAGATGGGCTCAGAGGGTAAGTGGCTTGCTCAAGGTTGCAGAACAAGGGAGTGGCAGAGCCTGGCTGGAACTCAGGCAAGGCATCTGGATTGTGTAACTCCAAGTGCTACCCAAGAGCATTCCCCTTGTCCTCTACGTAGATGGGGCCCCTGGAGTCATGCAGTGCTCAGCCTGCACAACCGCACACAGCCCCGCCAAGTCTGTCTGACTCCGAGCTCTCTTTCTGCTAAAGCTCTGCCACTTCTCCTCACCCTGAACATAAACTCGTTGGCCCCAGAGGTGGGGCCACCTTTACCCTCAATGAGGGACCCACCCCCACCCCCACCCCACAGGATTCTGCTGATGCTGGTGTTTCCTTAGCTGCAATGATTGAATGGCCAGTTACCCTCCCTTGGGCTAAGGGCAGGCCAGCCCCTCTGGACCCTGGTGTCCCCCACCCTGCCCCCCTAGAACTCTCTGACCAGAAACAAGGAGGGGGGCTGAGGTGGAATCACTCTGCTGATTCAAGAAGAAAGCTCCGTGGAGGGATCTTAAGGACTGCTCCGTGCCAGGCGTCGTGCCCTATGTGCTTCTAGTGCTTTCTTTCATCGCATTTAGTTGCTCTGTGTGGTAATGACTATTGTCCCCATTTCACCGATGAAAAAAGAAAGGTGCAAATACACTGCATGAATGTCTCAAAGCCACACAAATAGTCAGTGGAGAAGCCAGGCCGTCTCCTTCCCAGCTTTCAGCTTCTACACTCAGCTCAGCCCCTTGCAATTGAGGGTGTCCTCAGTCTCAGGCTCCCTGTGACCACTGTGGGGTGCAGCAGGTATGAGCTCTGAATCAAAACAGAACTGTCTTCCTCAGGGCCTGCTACCTCCTGTTGCCTAGCTCTGTCAAGTTGCTTCACATTTAAAAATTTTTAATTTAATTTTTTTGTCAGCCCCCAAGTAGCTAAGAGTATAGGTGCAGGCCACCATGAGCCACCGCACCTGGCTATTTCTTCTTTCTTTTTTTTTTTTTTTGTAGAGACAGGGTCTCACTGTGTTGCCCAGGCTGGTCTCAAACTCCTGGCCTCAAGCTATCCTCCCCTCTCAGCCTCCCAAAGTGCTGGGATTATAGGCATGAGCCATGATGCCTGGCCAAGTTGCTTCACTTTTGAGACCCTATTTCCACATCCCAAAGGGAGCCGTTAATCAAATCTGCCTCTTCGAGCTCTAGTGTGTTTAATATATGGCCCACCCACCCTTTACAAGTGTGCTGGGTCTGGCAGGGCACGGTGGCTCACACCTGTAATCCTAGCACTCTGGGAGGCCAAGGTGGGAGGATTGCTTGAGCTCAAGAGTTCGAGATCAGCCTGAGCAAGAGCGAGACCCCATCTCTACTCAAAATTATCTGGGCGTTATGGTGTGTGCCTGTAGTCCCAGCTACTCAGGAGGCTGAAGCAGGAGGATTGCTTGAGTCCAGGAGTTTGAGGTTGCTGTGAGCTAGGCTGACGCCATGGCACTCTACTCAGGGCAACGAAGTGAGACTCTGTCTCCAAAAAAAAAAAAAAAAAAAAGTATGCTGGGTCCTTCTGTGGATCTTTCTCTGGATCAAAACCCAAAATCTGTCTCAAAGTTCCATCCAGAAGCCTTCCCTAACCCCCGTGGCTTTGGCCCTGTGTCCTCATCCCACCTCCTGGGCAGCCTGTCAAGCTGTAGCATGACTTGCCGACTTTGTCCTGGATCATGGGGTTCTTAACAAGGGCATGGAATTCCAAGGATATATGAAGTTATATTGGAAAACTATTTCATCTATTCACTAACATTTAACTAAGGTTATGAACATAGGCAACAGAATCATAACAGTGTTATTGGTGACTTTGTCTCAGCCAGTTGATGGTGGCCATGAGATATTGGAGGTCCACCCAGATCAGTTCCTGCAGTTATCCCAGGGTATATCTCAACATAATGTTTATAGCCATCACTATCATGAGATTATGGTAGTTATTCTACCAACAATAAATCTGGCTTAATACACTAGTAAGGAAGCACATATATTTTAGAATTGCAATTTATTTATTTATTTATTTATTTATTCATTTTTTTGAGACAGAGTCTCACTCTGTTGCCCTGGCTAGAGTGAGTGCCGTGGCGTCAGCCTAGCTCACAGCAACCTCAAACTCCTGGGCTCAAGTGATCCTCCTGCCTCAGCCTCCCGAGTAGCTGGGACTACAGGCATGCGCCACCATGCCCGGCTAATTTTTTCTATATATATTTTTAGTTGGCCAGATAATTTGTTTCTATTTTTTTAGTAGAGATGGGGTCTCGCTCTTGCTCAGGCTGGTCTCGAACTCCTGACCTTGAGCAATCCACCTGCCTCGGCCTCCCAGAGTGGTAGGATTACAGGCGTGAGCCACCGTGCCCAGCCTATTTTTTTATATTTTTATAACTGTATTTCAAAATAATTGGTTTCCACTGTAATCCCATGCATTGTATTTTGTACATTTCAAACAATATTCCGAGAAAGGCAAAACTGAGACTCAGGGAAGCCTAGCATTGCGCTGACATTTGTTAAAACTTAAAGGGTCTGGGTTTGAGGTTGGAGAGCTGTCAGTGTTCTGAGAGGCCCCCTGGGTCAGGTGCCAGCCTGTTGGGCACTCCCTGAGGCCAAAGCACTTGGGACCCTTTCTCCTTGGGCCCACAATGTGTCTGATTACACGATTAGTATTCCCAGCTCTAGAAGTGGCGATCTGGGGATCAGACCTGTCCTTCTAGGCCACCCTAGTACTCTCTGCCTTGCAGCCCAGCTCTATGGAACTTAAGCTGGCCAAGCTCAGCTGGCAGCCCATGACATAGGACCCGACTGGCTTACACGCCAGCCACTGGCAGCTCCCCAGGGCTGCTGCACTGCACGAGTCCAGGGGCACCATGCACACATGGCGTTGTGCAAGGCTCAGCCTGCACTGCTGTCTGAGGCAGCCCCTCCTGGAGCTCAGAAACCAGCAGGGAAGTGTCTTCTCCTGGTGGCTAATGCCTTGGTCACCTCCTCCTTCTCCAGGCCAGCAGGGTAGCTGTTCCCCAGCTCTGTGCTTGGCAGTAGCATTGACTCTCCTCTCAGTCTCTGTTTATGAGCTCCTAAGGACAGAGCCCAAGCCTCTTTCTCCTCTGTGTCTCTAGCCTGTCACGCTTTTGTTGGTGCTGGCCTGGGTTTGTAAATCCTCCTTTGCACAGGTGCCACCCCCACCTGTGGAACGAAGGAAGTCACCCTTCTCCACCCTCCAGGCAGTCCCTGCAATTGGAACCCTGTTGGGGGCAGGCCCTGGGCCTCCTACTGTTCACCAGCCACTCATTCCACAAATGCCCTCTCTGGCCAGGCCCCCGGCCCTGCTGGTTCTACCCCTCAAGTGCTCCTGTGTACCTCTCTCTAGCTCTGAACCACTAGCCTGGTCCAAGCCCGAGCATCTGTCACCAAGACTCCTGCAAAGGCCTCTTTATTCATCTCCCAGCATCCTCTCTTGCCCCTGAAATCCCATCTCCCAGTGACGTGAAGGCAGAAATCTGTTTAAGTTGCACCCCTCTACCCCAACACACGTGCTTACCTCAAAGCAGTTCATGTCCCTTCTGCAGCTTCCTACTACTCTCAGGAACCTGAGTTCGGGTCTGGCCTGTGCTTCAAGGCTTAACACTCTCCCTCTTGCTCTCTTTACTCCAGCCTCACGTGCCCTTTTCATGTTCTTCAAAGACTCCATCCTCCCTCTGGCCACAGGGCCTTTGCACATAATTTCCTCTCTCTGGACCTCTCTTCCCTCCCGACTTCACCTAATTGATGTCTACTCAATTTTGAGATCTCAGCTCAAATATTCCTTTTTCAGGGAAGCCTCTCTCTGGCTTCCAGGCTGGGGTATAGTCCCCATTTTTCATACCCTAAGCCCCTGTATGTCTTCTGCATAGCACTCATCACAGTCTGTAATTAAACATTTAGTTTTATGAGCTAAACGAAGAGCATCAATCTTTGTTGTCAGATCAAGGTCTGGGAGCAGGGTCCGGATCTGTTTCTGCTCACCCCAGCAGGGTGCCTGGCACCTGGACAGCAGAGTAGATGCATGTGGGCCCTAGGGACACAGACATGAGGCAGGCCCAGCTCTGGCCCTCAGGGGGTCTGAGTGCCCGTGTGGGCTGGCCTGGAGGGTAGGATGCCTGCAAAGGATGGAAGAGATCAACCCTCTGAGGGGCTTCCAAACTCTAAGGCTGGCAGCTTGCTCACAAGGGAAAGCGCACAGCCAGGCATCAGAGAACCTGCCTGCCAAGGTCCGGCTTTTCTGCTGTGTGTCCTTGGGCAAGTGAGTTAACCTCTCTTGGCTTTTTTGTTCGAAACTATCAAGCATTTCCAGCTGCACGCACACTTACCTCCTTTATGCAGTTTCCTCATCTACATGTGTGAATAAGAGAAATATCCCCCTAGCTGGGTTACCGTACAGGTGAGGAGGGCTGGCAGATGTGACAATGTAGGAATAAGTTTTTTGTTTGTTTGTTTTTTGTTTTGTTTTTCTTTTGAGACAGAGTCTCGCTCTGTTGCCTGGCCTAGAGTGAGTGCCGTGGCGTCAGCCTAGCTCACAGCAACCTCAAACTCCTGGGCTTAAGCAATCCTCCTGCCTCAGCCTCCCGAGTAGCTGGGACTACAGGCATGTGCCACCATGCCTGGCTAACTTTTTCTATATATATATTTTTTAGTTGGCCAGATAATTTCTTTCTATTTTTAGTAGAGACGGGGTCTCGCTCTTGCTCAGGCTGGTCTCGAACTCCTGACCTCGAGCGATCCACCAGCCTCGGCCTCCCAGAGTGCTAGGATTACAGGCGTGAGCCACCGTGCCCGGCCCAGGAATAAGTTTTAAAGCACTGAACCCCGTGAGCCGATGGTAGGGGTGGTGCTGGGAGAGAAATGTGTTCCTGGGCTGCTGGGGGGACAAAGGTGGATGTACGAGGCACACGTGGAAATTAAGGTGCCAGGGAGTCCAGGGCAGGCTCTGGACCCTGGGTACATGGCAGATGTGGGACCTGCGGGCATCACGGCCTCTGCCCGTTACTGGCCCGGCCGGGCCTAGGCTGTCAGGCACAGGAAGTATGCATGTTCTCAAAGGTATCACAGTCTTCCTCCTGGAGATTGAAGGTTAACCCAGGGGTGGGGATGGCTGGCACATAGTGGGCCACTCCTACTGCCCCTCTGCCCCTGGCCAGTGGACATGCTGTGGGCAGTGGGTGCTTTTGTGGCTCGGGAACAAGGTGAGGCCCTAGGCGGCAACCTGCCAAGCACCACTGCAAGGGAGAGACCAGACAACTGGGAGTCCGGCGGAGAAGGGGCCCTTCCCTGAGCCTCCTATCTGGGCTGGTCCAGAGAGGGGAACACTGAGCGGGTACTGAGGGATGCATAGGAGTTCAATCAGTGGGCAAAAGGGGTTGGGATGAGGGGTAAGCACAGAGGGAACAGAATGAGGCATAGAAGATCAAGATGCATTCTTGGAGGAGTATACATTGGAAAGAGCCTCGTCTGCCCTGAGAGGGCTCTAGGACCATATCCAGAAAACAAGAGTGAAAGGGGAGGCCCTTGAAGGGTTTTAAGCACAGAGAGGGGCATGGTCAGGCTGGGGTTTTATTAAAAGATTACACTGATACTGCCATATGTGATTTAAAACAATATGTGCACAAATGTTTATATATACATAGGGAAACCTCTGATTTAGGAGTTCTTACACTTTCTTTGTAACAGGACCCCCATGGCAGCCTGACAAAGGCTTCCAATGCCTTACAATAATGTTTTTCAAAGCACTAAATAAAATAAATAGGACTACAAAGGAAACCAGTTATACTGAAGTACTAAAATATGAAAAAGTGCCAGGTGCAGTGGCCTCGTGCCTGTGGTCCCAGTTACTTGGGGCGCCGAGGTGGGAGAATTGCTTGAGCCCAGGAGCTTGAGGCCTGCCTGGGCAATACCACTGATCTTGTCTCAAAAACAAAAAACCCAAACCAAATAAAAATATGAAAAAAATACTGGGGGTGGGGGGGATGAAATCCTTTCCAGGAATAATAGACAGATGCCTGGATACCTTTGAGGACTGAATATACAGAGGGGACAATGGCCAGTTCACATATAAAAATGTATCTTGCAACTTCTGCAGCAGCCAGTCCAGAAGCCAGACCACAACCTCTATGGCCAAGGGCCCCACACGGTCAGGATTGCTCAGTGACTGCCAACTCCTCTAATGTTTACCCCCTACTCCTACTCCCAGTTCCAACTTAGGACCAACCGAGAAAGGCCGAATCTCTTTCCCCAACCAATCGCATAGGGTGCCCCGCTTCTAGGGAGCCCCCTATGGCTTCCCCCCTCGACGGCCTGCAATCTGGGCACACTGGAAGGCCCTTTTGTCCACTCGAAAACTTCTCCCCACCCCCGCCTGCCTTTGAGGTGCTGCCAAACGCAGGTGGGGGCGGCTGACTCTCTTCCCACCCTTGCATGTTCCCATTTGGGTCATCTTCATGTATGTGCGCGCCTTAATGTGAATGACTTTGTTGCATCATCTTCTAAGAGGCCAAAACAAGACAATGGATTTCTGAGTGTCGGAGAGAACAAACGCTGGGGGAAGAGTCCTCCCATCACAGTTTGGGCCAGGGCCAGGCCTGCGTCCACCAAAGAGCAAACCACAAGCCGGAAGGACGGTGCACGAGGCTCCCACACGAGGATCCAATTCCCTGGGCCTCCTGCTGGATTATGCCCAGGAAGCGCGGCTGTTCAAGATGTTACCTTACTTTCCGCTTGCCGGGCTCCACCTAGGATGTGCTGATAAGTGGGGGCACGATTTAGTAATCTGGGGACAAAGTCCCAATTGGGGAACCTTCTCTCCACCCCAGCAGTGCCCTTTGAGGCTGGCTCCTTCTTCTAGTCCTTCTTCCAGGAGCCCCAGAGGCTAGAAAACCTAGCTCCACTCCACACAGCCCCGGGCGCTGCTCACGGCTACACTTAGGGACACGGCTCACCACTCTGGTGGGCGACCAGACAAGCCGTCCTGATTCGTAGGTGGTGGGTGGGAATGTCTGAGGCCCTCGGGAGGACAAGCACCTGTTTGAACAGAGCTATGGAGACATCTACACAGTGCCCAAGGCCAGCCTGTGTTTTCCAGGGGCCTAGGAATTCCTGCGAGAGGCAGGGGGCTAAGGGATCACGTGTGTCCTGAGCCCGGGTTCCTGGTGCTCTATGTATGTGGGTTACCTCGTCTCTGTAAGAGCCCCTTAGAGAGAAGAGGATGTGGGCCGGGTGTGGTGGCTCACGCCTGTAATCCTAGCACTCTGGGAGGCCGAGGCGGGCGGATCGTTTGAGCTCAGGAGTTCGAGACCAGCCTGAGCAAGAGCGAGACCCCGTCTCTACTAAAAATAGAAAGAAATAAGCTGGGCAACTAAAAATGCATAGAAAAAATTAACCGGGCATGGTGGCGCATGCCTGTAGTCCCAGCTACTCAGGAGGCTGAGGCAGGAGGATCGCTTGATCCCAGGAGTTTGAGGTTGCTGTGAGCTAGGCTGACGCCACGGCACTCTAGCCCAGGCAACAGAGTGAGACTCTGTCTCAAAAAAGAAAAAAAAAAAGAGGATGTGGAGAGGCTCGGGCAGGTCACACGGCTGTACATGCTGCAGAACGGATTTGAACCCCCATCTGTTTTCAAAATCCCTGTTTTGTTGGCTGGACTCGGCTATCTCAACTGAGAGCTGAGAAGTCACAAAACATAGAGGCGGGCCCCAGAACAGAGGTCCAAATCACATGTACCGTCCTCATGTACAGTGAATCATTTGAGTCCTCCCCTGCCTTTGGAGTTCAGGAACAGCTTGCACTAACGGTATTTTAATTACACTGATTTTAAAGTGCATGTATACACAATGTTCTTGCGTGCTCAGAGTGCAGGTGATTCAGATCAAGAAATTCTGGCCGGGTGCGGAGGCTCACACCTGTAATCCCAGCACTCTGGGAGGCCGAGGAGGGCAGATCGTTTGAGCTCAGGAGTTCGAGACCAGCCTGAGCAAGAGCGAGACCCCCGTCTCTACAAAAAATAGAAAGAAATTATGTGGACAGCTAAAAATATATATAGAAAAATTAGCCGGGCATGTTGCACATGCCTGTAGTCCCAGCTACTCGGGAGGCTGAGGCAGGAGGATCGCTTGAGCCCAGGAGTTTGAGGTTGCTGTGAGCTAGGCTGACGCCACGGCACTCACTCTAGCCCGGGCAACAAAGCGAGACTCTGTCTCAAAAAAAAAAAAAAGAGAAATTCTGCCTTCTGTTCTTACAACAAATATATTGATTTAATCTGCGCTCCCATTGAGCCATTGGGAGATTGTTTTTACTGGTGGTCCCTTTGGGTGGCAGGAGGCATCTGTGGTTTGACTCTAACTTACTGGCTATTTGACCCCTGAACAAGTTATTTACCCCTCAACAGCCATAGCATAAAATCCCCGCTCCTCCCCCTGGCCTTGTTGGGCTGACATGGGCTGACTTCTCTCGTCTCTGAACTTGACTTAGGCAATCTTGTCCTTACTCAGGCCCCTGAAGCCACACTGGCCTCGTCTATCCCTTCCCCTTGCTACGTTCACCCCTATCCTCAGGCCTCCGCACTTGCTGAGTGTTCTGCCTGGACGGTGCTTCACCCGTAGCTGTGCTTGGCTGACTGGTCATTGCGTGACTTTGCCATTCTGGTCCCAGGTAAATAACCCTCCTCAGGCGGCCTTCCCTACCCCATCTACAGCAGCCCCTCCCCAAGCCATAGTCACAGCCTGCTGTACTGTTTTCACGCTGTGCACAGCACATGGTTTTTGTGTGTCTCCACCCCTCCCACCCCCAGGAACACAAGCTCCCTCAAATCCTCTCTCCAACACACATAGAGAGCACCTGTCACACAGCACTGAGTTCTGTGTTCACTAATAAGTGAATGAATGGATGAACGTATGAATGGATGGGTGTAAGGTTTCCGGCACACCAGTGGTGCTTCTTTGATGTCTGGCTGCAGGGATGGGGGGGCAGTGAGAAGACTTCAGGCCCTACTGGCCCCCATCTGCTGGGACTATCAGACAGTGACTAGCATGTCAGGGGTTCTGCCGCCATCCCTCCAACATACTCTACTATTTCCAGCCTCTACACCTTTCCTCCTGTGGTTCCCTTCACCTGTTCTGCTGATGCCTCTGACTGTTGAAATCTCACCTAGCCTCCAAGGCCCAACTCAAATGCCACCTGCTTCAGATTCTCTCTTGACTTAACAGGAAGAATTTTCTCCCTCCTCTGACCTTTGCGGGCTATACTGCTGTGTTGGCACAAATACTGTCTCTTCCTCTAGACTGTAAGCAACTTGAGGGCAGAACATCTGTAGTCCTTTCCAGTAACTCCTGGCACAGAAAAAGGACTTAGCAGACATCCCGGACTGAAGCATGGTGGAAGTGCTGGCTGATGGCTGGAGGGACATGAAGATGGCCTGAGAGGTGGGTCACAACAGGACACCACCTGCCTCCCCAGACAGCCTCAGGCAGAGACCCCGAGACCAGGTTCCAGGCTAAACTTTTTGCTAGTTGGGAGTTTAAGCAAATTACTTCCCCATTCTGGGCCTCAGTTTATATGTCTGTGGAGACATATAAATGGAGATGGTGGTAGTAACCTCATGGTATCACATAGGCTTTTGCAAGAATTAAGTGAGCTAATGCTTTGAAGTGCTTCATGCAATGCCTAGCACATAAAATATACTCAATAAATGTCAATACTGTTACTGCAGACGCAGACCTGAGCCTACTCTGGGGCTCCCCCTTCCCACTTTGGGGGCCGGCGCCAGGGAGCTAAGCTTGGAGATTCATCACAGAAAGCAGAGATTCAACAGGGACGCAGGGCAGGGTCGTCTTTGCCCACATTCCTTCCATCCTTCCTTTCGTCATTCGACAAGTATTTTTTGAGCATCTGCTTTGTGCCTGGCACTGGGGATTTTGCATGGAAAAAGACAAAGTTCCCTCCCTCATGGAGCCTGCATTCTAGTGTAGGAAATCAGAGAAATAGAAAGTAAGTAGATACTTAATTTCAGATAGTGCATGTCCTATAAATAACACTGCTATGTAGCAATGGCAGGGGTTGGTCAGAGAAGGCTTTGCTGAGGAGGTGGATTTCAGCTGAGGCCTAAGGAATGAGAAGGGGACGTCTGGGACAGTCCAGGCAGGGGACGAGCAATCTGACAAGCAGGACAGCTGGTGAGGACTGAGTGAGAGGTGGGGCACAGGGCATGGAGTCCGAGGGGTCTGGGGCGGAGCCTTGGGGACCTGTGGCTGCTCTGAGAGGTTTGAGTTTTATTCTAAGCTTGACAGGAAGCCAGTGTGGGGTTTTAAGCAGGGTGGTGATAAGACTGTGCATGGCTGTTGGGTGAAGCATGGTTTGGCGGGGGTGGGGGGGGTGGACAGGTGGGAAATGGCAGCGGGGAGACAGTGGAGGGGTGGGGAGTGACTCCATTCAAGTATTCTGGGGAGATCGAGTGAAAGGGGACCTGCTGGTGCAGGTGGAAAGGAAGGAAAGAGGGAAGCCAAGAATGACTCTGAGGTTTTGGCTAGAGCAACGAGGTGGACAGCGGAAGCATTTCTTGGTGAGTAAGAATGTGGAAGAGCCAACTAGAGACGATGGGAAGTCAGAGTGTTGAGTGGGACGTGGGAACGTGGATGCCGCGTACAAAGAAAATATTCTGGGGCAGGAGGTGGCCAGTGTGTGTTGGATAACACAAGTTTAGAGGTTAGGGCTGGAGTTACAGAGACAGCATAAGGTCCCCCAGGGGCGGGAGGGGCCCTGGAAGACCTCAACTTTCACAGTCAGATGGAGGAGCCAGGAAAGGTGGGAGGAAAACCAGGAGGAGGTGTCAGCAAAGCCAAGAAAAGACAGCATGACAAAGAGGGGGTGACAGACTGTGACAAATGCTGCTGAGGGGTTGAGGGAGGTGGGAGGTGGAACGGGTGGGCGGTGGAGGTGGAACAGGGGTTAATGGGGATGTTGCTGGGGATCTGAGCATGGGGACTGGGGAAGTGCATTTGTGGTGTAGACAATGTCTTGAAGCTTTCTGTTGTGTGTGTGTGAGAGAGAGAGAGCGTGCGCAGAGAAAGAAGGCAATATCTGAAGGGCATGCGGGACTGAAGGAGGGTTCTTGTTTCCATATGAGGATGGGAGAGAGAAGGCAGAGAGGGAAGGATTGATCGCACAGGAGAGAGAGAGGATAATTGCAGAAGCAAAATCCCAGAGAGGGGCTGGCCTCTCACAGTAGGACGGGAGTCAGGATGGGGTTGTGTCTGGGGGCCAGAGGCAGGCGGCAGGGCCAGACGAGGCAGAGGGAAGACATGGGCTCCTAACACATCCCACTCCCACCAGGATGGCTTCCAGCACAGATCCAGGTGTTCCCGTGTGACTTGGGCAAGTTACTGAATCTTTCTGGGCTGTGATTCCCCAGTGGCAGGTAGGGGACAGTGGAAATCACAGTCCCTGTCTGGCTTCCCTCCTGATGTTAACACACTTGCCCCAGCCTGTCTGAAAACCCTTCTAATGTGTCCCCAGCACAGAGATGCCACTGGCTTTAGCCTGAGATGAAGGTCATCTCAAAGTTCAGCCAGGCCTTGCCACTCATCAGCTGTCAAGGACCCAGGGGCTGTGCCACTACCAACCCCAGTCCCTGACCCTTTTGGGACACCATGAACAAAAAAGTCTGCTTTGATTTCTCTGTGACAGAAGGAAGAAAATGGCTCGACAGGCAGTGGGTGTGGGGTGGGTCCAGGGCCACGATTCTGTTTCCGCCTCCAGGTGGCAACAAGCTTTGGAGCCAGAACACATGCCCAGCTCTGCCGCTTCCCGGCTCTGTGATTTGCCAGAGACAGACTTACTGTGCTGCTGGAGCTTCAGGGCCCTCTTCCTAGACCCTTCCCAAAGCCCCAAGTTAATTTCAGATACATCAGTTCGTGTTCTTTCTCTTCCAGAGGGAGGCCCCAAAGTGTCTAAGTCAAGCTCCACAAAACCGGGATCTGCTCTGGGACTTCGGGTAAATGACTTAACCTCACTTTCTCCTTCTGTAAAATGGGACCGTCAGACCTGCCTCTTAAGATGGGGGAACGGATTACTGGGTGCCTAGTTCAGGGCAGGCAGCAGGGGCTCCAATTAATGAGAGACGAAGTTATGACTTCTTCTCGGGGCAGGGGAAGGGGCAGTGACACCTGGCTGGGCCCAGCTCCCCCTCTACCCAGGGCATAGTTTCTGCGCTGCCCACTGGCAGGGGTCCCCTTTTCCCATTCCCACCCCTCCTCCTCAGAAGACTTAGCCCTTGAGGTCACAGGTGAACTCATTCTCCTTCTGTTTACACTCTTACAGACACAAACTGCCCAAAGCCAGCTTTCTCCCACTCTCCTATCCCCCTCCAAACCTTGCCGTGCCCTCCCCTCCCTGCAGCCAGCTCCTCTCGTCCCCCACTGAGCACAGGCCAGGGCTGGGTGTGCCCACGCTGTAGACAGATCACCTCCACCTGCCACCCCCCATCTCCCTTATGGAACTGGCTTCCTGTTCCCCAAGGCAGCAGGTTTCAAGTGCAGCTCAGCAAGTCACATTGGGCTCCTACTACCGGGTGCCAAGCAAGAGCCCCCTTTGACCTCTTAACCCCCAGCCCTCAGGAGGACCAGGAGGTTGTAGCCTCACTTCCAGGGCCGGGGGGATGAGGAAGGTTATGCTGGGTCCTAAGGATGCCCAACCCTGGTCCAGACAGTCCCCCTCTTAGTCCCCGGAGTTATCCGTGCCCAGAAAGCCAGGTCCTTACCTTCTGGGGGATGAGGATAGGCAAAGGCAGCAGGAAAATGGGCAGTAAGAGCACGATCAGGTAGAAGCGATAGGCCCACAGGCCCTGCCAACAGGTGGCCATCGTGCGTGCCAACGAGGGCTGCCAGAGCCACCGCCTGCGGGAATCCAGGGACACAAGGACCGAAGATACAGCCCAGCCGGCAGGTAGCCGGGGCGGGCTTATTTAAAGTCCATGGAGCGTTAACCATTGACCTACTCTGGCGGTCGGAGTGTTTTTGGAGGCCAGGAGGTGAGAGTCAGGAGGAGGGACCTGCGGGAGGAGTAAAGATCAGGAAGGGAGGGAGGAGTGGGGGGGGGGACCAAGAAGTAAAAGCTTCAGGCTCCTCCAGGAAGTTAAGCCCGGAGTTAACTCCTTCTGTTCGTGGAGGCTGCTGAGGGCAGTGCTGGCGGAGCTAGGGAAGGAAGGGTGCTTGGAGAGCCCCCCACCTGACCCCCACAGGGAGCCCCCAAGGCCTCCCCCCTGCCCGGCCTTTCTTCTGTCCTTTTATTCCGCAGAGCCAGGTTCTCAGCTGGGCAGTTTATGTAGGGCCCTGGGTAGGTGGCCTGCCCTGCCTACCACTTCATCCTGCTCCCTAGGAGTTTCCAGTCTAAGACTGAGGCAGCCCAGGCCTGGAGCAAGCCCTTCCCCTCCTTCCAGGTATCAAGGAAACTGTCAAAGCCACTGGTCCTGACTGTTTCTTACGCACTGTGTGACACTGATCCACTGGCTCAACCTCTCAGAACAGCCACTTCCTCATTCTCCCTATTGTGAGGCTCACATGAGACTCGTGGGTGCTGAGCAGGGATGTTGCGATGTGGACAATAAGGCTTAGTTTCTTTCCGGCTCTTCCTGGCCCCCCTCACCCTCCCCCCCCCACACACACTGCCATGGGAGACTAGCAAAGAGTGTCTCATATTTTGGAAACACACCTGAGTTTTCCATTTCTCCATCCACCCATTCATCCATCCATCCCCCAAACAAGTATTGGGCACCAATTACATATTCAGCCCTGTGCTCTGTGCCAAGGACACAGAGATTAACACCCTGCTGCAGCTGGTGGTAAAAGCTGCTTTGGGCAGCAGTGAGTATAAGCTGGGTAGTGTATATCGACTCTGTACGGTTACACCACGAGTTAGGTGTTACTATAATCCATTTTACAGATGGGGAAACTGAGGCCCAAGGACACAGGGCCAGCCAGAACTCAAACAAACATTGTGAGTGTCCCGAGGGAGGTGCACACCGGCTCAGGAGCTCCGCGCCAGCCCGGGGCACCAAGCGAGGGCTCCCTGGAGGCAGCGGCGTCTGAGCTAAGGTCTGAGAGTGGAGGCTAATTTGGCCACAATAATGACAGGGGGAGGAGAACCAGCAGAGGGAAGAGTGAACTAAGGCCGGGAGGGTGGCGCACGTGCACGCGTGCGCCTGTGTGTCTGTGTGCATTGGAGGGGGCAGGTTGTGGTTTGGAAGACCTTGCAGGTCATCTCTCTGGCCAGAACCTCTGTCTCTTCCCTCACCACCCTCCCCCACACCCCTTACTGCACACAGTAGGAGCTCAATTCGTTTCTGATGGTTATCAGAGTGTGACAGTCTGTGTGTGCCAGGATGAGAATGCAGGGTCGGGGAGACGTTCAGGCCATGAACGCAGTCTGGGCAAAGATGCAGAAGCGTGGCGAGGGTGGGAGAACAGAAGGTTCTGTGTGTGGCTGGAGTGGACGGTGCTTTGTGGGGACGGAATTGCGAGCTGGTAACCACATTTCCAGGGTGTACGATATCATGGCCCGGGCTGTTATGCCACCAAGACACTCTTGGAGCCAGTGGGGTCTGTGAGAGAGAGCCCTGGAGCCCTCTGCAGGGCAGTCATAGAAGTGTGGATGGACCCAGGTCGAGGCCCCCAGGGTCAGGCCAGCCTGGGTGGGAAGCCACAGTAATGCAGGACCGACTAGCCACCCCCAACCCCAGTCAGGCACAGCCCCCTCACTCCTACAGAGCCCACCTGCCACCGGCTCAGGGCCAGGTGAGCAAGAGCCAGGAAGCACAGAGATCGACAAAGCCATGTCTCCCTGGCCCCTCCCACGGCCGAGGCCAGGAGGAGACACAGGAAAAACCAGGCTGGGCCTCATCCCCAGGAGCAGCATTCGCTCAGTGTCAAACCTGCACCCCAGTTCCCTTAACTCTCCACATCAACCCTGGGATGTGGGCTCTGGGCAATGAGGTAACTTGTCCAGGGTCACAGAGCTTGTGAGTAACGGAGAGAGAACCCAGATTCCTTCCAAGCCTGCTGTGCCCTTGGCTCGGCCCTCCGTGCTCTGGGCTCCTTTGACAGAACTAGGACAAACCCAGTGTCTCCAAATTAGATGGCTACTATTTTACTGAGACCCCCTGGCTTCTACCTACAGTCCTCTTCAAAGTCACAGGCTGTGGGGACCTTTGTTGATTCTCTTTCGAGGCCCAATGTTGGGGGCTATCGCACCACCAGCAGCCAGGCCCCAGAGGTGATTAATTCTTCGCAAAATCAGTGTCCCCAAAGCCCATGGGAAGCCTCCAGCTGTCACACCCATTACAAAAACTTCCCTGTTGCCTGGCATTCACAGCCAAGGCCTTGTTTAATATTCCGGTTTGCCCTGTCCCCTTTTCCTTTAATTAATACTGCAAATAACTGCTTTTCTTCATGGCTCCTAGTGAACCGTGAACAATCTGTGGCAGGTGCCCGGCTGTCCTTTCCTGTGACAGGTCTCTGTACTATCTCAGGAAAGAGTCACACCAGGGAGCTCCTACCCTGCACTTTGCCTGCTGACCCCCTAGAGGGGTCCTGGGGGAGGGGAGGTGGCTCCTGGCTTGCAAGAGGCAGCTTATCCTCAGCAGCAGGTGGCCGATAAACTGGGGGTGGCTTTTAGGAAGCTTGTGCTGGCACATGTGGGGTGGGCATCCAGACAGAGGCCCTTGGGCACCCAGGATTGTGCAGGCTGGGCCTGGCGCCCACAGGGAACAACCCGAGTGGTTCTAGAAGGGCAGGGTGGCTGGATGTATTCGGAAGCACCGGCATGATTTGTAAGACCTGAGCCTGTCCAGCCTTGAGAAGACAAGGTGTGGGGACAGTCACCAAATGGTTGATCGAAGAAGAAGGCAGGGATGTTCTCAGGCCAGAGAGAGGATCACAGGATGGCGGGGCTAGGGAGGCCCGCTGAGGCTGTTTTCAAGAAACCACCTTCCTTTCCAGAGAAGCCTGAGTGGCTCGCGTGCCCTGAATTAGCAGGAAGAGGTAGAGTGGGGGGCGGCGGGCATCTTGCTTACAGCTGTGAGAATCCTGAACCCCAAATCCAACTCCAGGTGCCCTGAACACCCCCTCATCTTCCACCACCTCTCCAACTGGGCCCACGGAGTTTGTCGCACACCTGTTTGTTCCGCCCGCCCCTGCACCTTGCGAAGGGGCTTAAATGTTGCTGTAAGATCGAGTCCTGGCTTTCCTCTTCTGCTTCAGCTCTCACCCGCTGCCTCACACTCAACAATAAGCCAGACTCGACTGTTTTCAGATGCTCACTCGAACCCTGCAGTTTCTATTATAAAATCTCCACGCACTTGCTTCTCTTAGGGATATGCTGCCTGCCTCCTCCTCCCCGCTGTAGTGGCTAAGTCTTGCTTATCTTTCAAGTCTTGGCCCTAAGGTGGAACTTCCTTTGTGAGCTCTCCTCACAGACTGAATCGGGTCCCCTGCAAAGCGCCCTAGATGACCCTGTCACAGCACATGTCACACTGCATTGCATCCTCCTGATCACCTGTCTGTATCCCACCAGACTGCAGGCTCCATCAGGGCAGGGACTATGTGTGTGGACATGGTACAGAGCTGGTGCTCTCCAGTATAGGCTGAAAGAATGGATGGATGGATGGATGGGTAGATGGGTGGAGGGGATGCCCATAAGATAATTTATAAGGTTTATGGCTGAGAGCCAAGCCCTCCTTCCAGCCTGTTGTGGAGCTAGTCCCTGGAGCTGCAGTTAGGACACATGGAGGCCATTGGGCAGACAAAGAGGCAAAGAAGTGAATGGATTTTCACCGGCACCAAGATCGTGACGAGGTAGCTAGGAAGTAACCCTTCCAGAGCTGGCCCTGCTCATCTGCTCTGGCTGCCGGAGGCTGGGCAGGGACTCAGGGAACATTCTGATCCTAAAAGGGACCCAAGGCTCATTAATATACAGTCAGTCCAAGACCCACCTCCTTGCACCACCCGGCAGCAAGCCCCTTTCCTTCTTCTTCTAAGTCTCCAGGCCCAGCTCTTTTTAAAAACCGCAATAAAATACACATATCATAAAATTACCCTCTTAACCGTTCTTAAGTGGATAGCTCAGTACTGTTCAGTGTATTTACATTGTTGTGCAACCAACTTTAGAACTCTTCATCTTGCAGAACTGAAACTCTATACCCATTAAACAACTCCCTGTTTCTCCCTTCCCCCAGTCCCTGGCAACCACCATTCTACTTTCTGTTTCTATGAATTTGACTACTTTTGATACCTCATAGAAATGAGATTATACAGTATTTGTCTTTTTTTTTTTTTTTTTTTTTTGAGACAGAGTCTGGCTCTGTTGCCCAGGCTAGAGTGCCGTGGCGTCAGCCTAGCTCACAGCAACCTCAAACTCCTGGGCTCAAGCGATCCTTCTGCCTCAGCCTCCCCAGTAGCTGGGACTACAGGCATGCGCCACCATGCCCGGCTAATTTTTTCTATATGTTTTTAGTTATTCAACTAATTTCTTTCTATTTTTAATAGAGACAGGGTCTCGCTCTTACTCAGGCTGGTCTCAAACTCCTGACCTCAAGTGATCCTCCTGCCTCGGCCTCCCAGAGTGCTAGGATTACGGGTGTGAGCCACTGTGCTGGCCAGTATTTGTCTTTTTGTGAAAGGCATATTTAATTTAGCATAATGTCCTTGAGGTTCATCTAGCTTGTGGTATGTGTCAGTCTTTCTAAGGCTGAATCACATCCCATTGTATACGTGTTATATATATCACATTTGTTTATGCATTCATCCATCCATGGACATTTGGGTTGCTTCCACCTTCTGTCTCTTGTGAATAATGCTGCTATGAACATGGGTGTACAGACATCTCCTTGAGACCTTGTTTTCAATCCTTTTGGATATATACCAAGATACAGTATTGCTGGATCATATGGTAATTATTTCTTTAATTTTTGAGCAATTGCTATACTGTTTTCCACTGTGGCTGCATCATTTTTCATTCACATCGACAGTGCACAAGGGTTCCAGATTCTCTACATCCTCACCAATACTTGTTGTTTTTGTTTTTGTCTTGTCTTTTTAAAATAGCAGCCATCCTAGTGGGTGTGTGGTCATATCTCATTGTGGTTTTGTGCTCGCTTTTGCAGCACATATACTAAAATTGGAATAATAAAAAAGATATTTCATTGTTTTTTTTTTTTTTTGAGACAGAGTCTCACTCTGTTGCCCAGGCTAGAGTGCCGTGGCATCAGCCTAGCTCACAGCAACCTCAAACTCCTGGGCTCAAGCAATCCTCCTGCCTCAGCCTCCCCAGGAGCTGGGACTACAGGCATACGCCACCATGCCTGGCTAATTGTTTTCTATATATATTGTTAGTTGTCCAGCTAATTTCTTTTCTATTTTTAGTAGAGACGGGGGTCTCGCTCTTGCTCAGGCTGGTCTCGAACTCCTGAGCTCAAACGATTCACCTGCCTTGGCCTCCCAGAGTGCTAGGATTAAAGGCGTGAGCCACCACGCCCAGCCTTCATTGTGGTTTTGATTTGCATTTCACTAATGATTAGTGATGTTGAGCAACTTTTCATATATTTGTTGGCCATTTCCGTATCTTCTTTGGAGAAATGTCTGTTCAAGTCGCTTGCCCATTTTTAAACTGGGTTATTTGTTTTTTGTTGTTGGGTTGTAAGAGTTCTTTATATATTCTGGATATTAACTCCCTCTCAGATATGTGATTTACAAATATCTTCTCCCCTTCTGTAGGTTGCCTTTTCACTCTCTTGATTATATCCTTAGATGCACAGGCCCAGCTCTTTTGAGGCTTCTCTTTTTTCTCATTTAAACTTTCCTTTGATATTTATTTAACCTGATTTCACCTATCTCAATATTGTGAGGAGGCCCTAGAGATAGGAGGAGGTGGTAAAATTAATTCTGGCTTCCAATCTTTGCATCCCCGAACCTGGTCCCATCTATTCATTATCTACTCATGTATTCATTCACTCAGCAAATGCTTAGAGAGTTTTAGAATCAAACAGATCTGGCTTTGAATCCTGGCCTGGATCATGTAGCGTAGTACCTACGTGACCTTAGGCAAGGCAACCTTTCTGAGTTTCAGTTTTCTCTCTGGAAAGCAGGGAAGAAACTGGAAATGCAGTCAGAAGAGAAGATTTGAAATAACCCTGCAGTGATGTTGGCGAACGAGAACCACTGTGCAAAGGGCCTGTCCTGGGTGGACACTCAATAAATGGTGGCAATTGTTACTTCTCAGCGGCCATTGCCGAGTGGATGCAGCCCTTCTCCAGGGCCTGTTGAGTCTCAGCCTCAAGAAACTGACACTTCAGAGAGTTCAGCTTCAGTTTATGTGCCCGAGGGATCAACAGCTGTTGACAAATCAAAGCAGGACTCTGATCAAGCCTCTCTCCATGGTGACAGTGACAAAGTCTCCCTCTTGTCATATGTTCTGACCTTGAAGGTGAGGAGACAGGAAGGAGGTGAGCCCTGTGTTTGTGATAAGCAGAGCTTTTGTGCAAGACCTTTCATTGAAAACAGCAGGATTTAATCAGATTGTCCTGGGTGGGGACAGTGATAAGCCTAGCAGCTCTATTGCTTGTTTGTGGAACTCTCTTACCAGGAGAGCAACTGGAAGGTTTCCCAGAGGAGGAGAGAGGCTGTCTTGGCCGTCCTCCAGAGAAATCAGTCCTTCCCCTCCTGACAAAAAAGGCTTCTCTCCTCCAAGCCTAGTAGTGGCTTCTGAGCGGATGAGGCAGGGGAGGGAGAGCATCTGGGTTTCTGGATTCCACTTCTAATTTCTAATCCTGGCTCTGCTCCTCACTGGCTGTGGCTTCTGCTCCCGGTCTTTTACAGTCTTTATTTAATTTCTTTTTTAGAGGTGGAGTCTCATTACGTTGCCCAGGCTGGTCTCGAACTCCCGGCCTCCTGAGTAGCTGGGACTACAGGCGTGCGCCACTGCACCCTGCTCTTGGTCTTTCTGAGTCTCACTCGCCTCATTTGTGAAACGAGCATGAGAAAAATGCCTGTGAGTTGTGCGGTTTCTGTGAGAGGATTGGAGGCGACCTGGCACCGGTAGGTCCTGGGGTAAAGGCGGGCTTCCTCCTCCCTTTCCTCGTCAGCCTCTGCCTACTCTGCTCTCAAACGTCCACGTGTGCTGGCCAGACGAAGCTTTGATTTCTGGAACATGTCACCGGTCTCACTTTCCCCTCCATGAAAACTTTGCCCATCCCTCAAGAGCAGATCACACCTGTCACCTTTGCCCGATGTCGCAGCCCATGCTGACCACACTATTCTCAGAACTCCTTTGAGGACATGCTGGCTGCTCTGGTTTCTGGCACAAACTGTACTTCTGGTGGTAAACATTTGTCCTTGGCTCGTCTCCAGGTAGCCTGTGAGAATCTGGAGAGCGGAGCTGGGACCTGAGCCACCCCCTTGGGTTCGTGTATAGTTCACTGTGCGCTACACGTGAGCGGTGCTGTGTGTGCCCAGCGCTCTTCTCACAACAGGGTTCTGAAGGACAGTGGTGGCTGACGGACAGGCCACATGTGACTGACGGATGGACCCACAGGACCCCCGTATCAAACATCCAGCGCTCCCCACCCCCCCATACACACAAACTGACCTACTTCATTCAACACGATGTCAGAGCAAAGCCCCTCCCCATTTGGCCTGCAAAGCCTACGAGTGTCTAGGGCAGAGGACAGTCCTTGCTCTGTGGGTCTGTCCCCAACCTTGCCACCCTTGACACTGTGTGTGTGCCCTGAAGAAAGACCCCAACAGCTCCAATCCCAGAGTTCCGGAGCAGCAGAGCTGGAAAAGAGGCTAAAGATCATCTAGGCCGATTTTCTCATTCCACGCTGAGGGAACTGAGGCACAGAGAAGTTAAGAGATTTTCTGAAGGTTACACACTTTAGGCACAGCCTGGACTAGAATGCTTTGCTCTTCCTCTGTTAATTTCACTTTAAGCCCTCAGCCAACATGGAGTTCCCACGGCGGGCCAAGCCCAAGCTGGGCATCTTCACGCTCATTCCTGCCCCAACTCTCACCGCACTGCTGGAGGCCGATACCAGCATTGAACAGAGGGGCGAAGCCAGGCCTCAGGAAAGGGAGAGGCTCAAGGCCTCACGGCTAGCAAGTGGCCAAGTCAGGACTTGAACCCAGATCCTTCAACTGCCAGTTCAGTGCGCCTTCCACCAACGCTGAGCCCCTCCTTGGCAGCACTGAAAGGTTGCTGAGGGAGCTGGCTCCCACAGCCAGCTGAGAGGAAAGGGCAGAGTTAGGGCCCATTGGAGACGCTGGGTGGCACAGACACAAGGGGCCCGGACAGTGGCTTTCTAACAGAATGGCTCTGCTTTGCATAACCTGCAAATAAAATCTCATACTCCTCAGGAATGCTGCAGGACAGCACCCTGGCATAGTACAGCTGAGTGTAGGCAGGGACCAGGACAGGTATGACTTCCTGGCAGCTGCGCGGTCCCAAACCCCAGCCCTGGCCTGGCTCACGCCTCCTGCTGGACACCTCTTGCAATGCACGCGTCATCCACACCCAACACTAGGACCACTACTTTTACCTTCTTTGGGCCTCGGTTTCCTGGCCTCAAATGGGATGATGATGATGTATATAAAGGTTTTTTTTTTCTTTTTCCCCTGGAACATCACTTTATGGAGGTCAAAGATCCATTAAAATACCTTTAGTCCCCATGTACATTTCATCGTAACAACAGTTGTGATTTGTTATTAAGCATCTACATTCTGGAGCTCAGTGACATCCTTGCAACATCCCATGTTACAGCTAGGAAAGCCAAAGCACAGAGAGGTTAAGTCAGTTGCCCTATGTCCCACAGCTAGTAAATGGCAGAGCAGTGATTTAATCTCAGGATCATCCATTCCAAATCCAGGGCTCTTTCCATGACATCACAATACCTTTGTTATTTGCTATTCAAAGTCTTTCCTCCCTAATCTGCCTTGACTTCCCTTTCAAATCCCAGCAACACGAATGTGGCTGACTGGTCTGTTCCTGGGTCCCGTCATCGTGATACAGCAGTGCTGCAGTGGCAGGACCACAGCCCACGTCCAGCGGCCTCACGGACGAGGCCACCACCCTCAATTGCTGCTCCGATGCAGACCCCAGCACAAAGGATTTTCTATTGCAGCAGACCACACTACGAATTAAGGATCCTAAGAAGTCACTGGATTTTTACACTAGAGTTCTTGGAATGACGCTACTCCAAAAATTAGATTTTCCTACTATGAAATTTTCGCTCTATTTCTTGGCTTATGAGGATAAAAATGACATCCCCAAAGATAAAGATGAAAAAGTAGCATGGGTATTCTCCAGAAAAGCTACACTTGAGCTGACACACACTGAAGATGCTGAGACCCAGAGTCACCACAGTGGCAACTGAGACCCTCCAGGATTGGGTCACACTAGAATTGCTGGTCCTGATGTACACAGAGCTTGTAAAAGGTTTGAAGAACTGGGAGTGAAATTTGTGAAGAAACCCGATGGTGGTAAAATGAAAGGCCTGGCATTTATTCAAGATCCCGATGGCTACTGGATTGAAATTTTGAATCCCAACAAAATGGCAACTATTATTTAGCACTGTGACGATGCTCCTTTGAGATTTCAGTGAAGACAGAGATTAAAAAGGAAAGAATGTGGTTCAAGATATTCAGATAGCGGAAGCATCTAGGACTGATGGGTCAGTGCTGTAATTCAAATTATTCTTTTTTTTTTTTTTTTTTGAGACAGAGTCTCGCTCTGTTGCCTGGGCTAGAGTGCCGTGGCATCAGCCTAGCTCACAGCAACCTCAAACTCCTGGGCTTAAGCGATCCTCCTGCCTCAGCCTGCCGGGTAGCTGGGACTACAGGCATGCGCCACCATGCCCGGCTAATTTTTTCTATATATATTTTAGTTGGCCAGATAGTTTCTTTCTATTTTTAGTAGAGATGGGGTCTCGTTCTTGCTCAGGCTGGTCTCGAACTCCTGAGCTCAAACGATCCACCCGCCTCGGCCTCCCAGAGTGCTAGGATTACAGGCGTGAGCCAACTCGCCCGGCCCAAATTATTCTTAAATCCATTTCCCATTCCTGTGTCAGCTGGGTTTTTTCACCTAATTGTTCAGTCATTCTGGTTTTAAAGTAATGCTTTACCTTATGTGCTTGAATACAGTTGTATAACTTTACTTTTTAGATAATAATTAGAACAGTTCCCTTCAGAGGCTCTATTTATTTGCCACCTTCTATCTCCTAAATAGTACTTCCCTTTGAGTCTGAAAAAAAATTGCCAGCATCAGTCACACAGACCCACTCACTTGTCCTGTGTTGTCTACCTGGGACAGCTTCCCCATCTCTCCAATGACCTAAATATAAATGCTTATTTTGGGGCGTGTGCATAATTGTATGAGTCTTTAGATATATGCATTTATTAATATATGTATGTGGAATTTTTGATTGATATATGTGTATGAATAGTGAGTGTAGTGCATATGCATGTGTTTGTCATATGTGTTCTCATGTGATTGCATTTATGAATGTTAGTGTGTATAGTGGATGCATGCATGTGCGTGTTATCTACATGTAAACTGTACATTCCAGAGACCAGGGGAGGATTTGACAAGTACTCTTTGAAACACCATTGTACCTAATGAGGGAAAAAAGTCCTGACAGCTTGTAGCTGGACTCTAGAGTAACCAACCAGGACTCTTCCAGTTTTGGCACTGAAACTCCTACATCCTGGGTAAGTCCTCAGTCTTAGGCAAACTGGGCTAGTTGGTCACCCTGCTGGCCTGGCAGCCAACAGCTAGGCTGTCACGTTTCCGCTGAGCGTGACAGAATATCACAGAGTATCAGCATCAGATGAGGTTGCTCTGTGACCATGACAGAATAGGACAAAAACAAGGATACTATGTGACTCAAATGGCCCAGCATCCTTCTCCCTCAGCTAACCGGAGTGAGTGACTACTGGTTTTTTTACCAATGACAATGCCAAAGCAGGGCTTTGACCCTCCTGACTCCTAGATAAAAATTATTAAGATGCCCAATCATCAAACTGCACTTGTTTCCTGATGGTGCTCAACCCATGAACAAACTTTCTTCCTTAATTACTCTCCAAAATCACCCAGCACAGTTCCAAACCCCATCCCAAACAAGCCTGTCCTAACCGCCTCTTACTAAGATGTCCCACAGATGTCCCCGTGGTGTGTGCTTCCTTTGCTGTAGTAAGTTAATAAACCTAACTTTGTTTAATTACAGGTGTGTTCCTGGTGCTATTTGGTTACTAAGCCTTAACACTGACTAACAGTCTAGCAAAATCTCAGGTGGGTAAAATGTATCAATTCAACTTTCATTTGCTCAACAAACATTCACTGAGCACTTACTATGTGTCAGGTTCTATGCTGGGCAGTGGGAACAAACCCATCCCTTGTCTTCAAGGAGTTTACAGTTTGGTGAGGGAGATAGACTATTAAATAAGGACACAAATAAATATGCAGTTAAAGACCATGCTAAGTGCTGGGATCCACATTTAGCGGGTCATGGGATACTTAACAACACTTAACTCTAACCCAGCCCTCCTGATCAAAGAAATACTTCATTCAAATTAAGATTCCCCCGGTCGTTGCCTTGCCAGCCTCCTGAAGAGCCTCTTGGGTTGTTAGGATTCTACCTGCAGCCCAAGACCTATTTGGGACTAGAGCCACAGAGAGGCAGAAGTTTCCTATTTCTTTTCTCTTTTCTCTTTAAATTAGTCCATTGGAGCCCCTGGTAGTAAATCCATCCTAAGAGATGTTTAAGGTCCTAGTAGCAGCTGAAGATTGGAAAGTGGGTCTTTGCTAAGGTAAGCCAAATTAGGAGGGCTGGGGGGGTAAGTCCTGCTGGATGGGAGAGCTTGGGGTCTAGGAATTTTCAAGAGTCTATGAAAACTCTAGAGACCTGAAGACAAACTTAAAGTGACACTAAAATTAAAAAACCAAATTGCAAAATAGAAAATATCAACCTAATAGTTAATTAAATGTCTCCAAAAAGAAACATATCAGGGCAATTCAATTCAATGTGTAAAATGTTATTGTGGGTTGGACATCTTAGTTAACAGGGAATGTCAAGTGGGGCTGCCAGAGTAAGAGGGCGTGGCCCTAGGAAGGCCTCAAACTGGCCCTGGTGTTGGGGCCCCTGATGGCCCCCTGGAATCTTCCAGTTCATCTGGGCAGGAAGAGCCACGCTTGCCAAGTCAGTTGGCTGGTACTGGGCTGGGCCGGCCCTCAGCCCTCATTCCCTCCAGGACCGAGTCCTTGTGTTGTGTTTCCTTCCAACACGTGGCCTTCCAACATGTGGCCTTCCAACACAACACGTGGCCTTCCAACACGTGTCTGGGCTGTGTGCCAGAGCCTGCTGCGGTGAAACAGGGTGGGTCAGGAGATAAGATAGAGACATCTCAGGATTCCCCACCCAGGTGCAGCAGTTGGGTGGGGTGTGGATGTGGCAGAGGGGGTGAAGGCAGTTCAGCCAGGGCAACTTCTCCACCTAACCCGCCAGAGAGTACCTCGGACTCGAGACATGCCAGCCCTAACCAGGGCTCCCTGAACCAAGGCGTCAATATCTCCTGATCACGCATGAACCTTTGCTGCCTCCACTGGAGGCGTTTGGGGCCACTAAGTTATCTTGGGGGTCACATAGCTTTGCTGCCCAGGCTGGAGTGCAGTGGCGAAATCATAGCTCACTGTAAACTTCAACTCCTGTCCTCAAGCCGTCCTCCCACCTCAGCCTCCCAACATGCTGGGATTACAGGCGTGAGCCACCGTGCTGCCCAGGTCACATCTTTATATTCCGCCTTTAATCTGCCTTTGTCTGATCTCATTCTCGATTTTTAGCCTATGACAGACATTCTCATAAGTCCTCCAAGTCCTTTTTGAAACAAAGAAGTAAACAAACTGAAATGCAAACTCTGTACATAAGAAATATTTAAAACTTCTCTAAGGCTTAAGACTCTATAAACAAAGTTGAGACAATGACTGGGGAGAAAAATATATGGAAACTCTATAACAAACACAGATTGCTATATATAAAATAATAACAATTCCTACAAATCACTAAGCAAATGGCTAGAAGTCCAATAGAAAAAAAAAGGATTTGGGCCGGGCGGAGTGGCTCATGCCTATAATCCTAGCACTCTGGGAAGCCGAGGCGGGCGGATTGTTTGAGCTCAGGAGTTCGAGACCAGCCTGAGCAAGAGCGAGACTCCGTCTCTACTAAAAATAGAAAGAAATTAGCTGGACAACCAAAAATATATAGAAAAAATTAGCCGGGCATGGTGGCGCATGCCTGTAGTCCCAGCTACTGGGGAGGCTGAGGCAGGATTGCTTGAGCCCAGGAGTTTGAGGATGCTGTGAGCTAGGCTGACACCACGGCACTCTAGCCAGGGTGACAGAGTAGGACTCTGCCTCAAAAAACAAAAACAAAAACAAAAAAAACCAAAACGATTTGAACAAGCAATCTGCAGAAGAAATCAAATGACCAATAAGCACAAAAAACTACTGAATTTCAGCAATAGTCAAATAAAGCATTATTTGCCTATCAGATTGGAAAAAAATATTTAAAAAAAATTTTTTTGTAGAGACGGGGTCTCACTCTGTCATCCAAGCTGGAGTGTACCGGAGCAGTCATAGCTCACTGCAACCTCCAACTTCTGGGTTCAAGCCATCCTCCTGCCTCAGCCTCCCAAGTAGCTGGGACTATAGGAGTGTGGTACCACACCCAATTAATTTTTATATTTTTTGTAGAGATGAGGTCTCACTATGTGGTCCAGGCTGATCTCAAACTCCTGGGCTCAAGCATTCCTCCCACCTCAGCCTCCCAAAGGGCTGGGAATACAGACGTGAGCCATTGTGTCTGGCAGATTGGAAAAATCTTACAGAATTGGTGAGGGTAGGGGAAAATGGACTAACTTTTGAGTGGAAGTATAAATTTGTACAACTTTTCTGGAAGCAATTTAGCAGTAACTATCCCAATTTTAAATGCAAATCTCTTTGATTCAGAAATTTTTCTTCTAGGAAAACTATCCTACACACTTATTCAAATGTCCAAACATTTTTTGTACAAGGATATTCATTGAAACTTCATTTTGATTACATTGTATTCCCTAAACCTATCAAAATAAACAAAAAGAAAAAAATAGTTAATGATTACATATATAAATTATGAAGTATCCATGCAATGAAATACTATGCAGCCATTAAAAAGAATGGCCTGTATGAATGGACCTAGAAAAATCTTCACAATATACTGTTAAATGAACAAAGCAAAATGATACTATTTTTGTAAATTATAAAGAACAACAACAAAAACCTCTGAATGAGGCCGGGCAGGGTGGCTCACGCCTGTAATCCCAGCACTCTGGGAGGCCGAGGAGGGAGGATCACTTGAGGTGAGGCGTTCGAGACCAGCCTGAGCAAGAGCGAGACCCTGTCTCTACTAAAAGTAAAAAAATTAGCCAGGTGTGATGGTGCTCTCCTGTAGTCCCAGCTACTCACAAGGCTGCGTAAGATTGCTTGAGCCCAGGAGTTTGAGGTTGCTGTGAGCTAGGCTGATGCCACGGCACTCTAGCCCAGGCAACAGAGCAACAGAGCACTCTGTCTCAAAAAAGAAAACAAAACAAAAAACACCTCAAAAACTCTGAGTGTGTCTCAGTTAAAGTTCTTAATTGCAATTAACAGATCTCACTTTAGCTAGTTTTAGCAGAAAATAATTAATTAAGGCTTTTGAATATTCCCTGGGAAAGCCAGAGAGTTCAGGCTTAGAGGTTCTACTACCATTAACAATACTTAAAACAGACCACAAGGCTTCTCTAGCAAAGACTCCACTGCTACCATTTCTGGGCCCAGACATCATAGTCTACACAAATAACACTGAACATTAGGTACCAGAATCTCCTTTATGGCTACCCCCGAGAAACTACATTAGCATTATCCAGAGAAACAGAATATATATATATATATACACATACATACAGATATCTAAGCACACACATATCAGTATACACACATGTATTCAGATGTACATATTTTATGATGGGAATTGGCTCATGCAATTATGGAGGCTGGGAGGTCCCACCACCTACTGTCTGCAAGCTAAAGAACCAGGAAAACTGATGGTGTAATCCAGTCTGAGCCTGAAGGCTTGGGAGCCAGGAGAGCTGATGGTGTCACCCCGAGTCTGAGTAGGAAGACCTGAGAAGGGTGGAGTGCTGGTGTAAGTCCCAGAGTCTGGCAGGACCCAGAACCAGGAACTCTAATGTCCCAGGACAGGAGAAGATGAATGTCCCAGCTCAAGGAGAGAGAGAGAGAGAGAGAGAGAGAGAGAGATATCATTTGCCCTTTGTGATGTGATGAAATATATATATTTGGTCTTTGTCCCTGTTTCCTGACTCACAGCTTCTAAAACCCCTGGAATTTCCAGTGTGACAGGAGTGTCTTTTGCATGCTAATGAAGTGTCTGGTGATTCCTAGATAGTTTCAGGATGTGTGCAGGCCACCAAGTGCAGGATGGGAGGATTGGGACTTTCAGCCCCACCCCTCCCCACTCTCCAGGGAGGGGAGATGGACTGATCACAAATGGCCAATGATGCAATCAGTTATGCCCACGTGAGGAAGACGTTTCCATGTAAACACAAAAGACTGGGTTTGGAGAGCTTCCAGACAGCTGAACACACAGAGGTTCTCTTGGTGGTGCACCCAGAGAGGGCATGGAAGCTCTGTGCCCCTTCCCACATGCCCTGCCCTATGCACCTCCTCCCTCTGTATCCTTAGCAATATCCTTTATAATAAATGGCTATCCAGTGATGATGATCACTAAAAAAATAAAACAATGAAATAAATGGGTAAACATAAGTAGGGTTTTCCCCTGAATTCTGTGAGCTGTTCTAGCAGATTTTTTTTTTTTTTTGAGACAGTCTCGCTCTGTTGCCCGGGCTAGAGTGCCGTGGCATCAAGCTCACAGCAACCTCACACTCCTGGGCTCAAGCGATCCTCCTGCCTCAGCCTCTTGAGTAGCTGGGACTACAGGCATGTGCCACCATGCCTGGCTAATTTTTTTCTAAATATATTTTTAGCTGTCCAAATCATTTCTTTCTATTTTTAGTAGAGATAGGGTCTCGCTCTTGGTCAGGCTGGTCTCGAACTCCTGAGCTCAAACGATCTGCCTGCCTCGGCCTCCCAGAGTGCTAGGATTACAGGCGTGAGCCACTGCACCCGGCCTATGTGGATTTTTAAAAATAAATATATCGGAAAATTTTTTGGAAGTTTGCGACAACTTGAAAAACTCACAGATGAACTGTGTAGCCTAGAAATATTGAAAAAATTAAGAAAACATAAAGTATGCTATGGATGCATAAAATATATGTAGATACTGCTCTAATAATTTACCACCATTAAATATACACAAATCTATTTTAAAAGTTATAATTTATCAAAACTTACACAAACATTTACTGACCATATATGGCACCACTGGCAGTCAAGAAAAATGTAACAAATGTAAAGATGCAGTATTTAATCATAACTGCATAAAATTAATTATAGTACAAACTGTACTACTATCACTTTATAGCCACCTCCTGTTGTTACTATGGTGAGCTCAAGTGTTGCAAGTATCTGCTTAAAACATTGTGTGATACTAATTATCTCCACATGAGCAGTTCATTTCTCCAGTAAATTGTGTATGGCAATAAAAAGTGATCTCTTGTTGTTCTCAAGTATTTTTCATCGTATTTACTGCAATACCATAAGCCTTTAATAACACCACGGGACCCATACAAAGTGCTATTAGTAATGCTGAAAGTGCTCCCAGGAAGCAGAGAAAAATCATGACAGGATGAGAAAAAAATAGAATTGCTTGATATGTACTACAGATTGAGGTCTGCAGCTGCAGTTGCCTGTCATTTCAGATAGATGATTCTTCTTGTAAACAGATGACCTAAACTTATGATATCCATTAATACAGTAACAGTACCATTGTCAAAGACAAATAAAGTATAGAGACAAGGCCAGGCGTGGTGGTTCACGCCTGTAATCCTAGCACTCTGGGAGGCCAAGGCAGGTGGATCGTTTGAGCTCAGGAGTTCGAGACCAGCCTGAGCAAGAGCGAGACCCCGTCTCTACTAAAAATAGAAAGAAATTAGCTGGACAACTAAAAATACATATATAGAAAAAAAGTAGCCAGGCATTGTGGTGCATGCCCGTAGTTCCAGCTACTCGGGAGGCTGAGGCAGGAGGATTGCTTGAGCCCAGGAGTTTGAGGTTGCTGTGAGTTTGATGCCACAGCACTCTAGCCCGGGCAACAGAGCGAGACTCTGTCTCAAAAAAACACATATATATATATATATATATATAGAGAGAGAGAGAGAGAGAGAGAGAAATCTCTGGAATCAAAATGTTTTATTTGAGAAGAAAGAATTGCAATTCAGGGCATAAACGTAGACTGGGTGGTCTTTGGTATGTCTGAAGAACAAAGAGAATGTTAGAAGTTTTAAAAAAGAGAGAGAGAGAGAAATGTTATGTTTTGCTCTCTGAGAAAGTTCACTGGCACTAATAAGGCTTTGGGGAGCTGGCCGGTTTTGCTTGGTAAGGGATGGCCATGGGTAAAACTATTCTTAGAGTTGCAGGAGGTTGTTTCAGCAACTATTAGATATCACTACACACCTACCAGCATGGCTAAATTAAAAACTAAAAAACACCAAATGAGGATATAGAGAAACTGGATCATTTATACATTTCTAGTGGGAGTGTGAAATGGTATGACCACTCTGGAAAACAGCTTGGCAATTTCTTAAAAACTACATACAAAAACAAAAGCAGGCTGGGCGTGGTGGCTCACGCCTGTAATCCTAGCACTCTGGGAGGCCGAGGCGGGAGGATCGCTCGAAGTCAGGAGTTCAAGACCAGCCTGAGCAAGAGCGAGACCCCTGTCTCTACTAAAAATAGAGAGAAATTAGCTGGACAGCTAAAGATATATATAGAAAAAAATTAGCCGGGCATGGTGGCGCATGCCTGTAGTCCCAGCTACTCGAGAGGCTGAGGCAGAAGGATCCCTTGAGCCCAGGAGTTTGAGGTTGCTGTGAGCTAGGCTGATGCCATGGCACTCTAGCCCAGGCAACAGAGCAAGACTATGTCTCAACAACAACAATTAAAAAAAAGCAAAAAATAATAATTTTTAAAACCACATACAATTATCATACAACGTAGCAATTGCTCTCCTTGGGTATATATCCACAAAAATTAAAACTTGTTCATGAATGTTCATAACAGCTCTATTTGTAATAACCAAAAACTGGAAACCACCCCAAAGTCCTTCAACAGATGAAACTGTTTAAACAAACTGTGACACATCTATATACTGTGGAACACTCAGCAATAAAAATAACTATTGATCTATGCATACACTAAACAAGTTGGATAAATTTCCAGAGAATTATGGTGAATTTTAAAAAGTCAATCTCAAAAGGTCACATATTGTAGCCAGGCATGGTGGCTCATGTCTGTAGTCCTAACCACTCAGGAGGCTAAGGCTGGAGGATCGCTTCAGCCCAAGGGTTTGAGGCTGCAGTGAGCTATGATCATAACACTGCACTCCAGCCTGGGTGACAGAGCAAGATCCTGTCTCTAAAAAAGAAAGAAAGAAAAGGTTACATATTATATGATTACATTTAAATAACATTCTTTTGGTGGGAGGGAAGACAGGGTCTTGCTGTTGGGAAGGCTGAACTTGAACTTCTGGGCTCAAGCAATTTTCCCTCCTCAGTCTCCCAAATACCTGGGACTACAGGCACATGCCACTGTGCCTGGCTAATACAACATTCTTTTTTTTTTTATTTTAATTATCACTCATCTTTATAAAATAGGCCCCAAGCAGCACATACTCTCAGACATAAATTTAAGGTTCTGTTTAACAACAAAAAAAGTATGAGATGCAAAACAAAGTAAATGTCTTTAAACACCAAGACTTTACAATTATACCCAAGCAAAAAGACTATGAATAAATTAACTCAATTTATTTGTTCACACAAGTAATTATTTATCAAGTATTGTTTTATAATAGAACTGCCTCAATGAATTGACTAAAACTTAATCTCAACTGTGTAGCTTATTTTCTTTAATTCTTACCTGGGATAAAAACTATTCAAATGAATGTGTCATTAAATTAAGGGAAATGTTCCCAAAAACCAATAGAAAATTTTAAAAAGAAAAATGTCAGCCGGGTGTGGTGGCTCACGGCTATAATCCTAGCATTCTCGGAGGCCAAGGCGGGTGGATCGCTCGAGGTCAGGAGCTCGAGACCAGCCTGAGCAAGAGTGAGACCCCGTCTCTACTAAAAAATAGAAAGAAATTAACCGGACAACTAACAATATATAGAAAAAATTAGCCGGGCATGGTGGCGCATGCCTGTAGTCCCAGCTACTCGGGAGGCTGAGGCAGTAGGATTGCTTGAGCCTGGGAGTTTGAGGTTGCGTTGAGCTAAGATGACACCAATGCACTCTAGGCTGGGTGACAGAGCAAGACTCTGTCTCAAAAAAAAACCCCCAAACCTGGAAAAACTGTCATTTATTTATAAAATATCAATTAAGGCCTCCAAATGAGAAAAGAATTCTATTTAATGTTTGGGCCATTAGTCTTTTTCTATTCACTCAGCCCCATCCATCCCACTCACCCCAAACTTAAGATAGAAAAATTCTGAAATGAAAAGTAGTTTTGAATTTTACCAATATATGAAACCATACATAAAAATTGCCATGTGAAGTAGTATTTCTTTAACAAATTATATACTCAGAAGTAGAATTTTCTCTTTAAAAATATTTTTTTGTACACTTGAGGTAGCTATCCCAGGCTACCTCCTCAGTCTCCCAAATGGTTTCAAACTCCTGGCCTCAAGTGACCCTCCTACCTTGGTCTTCCAAAGTGCTGGGATCATGGGCGTGCGCCACTGTGGCCAGCCTTTTTTTTTTTTTTTTAACCTTTCATGGTAAAGATAGTACAAAGGATACAGATGAACAGCTAGATGATGGGTAGGGCAAAGTACAGGTCAGGAGAGGCAGGTGTGGAACTTCGATGCCTTCTCTGGGCGCACCACCCTACCCGCACCTCTGTGTGTTCAGCAACCCGAAACGAATTTTCTATTTGTGCCTATTTTAATATGTATTTAATATAAATGCATATGCTATATTCAGTCATGTGTGACACTCTTTTTTTTTTTTTTTGAGACAGAGTCTCACTCTGTTGCCTGGGCTAGAGTGCTGTGCCATCAGCCTAGCTCACGGCAACCTCAACTCCTGGGCTCAAGCAATCCTCCTGCCTCAGCCTCCCAAATAGCTGGGACTACAGGCATGCACCACCATGCCCGGCTAATTTTTTTATATATATGTATTTTTAGTTGTCCAGCTAATTTTTTTCTATTTTCAATAGAGACGGGGTCTCACTCTTGCTCAGGCTGGTCTCGAACTCCTGACTTCGAGTGATCCTCCCGCCTCGGCCTCCCAGAGTGCTAGGATTACAGGCGTGAGCCACTGTGCCCGGCCGACACTCTTCTTTTATCCCTTTACTCTATAATCGTCACAACATAAGAAAAATTTAGGTTTCAGTTGATGTTAAAGCACATTTCTGCACCTGTTGGCTTTTAAAAATTTACATACTGTATATTTGATACTTTTTATAAAACAAAAGAAAACAAATACTTCTAAATCCATAGATTTTCTCCCTCTCTCAACAAAAAGGTCATAAGAAAAATCTCACAGGTTATGAGGACAAGATGCAGCTTAAAAATAAATCCAGAAGATTTTTTTTAAACTTGAATTTACTTTGTCTGTATCTCAAGCATAATTAATTTTTAAAAAATTTCTATGAGCCAGAGGAATTCCAAATTTACTTTGAAATGACCCTACTACCTATCTTGCTATATGAAACATTTCAGCTCTGTTAGCTAAATGAACTATGTAATATCCTTAAAGATCAACCAGGCCAGGTGTGGTGGCTCACACCTGTAGTCCCAACGTTTTGGGAGGCCAAGGTTGGAGGATTGCTTGAGGCCAGGAATTTGAGGCTGCAGTGAGCTATGATGACACCACTGCACTCTAGCCCAGTGGACAGTGCAAGACACCATCTCATTAAATAAAGAAATAAACAACGAGTTGAGACTGAGTGTTCTGTTCATTCATTCACTTACAGGTCCGCCCTGGTGACCATTTGTAGCCAAGTAAGAGGCTCACAGACTTGGAAGCTCTTCAGCTCGTCCTTAGACTTAGGTCGCTTTGGAGCACTAAAGCGGATAAGTACTTTCCAATGCATTGTCTTTCCTAAGTGTCAAAAAATGGTTCTCCAGGTATTTGAAAGACCTCTCTCAAGCCTTTGTTTTCTTGTTCAAGTTTAAGTCTCCGTTCCTGTTCCTCGCAACCCTGTTGCTCCTCAGTTTCCACGGCTTTCCTCATTCCTGCTGCCAGTGCAGGCACCTGGTCCACAGGTGCTTCTACTTCATCCTGATTTGCCTCCAGTGCCTCCCCACCAGTCCGTGCTCAGGTGCTTCAAGCACGTGATGCATCAAGGAAGACTCCTCCCAAGTCGTTATGCTGTACCGTGTTAGTTTCGGAGTGCTGCTCTTTTAACTTCATTATTATACCCGGATCATCTTTCCTGCTAGGCATTAGCGATCTAAACATTTGTTCTCGATGCTTGCTCATGACACATTCCAAGGCAGACTGATGTTCTTCCAAGGATGTACGCGATTCTCCCATTTATCTGTTTTCTTGCTGCGTTCCCATAGCTACTGTGGACCTTGGCTGATTTGTTGCGACTGTGTTAAGTTCTCAAATTTCTTTCTGAATCTGCTTCATGGCTTCTACCCGCTTGTTGAGAGCGGTGGTTTTCTCAGTTGGAGATCCTGCTGCCTCGTCGTGATCTGCCCATCATTCCACAAGAGCTTTAGCATCAGCAAGTGCCTTCTCAATTGTGTAACTCTTTTGTAAATATTCCTTTTCTAAAGGAATATTCTGCTGTCGATCCCTCACAGCCGTCAGCTGCAGGGATCAGGACACAAAGCCTCTACTGACCCGGACCTGTGCACTCAAGGGGACCTGCTGACCAGGATGTATACACTGGGCGCCCTATGGGGCCAAGCAGACACAGAACCCCACAGAGGCTGCAGAGGGGAGGGGCGGCTGGGGGCCAGCAGGGCTCAGGCCCATCACTGGCCGGGGAGAAACCTCCGCTGACCACCCCTGACTAGTGCTCCCGGAGCCTAGTATAACATTCTTTTTTTTTTTTTTTGAGACAGAGTCTCGCTCTGTTGCCCGGGCTAGAGTGAGTGCCGTGGCATCAGCCTAGCTCACAGCAACCTCACACTCCTGGGCTCAAGCAATCCTTCTGCCTCTGCCTCCCGAGTAGCTGGGACTACAGGCATGCACCACCATGCCCGGTTAATTTTTCTCTCTCTATATATTTTAGCTGTCCATATAATTTCTTTCTATTTTTAGTAGAGACGGGGTCTCGCTGTTGCTCAGGCTGGTCTCGAACTCCTGACCTTGAGCGATCCACACACCTTGGCCTCCCAGAGTGCTAGGATTACAGGCGTGGGCCACTGCACCCGGCCTGCATTCTTGAAGTGACAAAATTTTAGGAACAGAGAACAGATTAATGATTGCTGGGGGTAAATGAGCGGAGTGGAGGCTGGGAGGGAAGCAGGTGTGGCTATAAACAGGCAACTCTTGCAATGATGGAAAGCTCTATACCTGCACTGTGTCCATGTCAATATCCTGGCTGTGCTATTGTACTGTAGTTTTTCAAGATGTTACCACTGGGAGAAATTAAGAGTACAGGAGATCTCTGTATTATTTCTTACAACTACATGTGAATCTAGAATTACATTCAAATAAAAAGTTTAATTAGAAAATTAAATCCTTCTCTACTGATTGGAAGGGTTTGCATGATCGTGAAAAGCAAAAATCATTTAGGGACTTTGTTAATGTCCTTCTACACACACACACACACAGAGGATTCCATTGATAAAACGTTCTGGCCAATTAACTCTTTCTTAATTAATCGCCATTTTCAAGGAGAATTCCCAACCAAAATGTTTTAAAGTCTCAGAGGAATGCCTCTCATGGTGAGATTTCAGGCACTACACCAGTCAGTAGGTGCAGCCATTTGGTGAGGAAGCTGCCCCACAGCCCCTACACCCCACCCTTGTTGATGCTGTTGCTGCCTCTGGCTAGGTGTGGGCTTCTGGGCCTGCCTCACCTGTAAGATGGGCTTGTCCCCAGGTCTCAGTGACATAACCATTCTTAAGTGTTCGATACCGTGACTTCTCCCTTCTTCCTTTTTTTTTTTTTTTTTTTTTTTGGAGAATGAGGTGCAGCCTATCTTCTGGGGAAGCCCAGTACACGGGGGTTGAGATTGGCAGGTGCTGGCTGGCTGGCTGGGTGGGGGAGGAGGTGCTGGCAGCCAAGCCTGGAGCGGGTGAGAGGTCTTGCGTGATCAGGGAAGCCCAGGCAAAGGGTGTGTGTGCTGGGAAGGAAGTTCCTGGTGGGAGGGCGTGTGAAGGGTTGACAGGTTAACATTTCAACAGTGTGTACCTTTCTCCCCAATGTAAAACCCAACAGAGCTGAGACGTCTGGTCTCCTACAGGGACACTGCCACCACGGTCTGACCTTTGCATTCTGGGACAGTTCTGGTGTCTGCGCTTCTACTCTTTTCAACGTAGATGATCTAGAACGTGGCTTGCCAGATGTAACTGCTCGTTCACACCTTTACAGGACTCTTCATTACATAAGTCAATCCATCGGAAAAAAAAATCTGCTTTGGCAACCCTTTGGAAAATATGCTTGCTTAATCCACTGGCTTGCTTTCAAGATACTAGTAAATAGCTAGGTCCCTATCGCAAGTTGAGACGGAGAGCTATGTGATACCAGACATGGCCACAAGGGGGCAAGCAAGAGCAGCCTGGGCCCTGTCTGGCGAGGAGCAAGACCTAAGGAGGGAAGGAAGGAGGCCCCTGAGGCTCCCGGCCAGCAGGCAGCCGGGAAGCCTCCCAAGCCACGGAGGTTGGAAATAGTCTTGCTGGAGCCCGGTCCCTGGCATTATCTGTGGGTGGTGAGCACTGAGCCTGTGTACACTCCATAAGTCCTAGCTTGTCCTGAGTGGGGTCCGCTCTGAACACACTCTGGCGCACAGCTGCCTTGAGGACCACCTGGCACAGGGCCCCGCTGCTCAGAACAGAGCCAGGAACCGACCCGCTGGAGCCTGACCCGGGGTTACTCTGCGCATTGCACTGACTCTTCCTCATCCTGGCTTCCTTAATCTCCAGAATTTGCCCAAGGTATGAGAAAAAAGAACAGTGGATTTCAATATTTTTCCCTAACTCGCCTTCTGATAACAGCATCTTGCTTTGCCTGCCCCACGGGGTGCAGCCTTGGGAGAGCTGTCCGTCAACACGCCCCCTCCTTGCCAAGGGCTAGGCGTGCGACTCAGGCCAGCGTCTCTATTTCCTAGGAACCAGAATCTTCAGCACGGTGATAAAATAGGATCACAGCCGATCTCGCCTGGTTGCACGGTCTCGTAAAGTGCGTTGAGTGGTTGGTTCCTGCCGCCTGGGTTCCCAGAACTGCCCTGCTTCCTGTCCTACTTGAGTCCTTCTTTGTATGCTGAGAGTTGCCCTTCCAGAACCTTCAAATTCCTTTTGAAAACTACAGTCAGAATTTGTTTCTGTTCCTTGCAACTAAAGAACGCTAAGTGATACAGACAGGCTGGATCTAAGATGGTGACATCACATGCAAGGAATACTCATGTGGGTCTGAAAATGGATCCAAAACCACCTGCACATGGGTCCGTGGTGAAGTGAACTCAGGAGCAGAGTGAGGCGAGAGCTGGGGGTTCCCGGAATGATACAAGTGGGTGCCAGAAAGGCAGGGAGAGTGGCTCTCCTGCCCTAGTTATGGCTCCATCAATGGGGACACAAAACCTGGACAAGCTGCATCCTGCAGGAAAGGCCATGATGAGGAGGAATATGGAAATTCCATCAAAGGAGGGGTAGTTGAAGGAGAGAGTTGTTCAGTCTGCAGCGGAGAAGGCATGCTGTCTTAAAAGATCACTTTTGCAATCATCCAATAATTATTCACGGCATGCCAGGCACTGCTAGATGAGATGAGACAGGGTTTCCGGCGGGGAACTAAGAGCCCAGCGCTGTGGTGGGGAAGACAGGGCTCTGTGGCAGTGCCTGCTCCACAGGGGGAATGGGCTTCCTGCAGCAGGGGGTGCCTGAGGTGAGTCTAGAAGGCGAGTAGGGATGAGTTACTCCAGCACACAGGCACGCAGGGTGGGCACGGGAGAGGGGCCTGCTGGCAGGGGTGGCACGGGCGCTGGGACTGTACGGGGAGGGGGCACGGTGGTGTGGAGTGGGGGCAGAGTGGGAGGGAGCCAGCACCAGATGGGAAGCAGTCTCAGATGTCATGCCACGGGAGCCACTTAAGGTCTTTAAGTAGGGGAATGATAAAATGAGATTTGCATTTTAGAAGATCACTGTGGAGGCTGGGTGTGGTGGCTCACCCCTATAATCCTAGCACTCTGGGAGGCCGAGGTGGGAGGATCGCTCCAGGTCAGGAGTTCAAGACCAACACAGGAGTTCAAGACCAGCCTGAGCAAGAGCGAGACCCCATCTCTACTAAAAATAGAAAGAAATTAGCTGGACAACTAAAAATATATAAAAAAACTTAGCAGGGCATGGTGGCACATGCCTGTAGTCCCAACTACTCGGGAGGCTGAGGCAGAAAGATTGCTTAAGCCCAGGAGTTTGAGGTTGCTGTGAGCTAGGCTGACACCATGGCACTCTAGCCCGGGCAACAGAGCGAGACTCTGTCTCAGAAAAAAATAAAATAAAATAAAAGATCACTGTGGATAAAGACTTGGAAGCAGAGCAAGGCTAGAATATATGGGACAAGTTAGGAGTTAGTTGGAATAGTCCAGAGGTTGTGGGGGGGTGTCTGGGCTGGTAAAAGGACAGTGGGGACAGGGAGGGGATTAAAGAGAGGGCCATGGATCAATAGAATAAGGGTGAAGAGAGGTGGAGAAGAGGTCCCAGAAGGCCTCATCCACCGGGCTGGGATGTTTAGTGGGTGGGGTGTGGGCAGCTGGTCTTCCAAAAGAGCCATTCTGGCCATGGCAGCAGAACCCTGGACAGCCACTCAGGCCTAGGGCCCCAAGTGCCACTTTGTCAGGACAGCCAGACTGCATGTGGCTTTTGGAGGCTGACACACAGTAACCAAACTCATAAGGGACTGCCTGGCAGGTCCAAATACCAATGTGTTAACTCTCAGCAGGGAATCAGAATTTTAAAAGTCTAAATATAATAGCTCTTCCCAGGGATTGGATATATGTGCCAGTCAGCAGGCACCTCTGCCCACTCAGCAAGGGCCCTGAAGGCTGGAAGGTCATCAGAGGTCACCAAGGGAGGCGGAAAAGGGAGGTCCGTGGCGGGTGGATGGAGAGGCTGTAAAGACATTCACGAAGACAGCGAGCAACCTGTGGCAAGGACCGTCTTGCCCACCGATGCATCCATGGCGCCTGGGAAGTGGATGCTCATGTCTGCCCGACAGAGTGAGCAAATTACCAAATTCCTTTTTTCCCTTTGATCTCCATTTCCCGGATACCTCCTATTTCGGGCCACTCTTTTTGGTTGACACATTTTCCCACCACAGGCAGTGCTTTTATTTCTTACATACTGTGGAAGTCAAGGATATAAAAGTTAAGCAATAGATTTACATGTGATATGGTGGAATCCATTCCTAGAGCTCAAAAATGCTACAGATCCCTGTTTATGACATCAATGTTTATGGATTTTTTTTGCGCCCACATATTATTTAATGTATACGTGATTTGGGGGATAAACATTAAAACAGATTATTTCTGCAACAAGTCAATGGCATGGAAAAAAAGAAAACAGGGAGGAGGGATGGGGAACAGGGAATGATCGCGAATGGAGAGACTGTTCCAGAACAAAAGAGACTGAAAAGCCTTCACATGCTCTTAACATGCAGTGTGTGGGCTCCTTTGAAGCCTAATTCAAACATGACAGTCATAAAAAGGTGTTTTTTTTGAAATAGTTATTGAGTACCCAGTATCAGATCATGGCAAAGAATTGTTAAATTTAAGGTATGGTAATAGCATTGTGTTTATGTGAGAAAATGTGTATATATTTTCGAGATGCATGCTAAAATATGCAGGGGTGAAGTGATACCCCACCATGACACCTGGAGTGTATCTTAAAATACTTCATCAAAGGGAAAAAAAATAGATGAATCTGTGGCACAATTTTGATCATTGTTGAATGTAAGTGATGTACGTGTGAGGGATCACTGCACTGCTCTACTTGGTGTATGTTTTAAAATTTTAATAATCAAGGCCGGACGCGGTGGCTCACGTCTGTAATCCTAGCACTCTAGGAGGCCGAGGCAGGCAGATCATTGGAGCTCAGGAGTTCGAGACCAGCCTGAGCAAGAGCATGACCTCATCTCTACTAAAAAAAAAAAAAAAAAAAAAAAAGGAAAGAAATTAGCTGGACAACTAAAAAATATACAGAAAAAATTAGCCGGGCATGGTGGCACATACTTGTAGCCCCAGCTACTCAGGAGGCTGAGGCAGGAGGATGGCTTGAGCCCAGGAGTTTGAGGTTGCTGTGAGCTAGGCTGATGCCACTGCACTCTAGCCCGGGTGACAGAGTGGGACTCCATCTCAAAAAAAAAAAAGAACGAAAGAAAGGATTCTGTAGTCACTGGCTGTCCCCCAACAGCTGCCCAGGCCAAGGAGGCAGCAGAGGGCAGGAGTGAGAAATCTGGCTTTGGAAGTGGACAGACCGGGGTCCAGTCCTACCTTGGACCCTGCATTAGCCACAGGACCTTTGATAAGTCACTCAGCCACCATGAGCCTCAGTCTCCCCTCTATAAATGGGAATGATAATAACCACCTTGTAAGGCTTCCTAAGGATAAGTTGGGATATTTCTGTGCTTAACACTTGGTAAATACTCATTAACCATTGGCGACTATTATTATTCTTGTTGCATTTGGGTCACATATTTCTTTGGCATTAATTTTTTTTTGGTCATATGACTGTTGCAGTCTCCTAAAAAATACGTATACAGGAAAAAGTGAGAGGAGAGTCCACTATCCAGACCTGGGTGGCTGCTCGCATCAGGTTTTAAGGTTCTCTTTGATTCGTGGGGTTCACTCTGCTCTCTCTGCACCACCTTCAGGATCCACGGTGCAGACAGTCCTTGCATTCACAGAGCACGTTCTTAGAGTATGTATCTGGAAAGCGATTCAAGTGGCTATACTTCAGAGACAGAGGAAGTAAAGAAAATAGACGTTTAAAAAGAGATTCAGGCCGGGCGTGGTGGCTCACGCTTGTAATCCTAGCACTCTGGGAGGCCGAGGCGGGCGGATTGTTTGAGCTCAGGAGTTCGAGACCAGCCTGAGCAAGAGCGAGAC
>CM052441.1:113626673-113638384 GCA_028533085.1 Varecia variegata
GGACAGCTAAAAATATATATAGAAAAATTAGCCAGGCATGGTGGCGCATGCCTGTAGTCCCAGCTACTCGGGAGGCTGAGGCAGAAGGATCGCTTGAGCCCAGGAGTTTGAGGTTGCTGTGAGCTAAGCTGACGCCACGGCACTCACTCTAGCCCGGGCAACGGAGTGAGACTCTGTCTCAAAAAAAAAAAAAAAAAAAGAGATTCAAATATACATCTTGAAAACAAGGGGCATTATAGCAAATAGGCAAAGTATATATTTGAAAGGAGATGCAGATACACATTAAAAAAGAAAAGGCATCACAGTATTTGTTCAGTGTTGTTAATTTTTTTTTTTTTTTGAGACAGAGTCTCACTCTGTTGCCCAGGCTAGAGTGCCATGGCATCAGCCTAGCTCACAGCAGCATCAAACTCCTGGGCTCAAGCAATCCTACTACCTCAGCCTCGTGAGTGGCTGGGACTACAGACATGTGCCACCATGCCCGGCTAATTTTTATATATATATTTTTAGTCGTCCAGCTAATTTCTTTCCAATTTTTTAGCAGAGACGGCGTCTCGCTCTTGCTCAGGCTGGTCTCGAACTCCTGAGCTCAAACGATCGCCCAACTCGACCTCCCAGAGTGCTGGGATTACAGGTGTGAGCCACCGCGCCCGGCCTCAGTATTGTTAATTTTTAGAACATCTGATATAATGTGCTTTTGATTATAAGATGCTCATTCCGCTCTCTGAGGATATATAATCCACACATTTATACTTCCTTAGTCTCTAAAGACACTGTAGCCTGGGCGAGGTGGCTCACACCTGTGATCCCAGCACTTTGGGAGGCCAAGGTGAGCGGATTGCTTGAGTCCAGGAGTTCGAGACTAGCCTGGGAAACATAGTGAGACCCTGTTTCTACAAAAAGTAAGAAAAATTAGCCAGGCATGTGCATACCTGCAGTCCCAGCTACTTGGGAGGCTGAGGCAGAAGGATCACTTGAGGCCAGGAGTTTGAGGCTGCAGTGAGCTATGATCAGACCACTGCACTCCAGCCTGGGTGACAAAGTGAGATTCTCTCTCTCAAAAAAAAAAAAAAAGAGACATTGTTTCGTGGGGTGGGGGTCCCACCCCAGAGGAAGAGGGACAAGGTGCAAGATAGGGAAAGGAGGGCCAAACACTGGCAGGGACAAGCTACAACTGCAAACAAGGTCAAGAATTAGTAATGCACTGAGAATCTGACGTCAGCATTCACTTATCTGTGTTTCAGTTCATACCAGCAGTCCGGAGGGGATTTGTTCTGTGTTCCTGGTAGACGTTTTTGATTCTTTTTTTTTTTTTTTAAGCCAAAGAATCTTTAAACCCACGTTTTTGATTCTTAATCCATCATTTTAGAGACCTCCCATTTCTTTGTATTTTATTTATTCATTTATTTTAGAGACAGGGTCTTGCTGTGGTGCCCAGGCTGGAGTGCAGTGACTATTGGCTCAAACAATCCTCCTGCCTCAGCCTCCCAAGTAGCTGGAACTAAAGGTGCAGCTGTAGGCTTCATATTTTAGACACACTCTTGGATACACAAGTCCCATCCCATCATTTCCTACATGTTTCCTAAGTTTGCCCTTGCCCTTCACCACTGAACACCTGTCATTACCCTCAGTGCAGTGAGCACTCACCTGTGGCCCAAACCCCTGGCCTTCAGGGGCCTGGTGATTTTCCATCTTTCTCTGAAGTATATCAACACTAGTTTTCCACTCGGTCTTATGAAATAAGGGCAAATGTCAGCCAAATGTCAAAATAACTGCATAGAAAAGCTAAAAGTGGAGAAGGCACCGCAGGACAGCCTGATGTGTCGGTTCTGCAGGGCTGTGAAGGTGTCCCAGTTCAGCCTCTGAAAAGGGACTAGTTAGTGCTAAAGTAGGAAAGGGTCAGTTCCGGGACCACAGAGAGCAGCTGGCCCCCTGGACGGGCTGACGCCTGCAGAACACATCCCCTGCAGCTGTGCGCCCAACCAGCTAGGGTAGAGCAGGTTGCATCCTTTGCCTTCTCGCTACCCCTGACTAGGTTTCAGCCTCAGATATGCTTCCCTGAGATTGCACGGGCCACCAAGATTAGGCCTGCCTGTCCCTAATGCACCTCAGTCTCTCCTTTGAGAGACGAGCTCACCTTACCTCAGACTGTGTTGCATCTTGCTTGCTGGATTCTCTAAGGGCGACCTTACCAAGAGGCACCTTTGCTTCATTCCTCAGTATTAAGTGTACAGTTGATCCTTACTTAACCCACTGTGATCCTATTTCCATCTTTCTCTTCCCTCATCTCACCTGCAGAAACTTCTGGAGTGCCCTCTGTTGACCCCTAATTGCCAACGTTTCCCTAGACCCCTCTGTAGTGCCCGGGATGTCACCACTCTCGTCAGCAAATTCTCTTCTCTTGGCTTCACGCTCTCTTCTGCTTCTCCTCCTCCTCCCTCTCTGTCTGCTCCTCCTGCCTCCGTCCATCTGGAAGTGGTTGTGCTCCTCACTGACCTCTGCCCCACTCCTTGTCACTTGTAGAGTCCCCTCACGACATGGTCTGTCCCCTCCCATGGCTCTATCACGCCTATGCAGATGTCCTTCCTCATGAGCTCTGGGTACAGCTGCCCCTTGGAGCCCCCTCCACCAGGATGCCACATGGGCTCCTTGGACACAGTAAGATCCAAGCTGAACTCCTTAGGGGCATCACCTGGCCCCTGCCGACTTCTCGAATTCTCAGCCTCACACTCCGTCCCCGCTGCCATGCGGTACAGCAATACCAGATTGCGGTGGGCTGCTCGCTCAGGTGTTCTTACAGCTAATTAGATCAACCTAAAATGGGAGAAAACAGAATATTGTTCAGACCCTTGGAGTAGCAGCCTGGCATAGTGTCAGTGATTCCACTTGCTTTGTGTTCAGAAAGCTTGGCCCAGGCTCTCCAAGCAACCCTGGGATCCCACTCCCAGGCAACCGCACAGCACAGCAAAGGGGCCACAGGCCCCACAGCCCACAGGGCCAGGCGTTCTCTGCACGAGTGGGGGCGGGCGGTGGGGCAGTGGTGAAGTGGCGAACACACGCCCCACCTAAAAGGAGGGGACAGTCCTTTCCCACCTTCAGCCAGGTATTGCCTCTGTAAGTGTTGCCACAACTTCTGAGTTTTCAAGAGAATCCAAAAATCTGGATTTTTCACGCGAATCTCCCAATTGTTAGATGTTGGCAACTAATTCAAGTTTTAAAATGCGAGCCAATTAATTTTTTAAAAACAAGGTGTGACTGGAACAAAACATATTTGTGGGTCACATCAAACCCACAGGCTATGTATCTGTGAACTACAGAGAGTGGAAAGCGTGGGGGCTTTGGAGACAGACGGGGCTGAAATGTCGGCTCTGCTACTCTTCAGCTGTGTGTCTACGGGCAAGTCACATAACCTTTCTGATTTCCTCATCTATAAAACAGAGATAATAACATTTAGCTTACTGAATTATGACGGGATAAGAGATCGTATACATAAAGTGGCTGGCACACAGCAGTTCCCTAACTGGCATCTGGTTATTACTTAATCAGCATTGTCGACACATCTATAAAAAGAATGTTTACGTGGTCAGCACAGGAAAACAGGCTACAGAACCACCACCAAGGAAGGAGAGAGCAAGCTTGGCTCATAGTGCCACCACAAGTGCTTCCATCCCCAGGGAGCAATTCTCGGTGGTAGCTTCCCTTGTGCCTGGAGGAAACAGCCCCCACACCATCCTTTGGCTCTGAGTCCTGGCTCATCCAGCACCTTTCTGATAAGTACTTCCATTTTCCATGTCCCTGGTACTGGGGATGGGCAGTTCTAGATGAAGAATGTGGCCATTACAGTCTGTGAACAGACACCCTGTGTTAGAAAACAGCCTTCTGACTTGCACTCCAATCTTGCTTGAGTTTCGTTCTCTGGTGCACTAGGGAAATCCAGGCACTCCAGGCCTTCATAGCTGGGGTTCTGAGCCTGGGACTGGACACAGGTCCTGGCCAGGAGACATCCTTCCTGAGACCAACCGGAACCCCTAGACATTACCCTAAGTGTCACCCCCAAACTGTGTCAGTTATGAGGAGCTCCTGCAGCGTCTCCCAGAGGTCAAGAAGCTCTTATTTGAGGATCCAGACAAATGAAAAATGAAGACTTGCCAAGACAGGTTTCTATAGTATATTTTATTAAATATTTATTTATTTATTTTGGAGACAGTCTCTGTCCCCCAGGCTGGAGTGCAGTTGTATGATCATAGCTCACTGCAACCTCAAACTCCTGGACTCAAGTGATCCTCCTGCCTCAGCCCACCAAGTAGCTGGGACTACAGGTGTGCACCACCATAGCTGGCTAACTTTTTTTATTCTTTGTAGCAATGGGGTCTTGCTATGTTGCCCAGGCTGGGCTCAAACTCCTGGGCTCAAGCGATCCTCCTTGGCCTCTCAAAGTGCTGGGATTACAGGCGTGAGCTATCGTACCGGCCAGAAAAGAAAATCTTACCTCACCCCACACCCAGGGAGAACTTCGGTTAATATTTTGGTGTTGTGGCTTTCAGTCTTTATTCGGTACAATTATTTTCCATACTTGTTCTCTGTTTCTTTCACATACAAATTATTACATAAGCAATTTTCTGTATTATTATAATCTCTTTGACTATATTAAATATCCTTTTAATGACTCATATTCATTGAATGGATATATTATAATTTACTCAACCATTTCATTGATGTTGGACAAGTAGGTTGTCAATAATGTTATGGAGAATATCTTGACACATAAGGCTTTTTTCTGAACTTCATTATTTCCTTTGGATAGAGACTCAAATGTGGAATTAGAAAATGTAAGGGTCTTGGTCAGGCACAGTGGCTCACGCCTGTAATCTTGGCACTTTGGGAGGCTGAGGTGGGAGGATCACTTGAGCCCAGAAGTTTAAGGCTGCAGTGAGTTATGATGACGCCACTGCATTCCAGTCTGGGCAGCAGAGATCCTATCTCAAAAAAAGAGAAGAGGCCGGGCGCAGTGGCTCACGCCTGTAATCCTAGCACTCTGGGAGGCCGAGGCAGGAGGATCGCTCCAGGTCAGGAGTTCAAGACCAGCCTGAGCAAGAGCGAGACCCCCGTCTCTACTAAAAAAAATAGAAAGAAATTATCTGGACAACTAAAAATATATAGAAAAAATTAGCCGGGCATGGTGGCACCTATTGTCCCAGTGACTCGGGAGGCTGAAGGAGAAGGATTGCTTAAGCCCAGCAGTTTGAGGTTGCTGTGAGCTAGGCTGAGGCCATGGCACTCTAGCCAGGGCAAAAGAGCGAGACTCTGTCTCTTAAAAAAAAAAAAAAAAGAGAGAAGAAAAGAAAAGGAAGTTTAAGTGTCTTGATGCAAGGCTACCAAATTGCTTCCTGAAAGGGTTTATTTACACTCCTTCAGCCTTGTTTGCTTCACTGTGGCCTTATCAGCTTCGGGCATTGTCATTTAAAATGAAATCTTTGTTACTGTATTGGCTGCAAAGAACAAAAGCAAAGGCACAGGGTTCCCTTCATTATCTAGAAGCTGGAGAAAAGCTCTAGTGTGGGTCTCGGCTCATATACGTGGTTCTGTGTTATAACCTCTCAGTGCTTGGTTTTGATCCAGTTGTTTGATGGGGAGGGATCTTCAGGTTGTTATCAAATATAGTTAAAATATTAATGCTTTGTCACATTTTAAAAAGGAATATTTTGTTATACTTTGTTGTCTGCCTTTTAATTATGGTTTTAATTTCTGATGGAATTAAATCTACAGATCTTTTCTTTTGTGATTGCTGCTTCTTTCCTCTGGGAATTTCAAAGGGCAGGCGCTGTTAACTCACTCAATGTAAGTCATCCTTCCCTCTGGACCTCAGTTTCCCTGTCTTTTTCAGCGGTCCCCAACCTTTTTGGCACCAGGGGCTGGTTTCATGGAAGACAATTTTTCCATGGACGCGGTGGGGGTAGGCGGAGCTCAGGTGGTGATGGGGGCTATGGGGAGGGGAGCAGCTGTAAATACAGGTGAAGCTTCGCTGCCTGCCTGCGCTCACCTCCTGCTGTGTGCCCCCCTCAAGTTTCATGGAAGACAATTTTCCACGGACTGGGGCAGCGATGGGGAGGAGTGGGGGTGCACCAGAGCTCTGTGGCCTGGTCCCTAACAAGCCACAGACCATACCTGTCCTCAGCTGGGCCGTTGGGGACCTCAGATTTAAATGGTTGCATAGGCAGAGATGTGATTTCTCAGCTTCCTTCTAAGTGTAGAGTCTTGGACTCTGGACTCCACAGTGCAGCTCAACACTGGCAACCCTCTCCACATGCTCCAGGCCTCCAGCTGGGGAATCTCTTCTCCTTGACACTGATAGGAGTTCATTTATTCATTCAACTAACATCTTCTGAGCATCTGCCATGTGCCAGGCACAATTCTAGGTGCCAGGGATACAGCAGGGAGGAATACAAAGCCCTTGCCGTCATGGCCTCTAGTAAAGGGAGACAGACCACAAAGAAACCAGAAAGTTATAACAATTCAGATGGTGATAAATATGGAAAAACATCAAACAGGATAAAAGGTTAGGGAGGGTCAGGGGATGGGGGAGGGGAGTTGCTATTACATATAGGAGGGTCAGGTGAGATTTTAGCTGAGACCTGAAGGAAGTGGAGAGCCAGTCAGGTAGATATGTACAAGAAGAGCATTCCGGGTAGAGGGAACAGCATGTGCAAAGACCCTGAGGCAGGAGCCCGCTGGAAAAATTGGAAGGGGACCAAGGAGGCCAGCATGGCTGGATAGCAAAGGAAGATGGAGCAGGGCAGAGGGGCAGAGAAGGGTCAGGTGGCCTTAGGGTCCTCATAGTGACTTGGCTTTCACTGAGTGAAATGGAAACCACTGGAGGATTTCAAGCAGAGCAGTGACCTGATCATGGTTGTTTTCAAGTTGTTAGAAGAGGCCTCTAGGCGAGGTGGCTCACCCCTGTAATCCTAGCACTCTGGGAGGCTGAGGCGGGAGGATCACTTGAGGTCAGGAGTTTGAGACCAGCCTGAATAAGAGCAAGACCCTATCTCTACCAAAAAACAGAAAAATTAGCCAGGCGGGTGGCATGCGCTTGTAATCCCAGCTACTCAGGAGGCTGAGGCAGGAGAATCGCTTGAGCCCAGGAGTTGGAGGTTGTTGTGAGCTAGGCTGACGCCACGGCACTCTAGGCCAGGTGACAGAGCAAGACTCGGTCTCAAAAAAATAAATAAATTAATTAATTAAAAAAAATAGAAGAGGCCTCTAGTCTAGTGGGCACTGCAGATTCTGGTTCTGGGATGAGCCACACCCTGTCCCACTCCTCACCTAGGGACCTTGGCCTCTCCTAACCTTAGTTCTTTATCTGCAAAATAATCCTAGGTTTTACCTGGGCACCCCTTCCTCAATGCAGCTGGCCTAACTGGGCCAAGCTTTTGTGTAGGTAGAGGGAAGGGGAGGGGAGGGAGCTTGAATGAATGTTTAATGTGGAATTTCCTATTTCTAGGAAGACCACGGTAGCAGGTGACTCAGGGAGGGGGGCATCATTCAACCACTAGTATCTAGCCAGCACCTACCTATTCTGAGCCTCAAACTCTTTCTGGCTCAGGGGAAGTGGGGAATAGCCAGTAAGCCCCAACAGGCCCAGGCACAGTCATGGTGGCCAGAAATGGAGCCACTCACCACCCCAAGAGTCAAGCCTGTGGGTCCTGACTCAGGGTCTGCGTGCAGAAATCCACTCCGCTGCCCTGTTCTCAGTGAGGGCAGCCTTTCCCAATTCTGCCTCCCCCGACCCTGCCCCCTATCAGGCCAGGCCCCTGAACTAGCGCACTTGGAGCCCTATGATCCTCTCCTTTAAAGCATTTTCCACAGTTGGAACTTTACATAGATTAGTAGGATTCTTTGATTCTCTCTCTCCCACCATTCTAGAAACGACTAGGTTTGGTGAGGCCTTTGTCTATTTCCTTCACTGTTGTGGTCCCAGAGCCCCCCAGCACAGTGCCTGGCATATAAGAGGCACTCAATAAATGCGTTGAATGAATGAATGATAGGGGAGTAAGGCAGGTTCCCTTTTACAGGCTATAAAACAGGTCCAGACCAGAGGTGTGAGCTTCTCGGCAGCAGAGCAGGTTGACTGCCTTCTGGCCTAATTCCTATAGTGGGAGCACCCAAGAGCATAGGGCACACCCAAGGGCCTCCCAGGCCCTGCACCATCTTTTCCTCCCTGTCTGCTCTCTAAGGGAACTGCAGAGTCAGACCCTGGCCCCAGAAACAAGACTCGTTTCCCAGGGAAGTAATTTAGGGCAGAAGTGGGGGAAGTGACAGCCTGTTAGTAACAATAATAGTACTCTGTACCAGACACTGTTTTTCTTTTTCTTTGGAGGGGGGGAACAAGGTCTCACTTTGTCCCCCAGGCTGGAGTGCAGTGGCCTGATCATAGCTCACTGCAGCCTCAAACTCCTGGGCTCAAATCATCCTCCTGCCTTAGCCTTCCAAGTAGCTGGGACTACAGGTGCATGCCACCACTCCCAGCTAATTTTTCTATTTTCTTGTAGAGACTAGACTCGGTATGTTGCTCAGGCTGGTCTGGAACTACTGGCCTTAAGCGATCCTCCCTCTAAGCCTCTCAAAGTGCTGAGATTACCCATGAGCCACCGCACCTGGCCTCAGACAGTTTTTCCTCAACTCTGTGAGGCAAGTTCTGTTAGCAACCCCATTTTCCAGACGAAGAAACAGGCACAGCGAAGTTAATGGCATGGCCAAGATAGTGGCAGAGCCTAGGTGTTCCAACCCAGGCAGCTGGGTTCAGCTTGTACTCTTATCCATTCGGAGTTGCCTCGGTTACATCAGTGCAGGTATCTGTAGTCATGTGTCCTAGCTCTGCCCGATGACCTGGATTCTTCATCTGCAGATTGGTATTGTTAACAGTGGCTAGCTGTTAGCCTATGCTGTTGTCGGGAGACTTATGCACAAAAATGGCTTAATACCTTCCCCAGCACATAGTAAGCGCTCAATAAATGTTAATTATTGATACTCCTGTTATTGTTAACAGTGTTTCTGGGCCCAGGAAGGAGGGTGGCAGGGCGGGATCTCTGCACACTTTACAAATGAGGTCACCCTTCGGGGCCGCGGGGCCCCTTGCCTGCCCACACCCAGCGCAGAGCACGCGGGGCAAGAGTTTGGGGGCCTGAGGTCCCAAGCCCCGCCCCTCCGGGCATTTAAGGAGGGAGGCTGGGCGCAGGCGCAGATACCGCAGTCCCGCGCCTCTCGCCACTGGTCTCGTGCAGCGAATTGCGCCCGAGCACCAACGGCCACCGGCCGCCGGCCCCTACGCGCACCCACATGGAGGAGGACGCGACGCCCACGGGCAAGCCCCGCGCCCGCCCCGCAGTGGCCGTGCTGTGCCGCGGCCCAGTGGAGCCGCTCGTCTTCCTGGCTAACTTTGCCTTGGTCCTGCAGGGCCCCCTCACCACGCAGTACCTGTGGCACCGCTTCAGCGCCGACCTTGGCTACAACGGCACTCGCGACAGGGAGAGCTGCAGCAACCACAGCGTGGACCCCACCATGCAGGTAGCGGGGGCGGCGGGGCGCGTGGCGGGGGCGGGCCCTGGGCTGAGGGGCGGGGCCTCGGAGGAGTGAGCATTTTGGGTGGCGGGCGGGGCCCGAGCGCAGGGGACTGACCGAGAACTGCTGCGTCAGGGATGCAGAAAGTTGATCTAGATACAGAGAGTCTGGAGGGTTACCGAAAGGGGGAAAGGTAAGGGAATGAAGCCTGGGTCTCTTTGCCGCCCCACCTCCAGTGTCAGGTTTCGAGAGTTGTCACTAAGATTCTCTGAGGTTCAGGGCTCCAAACAAAGTCCTCGTCCCGTCCCCGTAGTTCTCAGGATGGAGATGTTTTAGGGGGTGGGCAACGCAGAGTGAGGAACAGCACTCTGGTAATTATGCCCCCACAGGAAGTGGAGACCCTCACCTCCCACTGGACCCTCTACATGAACTTGGGCGGCTTCCTGGTGGGGCTCTTCACGTCCACCCTGCTGGGAGCCTGGAGTGACCGTGTGGGCCGCCGCCCGCTGCTGGTGCTGGCCTCGCTCGGCCTGCTGGTCCAGGCGCTGGTGTCCACCTTTGTGGTGCAGCTGGAGCTCCACGTTGGCTACTTCGTGCTGGGCCGCATCCTTTGTGCCCTCCTCGGTGACTTCAATGGCCTCCTGGCTGCTAGCTTTGCCTCCGTGGCAGACGTCAGCTCCAGCCACAGCCGCACTTTCCGAATGGCTCTGCTGGAAGCTTGCATCGGTGTGGCCGGGACGCTGGCCAGCCTCCTCGGGGGCCACTGGCTCCGGGCCCAGGGTTATGCCAACCCGTTCTGGCTGGCCTTGGCCTTGCTGATAGTCCTGACTCTCTATGCAGCTTTCTGCTTTGGGGAGACTGTGAAGGAGCCAAAGTCCACTCGGCTCTTCACACTCTGTCACCACCGAGCCATCGTCCAGCTCTATGTGGCTCCAGTCCCACAGAAGTCCAGGAAGCATTTAGCCTTGTACTCATTGGCCATCTTTGTGGTGGTCACTGTGCACTTTGGGGCCCAGGACATCCTGACCATCTATGAGATGAGTTCACCGCTCTGCTGGGACTCCAGGCTAATTGGCTACGGTTCTGCAGCTCAGCATCTTCCCTACCTCACCAGCCTGCTGGGGCTGCGGCTCCTGCAGTACTGCCTGGCCGATGCCTGGGTGGCTGAGATCGGCCTGGCCTTCAACATCCTGGGGATGGTGGTCTTTGCGTTTGCTACCATCACACCCCTCATGTTCACAGGTAAAGTGTGTGGGATCAGGGACAGCTTGTTCCGAAGGCACCGGGTAAGAACTGGGGGCCAACCACTCACTGCCCCTGAATGTGGTTCATGCTTGTGTCTTTGGAAACATAGTTATGCCCCTAGCCTGCACTGGGGGACAGACAACTAAGAAACCCCAGAAAAATGCCACTTTTGGGATATGGAAAATACAGACCTTGAATTAAGGCCAAAGTAATTAATCCACATTATCAACCATAAATATTGTTAGTAATATAGAGCAAAAGACAAAAGTATGGCTCATACACTAATTGCTTCACCCCTTGACCTCCCAGGGCGTATGCATGATGTTCTTAAACAAAGTCCATGCCATCAATGCCTGGATACACACTTCTCTGATAAGAATCACAGCACCTACCTCAAATATCCTCTGTCAGCTTGGTTTTTTAAAAAGCCAGTCTTCTTAGGCCACAGATACGAAATTCCTACTTTCTTTAGTTCTCCTCCTTTTCCTTCCCTTTCCTCTCCCACTTCCTCCTCTTCTTTTTTTTTTTTGGTGGGAGAGGGGTAGCTGGCCAGGGCATGAGGAAGTTAACTCTTTTTTTTTTTTTTTTTTTTTTTTTTTTTGAGACAGAGTCTCGCTCTGTTGCCCGGGCTAGAGTGAGTGCCGTGGCGTCAGCCTAGCTCACAGCAACCTCAAACTCCTGGGCTCAAGCAATCCTTCTGCCTCAGCCTCCTGAGTAGCTGGGACTACAGGCATGCGCCACCATGCCCGGCTAATTTTTTCTATATATATTTTTAGTTGGCCAGATAATTTGTTTCTATTTTTTAGTAGAGACGGGGTCTCACTCTTGCTCAGGCTGGTCTCGAACTCCTGAGCTCAAACGATCCGCCCGCCTCGGCCTCCCAAGTGCTAGGATTACAGGCGTGAGCCACC
>CM052441.1:113638884-113699858 GCA_028533085.1 Varecia variegata
ACTACAGGCATGCGCCACCATGCCCGGCTAATTTTTTCTATATATATTTTTAGTTGGCCAGATAATTTGTTTCTATTTTTTAGTAGAGACGGGGTCTCACTCTTGCTCAGGCTGGTCTCGAACTCCTGAGCTCAAACGATCCGCCCGCCTCGGCCTCCCAAGTGCTAGGATTACAGGCGTGAGCCACCGCGCCCGGCCGGAAGTTAACTCTTTTAAAGGGACAAATTTATTTTGATAGAGCCCCAAAACGTGCTGTGTACAAAGTCAGCCATTCAGTAATCACAGATTTCTTAACTCAGCTGCTTGTCTGACAGTGAAGGCCAAGGGGACCAAGTACCCTGCCCTCTTGCCAACGGCCCGGGGAGGGGGGTGCAGAGATGATGCTGTTGGCCTGGGGAGACTCAGCAGAGTGGGCCTTGGGGGGCCTGACACCTGAAGGGGCCCTGCATGGGCCGGGGGGGGCCTCATCATATATCCAAGTTGGAGAATCCACTGTCCTCTAGGAGTTTGCAGTTTTGCTGAGGAGGCAGCAGTCACATGAGGGAGAGAAATGGTTATGGAGAAAACAGTGTAAGCCTGTAAGTAACTGAATGCAAAAGGAAAAGGAACTCACCTTTACTATGTCCTTACTGTGCTGTGCTCTTCATAGATGTTACCTCTTTTCCTCATGTGTTGCTGTAACCAAGTACCACAAAATCAGTGGCTTAAAACAACAGAAGTTTATTCTCTTACAGTTCTGGAGGCCAGAAATCCAAAATCAGTATCACTGGGCTGAACTCAAGGAGTGGACAGGGCAGTGCTCCTCTGAAGTTTCTAGGAGAGAATCTGTTTCTCACTTCTCCCAGCTCTGGTGGCTGCCAGCGTTCCTTGGCTTGGCTGCGTCACCAGTCTCTCTGTGGTCACATTGCCTTCTTCTCTTTGTGCCGTCCCCGTTTTGTCTGTATTAGATCTCTCTGCTTTCCTCTTATAAGGGTACTTGCATTTAGGGCCCAACCTGATAATCCAGGATAACCTCCTTATCTCAACATCCTTAACTTAGTCACATCTGCAAAGACCTATTTTCCAAATAAGGCAACATTTACAGGTTCCAGGGATATGAACCTGATATCTTTGGGTGCCATTATTCAGCCTCCTATGCCTCAGAAGCACCCTGTGCTGAAGGCCTTATTCTCCTCCTTTTACAGACAGGGAGTCAGGCTCAGGGAGGTTAAGTACCCAAGGTCACACAAATGGTAAGTGATAGGGCCTGGCAGGGTGGCTCAGGCCTGTGATCCCAGCACTTTGGGAGGCAGAGGTGGAAGGATTGCTTGAGGCCAGGAGTTCGAGACCAGCCTGGGCAACATAGTGAGACCCTGTCTCTAAAACAAAAAAATAGCCAGGCGTCGTGACACACACCTGTAATTGCAGCTACTTGGGAGGCTGAGGCAGGAGGATCACTTGAGCCCAGGAGTTCAAGGCTGCATTGAGCTGTTATCATGCCACTGGATTCCAGTCTGGGCAACAGAGTGAGACCTTGTCTCCAAAAAAAATATTAGTAATTGATGGCTTTAGGCTTTGAACTTGGGGCTGACCCCAAAGCCCATGCTTGTTTTCTGTGCCTGCCATCTCCCCAGTAAGTGCTAAGTGGGTGGGTGATGCCTCTTGTGCCCACAGAGGCATCTGACGAGAAAGCAATAGGTAGGGATCAGCATTCATTCATGAAAGAGACAGCAGGCAGGCCAAGCCTGGAGAATGGCAGTCTCCATTCCTCCTCGGTGGTTGTCTCCCTACCCTCGCCATCAAGGAAGTTCTCCCTGGGTCTAACCTAAGTCCCACATGGGCTATGTATAGGAGCTCTGCTGCCTCTCACTTGGACACCCGCACCCAGCCCCATTTTCCTAATGAGTCTTTATTTCTCCACAGGGTATGGGTTGCTCTTCCTGTCTTTAGTCATCACGCCCATCATCCGGGCCAAACTGTCCAAGCTGGTGAGCAAGTCAGAGCTGGGTGAGTGTCAGGATCATCCTGTGTCTGGTTCTTTATACCCAGCGTTGCCTGAACTGGGCAGTTGGGCAGCCATGGCTGGGTGGCAACTTACCTTCCTCCCTCCTTCCCACCCTGAAGAAGAAATGGCCAAGACGAATGCACTTCTGTCAAATTGCCTGGGGCTGGCAGACACCATGATACCCTTGGATTTTCAAACCACAGAGCTGGGATTTGCTGTCAGCAGAGCATGATTATTTCTTTCTTGATAATCAAAGCAGAGGATGTACTTTGTCCAGACCTCAGCTTGTCCATCTGTAAAATGGGTGTGATGATGCCAGTTCCCTGCTTCACTGGGGTCAGAGTGCACAATCCCAGAGGGCATGAACAACCTTGTGAGATAGTTTCGTTGTCCCTAATTGACAGATAAAGAAGCAGAGGTCCAGAAGGTTAAATTGACTCACCCAAGGTCACTCAGTAAATGGTGGATCTAGGATGCAAACCCAGGCCTGTTTTAAAAAGCAGCTGGTCCCAGGCTCTGGGCTTTTGTCTCGGCTCTGTCACGGACCTCAGTTTTCCTCATCTGTAAGATGAATGGTTTGCTCTTGGTGACATCTACGGACCCTTCTAGCCCTGACAGTCTGGCACAGTTTAATGTCAGCTTCTGTTGGGTTGTTGCTCATTTTGCAGACTGGGTTCCGCTGGCATATTTATAAAGAACAGCGTCTCAGGCCTCAGGGCCTCTATGTCCCATTCTGGAAACACCTGGCTCATTCAGTTTTCTTCATCTGCCCTGGAAGAAGGATCTGATGATGACAGAGACCCTGGTGCCATACATAGCCCATCGTGCTCTGGTGTCCCCAGAACTCTTGGGCCTTCATTCATTCACGCAGTAAACTTTTCTCTCGCACTTTCACTGTGCCCAGAGATGTCCAGAGGAACAGAAGAAAAGAACAGCTCTTACTAAGTAGCTACCTCCAGGGGCAGACCCTGTGCTAGGTGATTTACATGTGAACTTAATGTTGCTGACAATCTATGAAATAGGTACTATCTTTATTCAACAGAAGGAGGAACACAAACCCAGCAGGAAAAGCAACTGCTCAGTGATCACACGGCTGTACGTGTCGGAACTGGAAATCAAACCAGCAGTTAATCCCACACTGATTCCAAAGAGGTTAAACAGAAAAAAAAGGCATTTCCATCAGGCTTTCGTTAGACAATGTCACATGTGCTGTTAATGTGGATTTAATAGGAGCCATGTGTGTAGGAGTCCCTCTGTGCCAGGTGCTTTCCATGCATGACCTTACTGAATCCTTATCGTAACACGTGATGTGGTAGGATGGTGAGACTCAGAGAGGTTAAGTGACTTGCCCTAGGTCACACAGCTGTGAGGTAGTGGTGCCAGGATTTGAACCTGGGTTTTTCAAACTCCAGAACATGGTATTTATTTCTTCACAGGGGCTCTCTTTTCTGCGGTGGCCTGTGTGAATAGCTTGGGCATGCTGGTGGCCTCCGGCATCTTCAACTCACTCTACCCAGCTACTCTGAACTTCATGAAGGGGTTCCCCTTCCTCCTGGGAGCTGGCCTCCTCTTCATCCCAGCCATTCTGATTGGGTAATGCAGGGCCCTGAACCCGTGCTCATAATGGAGCCTTTTATACTAAAGGTTTCCTATTCTTCCTCCTCCCAACCAGTAATGGCAGCCTCATTCCTGAGACAGTTCCTCTCTGGGTGTCTCATTCCAGGCTCACTCTCCCCTTGCAGATGGCTGCCCAGTCCTCTGGGAGCCATTTGCCAAGGGCAAGGTGGAGAGGCAGGCCGGGGAGGGATCAGGCCAACATTGCTACTTGGCAAGGCTGTGTTCTCTCCCTCCATCCCCATTTTGCAGATGGAACTATGGCAGTAGAACTGTGTCGAAGGGAGGCCCAGAGAGCTTCCTCAGCTAGTTGTGGCTGGGCCACAGGCTAGCCTGACCCACTGACTTCTTCCCCCGTAGTAGTATGAGTTACCTTCCAGAGCCATGTGTCTCTGGACATGGTCCTTACCTCTCAGCTTGGGGAGGGAGGGGTTCAGGAGGGACATCCCTGGACCAGCCCACCCAGGTAAACCCTGTGTCACTTCTCCAGACAGGAGTTGAGGGTTCCCCCGTGTCAAACCTGAATCCTCTCTCTGGTCTTTCACAGGACGCTAGAAAAGATTGACCCTCACCTAGAATTCCAGCAGTTTCCCCAGAGCCCCTGATCTGCCTAGACCAGAGGACAGAGGGCAAGAAGAGCAGAGTGAACATGAGCCGGAATTCTGCATCTGGGAGCCCAACCAACGGCACCACCAGCAGTTCTCGAAAGGCAGCGCTCACCTTGGTCAGGGTGGTCAGGCTAGACCAAGGCACTGCCTTATCCACGGCTGAGCCAGCTCTGACTGCGATCTAGAATCATAACCCACACAGGCCTACTCCAGGGCAGGCGGTGGGGAGCCACTTGGGTTGGAGCCTGTTCACCCTTTATTCCATCCATCACTTAGAACCCTCCAGGGCAGAGGAGAGGTCCTGATGGGGGTGACACTTCAGGGACCAGGGAAAGCATGAGGGCTGGCATCTCTGCTTCCAGCCCCAGCACTAGGTCCCTCACGTGTGCAGCAGGCAGCAGGCACTCCTTACTGATGCCTGTGGTGCTGGCTAGTGCCAGCCTAGCGGGGAGGGAGGGCCGTGAGAGGGCTTGGTGCCCTCTGGCGGGAGAGTGCTGCTGTCACTGTGGTTGGCGAATCAATCCTTGGCTCTGGTCTGTCCACCCCCAGCCTGAAGAGTGCCAGTCGTCATAATAAATCAGTTTAATTAGACTGAAATGAACCTTCTGGTCCGCAAGGCATTGGGCTTTGGGACCCTCTGCCTGCCGTAGGTCAGGCAACAGAGCTGCTGGGCTGGGCAGGAGCCCCCGAGCTGCCTCGGGATTGGTTCCATGTGGGGCCAGCCGAGGCCTGGTCTGACGCATTCTCTTCTCCGGGGCTGCTGGGAGGTGAAAGGCTGCCAGGCTTGCATGGGGCCAGTGGGTAAGCTCGGGGCAGAGCCCTGGCTGCAATTCCTGAGACTCCGGCAGGTCCACTCCCTGAAGGCACCTATCATGGTCCTCCTGGCTGCAGGAGGCCCGGCAGAATGAGGTTTTGTTCCCACTCGTCACTCCTCCACCTCCCATTGCTGGGCAGGTCAGCAGAGCCACGTGCTGAGACCAATCCCTGGTTGCCGCTGTCCGTCAGCAGGAACCTGGGGAGCGAGACCCGATTCCCCGTAGAATCCAGGGCCCCAGCTTCCCGGAGAACGAGGGGCCCGTTTCCAGGGCTTTAGGAAGGTCTACACCCGAGGTGGAAAGCTGACTCTTATTTAATGGTAAGACGCCTGCCTTGATGAGGGCCACAGTCTCCCAAGCAGACCCAAGCCAGGTCTTGACTCTTCGAACCAGAGTTGCCCCTAGGGCTTGGCCCTGCTGCCATTTCCACCCCCATTCCCGCTCACCTGTCCTGCCAGCCGGTTTCCCGGCTGGAAATCGTGCAGGTGAAATGGGGGCAGCCTGGGCCCCTGTCTCCAGACCTCTGCCTCACTGTGCGCTCTGTGCTTGGGATACCTAAGCAAGGAGAGGGCCCTCCACGGACTCAGCCTTCACGAGGCTCTGGGCTGGCCTCAAGCCTGGGGTCTTCTTAGGACACTACCTCTGACTAGCCGTGTGACCTTGAGCAAGCCCCTCTGGGAAGGACTCGGTCGGCGATGCCCCAGATTGTGTGATTGTGGACATCACAACTTGTTGGACAAGTTAAGAAACAATTAGCTGATGTTCTGAGATCCTCCCGCCTTGTACATTCTAGAATAGGATGCCTGTCTTCATGGGCCTGGGTGGGCCGGGGCTGGCGTGGGGGTGGGAGTAAGAGGGGTGTGGCGGGAAGGATAAATGAATTGTGGCTGGACTTTTCACCTTTGAACGGCCCTGAGCAGTTCTTGGCCCCTGCGGGGGAGTCGGGGGAGGACCTAGCTGGCTCTGTCCCAACCTGGGGCAGCAGCTGCAGCCCAGGAAAGCAGAAAACCCTGACCCTGCAGCCCTGTGTCAGAGCAGGCTTTGGAGGAAAGGCCACTTCTGAGCCCTCTGTCTCAGGATCAGACCTGAGGAGTAGACCTAGGTGAAAGGGGAGGGCCTACGTGCTTGCCCCGGCAGTCAGCAGTGTCTGTCACCCCTGAACACACTGGCCTGGTTTGGGAGAGGCTCATCAGCTGCTTGGGACGGGGCTGGAGGCTGGGCACTGATTACCCAGACAGACAGGAGGGAGCAGAGGTCAACCTGAAGGCTAGACTGGGGGTGGACAGCAGTGGGAGCTGTACCAAACAGAACAGAAACTGGGAAACCTCTCAGAACTGCCCCCGGGGACCTCAGGATGAGTGGGACTGATGGGAGACAGAAAGACAAAGGGTCCCTGGAGATACTCATACACTGTATTGTTACCAACTGCGAGGGCAGCATCCGGCCTGCCCCATTCATTGCATCCACGACCCAGCCCTGGAACTGGCACCGGTGAGCCCTTGTGCTGCGTGAGGAAGGGGAGATCAAGTGTAGCCAAAGAGTCGGGGTGGGGACTGGCTGAGGACAGTATCTTTGGCAGGGAGGGGAGCGGAAGGAAGGAGTCCCAAAGCTGGGGTGAGGCCTCGGCTCTGATGATGTGCCCAGAGAGCTAGGAGTGACCTGGCCAGCATGGCAGAGAGGGACTGGGAGCTGAGCCAGCCTTGACGTGTGAACCCACAGCCCTCGGTGGGAAGAGGAGGGGCAGGTTCCAGCTGCTCCCCTGGCTGCAGTCTGGGCTTATCGCAGGGAGGGTACATTCTTGCCCTCTGACCCCAGTGGAAGGAGGGGCAGAGGGACATTCCTGCTCAGTTGTTTCTGTATGGTCTCTGGTCAGCCTTTCCTTGCAAATTCCTATCCCCCACTGCTAGATTCTTTGGGGCGGGGGAGAAGTAACAGCCCTGCCCAGGGCGCAGCCCCCAGCAGCCCCCAGAGTGCTTCTCGGGAGAGCAGTCCACCGGCTGTGGACCAGGTGCCAGGAGGCCTCAGTCTGGATCTGGGGCTGCCACTAATGACTTGGGAAACTAGGCTTATCACTCAGCCTTTCTGAGCCTCAGTGCCTTCATCTGTGGAATGGGGACGATAGTACCACCAGGGTTGCCCTGGTGACTGCAGAGACCATGGAGTGGAGTGCTTGGGAAATGGCAAAGATTTGCAAGGGATTCATGTTTTAGACACTGGCTGCTCAAAGCATTGCTGTCATGGGGGCCACCAGGTGCCTGAGCAAGTGAGTGGGCAGCCTGGGTCGGGGGGCCTAGGGGAGCCTGAGGCACGGCACCAAGGCCTGGGGTCGGGTGGGCTTTGAGACATGGCCTCTCCGTGCCCAGGCCCAGGCCCAAGTAGGAGGCTCTTGTGCACCAGCAAGTGCAGCAAAGCTGCTGCAGTTACAGACCAGTCAGAGCAAGGGCCAGTTTGGCCCACCCCTGGCTTTGGATGTGGCAAAGGAGGCCACATCAAAGGAAGGCTGGGTGAGGACCCGGGACCTAGCCAGGATGGCTAGGGGCACTAGGTGGTTGCGGGGCAAGGCCACAGAGCGGCAGGAGGTGCTGAGCCCAGGGGGCAGGCACAGTCTGGGTAGAGAGCCATGCCGGACCCCCATCCCCGGCTGGCTCCTGGGCCCAGGCTGCAAGGGCTGGGAACTGCCTGACTCCTGCTGAAGGCTGCCTGCCTTCCCCTCCTCAAGCTGGCTGCTGTGTCTCCAGAACCGAGCAAGAACCCTTCCCATGCCTGACATAGAGGGACAGAGGACAGGGCCTTGGAGGTGTAACGCTCCCCTCGCCCCTGCCCTTCCCTTCCCAGACCCTGAGGAAAGTGGGTTTCAGGTGGGCCACGGGATGGAGGCAGGGAGAGCCATTTCCTGAGAAGAGCCCAGGCGGTCTCAGCCCCGGGAGGCCGGTTGGAGGAGCTGCTCCCTCAGAGAGGATGGTGGGAATGGGCGTCACAGCAGGGCTTGGGAGCTGGGGACTGGTTAGGTCGGGCCCATGGGTGCAGCACCCTCCAAACTGGTGTCGGAGCCCGCAGATGAGTCTCGGGAGGAGCGGCCCTGCAGGAAGCGGATGATCTTCTCAATGGTGGCCTCTTGGTACTCGTGGGACCACCTGTGGGCACAGAGGCCACGTGGGTCAGAGGGCTGGGCAGAGGGAGCTGCTAGCCCACAGGATGCCTGTTAGGGTGATTTGTACCAGCCCCCCTCAGTCCCAGGGCCCTGGGGCTCACTTGATGCCATTGAAGGTAAGCACAGCCTGCATGTCCTCAGGCAGGACCTGGGGCTCAGGCCACTCGAAGCCATCAATGACTGGCACAATGTTCTTGCCACAGCTTAAAGCAGTCACAATCTCCTGGAGAAAGAAGAGCGTTAAGGAGAAAGATACCCCTGTCCCCATCCAGGGACCCTGTGGCCAGGCAGGCACTAGGAGGGCCACTAGCCTGAGGCTGAGCCCAGGGTGAGACATTGGTCCTGAAGTCCACCTCACTTCTCTTTTCCCCCTTGTAGTACAATAAAAAATAAATATTTGGTCTTTGTCCAGGATTCCAGGCACAGAGCTCCTAAAACTTTGGGAATCTCCTGAGCAATGAGTGTCTTGTATGCTAATGAGATGATGACTAGCTGGGGGTGGGGACAGCCTAGAGAGCTTCGGGAAGGGCTGGTCACCAGAAAGACCAAGGCATGATTAAAGGGTTGGAACTTTCAGCCCCACCCCATGGCCTCTGGAGAGGGGCTAGAGATTGAGTTTAATCATCAATAGCCAATGATTGAATCAAACATGCCTATGTAATGAAACCTCCATAAAAACCCCAAAACATGGAGTTTGAAGAGCGTCCAGGTTGGTGAACACCTCTAAGTGCTGGGAAGATGGTGCATCGGGAGAAGGTATCTGTTTTCTCTTAATAATATATAAAAAGGGTTAATGATAGCTAATACCTATCTTGTAGGATTGTTGCATGGAATAAATGCAACATTCCATGGCAAGTGATTAGAATAGCACTTAGTAAATAATAGGTGTTATTATCATTTCCTCCTCTATAAAGTGGGAATAATAAAACCTACCTCACAAGGTTGTTCTGAGGATGTTACTTACTATTAATGGTGCTCTGGTAAGTGCTTATTGAGTGGTTTTTTTCCTTTCAAGGGGGAACCACAGGGATTGGACTTTCTTGAGTGCAGTTCACTTGTGGTTTTCCATATTGATTACCCACTAAATGTGGCTTCGGGGAAAGGAGTTTTAAAACCAGAAGCAATTAAGCACTAACAACCAAAGAGGGATGACGGAGCCTTTGGGACTCGGCCAAGGCAAAGGCTCCTGCCACCCCGCCTGCCTCCTCCCTCCCTACCATCTGCTAGGACAACAGTGGGTGCCAAGAACCTTATGTGGTGGAGCCTTCCTGGGGAAAGAACATGCATAACTGCAACCCTGACTGGCTTCTGGGGAGCCCCTTTTGCAGATGAAGAGAAGGAAGCCAGAGAGGGGAAGGGACTTCCTCCCAAGTCACACATATGTCCAGCCCAAGGGGGCCCAGGCCTGTGACTCAAGCATTCAGAGCCCCGATGCCTCTTTGCTGAGCATTTGGATGAATTCTGACCCTGCAGCAACTTATTATGGAACCTGTAGCATTTGTTTCATCCAGAATTGCACAGAACAAAAGACAGTACAAATTGTTCATTGCACATTCATAGGGCGGCCAAAAAAGGGATAATGGCTTGTTCAAGATCACTCAGCTGGTTAAGAATGAACACTTGATTGGAGTCAAGTCTTCTGACCTGGTAACCCTCGTAGATACGTATGGCTCTGCCAGTCATCTCAGCTTCTTCAGAACCACTCATCTGCTTAATCATTGATTCAATTATTCTATAAACTGTAGGGCCTCCTCTGGACTATGCACAGGTTCAGCACCAGGAATACAGCACGAACAAGGCAAAGTCTGAACTCCCGTGGAGCTCACAGACACTCCTCTCTTTCTCTCAGAACACTGCCTGCCACCTGCCCTGGGTCATCAGCCATATTCCTCCAGGTGTGCACTGGCCCAGTGCCCCTCCGCAGACCAGACCCAGTACTCAGTTCCTCCGACATGGCCTCTGGGGCTTGACCCTCTCCCACTGTCAATCAGGACTGCATGCTAGTATCAGAGCCTCCTTCCTAAAACCCAATGCCCCGGCATCTCCCCCATAATGGGTCCCCTGTTTCCCAGTGCTTCAAGCAAAGGTCTTCTCCCTGCCTTTAGATACTCCATAAACTGGTTCCATAGTTCTTATCCAGCTAGTGGTACACTGGTAAACTTATAACAATGTGGGGACCCGGGGTTGGGGGCGGAATTCAACCAAACAACCAACCAAATACAAAACCCTGATTGGTTGTGGTTGCCAATTTCCTTGGTGTAAATACTCTTACCATGGCCAATTTCAAGCTGCCGACAGCTTCTCAATGTAGAGTTGAGACGAGATGCAGACAATCATCTCTAGTGTCAGCTGAATCCAACCCTGTCCCCTCCCCATCCCTCCTACCCCTTCAGATCTGGGCCATGGAATACAGGGTCCTGGGAAAGAGCACAGGCCTTGGAATCAGATAGAGTCTGAAGCCAAACTTTTCTGATTGCTGAACTAGTAATGTGGCCATGGGGAAATTATTCTGCTTTTCTGAGCCTCAATCTCTTCATCTGCGAGATGGAGAAGGTAATACTAGTGACGCATACAGGCTTTTGGCACCTTTCTCGTCCCTGCCTGTATTCCTTTGCTCATGTTGTTCCCCCTGCCCGGGATGCCTTCTCTTCCACTCACCTAAATTCCCAAGACTCTTCTGAAATCACACTTCCTCCACGATGCCTTCCCTGATTATTCCAGTCCTCGATGCCCTTTCCCTTCCCCACACTCCTGCAGCAAGCAAGAGGTTCACCTGCCTGGCTTAGCATTTACACCAACTTGTGTATGATCTAGTCATCGTGGGTGTACTCTTGTCTCCTCAGCTCTGGAGGAAAAGGGACCTATACCATACGCCTACTGCATCCCTCACCCCCGACCCCTATTCCCACTGATTGATTAATGATTAATAAACTGAAGATGTCATATGGATCCATCCATTCACCCATCCATATTGTAAGTATTCCATAATTTCCTACAATGTGTCAGGTACTGAAGATACGATGATGAATATATCAGATGTGGTAGTCATAATAAGTATATTAATAATAATAATTGCTACTATTATTGAGCTGTTACTGTGGACCAGGCATTCTATTAAGCACTTCACAAATTTTAGCTCTTTTAATCCTTATAACAATATCCTAGGGAGTGAAGTACTATTTGTTTTCTTGAGATGGAGTCTCACTCCGTCACCTGGGCTGGAGTGCCATGGCATCAGCCTAGCTCACAGCAACCTCAAAGTCCTGGGCTCAAGTGATTCTTCTGCCTCAGCCTCCCGAGTAGCTGGGACTATAGGCATGCGCCACCATACCTGGCTAATTTTTCTATTTTTAGGAGAGACGGGGTCTTGCTTTTGCTCAGGCTGGTCTTGAACTCCTGAGCTCAAGTGATCCTCCTGCCTTGGCCTCCCAGAGTGCCAGGATTACAGGCGAGAGCCACCGCACCTGGCCTGAAGTACTATTTTTGTCCCCGTTATTATCCTCACTTTCCAGTAATAAATATGAAACTAATCAGGGTTGAGTAACTTACCCAAGGCCAGAGCCAGAATTCAAATGCTCAGTTTTGTGCTCTCAACAAAGATTCCACTCTGCCTGTCACTATACTCTCCTGTCCCTCACAGAAGTTATTTTTCAAAGCATTTCATCCCTCTCTGACCCTCATAACAATCCTACAAGGTGAGTAGGACAGGTAAGTTATCCCCATTTTGTAGATAAGAAAACTGAGGCTCAGAAAGCCTAAGTGGCTTGCTAAAGTCCTATTAGAGCTGTGGCTCCTGACTTCCCCCTCGGCCGTGGAGGTGCTTCAGGGCTACGTGTTGTTGGGGAACATGGACAAAAAGGGATGGAAGGGGGGACCCTGTCTCTTGGGCCATGGGCTAATGCTGGGACTGCAGAGGTGCAGGCCAGCACCTACCTTGTGCACCCAGTCCTTGCAGTCATGGTCCCCTATGCACTTGTCCAGTGCCCCAGCTGACAGCACCAGCACAAAGTTGCGGGCACCCATGACACTCTGGATGAGCTTGTCCTCGAACTTGCCTGCTTCTAGCTTCTCCACATCAATGAAGACACTGAAGCCATGCAGCTGTAGGTGCACCTTCAGGAGGCTGCAAAGAGATCCTATGTCACGGCCGTGGCCTTGCACCAAGGTCCCCAGCTGCCTGCCTGCCTCTCCTCACCTGGCCAGCTGAGAGCCTGAGTTCCGGCGGTAGCTGATGAAGACATCCGGGGTGTCCCCACTGGGCTTGCAGCTAGTGCAGGGCAGCGGGGAGTGTAGCATTTCTGAGGCAGATGAGACAGTATTCGAGAGTGGCTCTCCATCACTCACCATAGGTGCATCGTCCCTTGGGGACTCAGTCCCCTGTCCACCCAGCCCTCTCAGCCCAGCCCAGCCAGGGTGGCTTGCTCCAAAAAGGGTCACTGAGGTGAGAGATGGGGCCTACAGAAGGAAAGTCTAACTAGTGGTGAGTTCCTCCCCGGAGGCAGGATTGTGTTTAGGGACATTGATATGCACTCTCAGCCCTGCCCTCTCTCTGGAACTCCAGACCTGCACAGCCAGCTGCCCACGGGAGCTCCACACCCAACACATACCAAAGCCTCCCCTCGCTCCTTCTACCTCGTTTCCCATCAAAGCCAGAAAGCTGGGCATCAGCTTCAACTCCTATCTCCCATTCATTTATTCAACAAATATTTAGTAAGCACTTACTGTGTGCCAGGCGCCATCCTCAGTTTTGGAATACAGCAGTGAACAAAACAGTCAACGCTCTGCCCTCGTGGACCTGATGCTCAGTGCTCAGAGCCAGGCACTGAGGATTCTACCTACTAAACATCCTGGACTGCAGCCCCAGGGCCCTCCTGCTGTCCAGCCTCTGCAGTGGCTTCCCCCAGCCCAGCTAGGACTGCCCCGTTGAGTCCGTTTGCCACAGCTACCAGAGGATCTTTCTAAAATCCAAATATGAGCATGTCATTGCCCTCCACTTAAAAACTGTGCATGGCTCTTTATTCCCTAGAGAAGCAATTTTTTTGTTAGCTATTTTTGCCCTGGGCCTCTCCTACTGTGCAAAAATGAAATCTTGGAGTTTTATTGGGAGCTGCAACATAAAAATGATAAAAGCTGACCTGCTTTGGTTGAAGCATAAGAATGGAGCCAAAGGCTTAGTCCCTTGTCCCTTGTGGGTGCTTAATACGTACTTGCTGAATGAATAGTTAAAATGAAAAGAATTCCTCTTCCTATAATATTCAGACTTAATTTGCCCACAAACAACATTTGTCTGTTTACAAAGCAGAAAGCCAAGGGCTCGAATCCCAGTTCTACCATCTAATGGCTTTTATAACCTCGGGAAATGTATTTAAATTCTTTAAAACTTCATTTCATTATCTTTAAAATTAACACCCACGATGGCAATGTTCTATATCTTTGATTATAATGGAGGTTACACAGATGTTTCTCAAAACTCCTCAAACTGGACACTTTTAAGTTTACCTATGCCTCTTTATAGTCTTTAAAAAGTTTTTAAAGTTAATTTAAAAATAATTGAACGCCCGCTGCATAGAATCGATGTAGAGATTAATGAGATAATATCTTAAAAGCGTAATACAGTACCTGGCATATAGTAATTGATGGCAAATATTAGCTAGATAGTAAATTAGTAAATAAAAGTAAATCAGTAAATAAAGAGGGTTGCTAGAGCCCTAGAATTCACTCTAAAACACCTCCAGACACATACTTTGTAAGCTGTTGGCTAAAGGGATAAGCACCTTCCCCACTAACCCTGTGTTCCCACCCATACCCCTCTGCACTCTGTCCTACCCCCACACTTGCATATGCCGACCCCTCCCCCTCTGCCTGGGCTGCTCTGCATATTGCCACCCCTCCCCCTCCCCCAGTACATCCCTCAAGACGTCGTCAGGAGTTCCCTCCTCTCTGAAGTCTAGACCTGGTGGACAGGGTAGGCTGTGCTTCCTCTGGGCTCCCACTGGAGTCCTGGGCATGCTTCCTGCTGGGGCCACCTGCCTGTTTACATAGCTACCTTCTTCCCGCCCTCGCACCCACCTCAGACTGGGAACATCTTGAGGGCAAAGTGCAATATATTTATCTTTACACCCTGGGAGCCCAGTCTGACACAGCGTATATGCTCAATCAATCCATAGGGAGGCCCTGGGATCCACCACGTGTCTCTCCTACCCCTTCCCGGCTGGGGCTGGGCCGGACTGGGGTCCCAGGTGGGTGGGCTGACCTCTGGCGGCGGTGATGATGCGGGCGCGGTGCACGCCCAGGCGGATGCCACAGTCCTCCAGGAGCTGCTGCTCCGACACGCGGTGCAGCAGGGAGCGGTCCAGGCCACAGCTGACCAGGCCGTAGGTGTACTGGCGGAAGCGCGGGTCCAGGCTGCCCAGCCAGTCGGCCAGGTTGCTGCGGTCGCACATCGCATAGTTGGCGAAGGTCTTGAGCTCCGTGAGCTCCCTAAAGAACCTGCACCCCAAGGAGGAGAAGATGCTGAGGTCCCGACTCCGGATGGGCTGGGGGCGGATGGGGCGGTTCATTAGACCGGGCGCGGGTAGGGCGGGCAGGAGGCTCCGTACCTCTTGCGAGTGATGCCCGACTTCATGCCCAGGTCGTTCTGGAGTTCCTCCTCCGTGAGCCGCAGGAGCAGATCGCCATCTACCTGCTGCTCCTGGGGGCGGCGGGGGGGTTAGGTGTAAGGAAGGGGTCCCCCCTCAGCTCCTGGAGCTCACGGACAAGATGCAAGGGGAGGGAACTGGAGATGGCGGAGGCGGCGGATGGGACCCAGATTAGAGCCGAATGACTCTGAGGGTGGCTGAGTACAGGCTCCCCACCCCCAAAAGGCCACCCTCACGCGCAAGCATGCGGGCTGGGAGGGGACACGGTCGCCTGTGCCGAGGGGACCCGCTTGGACTCTGGACGCTCTGACTCCGGCCCCCGCGGCTCTACCCGGAAGCTGTCGCAGTACTGGGAGAAGCCGATCTGCTGCAGCCACGTCTGGACCTCGGCCTCCTTCCAGCTGGCCACGCAGGGCAGGATGGGCCGCGGCACCTCCTCGCCCAGCAGGCGCAGCGCACGCTTGGCCAGCGCCGACTTGGTGCCATTAGTGGAGTAGGAAACGAGGCGTTTTAGGCTCTGGATGGCGCCGATCTCGCAGAACACCTTGGGAGGGGGTGGAGAGAGGGCGTCTAGGGTCCACAGCTAGCCAGCTGTCCCCAAATGTGCCCAGTCCCTCCCCTCACCACTTCTTACCTCTGAAAGACCCATCATCTGCCCCTGCCCTGCCTTCAGCCACTAAGTCACCCATTCCTGTGGATTCCCCCTCCTGAAGTTCTCTCAACTCTTGATCAGGTCACCTCCTGTGTCCCTTCTACAGCTTCCACTGGCCCTGGGATAAAGTCTGGGCTCTCGGAATGGCCTCCAGGCAGGGCATGGCACAGCCCCTGCCCACCACTCCCAGCTCACCTCGCCTTGCACCAACCCACACTTGCCTGACACCCACCCCCACACCCACCCACCAAGGCTCTCCCACTTCTGGGTGGGCCTGCTGTGTCCCCAAACCCTTAGTTCCTCCAGCCTGCTTGTGGGGATCCAAACTGATTAGCACCTCCTCCATGCTGCCTGCTGGGATTCCCCGTCAGCCTGGCCTGCACCTCCAAGCAGGACTTATACCACCCTGTGAAAGCCACTGTCACTGTCACTAGTTGATAATGCAACTTCAAAAAAACAAGACAAAACAGGACAGCTTTTGATTTAAAGTGAGGAAAAAAAAAGATAATGCAACTTCCACTGGAGTATAAACTGAGGACATGTCTTAGTCACTACTGGAGCTCCGCACCTGGCATGACAAAGGACACAAAGTGGGGGCTCAGTATGTCTTTGTTGAACTGCACTTGCTTGGCCTTGAAGGGAAAGGAGTGACAGGGCTGGTGATCATGGCTGCTGCCCAGATCCAATCTTTGCGCACCCCCTACTTCCCTTCAAGTCCCTTCGCCCAAAGCAGAATGACCAACTTTACAGGGCAAGTCCTCCCATGGCCCAGCTCTGGGGCACAGAGAGAAGAATCAGAAGTTCCTAGAGCATTGGACAGTGGAAGAGGCCTCAGAGACCCCCTAACATAGCAGGCTGTTGTTGATCTGCAGGGACACACATGATGGGTGGCTATCATCTGTGAGACACACTCCTCTGAGCACCCCCAGATGACTGCTGTGGTGCAGACAGGGTGGGCCACGGGGTTTGCGCCACTCCCTGTGCATCAGCTGTCACCAATCCCCAAGTCCCCTCAGAGGAATGCAAAGGAGAGAGAGTGATATTATAGGGACAATCTTGAATCTGTAATATTTAAGAAACAAAGCCCAGCTCGGCACGGTGATGCACACCTCTAGTCCCAGCTACTCGGGAAGCTGAGGCAGGAGGACCACTTAAGCCCAGGCTGTTGGAGGCCAGCCTGGGCAACATAGTGAGACTCCATTTAAAAAAAGAAAACCCACAAACTTTTGGTAATAAAACTATCATTAGTCCCACATCCAGGGTAAGAACTGCTGCTGTGGTTCAACTCCTTCAATTTTCCAGAGGATAAAAATGAGGCCCAGACACTCTGGGAGTCCAAGGTGGGAGGACTACTTGAGCTCAGGAGTTCAACCAGTGTGAGCAAGAGTGACACCTGGTCTCTACTAAAATTAGAAAAATTAGCCGGGCATCAAGGCACACGTCTGTAGTCCCAGCTACCCAGGAGGCTGAGGCAGAACGATCGCTTGAGCCCAGGAGTTTGAGGTTGCTGTGAGCTAGGCTGACGCCACGGCACTCTACTCAGGGCAACAGAATAAGACTGTGTCTCAGAAAAAAAAAAAAAAAAAAAAAATGAGGCCCAGAGAGAAGGAGCCAAGTGCACAAGATCATACAGCAAGTTAAAGCAGCAGGCAAAAGCCCTGGGAATGGGGACACCTTAAGACTCAAGGGTTATCTGGCTGACACACTGATGTTCTGCCCCAAGCCTCTCTCTTCAGCACCCATTTTTTTTTTTAATTTTTTTTTTTTTTTTTGAGACAGAGTCTCACTCTGTTGCCCGGGCTAGAGTACCATGGTGGCAGCCTAGCTCACAGCAACCTCAAACTCCTAGGCTCAAGTGATCCTTCTGCCTCAGCCTCCTGAGTAGCTGGGACTACAGGCATGCACCACCACGCCCGGCCTTTTTTTTTTTTTTTTTTTGAAACAGTCTCTCTCTGTTGCCCGGGCTAGAATACAGTGGTATCATCATAGCTCACTATAACCTTAAACTTCTGGGCTCAAGCAATCCTCCTGCCTCAGCCTCCTGAGTAGCTGGGACTATAGGCATGAACTGCCACACTCTGCTAATTTTTCTGTTTTTTCTTGCTATATTGCTCAGGCTGATCTTGAACTCCTGGCCTCAAGCAATCCTTCCGCCTTGGCCTCCCAGAGTGCTAGGATTATAGGTGTGAGCCACTGTGACCTCTAGCTGCCTCTTCCCAGACTCCAGACTCAAATGCTAAACTGCCCGCTGAAGCTCCCAGCTGGACATCTTTCAGGCACCTTGAACTCTGTATGTCCCACTGATCTCGCTTTCTTGCCACCAAGTCCTAATTCCATCTCTTAAACACCCCTTGAATCTGCCACTCTCTGCTGCTGCTACCACTCTGGCCTCCACTGTCTCAATGCCCCTCCCTCAAGTCATAGCCTCCTATTGGGTCCCCTCGCCTCCAATCTCACCCTCCACACAGCAGCCAGGGTGATCTTTGTAAAACACAAGTGTCTGCAGCTTAAAAAATTCTCAGTGCCTTCCTCTTGCTCCCAAAGACCAAGTCCAAACTTTGGGTCTTGCCTTCAAGGCCAGAATGACAGTCACCTGATCCTTCCTCTCACTTCATCTGATTCTCATGTGAACTTCAAGTCCCAGTAGAATGTCATTTCCTCTGGGAAGCCTTCCCAGATGCTCTCTAACGCCTACTCCCATCCCTGCACCCACCTTGGTCTTGCCTTGCAGGCTCTTGATGGCAGCTTCAGCGCAGAGGTAGAAAGCCCCGATGCACTGCGCCTCCAAGCGCGACGAGTCGAGCAGCGGCACGAGGCGCTGCAGGTCGTCTGGCCCGCGGCCCTGGCTTGTGTCGCTGGCGTCCACCAGGCAGCGGGCGAAGCGGCCGGGGTCCAGAGAGGCCACAAGCGGCTCCACGAGCGCCAGCGTGCCCGAACGCTCCACCTCGCGCTCCACCTCCTTGTTGGTTGCCAACACCGCCACCGCGAGGCAAGCGTGCAGCCGCAGCAGCTCGTCCTCCTTGGAGAAGGCGAGCGGGAAGAGCCACTCGGCGGCGCGCTTCTCCACCATGCGCCGCTGCACCGCCTGGCCCCCGTGCAGCGCGCAGTTGGCCAGCGCCAGCGCACAGTGTCGCAGCAGCGCGGTGTCTGTGCGGCGGCACCAGTACAGCACCGCGTCCAGGCCGCCGGCAGCCACCAGCTGTTGGCACGTCTCCTCCGAGTGCTTGAACATGTGCTCCAAGATGCCTGCCACGCTCCGCGCCAGCTCCAGGGGTTCGCGCTCCTTCGCCAGGTTCAGGATCACGCCCAGCCCGATGCGCGCCACTCGGTCCCTGCCGGGAGAGAGTGGAAGGGGATGGTGCAGTTGCCCCGGCGTGGGGAGCTTAGCCTGCCCGCTGGGGGCCTGGTCGCCTACCCTCTCTGGGCCTCGTCAGTGTCACATGGGAGAGAGCATTACCCTCCCTGCCTCCCACATTCACGTCTTGCCCTGGGAGAACCAGACTTTTCAGATTATAGGAGTGCTCCATCCTGGCCACACGCATCCCACCCCACCCCTCTTGAAAGGCAGCATGCCTAGTGGCTAAGAAGGCCAGCTAGGGAACAGACCCCCTGTGTCCTGATTTCTTCTCTGCTATTTTCTGTTCTCTAACTCTGCTATTTTCTAAGGACCTTGGACACCTTCCTTTATCTCTCCACCTCCGTTTTGTCATCTCATAAGTAGGAAAATAAGAATACCTACCTCATAGGATTATTATCAGGACTAATGAGATAATACATAGAAAGTGCTTGGCAGACTGCCTGACACATGGTAAAAATGCAACAAATGTTAACGTATTCTCATTTGAAGTGTCACTTGAAGCACACCACTCCCAGCTTTGACTTTGAACTTGTCCTCACTCCATGCCCCACAGCTGGGGCGTATTCATTCATTGAACAGATGTTCGTCGAGGACCTACTGTCTGTCAGTCCCTGTGCTGGGGCTGAGGTTAAACGGAGACTAAGCGAGTCATCCTCAGCTACTGTGGGGGAAGACAGTAAGCAAGTCAAACACTGAGTGAACAAGATTGTTGTGCCGTGGCTGTGATGCTGGCAAGCCTGGGTGATGTGATGGCGTGTGACTGGTGGAGGGACATGTCTGAGGACATGATACCTGACAGCTGGATGTTGAGAACCCCCAGCCTGCAAATATCTGGGAACGGAGCATAACAGGCCAAGAGAAGAGCAAGGATGAAGGCCCGAGGACTGACAAGCTGGCATGCGGAATCAAAAGGAGGTCAGACACATTGCAATGTCTAACACCAACAAGGCAAAATATAAAATAACAGAAGATTCACATATAGAATATATTAATAAATATTCAAAGGTCAATCCTGGGGGCCTTTTGAGCCATCTCAAGGCATTTGCACTTTATTTTGATGTCAAATGGAAGCCTCTGAGAAGCTTTAGGAAGGACAGTGACCTGTTCATGTGTGGGTTTTAGGAAACTCACGCTGGCTCCTGTGGGGAGGACAGGTCCAAGGGAGAGAGCGCCTGGAGGCCAGCTGAGTAGGCAGGAGAGTTGTCACACTGCAGGCAGAGGTGCAGACTTCCTGCCTTACTGACCTCCACAAATGATGTCCTCCGCAGGTAATGTTATCCCCAAAGACATAAAGGCCCAGCCAGCCATGGAGTCCTTGCCCTGTGGACACCACAGGGACCAGAGTGCATGCCACTTTGTGTCCCCTGAAGGGTCCAGCTGAGTCCAGAACATTAGATGATTTCTTAAGCACATCTTGGCTCTGATATTCTAGAAGTTTATGTAGTCAGATGTCTGGAAGCACTGCTTTGCTGAGCTGACCGCTCAGCTTCTCTGCAGCCGATCTTTAAAGGAACAGATAGGTCCCGATCCTCCATTAGGGCAGCTGGAACTGCAGTTGTTCCTTTTACCGATGAGAAAAACCAAAGCTCAGAGAGGTTACATGACATGCCCAGGGTTCACACAGCTTCTGACAGGCACAGCTGGGATTTGAACCCAGGTCTATTTGTCTCCAGAGTTTAAGGTCCTTCATCTTCACTTTGTGCTTCCAGACATCTGACTACATAAACTTCTAAAATATCAGAGCCAAGATGTGCTTAAGAAATCATCTAATCCTTCATTTTCAGAGGACTAATCTACGGCGAGTGCAGGGAAGGGCTTGCTTAGAGGTATCAATTCAGAGCTAAGACTTTATTCTGAGTCTCTTGCTTCCCCAGCCCTCGCCTTTCCCTATGCACCTGGCACCTTTACAGAGTTGAACTCTGTGCTGTTGTAAGAACTATTAACTCAGCTCCCAATTCTTCTGTGGTCTGAGAGGCTGTGGGTCTGGTGAAATGGGCACATACTTTGGAGTCACACAGGTCTGGGCTCAAATCCCAGCTCCAAAGGAGGGAAAAACCTATATATATATGTGTATGTATATATATATGTGTGTGTGTGTGTATATATATATATATATATAATGAGCATGTATATATACTACATGTGAATATATGCACATGCTTATATATGCATAGACTCAGGAAGGATATACAAGAAACTCGTTACAGTGATTTGCCTCCAGGGAAGGGTTCTGTTTGGGAAGAACTTTTAACTGTATACCTTTTCTTGTACCTTTGCATTTTTTGAATGTATGTGTGATAGCTTTCTGTTTTTTAAAAACCTGTCTCCTCCATTTATCCATTGCATAGTCTTGGGAAAGCCACTTATGCTCTCTGAGGATACATTTATTAGGGTTCCCTGAGGGGCCTGGGCTGTGAATTTAGAGGGCTAGCAGTCAGATGGGGCCCTCACTGGGTGTTGTGGGCCCAGGTTCAAAGAACCCTACCCTGACTTCTCCTGGTAGCTGGGGGTGAGGGAAACTGTGATGTAGGCTCCTGAGCAGTGGGCACAGTAGCACCCTGGAAAACAGAAAGCAAGAAGGGAAATGGCAAAAAGGGGTGGGCACACTGATGGAAGAGCCTTCCATAATCAGGGGCAGTGGGGCCTTGACTGGTGGAGGAGGAAAAGGTTTCGCAAACAAAAATTCTCAGTGCGTCTCTCTCCTTCTCTCCCTTCCAGCCCCTTTTTCTCTCAGTCTACCTAGGGGTGGAGAGCCCCTGCCTTTCTTTGGAAGTATTTTGATCCACCAGGAACACTGCTCTGTCCTTGGTCCTGAAGCGACATTGGCATCAGCATGCTGTTTCTTGGGACCAGGGATACCAGTTAGTGACTCTTCTTTCAGTAACTCTGAACCAGGTGAGGATCCTCATTTTTTTTTTTTTTTCCTGAGACAGGGACTTGCTCTGTCACCTGGCCAGAGTGCAGTGCCATCATCATAGCTCACTGCAATCTCAAAGTCCTGGGCTCAAGTGATCCTCCTGCCTTAGCTTCCCAAGTAGCTGGGACCACAGGCATGCGCCACCACACTCAGCTAATTTTTTCTATTTTTTGTAGAGATGGGGTCTTGCTCTTGCTCGGGTTGGTCTCCAACGAACTCCTGGCCTCAAGTGATCCTCCCGCAGTGCTAGGATTACAGGCATGAGCCACCAAACCTGGCTGAGGATCATCATTTTTAACCTTAAGAAATATCAGTACTGTTTGCATCTTGCAGCCTTCCTCTTTCTAGGGTGCTGCACTCACTCTCCAGGGGCTCTAGTTGAAGCTGCCTCACCCCACATATCAAGCCTACAGGGCACACCTGCCAACCTCAGCCCCACCACACCCAGTGACCACGCACTCCATTTGCTAGCTCTCCAGACTCATGGACTGTCCTCATCGGGGCACCTGATGTCAGATGGGAGGGTAATGACTTGCTGAATAAGCACAACCCTACGGGGGTCTTCCAATCTAAATTGTTTCATTCATTCATGTATTTTTGACAACTGTATCATTTCTGCCAATCACAAGGTGGTTTTTTCATTTTGAAAATGGTATCACACTTGTGAGAGCTGCATGAGCTGAAGGTGACTCTTCCAAAACTCTTCTAAGTTTAAGGGGCCTGAGACCTCAGCATGAGACTGGAGTGTGACAGCTTGGTCTGCTCTGACATCAAGGGGAGGGAAAGTGAGTCCTCAGGCATCTTCTTACTCCAGGGGAGATCCCAAGAGGCAGCAAAAGAGTGGCAGCCAGGCCTCGGTTTGACACCACTCACTGTGTCTTGGTACCATGGGGAGTGGGGGAGAGAACACATTCTGTCTGGCCTGGCTTAGCTCTGCACCTCAGTGTCCTCTTGCCCCACCCATGCAGCCCAGCAGAAAACTTTCTGTTCCCTGTCAGCAGCTGCAGAATGAGATCATGTCTGGTCTGTTACTCGGGCCAGAAGGGAGGATGAAGCAGGAGGTGGGCTAGGGCAGCATGGAGGGAGTGAGCAGTCTCAGGCCAGCACTCATTTCAGCCTGCGGAGGAGGGAAAGAGAGGTCTCCCTCCCTCTTTGTTCCCTTCCTCTCCCAGTGGGGGGGGGGGCAGGGAGGGGATGATGGGGAGAGAAGGTGTCACAGAAGGGCACCCGGGCCTATGGGGAGGAGGGCTGTGGGTTTAGGTGGGCATTGGCAACAGGATGCCATCTCCATCTACAGAACCAGGGACAGGATCTTGGTCTGCTACTCCATTCCTCCCCTCCCTGTCTCACCCCATTAGCACTAAGAATGAATCCAGGCTGCACCATTAGTTCACTGTGTGACGCTGGGCATGTCATTAAACTTTCCCGAGCGTCAGTTTCCTCATTTGTAAAACGGACACACTGAGCCCTAACAGAAGCGTACTGCAGGGAGGCAGCGAGGTGAGGCGGGCACAGTGCAAGTCACACGGGAGACCCAAGTACTCGATCGCCCTTGCCGCCCCCATCACCCGGCGCCCTTCCTTACCCGGCCCGGCGCCCTCACCGGTTCTCAGCCACCAGGATCTGCTCCAGCAGACGCGCGGCCTGCACGCGAGTCTCCAACTCCGGCGCCTGCAGCAGCCGCAACAGCAGGTCGAGGCCACCGTCCAGACGGATGGCGTCGCACAGACCCTGGGCCACCTCGCGGCCCACGGCCGGCAGCAGCCACGCTTCCTCCACCAGCTGGAAGACCTCGGCCAGGCTGGCGCCCACGGCCCGCGCGCCGCCCGCCTGCTTCAGCGCCGACAGCGCCTGCTGCAATTCCGGCAGCGCGCGCTCCAGGGCGCCCTGCACCTCGCTGCCCACCCCAGGCGACACTTCGCGGGGCCCGCGGCCGCCCGCAGCCCACCACGGGCCCGCGCCACCGCCCCCATCCGACCCTGGCACCGCCAGCCGCTCGGCGCCCGGCCGTGGCCCGGACATGGCGAAGAAGCGACACAGCTGGTGGGCGGAGAGGAGCAGCGTCAGGACCATGGGCGCGGACCTGCGGGGGACATCCCCGGCCTGGAGGAGCGGGGCTGGGAGGAGAGACCTGGACCTCGGGAAGAGGGGGACCCGCGAGGGGACCAGGGGGAAGAAGATGCGGGAGGAGGAATGCAGAGAAGGATACTAGGCAAGGGCACCGTCTAGAAGTTTGGGGGAGGAGTGAGGGCAGGATGTGGGCTCAGAGGTTGGGGAAGGGGTTGCGGGCCCAGATTCAGGAAGTGGGCAGGAGGAGGGGACAGGGAGGCCAGAGAGGGATCCAGACGCCTGAGGGCAGAGGAGGCGACGGCCGGAACAAAGCCCGGTTGCAGCTCCGGCTCTGCTCACCACAGGATGCTCGGTGGCAGCCACGCCCCTGAGCGGCACCGCTCCGCCGGCCGCCGCCCCGCCTGTGGGCCCTGCGCCCCGGCCGCCCGCGAAGCCCCACCCCAAGCCTTTCCCAGCCACGCCCACACCCTGGCCCCGCCTCCTCCCCCTGTCGGTCCCCACCCCCTCGCTGGATGTAGGGGGAGGGGATGGAGAACCCAGAGGACGGCCTCCCCCGCTCCCCCGCCGTGACACTGGTGCGCGGACGCTACACCGCTGTGTGCCCCCTCCCCTACCACCCTACCAGTGACTAAAGCTATCATAACGCTTCTGTACAGCTCTTAAGGCCCTTTTATGCCTGTACCTCAGCTAAGCCTCACAACATGCCTATGGGCCAGGCTCCTTCTATAGCTGACTGAAGCCACAGTCACACTCCCCTCTGATTACAGGACAGAGAAAATCAGCTGAAAACTCAGGATCCCTTCCTTCAGGGGGCGGGGCCCGGGGGGGGCTGGTTATTTCAGAAAGTCTGTGGATGCCTGAAATTGGGCACAAAATCAGGCGTCTGTGCCCGCGGGCATTTTCTGGGTAGAGGGATGGTATTTCTCCTGAGAGTCTAAAAGTGTGCCGAAGAAGCCCACTCTATAGATCGGGAGACTGAGGGTGGGGACAGAGTGGTCTGCCCAGGATCTGTGAATTAGTGAAAAACTCAGAAATCAAATACAGTCCGGTGGGTTAGTAGTCACGGTTTCCTATCTGCCAAGACCAGCTTCGGGAAATAGATGCACCAGAGAAGAACCTAGAAATGAAACTTTGTTATTTTAGGATAAAAAAGATTTCCGAGAGTGATCACCATCTCTCCTCCCACTGCCTTTTCGCTGCCTTAGAAAAACAACGGGTGGATAGGTACCTGGCCAGGGATGTGTGTGATCAAACAAATCATGGATCGATAACCATTTTGGGAGAATGAATTTGGGGCTGCTCCAGCTACTGGGCATTTTGTCTGTTCTAGCTCATGTAATCGCCTAACACCCCATGAGGCAAAGTTTTATTAGTTCCATTTTACCAAAAAGAAAACTAAGGCTCAGAGAGGCAGAGCTGCTGTGAGTGACAGAGTGGGCCTTCTTTCTGCCCTCCAGACCCACCACACTGTTCGCCCTTCTGATGACCTGATGACCTGAGCTTGGCAAGGGTCCTATCCGCCAGCTCTCAGAAGGCCCCGTGTTCCAGGAATGTAACCCTTTGCAGCAGCAGCCTCTGGAGTGCGCGAACTGGGGGATGGGCTGGGGATTGAGCAAACACAGCAGCAGAAAGGGCACCTCCTCTTCTCTAGTTCCCTCCCTGCCTCCGCCCTCCCTCCCTCCCTGCCTCAGGCAGCAGAGGAGAGGCCTCAGGGAGCGCAGAGCCCAGCTTGCCAGGCACTCAGCTAGAGGACCCACCATGGCACCTCCCGGGCCCCTTCTCATGCTGGCCCTGCTGGGATGGGTTGTTCTGGCTGACCAAGGTGCGGGAGGGTGTTGGTGGCCATCGGGGACACTGTAGGGTGAGTGAGGGTGGCCCGGGCTTGGCTGTGCCAACTGACACCCCTTCCTCATAGAGTCATGCAAGGGCCGCTGCACTGAGGGCTTCAACTCCGACAAGAAGTGTCAGTGTGACGAGCTCTGCGCTTACTACCAGAGCTGCTGTGCCGACTATGTGGCCGAGTGCAAGCCCCAAGGTATGTTCAGAGCCCAGGTGGGTGGTCCTGGGGTCCCTTTGTAGCTGGAGACTCACCACCACCCGGTCTGTCTGCAGTGACTCGTGGGGATGTGTTCACTCTGCCGGAAGATGAGTACCGGGACTATGAGTACGCTGAGACCAAAGACAACTCCAGCGTCCAGGCACAGCCTGAGGAGACCCCTGAGCAGCCACCTGTTCTGAACCCTGAGGAGGAGGCCCCCAGGCCTGAGGAGGAGACCTCAAGGCCTGAGACCCTTGATCCAGGGACCTCTGGGTCCCCAGTAGAGGAGGAGGTGTGCAGTGGGAAGCCCTTTGACGCCTTCACCGACCTCAAGAATGGTTCCCTGTTTGCCTTCCGAGGTGACTACAGGGGCAGGTCTTGAGGGTGGAGGTCTGCCCTGGGAGCGTCCCCTCCCTCACCCAGCCTCCCCCACTCTAGGGCAGTACTGCTATGAGCTCGATGAAACGGCAGTGAGACCTGGGTATCCCAAGCTCATCCGAGACGTCTGGGGCATCGAGGGCCCTATTGATGCTGCCTTCACTCGCATCAACTGCCAGGGGAAGACCTACCTCTTCAAGGTGCCAGGCCCAGAGGCTGTGGGGCAGGGCAGGGGGGCATCGAGGGAAGGTTTGAGGCTGCTGTTCCCAGGGCCAGGGTGGACATGAAAGCTGGAGCCGGGGCCTTGCAGTACCTGGCTGGGGACTCTGCCTCTGTGCCCAGCCAGCTGTCTCCATGCCCCTTTTCATCTTCCCTGCCTCTTAGGGTAGTCAGTACTGGCGCTTCGAGGATGGTGTCCTGGACCCTGATTTTCCCCGAAACATTTCTGAAGGCTTCAGTGGCATCCCGGACAACGTAGATGCAGCCCTGGCCCTCCCTGCGCATAGCTACAGTGGCCGGGAGCGGGTCTACTTCTTCAAGGGTACTCAGGGGGTAGGCGGGAGGATGGGCAGGGAGTCGAGCGGTCTTGATTTCCTTCCACACCTCACTGAGGACAGGCCTCAGCGTGTGTCCACCCCCGTGCCAGGGAGCTCCTCACCCCGACAGCCTCTGGGCTCTCCAGCCTTGCTCAGGCCGCCCCTCCTGATGCCCACCGCCCTGCTCCCCAGGGAACCAGTACTGGGAGTACCAGTTCCAGCACCAGCCCAGCCAGGAGGAGTGTGAAGGCAGCTCCCTGTCGGCCGTGTTTCAGCACTTTGCCCTGCTGCAGCGGGACAGCTGGGAGGACATCTTTGAGCTTCTCTTCTGGGGCAGACCCTTGGGTACGGAGGGAGGGCAGCAGGGCTGGAATGCCCCCGGTAGGGGTAGGCCTGGGCTGGCTGGAGGGGGCTGTGATTGTGGCCCTATCGATCAAGTGCTGTTTGCTCAGGCCAGACTTTGCTTCTGTTGACCTTTGGGGGAGGCTGGGCTCCACCTGGACCCCACGCCCTGGACTTTGTCTAGCACAGCCAAGGGTACAGCCAGCAGAGGGAGGGACAGTGGCTGAAGGGTCAGAGGAGGCCTGGGGGGGCAGGGTGCGGACACCAGGGATATGGTGGAGGGAGCGCACGGGAAAGAGCACTGGACACGGAGTCAGAGGTCTGGGTGCTGGGTGCAATCGATGAACTCTAAAGGCCCCGCTGGAGGGGCCTGGGTGTGGGCCCTCAAGGCCCCCCATTAACCCCTTCCCTGTCACAGGTGGTACCAGACAACCCCAGTTCATCAGCCGGGACTGGCACGGCGTGCCTGGGCGAGTGGACGCAGCCATGGCTGGCCACATCTATATCTCAGGCTCAGCACCCCGCTCCTCCTGGGCCAAGAAACAAAAGGCTAGGCGTCGCAGCCGCAAACGCTACCCTTCACACCGCAGCCGCAGTCGTGGCCGCGGCCAGAACTCCCGCCGGGCGTCCCGTTCAGCCCTGATGTCCTGGTTCTCCAGTGAGGAGAGCGGGCTGGGCACCTCCTACTATGACGACTACGAGATGGACTGGCTCGTGCCCGCCACCTGCGAGCCCATCCAGAGCGTCTTCTTCTTCTCCGGAGGTGGGAGCCCCTGCCAGCCTGAAGGTGGTCTAGCCTGGGACTTCTCTGGTGTCCCTGGTCCCCGCAGGCTAAACACAGCCTGCGATTGGTGACTCCAGAAGGCCAGGCCAGGAGTCCTTACCTGTCTCGTGGAAGTTCACTTTCCCTTCTGGGCGAGACCCAGGTGTTTTTCCTTCAAGCAAGAGTGGGCATGGCCAGGCTGGGTCTTACACACCTTCTCCTGTCCTCTCTTCCAGACAAGTACTACCGAGTCAACCTTCGCACACGGCGAGTGGACACTGTGAAGCCTCCCTACCCACGCTCCATCGCCCAGTACTGGCTGGGCTGCCCAGCTCCTGGCCACCTGTAGGAGTCGAGCCCACCCAGTTGGGCCCTCCATAGCTTCCCCTTCAACTTCTTTCTCCCAGCACAATAAAGATCCCTTGGCCCACAGTTGAAGACTACTGTCCTGATCTTTTTGTAGTTCATAAGAGTGATGATTGGGTTTTCATGCTCATGTGTGAGATGTGCCTCCCTCCAGCCTTGTTAGGACATTGGCTCATTACCCATCTGATGTGAAAAAGAAAAAGAAAAAAAAAATACTACTGTCCTGATTGGGGTGGACAGATTCCTGCGTGGGTGGAGCAGGGGGAGCTGGCTGTCCGGATAGGTTGGTGTGACAAAGGAGAGCCCCACTGTACTGAGCCCGTGTCGGGTCAGGCCCTATGGGCCAGGAGGACCTCATGAGAGCTGCCCTTCCTCCTGATCCAAGTAGCCCCCAACAACCCATCAGCAGCTAAGCAAGCATTTGAGCCCCTCCGACGATGACAGAAGTTACCTCCCTGGGTGCTTGCTGCCTGCTTTGCCCCTTGGAGTTGACTAGGGTCCTGGAGGGTAGAGAAAGAGCAAGAGGTGGTGGGCCCTATCCCAGCTCTTTGCCCATCCTGAGTCTGAAATCCAGTTAGCTCAGGCTCCTGAGCACCCAGGGAACCGGTGACTGTGCCCCCCCCAAACCACCTCTAGGGTGGGCCTTTCTTTGAGGCCTCTGCCTAGGGTCTGGGGTGGGGGACAGTGAGGTCAGAAGACATAGGTAAGGGCAGGAACTGAAAGGAAATTGAAATGTATCCCCTTCTCTTAGAAAAGTGGCCTAGAAGATGTACAAGAAAGAGAATATTGGAAAAATAAACATTTTTCTTAAAATCCTTCAATCGCATCTGTGGAGCCTTCTCTGGTTCCTGGTTTTTGGACTCCAGGAAGCCCATCTGGGCTTTCAAGGGTCCAGAGAGAGAGGGGGTTAGACACAGACACAACTCTAAAGCAGACCCCAGGGTGATCTGGTGGTAACATCTGTTCCCAGCCCTGCTGAGAGCAGGTGGCTCCCGCTCCTCCCACTGTCACCCTATCCTCCTCGTCCTGCCCAGCTTCACTAGCCCAGTCCTCAGCTGTGGGATAGGGCGCCACCTACTCTCCCCTGAAGACAGCCAGGACCAGGGCACTAAGGGCTCCAGGAGGGGCAGCTGACACCCTGGGAGCACTGGGGACATGGTTTTCTTTGGCTTCCTGGAAAGAGCCCTGGGGAGATTTTCATGACGTGCAGGATTTCAGGTACAGACTGCCAGAGTTTGAGGTTTGAGGAGGGAGGCTGGGACCAGCGTCTTTCGTGAAGCCCTGGAGGGGCAGGGGCCACAAAACTCGCCCTGCCCATACCTCCACAAGCCCCAAGCCTGCCCCTGCCCTCCCCTCCTTCCCCCGGGACTTCTCTACCCTTCTTGAGCTGGACTCTAAACCTCTCCCCTTCTGAGGCAGGGCCAGACACCCTGAGCAGGATAAACCCCACATGGAGAGGTCTGGTGTGGGCACAGCCCTGGCATGGCCCTCTGGCTCCTCACCCTCTGCCAGCTCCATGGCCAGCCCTGTGGATGTGTCCCCAGCAGGTGACCTGATGGGCAAAGGGTGGGCGGGGGAAGAGGTCTGGGAGTAGGGGCTTCATGGTCGGTGGAGGGCTTTGAGGCTGGGGGGAGGCTGTTGCAGGGAGTCCTGGCTTGACCCCCACCCCAACCTGCAGGCCGTGCCAGTGGGTTGGGTCCCCACCGGAGAAAGCGGACCACTTTCAGTAGAGGGCAGCTGCTGGAGCTGGAGCGGGCGTTTGCAGCACGGCCCTACCCCGACTTCGGCACCCGTGAACGCCTGGCCCAGGTCACCCGCCTTCCTGAGGCCAAGATACAGGTGAGCTGTGACACCCCTCTCCAGGTAGGGGTACCCTCAGATAGCCGGCTTCTGGGTGTGACAGCTCCTTCTCTCTGGGTGACCTGTCTTCAGGTTCTATTTTCCCTGCCCCAGGGTGGAGGGGGGTGCTGGAACCAGAACGGACCCCTTCTCCTTCCCTAGCAGGTGTGGTTCCAGAACCGCCGTGCCAAGAGAATCAAGAACAGGAAGCCAGGAGGTCTAAGCCCCAGGCTCGAACCCCCTCAGGGCTCCTGTTCTCTTCCAGACCCCCTCCAGCAGCCCTGGGAGCTCCGAGCGCTGGGGCAGCCGCCCCTTTCCCCTGGCACATCTCAGCCTGCCTCAGTGTGTCGACATGCTTCTTGTCCTGTGCCTAGCTTGGGTCCAGGGCAAGGCTGGGTGGTGGCTAAAGTCACAGCCCCATGGGGACCGGCTGAGGCTTTAGGGATCCACCCTTCCTTGGAGCGAGCTACTCCCCAGACCTCACTGGGCAGCCTGTCTGACCTCATCTATGCTTCGGCCATTGTCACCAATGTGGACCACTCCTAACTTGCAAGACCCCTCCTCTGGCTCCTGTAGCCCACCCTTCCCCTCCTAGGACTGAACACATCAGAAGCGGATCCCCTGCCCTCTCCTCTTACGCAGGGAGTTAGTTCTCTCACGGGAAGGGAGTGTAGCTCAGGGACCCCGCCCTTCCACTGCCCGCCAGGCCAGCCCAGGTGCAGGCCCTGTGCAGAGACTGAGGCCTGGCTCCTGCTGCCCTGCACCCTGGCCCCTCCTGGGCACACACCCATCGTCTCAGCAGGAGGTACCTTCAGAAGGATGAGGTAGGAGGCCATGTTTTCCAGCTCTCCTGCCAGGCCTGGTCCCCAGTTCTTCTCACGCTAGCTGACAACCTCCTCCCTCGGAAGGGGCAGCCGCCTGCCTCTTGAGGGCTCTTCAGGCCATTAGCTAACTGCTAAGTGAGGTGGGAGAGGAGAGAGCCGCTCTAATTCTAGGCTGCTGGAGACACACCCTTTCTTGGTTCAGGGCCCCTCTCCTGACTTCCCACCACCTGGACAAATTAATCAGAACTATGGATCTGAAGAGGGAGTGCTATTAAAGTAATAAAGTAAGAATAGGAGCCCAGGGCTTATGTTGATTTATTTTTCACAAAGATCAGATTGGCTGCCCTCTGACATGGGGCTCTGGAAACAACCTGACAGATTTGGGGTGGAGGGGGGCACAGCAGCATTGATTGGGTTTTGGTATCACTGTCATCTGTAATACCAACTAATCTCCAAATAAAACCCAAACTCTGCACCTTAATCTGGATTGTTTTGTGCTGCAAATGAATGGGGCCATGGGCCGTTTGCCTTGGAAATTTATCTCCATCACCTAATCCCTAAACAGGGCCAGGTTCCACACAGATTCTGAGTGGGAGGTATTACCCAGGCTTCTGCTAGGATTAGAGGGATAGTTAATTGAAGGGCTTAGGGATCTGACTGACAGACCCTGGGGAGATGGGAGCCTCTGCTGGCACCCCCTGCTCCAGTGATTCCAGGACATTCTAGTTGCTTCCACTTCTGGGGCTGCTCTGCTTCTGAGACAAAAGCATAGAGTTTGCAATCAGTCTGCAGTAGATTCAAACCCTGATGCTGCTGTGTAACCATGGCAACTCTGAAACTCTATGTGCCTGAAAAGTAGGGATGAAACTTGTTTCCTGTTTTGGGAATGAGGAATAATGTAGGGAAAGGGCTTCACATGGTGTGTGACTCAATAAATGCTAGTTCGCTCTCTATACTGGAAGCCATGAGAAACTGGAAAGGCCCCAAACCTGCTCCTCTGAGCTCCTGGCAAGCACTCCCTGGAGTACACCAGAGAAAGCACAGTAAGGTGAGAGGAAGAGGCTGAGAGAAGGGAAGGCGCCCTTCTCTGCGCTGAGAACTGGAGGACAGGCTGCTGGGTTCCTGTCTCTAACTCCGGCCTTGCAGCCAAAAACCACATTGTCCAGTGGCCGTTTCCTCCTCATTACTCGCTAGGCAGGAACTAGGCATTTTACCTACCCCCAGAAGCTAGCACAGTGCCTGGCCCATATGGCAGCTTTCAGTAAGTGCTCAGCACCACAGAAATCTGTTGGCTTGTGAGCAGGGGGTTGGGATCTGGTGGAGACCCCATCCTAACAAATGGTGAGTGGGATGGAATGACCCCAATTTCACTGTCAGATGTCCTGGGATCAGAGTGTGTTTGAGGAGGCCTGCTTTTTACCTAATGTCTGGAAGTCTTCCAACCTAAATCCAGGTACCTGAGGGATGTGGAAGCTTAAGGATATGTGGCACCCTGGCCCACAGGGTGCAGACACAGGTAAGTACAGCCGGGAATTTCCACAAAGCTTTATTCAGCGTAGCTTTTTAACTCAATCTTAAATAGTTCAGGTTACTAGGAACGCTGTAAAATGCCACCTACTTTTTCTTCTCATGGCTGACACCTTTCCCAACTAATAGAAACTGGCAAACATTGTAGAGGAAATGTCTACTGAGCTCATGAGTATAAAATTTATAAGAACAGAAAAGTGCTTTGGGAAAAAAAAAGTACAGGAATGCATACAGTGAACAAACAGAAAGACAGAGTCTACCATTAGGAGCAGACCCTGAATAATTATCAGAACTATAGAAATCTGTGTGTTTTGTGTTGTTTGTCACAGGATTTAAAATAAAAATACACTGAATACATATTTATTGAATAAATAAATAAGGCAGATACACCCTTTTACATTGTACAGTGGATTGTAAGGATTCTATCATCACACCATTAACCTAAGTTCTCAGAAGTTAAACATTACAGAGACTTTAGGACAACATAGGAATCTTTGGCTCCATTTAACTAACAGAGGAGGGACCACAGCTGGTCATTGGATCTTTCTCAGTCTAAGGTTTTATCTTCTGGAAAAGGGGCCTAATACCATTTCCTTTTCCAAAAAGTTAGCTGCCTTGTTTCCATTTCCCCTATCCTATACCAACCTATCTTTCTCTTATTTGATGTCTGTCCTCTGATCATTTCCTCTTCCCACATAAACCGGAGAAAGGGGATCCTTTCTGCTTTCTTGGAGGCTTCTGATCTCAATTACATGTCTGGACCAAAAATGTATGGAAAAGGATGGTGATTGATTTGTGCACTTGGACAAGTTCAAGGCAGTGTGGTCTACTTCTAGGAAGGCCTGGATTCCATTTACTTTTGATGTAAAAACCCCAGTCCAAGCAGTGCCCAGAAGGGAATGGAGAAGGCAGATGGGCACCAGGTTCAGGAGAAGGTACTGATAGACCAATCCTTTTAGTTTTAAAGATGTGTTGTCTGAATCTCCTCTACTTCTCCCTCTGGAAATTCACAGATGGGGCTCTCTACCACAAGAACGCCAGGTGGCCTGGCCTGGTCTGGTCCTCTGACTAACTGTAGCTCAGTATAAACAGACTGATGGACTGACTAAGAGTCAGTGATAGGCAGTTGGGAGCCTGAAGCCCCCAAGCCTTCTCCAGACTTTGATGATGAAGCACGAGTTACAGCTCTCCCAACTCGCCTTCCATTGCCTGCACCATGACAAACAGCTCGGCCAGACCCACCACTGAGGCGACGATCAATGCAGCCAGCACCCGCTGTGAAGGGGGGAGAACCAGGCTTAGGGGATGTAGGCCAACACCAGCTCTGCAGCCCCCAGCACCTTTAATGAGGATGGAGAGCCCCCCAACCCAGGCCGTAAGTTGAGGGAGGGGAAGAAAAGAGGGTCTGGCTTTTCTTGGGGTTCTTACCCACCCCTACGACCACTGGAAAGCTCAAATGCCCCCCTTGTTTACGGCATAAATATCTGTTCAATACGTAACCTGTGCAAGGCACATTCGCATTCATCCTTTTACCCACAAATACTCCTACCTGGGGCACTTTGTCTTGCCCAGTGCCTACTCACCGGGGCCATTTCTGTGAAGATATACTGGCTTCCAAGGTAAGTGCAGACAAAGGCAGCTGCCACCGTGACAATGAAGTTGAAGATGGTGATTACCAGGGCCTTCACTGATCTCACTTAGGGGAGGAGCCCAGAGAAGAAACTTTTAGATCAGTATTCTCCAGGAGGCCTTCTTATCTCATGGCTGCCTCCCCCATCAACTGGGTTTCCCTCAAACAGCAAGCCAGAATAGCTCAGCCTTAGACCCAGAACACTGGGTGGGAAGGAGTGCCACCACCCACCCCAGGAAGAGGCTTTAGCAGTCTGGTTTCCTAGTACCTCACCTTGCTTTCCCAGGTCACTGAGAGTCCCATCATGTCTTGAATCCTGGGAAAAAGAAAAAGCAGATCTCAGATTGGAAGCAGCCTAGAGAGCACCCATTTTACAGTCTGGGCTTAGCCCTCTCTACTTCCCAACAGATTAACTCTGCCTTCTCCATGGATTCTTTTGCTTAGGATCAGTTTGACTTTTACTGGACCACAGAGCAAGCATTTCAGAAAGAGAACATAGGCTCCCAGTACCCATCTACTCCTCTCCTGCTGCAGGGCAGAAGCATGCCAGAGAATAGCCGGGAGCCCTGGCAGAAGAAAGGCTCTAAGGCTCATCCTCACTTACGATTTAAGAATTGGTCATCATCTTAGCCCAGAGTCTGTGAATGAGTTGGGAATTGTACTTAGTTTGTATGCAACATGGAGTGCCTATGGTCTCTGCATAGTATATAGACCAAGTTTCCATGTTGTTTCTATCCTCTGTACCTCTTTCCAGTGCAGGGCCCTGCTTTCAGGGGCTACTCAGTCAGGGGCTACAAGTAAGAGCAGGCACTTACTTGACAGGTGACATTGCGGGTGATCCGCTTATATTCCTCATTGGCCAGCTGTATCTTAATCTTCTCCAGCCGGGCAACTAGCTCTGGGTTCTGAAGCAGAAAAATCAAATGGGAGTGAAATTCCCAGCTTGCTAGAAAGTAGGTCACAATCACCGGTTCCAGTGGGAAAGCATTGCTAAGGGTGCCAGGAGATCCACATATCCTTTATACACTGCCTTAGAAACGGTCTTTTTGTATTTCAGTTTCCCAAGCTGTCCAATAGGGAGGACAATATCTGGTTCTCCCATTCTAGATCCCAAAGATTTAAAAGACAAATTTTTCAAGCCCAAAAGTTGATTCATACATTCAATGTATCATGAATAAGCCCAACTCAGCCACTACCCCCTCTCACAAATATATCCCTTACATACCCGGGGAGGCTTCACAACCTCTGGGAGATAGATTTCACTGCCTTCCAGGAGCTCATGAAGGTATAGTGTGGAATCTGAGAAGAAAAAGTTTCCACAAACGTAGTGATGCATAGAGCTGAGATCAGAGAAGGGTCTAGCCCTTCTTTCTACCAAAATAAAACATAGCCATCTCTGTATCAGTCCATCTCTAGGATCATTTTCAATGGGGAAGGATTTAAGATAATTCCACGTAAGTATCTCCTAGTGCTGTACAGATGACTTTAGCTAACAGCTCTCAATTATCCTTCCCATGTTACAACACACAAGCCATTTATATTTGCCTTTGGATTAGATCATTTCTGTGGCCATAAAAGTGCTGCCCTAAATAGGTTTAGGTCATAGTGATGTTAAATACTCAGGGGACACTGTACTAGGTGATCTCTTTCCAATATCCTTTTAGTTCTAATAGTTGAGCAGTCTACCCTTTGCACTTCTGGCTAGGCTATGTTAATTGTGGCAGAAGACCTTACATGCAGTTTGTCCTGTTCCTTCCCTTTGAAGATAAGGGAACTGAGACCCATGGAGGACAAATGACTCCTTCAAGGGGAGTTAGTGATAGAGCTAGGACTAGAAATCAGATGCTACTCCCAGCCCAGATCTTTCAACACAGCTTTTGTCATCCTATCTCAAAAAAAGAAAAAAAAAAAAAAGAAGAAGAAAAAGAAAAAGATATCAGATTTCACCACTCTTGCTTTTGAGATAGAAAGAAATTCAGATTCCCAAAAGGTCAAGCTCACTATGCTCAGTTGGTTCCTAATGTGACAAAAAAGGAAGAAACTGAACCTGTTAGATGATACTGAGTTAGAACCTGGGCTTCCTGAAGGGTCAGGTGGGCCTAGATGTGTCTGAAAGTGAAGACGAGACTCTCCAGGGAGCAGAAACAGCGTAAGTAAAATTTGTCACCCAAGAGGAATTCCAATGGGAGTTAAGAAGGGAGCGGGTGGCCTAGGATTTATGAAGTAGCTCTTGGGTTGGCTAGATGAGTGCTCCGCGGGAGGAGAGTGACGGAAAAAGACTTCAGGAGGGAGTAGAGCTGGAAACAAGAGGCGATCCCGCACTGGAGATTGGGGCTCACCCCTTTCTCTCAGGTGCTGATGTAGATCCCGGATCAGACGGAAGGAAACCAAGCGTGGGGGGCCGCTGCAGCTGCTGGAGCTGTCACCTTCCGCGTGCTTCTTCCCCAGCGCGGCCTCAAGCTCGGCCCGCAACTTTCGGGGCAGCTGCTCTGGCTCCAGCTCCCCGCCCGGGCCTAAAGCGCGTACCAGTCGCTCGCCCGCTACCAAGGAAGACGCCATATCTACCCGACTCTACGGTCAGATGACTCGGAATCGTGACTTCCGCCCGCGGTGCGCCGGAAGTAGCTAGGCGCTCACGGGGCGGGGCGAGGCTGGGCAGCGAGCCAAGGGGGCGGGGGCGCGGCGCGGGGCAGTGTGGGGCGGCGGCGGAACGCCGCCCGGCCGCGGGGCTGGCCGTGTGTCAGCAGCCGAGCAGGCGCTCGGGCGGGACATGGCTGGCTGCGCAGCCCGGCGGGCTCTGGCCGTGGGCTGCCGCTGGTGGTCCCGGTCGTTGGCCGGGGCCCGGGGGCTGAGGCCACTCTGTGCAGCGGGTGGAGCCGGGGCCTTCCCGCCAGCGGTGACCACGACGACGCGGAGGCACCTCTCGTCCCGGTGAGGGACGGAGCGAGGGGGTGCGGGCGCTGGGCCTGGAGCCCAGGGAGCGTGTTCCCTGCCAGTGAGGAGGCCAGGAGGCTGGGCCGGCTGAGGGTGACTGGAGTTAGACGCGAGGGAGGGTCCCGCCCGAGAAGGGAGCCGACCTGCGCTGCCTGGGACGTGTGCCAGGAGCAGGGACGGGAGCGCGGCCTAGAGCCCTGGCTGCGCAGGACTGGCACTGGGGGGCTCTAGTAATCCTCTCCCAGCAAATCCTACCTCCCTGGCTGGGGTCCCCAGCACCGCTGTCAGTGCAGTCTTTTAATTCAACACGAGCCCTTTTGACTTAAACCTTCAGCCTATGGGTTGGGTCAAAGCCTCCCTCAGAAAGATGCTAAAGGTGGGAAACAACACTCTTGAATGTGGGTACTCATGGGTCTCAGGTTTCATTGTGACCTTGGGAAGACCGGTTTTCTTTTTGTGACTCCGGGAAGGGGATTCGAAGCCACGGGGATGGTGTGAACAGTGTCTCCTCTGGATGGGACAAGCAGATCAAATTGGGGCCGGTGGATCAGTGGGAGGCAGCATGAAGTTCACATCTCCAAAACAGTAAAAATAACTTTTCTTTGAAGGGCCCATAGAAGGAGCCGCCCTGTTCAGAGAGAGAACTGACAGAGCTGACCTTTTAGTGGCCGGAGATTAGACACTGATACTGGGGAGAGATAATAGCTACTTGCAATTTAAGACCCCTGTGAGAGTGGATGTAAATCTTAACAAAAACTATATTGAGAGACTACTAGGTACAATGTAGGGGAGTACAGGAAGAAATCTAGAGTTGATTAAGCCCTTCAAGGGTAGCATAAGGACTATATTGTAGAGGGGGAGATGGATGTGGAATTACAATACAGGACAAATATTTTTTGAGCACGTCTTATACACTAGGCCATGAAAGGCAGCACAGGCTAATCAGACACAGACATTGCTCCCAAGGAACTTACAGTCTCTAATGGAGATAAGACATGGACATGCACAACTGAAATGCAAAGTGGGCAGGATAGTTAAAATGCTGTGGGAGGTCAGGAGGATGGGTTAGGGAAGAAATGGGCAAGGGGTACATTTAAGCAGGGTGAGAGGGCATGATATGAGAAATTCTGAGTGAAGAAGGAAGAAAGTGATCTGGGAGCAATCATATCTAACACTGGGAGACTGGGGAGGTTTTTACCAAGGAGGGGGAGAGGCAGCAGCTCTGTGGTGTGGTAGCCTGGCAGGACCCCTATCTGCTCCAGCTGGCCCTACCAGCCCATCCCTTCTCTGCTGTCATTGCCCTGGCTCCTCAGGATCCTAGGAGCTTATTCGGATGGATAAGTACCATTACCTTCTCAGCTTTTCAGTTGCTTGTTCTTTTCCTTCCTACTTAGAAACCGACCAGAGGGCAAAGTGTTGGAGACAGTTGGTGTGTTTGAGGTGCCAAAACAGAATGGAAAATATGAGACCGGGCAGGTGAGTATTGGGCTGGGTCATCTTTCATTTTCATGGAGTATTCTGCTTCTCAAAGGAGTCAGACTTCATCACAGGCCTGAATGGTATGGTTTTCCATTCATTCCACTTTGATGCTTGGTGCCTGACCAGAATCACAAATTTTTAAAGATGGCATTTCTTTTTTCCTACGTTTGAACATATTTAATGTGTCAGGGAGTTCTCTCCAAATTAGTGTGGACAGGGATGGTTTGGACTATCGTGAAGAGAGAGCCAGGTTGCTGAGAGTTAGGATTCCTTTAAGATAGTGGATGGTGGGAAGCTAGTGGAGGGAGCTTTCAGAAAAGTAAACCTTTGATGCTTTGTCATAATAAAACTGATTACAATGTGGTAAGCTCTGGGTGTGAGGCTCTTTTTCTATATCAGCTTTGTTCTCAGTCCACTGGAATAGATTCAGGCCCCTGGTAGGTAAGGAAGACTTTTTGTTTATTCAACATTTTTTTGGTATGCCTACAATGGACCAGGCACTATGCATTAGGGTTAAATCAGACAGCAAGGTAAACATGATTCTTGCCTTCATGGAGTTTACAGTCTAGAAAAGAATTAATGATATGTGAATGGCTCTACACTGTGTTAGGTGAAGAGGAGGTAAAGGAAGACTTCCTGAGGCTGGGCGCGGTGGCTCACGCCTGTAATCCTAGCATACTGGGAGGCCAGGCGGGAGGATCGCTTGAGCTTAGGAGTTCGAGACCAGCCTGAACAAGAGTGAGACCCTGTCTCTACTAAAAATAGAAAAAATTAGCTGGGTGTGGTGGTACATGCCTGTAGTCCCAGCTACTCGGGAGGCTGAGGCAGTAGGATTGCTTGAGCCCAGGAGTTTGAGGTTGCCTTGAGCCAGGCTGACACTACAGCACTTGCCTGAGCAACAGAGTGAGACTCTGTCTCAAAATAAAAAAAAAGAGAAGGCTTCCTAACGTCTAAGCTTTGACCTAAAGGATGAGTAGAGTCAGCCAGCTAAAGAAGAGTGTTCCAGAGTTGGCCTGGGTTGATCACAGAGTTCATGGGAAAAGGTGGCAAGACCTTGTGCTGGAGATACCTCCCCCAGAGCTGCTTTGTGGTCTGGGTCTCACTTGGGTGGAATTGCTGTACTGCAGACTCACCGAGGCTTCTCTTTTCTCCCAGCTTTTCCTTCATAGTGTGTTTGGCTACCGAGGTGTTGTCCTGTTTCCCTGGCAGGCCCGACTGTATGATCGGGATGTGGCTTCTGCAGCTCCAGAAAAGTAAGTTCCTCTGGCACTGTGCCTCGCAGTATCCTCAGGAGGAGGCCTGACTCGTGGCAGACATACGTAACTGGGGTCCCAGCAGTGAAGACAGCACCCTCCTGGGCCTTGGAAACGGCTCCAGAGTACTTCTCTGGCACTAAAACTCATGGAGATGAAAGTGCTGAGTGCCAGGGACAGTCTTAAGCCAGAGAGTCCCTTGAGGCCCACCCTCCCCCCCCCACCCCCCGAATGCTCTTCCAAACTGCTTTCAGTTTTCATTATAAATACCCCAGAGGGCATTTGGGGGACCAGTCTTCTTGATTTCTTGATGTTCAGTTGGAATCTTTCCCTTAATCTCACATCATCACTAGAGTACATTAAAAGGTCCAGCTCTATTAAATGGTCACACATAGCCCCTGGGGTGTAAGAAAAGGAGGGTTGTCTGGGCCCTGGGGACTGACAATTTGATTTTCTCAAGTTGGCCCCCTTCCTCCAAGAGGCATCTGGAGAGTGAGACAAATGATGACTGTGTACCATAGGTCCTCCATGTGCCACTGTTTACCCCTGACTGGGAAGCGGCTGGGCTGGGCTGTTGCTGAGCAGATGCCCAGCCGTGCTAAAGCCCCTTCAGATCAGGGACCAGCCTGTGTAGGTGAGGAGACCGTAGGGAGCTGAGTCTGGCACGGCCTCCATTTCTCTCGGGGTGATCTTGGCCTTCTCCTCCCACCCCACAGAGCAGAGAACCCTGCCGGCCACGGCTCTAAGGAGGTGAAAGGCAAAACTCACACTTACTATCAGGTGCTGATTGATGCCCGTGACTGCCCACATATAGTAAGTAAGCAAGATGGCTGGGCCTGGGGGTCCTCTCCATGGAAAAGGCCTGTACCCCCATGTGAACAAAGGGAGGGAAAAGGTCCAACATCCCTTTGGATGTTTGGAGCCCACATCAGCCCTGGGCCCCAAGGCCTTGCACAGTGGCCAAGAAAGCCCTTGATTCACTTCTTGCCTTAGTCTCAGAGATCTCAGACAGAAGCTGTGACCTTCTTGGCCAACCATGATGACAGCCGGGCCCTCTATGCCATCCCAGGTGAGTAGTTAGCATCTGCATGGTACCTGTCGAGAAGGGGTCTACTGTGTCTCCGGGAGAGGATCCTGACGTCCTGCCATCTGTTGGGAGGGATTGTGATGTTGACAGGTGTAGCGCCAGGGTTATCCCCCACTGGGAGCAGGCCAAGAAATGTTTCTTTTTAGCCCCATTTCCCTCTTCTCCTGTGTGAGTTTCACTGTGTCTTTGCCTCTCTGTGCCAGGCCTGGACTATGTCAGCCATGAAGACATCCTCCCCTACACCTCCACTGATCAGGTTCCCATCCAACATGAGCTCTTTGAAAGATTTCTTCTGTATGACCAGACAAAAGGTAATCTCTTTTAAGAAGGAAAGCTGGGGCTGGGCGTGGTGGCTCACACCTATAATCCTAGCACTCTGGGAGGCTGAGGCGGGAGGATCACTCGAGGTCAGGAGTTCGAGACCAGCCTGAGCAAGAGTGAGACCCCGGTCTCTACTAAAAATAGAAAGAAATTATCTGGCCAACTAAAATATATATATAGAAAAAATTAGCCGGGCATGGTGGCGCATGCCTGTAGTCCCAGCTACTCGGGAGGCTGAGGCAGTAGGATCCCTTGAGCCCAGGAGTTTGAGGTTGCTGTGAGCTAGGCTGACGCCATGGCACTCTAGTCCGGGCAACAGAGTGAGACTGTGTCTCAAAAAAAAAAAAAAAAGAAAGAAAAGAAGGGAAGCTGGAATGGAAGGGCCCTTTCTTCAAAGAGAATATCATAGAAATAATTCCAAAGCTCTATTTCCACATCCCTTTTCAACCTCCCATTAAGCCGTCAGGTGGATGGCTATTATCTCCTTACAGATATGGAAACTGAGGCTCAGGGATGATGAGAAGTTACTTAAGGTTGTTGGTAGCAGAGCGAGTCTGGAAACCAGGGCTCTTAACTCCTGGACCAATTCTCTTTTCATGATTATCACACTGCTCGTGCCTCCTCAGGCCTTACTCTTGGCAGCATTTCTGTGCCTTTTTCCAGCCTGTACTTGTATTTTACGTGTGGGCGTCCTATTCACCTGGGCCACCACTGGGAAGGGTTTTCTAGGAAGGGCAGCTGGAGAGTGGGTACAACGCCCTGCACTCCGGCCTGGACTGATCAGTTGTCTCTTGCCCTAGCACCCCCTTTTGTGGCTCGGGAGACACTACGGGCCTGGCAAGAGAAGAATCATCCCTGGCTAGAGCTCTCTGATGTCCACCGGGAAACGACTGAGAACATCCGTGTCACTGTCATCCCCTTCTACATGGGCATGAGGGTATGTGCCCAGCCTGGGCCCCTTCCCACAGGGCTAGGCCTCAGTTTCTGTGTGCTGTTTCCAGCGTGACTGCTGGGAGAGGGAGGGTTCTAAGTTTAAACCTTGTCCCTGTGGTTCTGCTCCTAAGAGCTGCATGTGTTGGGTGGTGTTGAGTAGCCTCTTGGCAATGGCTGACACCAAGACCTACAGCAAGGAAACCCACAGTCCCAGGAAGGAGTCCTCTGTGCTGAGTCTTCCTTCTTCCCTGTGGTTCAAAGGGAGCCATGTTTATGAAGAATATACACACACTTGTTTAATCACTGGAGGCTGACCTTCACACTTTGTACATTAGTCAAATGTTTATTGAGTTGTTTCTTGCCTGGCTGTAAGCTAGGTCCTGGGGATGCAAATATAAATGAAGCACTGTCCCTGCCTTCCAGGAGCTCATGGTAGTCAGGGAGGCCAAGATAAAGTATTGCTGGAAAGGGGGGCGAGGGGAGGACGGGGGAGGACAGGTGGGGCTGGTGAGGAGGGTGGTGAGAAAGGTCAGAGCCCCTGTAGCTGATTTTTTGGGCATCCACCTCTGCTGGCGATCTGACAGGATGAGAAGAAGGGAACGGACATGCAGCCTGCCCCGCTGTGGGCTTGTGGGCCACAGCTCAGTCATCATCCTCGTCCCACAGATACTCTGTCTCTGCAACCTTCCTGGAATACGTCTACTCCATTGGAGAGATGTTGATTGGAACAGACTTGGTCTTGCCCTCTGGGACTTAAATCTTTGTTTTTTCCCCAGGAAGCCCAGAATTCCCATGTCTACTGGGTGAGTGTCTCCCTCAGGGGAGAGGGGAGGGAGCTCAGGAGGTGTGCCTGGGGGTCAGGCTGGAGGTGAGGGAGCTTACCTGCTGGTGGGGGTGGAGCCTGTGCAGTGTGGGTGTCCGCCTTTGGTGCCTTTCCCTCTGCACAGAGTTCTGGGTGGCTGGCCCAAGGTCTGTTCTTTCCTAAATACAACTCTCTCCCCCACACCACCACAGTGGCGCTACTGTATCCGCTTGGAGAACCTCGACAGTGACGTGGTACAGCTCCGGGAGCGGCACTGGAGGATATTCAGTCTCTCTGGCACCTTGGAGACAGTGCGAGGCCGAGGGGTGGTGGGCAGGGTAAGCATCACTGGGCCACTAATGCCCGGTTTCTGGTCCTGCCCAGCAGGCCTGGGGGCTTGGCACATGCTTTCCTCTTCTAGTGTGACTACAGACAGAGGCTCACTCTGTGAACACATTGGGTGGCTTTGGATTAGAGATCCTACAACAACCCATTTCACAGATGAAGAGAATGAGACTGAGAAGTTAAATACTAACATGTGGTCCCACAGCTAGTATTGGCAGGACCTGGATTTAAACCCTAGTGAGTCTGAGGTCCAAGTTTTTGTAGGGTTTGTTGACTGGCATAATGTCTTAAAAACCTGAATTTGAGTGCCCTTAGGTGGGGCATGCATCTCCCCCTACTTCCCATGGTCTTGCCTCGGGCTCATTTTACACGTGTACACCCTTTGCTCTGCCTGAAGAGCTTTTACATTCCCTGCCTACCCCACGCTGCCTCCTGAGAACTAAAGTCACAAGTAGTACTGGCGCCTCAGGCCACATTCAGCAAGCATTTGTCCAAGTCAGCAGGGACTTGGGGAAGCAGGGTGGCCAAGTAGTAACAGTGCTTTGGAATTAGGTAGTCTGGCTTCAAATTCCAGATGTGTTATAATTGCATAAGTTTGGGCAAGTTATTTAACCAAAATCTCAGTTTCTTACTGCTAAAATGAGCACACCTATTACCTTATGATGGCTAGGAGAATGAAATCAGCAAAGGTTTGCAGTGTACCTGCCACGGTGCCTGGCACTTAGCACTTGTGAATGGACGCCGTGAAGGGTATTTATGGAGTACGCCCTGTGTCCAGCATCTTTGTGTGGTGCCCTCAGACATTCGGTCTGAGATTCTTTCCCAGTCAGGATGAAGGGCCCACGCCCATGGCCACGCTGTGGGCAGAGGTACTGGCAGGCAGTTGTGGCAGTGCCTGCCGCGTGGTGACTAGGGTAGGGGGCAGCCAGTCCTGATGAACTGGCAGGCAGCATGTGGCCCCAGGTTGCAGGGAACATGTCCCCAAGGCTTGGCCTGACCCATTTTGCCTGAATCCTTACAGGAACCCGTATTATCCAAGGAGCAGCCCGCGTTCCAGTACAGCAGCCACGTCTCCCTGCAGGCTTCTAGTGGGCACATGTGGTAAGTGAGCGTGTGCTGTGGCAGGGGCCACTTGATTCCACAGACACAGGCTGCAGGGCAAAAAAGTGAGAGCTCATAGCAAGCGCACAGGTGGCAGTTAACGCTGGGCCTAGTTAAGTCCTGAGATGGAGCCTTATCTGCTATTCGTTGTGTGGGGCTTGTCTGACTTTTTATTACTGCCTTTTCCCCAGTTCCCTGTGATTTGTGGAATGAAGACTTAGGCCAGAGGTCTGGTGATTTGATGCTGCAGAGTTGCTCATGTGGTTGGGGTTATTTCCCTGGTATTTCCCTCTTTAACCTGAAAGTATAGTTGGGTAGCTTAGCAGTGTGCATCTAATCTAAGGGCCAGAGTCTGGACAGCTGTTTCTTCATGTGGGGCCAAGACGGGCTCTTGGGTCTCTGGACCAGTCATCACATCATGAGCTCGACAGAAGAGAGCCCGGGCCGGCCTCGTCCTCTGTGGCTCTGGAGCTGTCGGCATGGGGCCGTCCAGATCCTCAGGAGGGCTCAGCCCTGACTCCCTCTAAACTAGCTTCTCTGACCCACAGGGGCACGTTCCGCTTTGAGAGACCTGATGGCTCCCACTTTGATGTCCGGATCCCTCCCTTCTCCCTGGAAAGCAATAAGGATGAGAAGACACCACCCTCAGGCCTTCACTGGTAGGCCAGCTGAGGCCCTGAGTGCCCAGGCCTGGCCCCACAAAGAACAGCTGTCATCCCACAATTGCTGCAGAACTCTTCTCCCCTCCTCACGAGCCACAGTGGCTCTCGTAATTTGATTTTGGGGTCCTTTTTCGGGGGAGGGGTGGTATAACTGTTTTCTTCAGAAGACCCATGTAGGACTCCTCCAAGGCTGGCCGCCTCATAAGTGCTGCCTACACCGTGTTCCAGTAAACCTTTCACCAAGGAACTGTGTTCAGCTGTCACAGGTCTGGAGGATCTTGGCCTGTCACACAAGTTGTCTGGAATGTGAGGTTTGGTCAATAAACCTGTGCACGCTTGGCCACGCTCGCCATTTCTGCCCGAGTCGTAGGCTGTGTTTCTGATCCAGTGGGGCCCCTTGATTGCTCTCTGTGCTGCTTTTCCAGAGAGCTGCCCCTCTGCTAGGATGTGTGCCTGTTTCCCTCAGCTTGGATGCTGGCTGGACACCTCCCAGGGTCACTGTGCCTCTGAGCCGGTGGGTGACACTCGACTGGACTCTCGTGTCTCTCTTTTACCTTCTGCCAAGTGCAGTGTCAGCATCAGAGTGGCCTGGCTCTTAGTACTGACCAGCCATTGTCATCTTTGGCCTCGCCGGGCCTGGGAGAGGAGTGAAGCAAGCCAGCTGGGTTTCCTGGAGCAATGGGCTTGCCAGCCACAAGTCTGTCGAGCATCCAGACCACAAATGCAGGAATTCAGCCGAGGAGCAGCTTTAGGTATGGACAGTGACTAAGCCAAGCTACTCCTGAGCTGCTCAGATATCTAAGAGCCAGAAATGAACTGTGCTGCATTTTGCTCTAATTCTTAGGATTCTTTCTCCCCGGCCACTGCAGTGATTGCTAGAGGTCATTTTATTCTTGAATTAGTATTCAATCTTAGTTCCAGCCCTTGTTAGTGTTGTCCTTCATCGTCCACCAGGGGGAGCTTGAGTTGCAGGGCAAGGTCGCATGACCGAGCTGGAACACAAGGTCAGGCGGTGGACAGAAAGAAGCACAGGACAGGAACTGAGCCGGTAGCAGCGAGCTGGCCAAGCCCTACTCACAGTAAACATGGATCTGTGCCACTGCAGTGTAACAATTTTATTAGAAATTAGTGTTTACTTCCAGCACTTACGCTGAGCCACAAAATATCGCAGTTACGTGATAAAGGAAAAATTCTCATGCCCAGGACCGGTGCCATCCTTCAGGCCGACCGCGGTCACATACCAGATTCAATAAAACCCAACACCAGTCTGTGCTGTTGACACCAGGCTTCCAGTTTTCTCAGAAACTGATAAGAAGGTCTGACCTTTACTTCCCCCCGGGCTGCCTGACTTTGAAAAATTCACACAGCCAACAGCTGCTTTCTGAATGGGGCCGAGAAACTTTCAAAGAAAATTCCCCCAAACCTTTAAGCCACAAAGTCTGATTAGAGAAGCCAAGATCACTTCAGTGAGTTCAGTATTAGTAGTTTCCTCAAGACCAAGGAGATATTTTCAGTCAGGGAAGATAAATGCCCAGTCCCAGACGCCTGCGCTTTCTCAGGAAGACAGATCTGAATGGCAAAGCAGTAAGTAGGGGCCGGTGGGGGGAGGTCAAAGGGCAAGCATGAAAATACCTCAGTGGGGAGCTGGGAATTTCAGTATTAAAGGGCTTCACGAGGGCAGCTGAGCAAACAGGCCAGTGACCTCAGGCTGAAGCATTCCAGTCTCTGTGGGAAAACCACAAAGCCCAAGCCTGACTTGGCCAGATAAATGGATTTGTCTTCACCTTGTTACTCCAGTGAGGGCTGGAAGAACTAGTAGCTCATCACCAAGGTACCTGACCTGAGAGTCTTAGAGCTATGCATACATTCAAGACTGTGACTAACATGTAAAATGCCTGATTAAAGTCACATGTCCCCTGCGATCCTGTCACTTCAGGTCCTTGTGGAGTGTCTAACCCTGGGCCTGGCACTTGTCCATAGACTCTGTGGGGTCAGCCGTGAGCGGCCGCTTAGCTATCATAGGAGTCATCAAGAGGGATGAACTTGATAACCTACATCCCTTCCCGAGAGAGTGGATAGTGTCCGTGGTTGTGCTGCTTTGTTGGACTGGCAGGACAGCCCCTCCCTGATGGCATTCCTTTGGAAAGAATTCAGATAAGCTGCTTCCCAAGGGCCAAGCCAAGCAAAAGAAGGGAATGAAAATCAAAGCCCAAAAGAGGAGCTCACCCCGGCTGATGCCTGGCATCTCCACGGCTAAGCTACCCAAAGGAATGGAGGCCTTCTAGGGGCTCGGGTTGCTCCCATCATCCTGTGTTCAGAGACACCACTGGGCACAACCACCAACCCCCGCCAGGACGCAAAGCAACAGCATGGATAGAGCCAGGTGGGAGATACATGGCCGAGCACATGCCACCTCTTCACAGGAGCTGCTGGGAGCACAGGACTCCGAGTTCACTGTCCTCGGCTGATGGTCACGCCAGGCGGCACTACATAGTGCCTGTGGGGTCCACAGCCTAACCCTTGGCTCGTGTTTCTGGTGTGAAGTAGCTCCTGTAGCCTGTGACAGCTCTTGGGCTTTATAGTGCGTAAGGACGACGTGCCTCAGAGCCAAGGGCACTCAAAGATGAGAGAAGCAAAGAAGCAATCATGTTAGACCCTAGGAGCCCGTTACGTGACTCTAAGATGTAGGGGTAAAATGTCTTTTCTCACAGGGACCCTATTAGGACCACAAGTCCCAACTTATGCATCCTCCCTTCCTCAGTGCTCTGTGGGCTGGCTCTGTGGCCCGGCTGCCAAAGCCAAGGCCGGTCTGTATTTTTATTGCTTCATCTTTATCCCCTCCCTCAGACTGGACCAAGGGATTAGGGTCAGAAAAGACGTGGGTCGGGGCGGAATACAAATCTCCTGAATAACAGTACAAAGTGCTTTAAAGACAGATCCCAAAGGCATGGAGAAGGCCAAGGGTTCTGTCATACGCAGGGTCTTGGCACCCTGGAGGGCAACCGAAATGCCCAATCCCCTCATCATTAGACTTAAAACTATTTGTTTCCTAGATTATTTTAAAAAACCCAACTCGTCAAGCATGTGCTTAAAAAAGCAGCCCTACCTTCTGTTAAAAACAGCACCAGCAGCCGCCCTTTCCCTGAACGAACCCGTTGACCACGGGCCTCAGCTGAGGCCTCAGGGGTAGCAGCCCTTTGGCAGAGGAAGGGGGCGCTCAGCAAAGGGCCTGGGGGAATGTTCTTAGCAGAACTCGCCCCAGAGCAGAGGCGGCTCCCCGTCAGGCAGGAAGGGAGATGCTGAGCAAGTGGGACAGGGCTCAGTCATCTGGAAGTGCCCGGAGGTAGGGCAGAGGAATGTGGTCCCTCCCCTGCCCAGGCCTCTGACCTCCCAGCAGGGCCTGTCATGCCTCTGGGTGCTGGAGCAGAGACCCAGCTAGCAGCAGCACAGGGTGGCCAGTGGGTGGGCTTCCACAGGACGGGAGATGGGGCCTCCTGTGCCCCGACTCCCTGAGGGTCTCGTCAGTCGCGATGGGTAGACTGGTGGCCGAGCTGCCGGTCGTCGTAAGTGCTATAGCGCTTGACGTGGATGCGGCGGACCCTGTCCCGCAGTTCAAAGGTCTCCTCATCTTCACTGGGGGAGGCCTGGCTGCGGCTACGGCTTGTGGCCTCCAACAAGGAGTTGTCAGGGACGCGGGGAGTCTCGTACAGTAGGACATTGAGTGTTTCCTCATAGATTCGGGCCTCTGGGAACTCCACCTGGGGTGAGGGGCACAAGAGGACAGAGTGAGGTTTCATCCCAGAGAGGGAGCAGCATGTCAGAGTTCTTGGCCCTGTGCTGGCTCCACAAGCTTCCTGACTGTCACAAGAGAGCCTGTCTTGAAGGAGGTGTCGAGGGGAGGTACTCTACGGACGTAAGGACACAGAAGACAAGCCCCTCTCCTCCCCACAGCCCGAGACAGATGGGCCAGCAGGCAAAGGGGGCGGCTATGGCCTTGTGTCCAGGCCTAGGTCTAAACACAGCTCCACCGCTCCTAGCTGTGGGGCCTCCGGCTTAACCTTTCTGGGCTGCAGTTTCCATATGTGTAAAATGACGGTTCATGTCTACCTCTCAGAGTTGTCAACATTACAAGAAAGATGTAAATCGCTTAGCAGAAAGCCTGACACAGTACACAACCAAATACGTGACTGAAAGGAGCCGGCTGCTCTGAGAGGTCCTATTGCTTCTTTCTGCGTGCCTGACCCAGGGCCCTGCCCTCACGACAGTCTGCAGGAAAGAGAAAAGGGGTGGCGATCGAGGCACCTGCATTCTAGCCCAACCTGCGACCCAGCGTCTGCTCCCTCACCTGTCAAATGGGCAGAATGGCTCCAGCCCTGCCTGTCTCACCGGTGTGGAGTGAGGGGTCAAGCTCATGAAAGAGAAAACACTTAGGAAGGTGACAGCTGCTGCTGCCACGTCCACGGCTTAACCCGCCACCCCAGAGACCCACCCCAGAATCCCTTCTTCACCGATATGTTCCGGAGCCTCCTCCCCACCACCACCAAAAATGGCAGGAGGAAGCAGGGCCACCTGTAAGCTGTCCTTTCCCAACCGGCAGCTGATCTCCCAGCCAAGGCACTTCAGTAGTCCGGGCCCAAGGAGGTGTTCAACGAGCCTGGCTACAGCCACGTGACTCCCCCCATGAGCTGCCGTCCCACCCCAGCAGAGCCCTGCTGTCTCCGGGACACACACTCGTGGGAGGAAGCCACTCTCTGGGGAGGACACCTTCTGTTGCAGCCCGGGAGAACAAGGTAGCTGAGATTCTGTTAACTCTCACCTCACCTACCAGATGCCTCATGTGTGCCGGGTAGTGGTTAAGTTGATTGACCAGAACACCTAACTGGTGGGGGCCAGAGAGGACATCTGAACAGCAATCCGTCTACCCCCGAAGCCCGAGCTATTTCCACTGCGCCACACTGCTTCTCCTAAGAGCGCTCTCATTTTTATAATATCTCCGTTAAGTTCATACTGTCATTCCCATGTCTGTGAATGAGGAAACTGAGGGCCAGGCGGTTTAAATGGCTTAGCCAAAGTTAGAAAACTATCAAGTGGTGGAACCAGAATTCAGACCCGAACCAGGCCTTCCCCCAACACCAGGCTGTTCCCTGCTGGTCAATGGCCCCTGCTCTCCAGCTGCCAGGAACAAATGGTTTCTGTCCATTCCCCAAGCTCCCTGTTCTGGCTTGGTCCTTGCCTAGCACCCTCCCGGCACGTCTGGAAAAGAGCCAGACACACGCCCCTTTTGCTTCTTGTGGGGAAAGGCTCCACCGAGGCCGCACTGGGCCTGCCCTGACCACTTGTGCTGCAGCTGTGTGTCCTCCCCACCCACGCAGAGGGCGGCCCCCGCACCTTGGTCTGCTTCTTCTCCGTGGCATACACGATGGAAGTGCAGCACACCTCTGCCAGCTTCCGGCCCTGGCCGTAGAAGGACCAGCAGCAGATCTCATCGCCGATGACGTCCTTGATGAAGAGCACGCGGCCATTGAAGCGCAAGGAGAGCTTGTCAAACAGCTCGATGTTCTTCAGCAGGTGGTCGTCAGAGTTGCTGAAAAACCCACAAGGGCCAGCAGGCCTGGGAATGAGGTTCCAGCACCACGGAGGATGCTAGAGCCAGCTGGGCCTTCCCCTCCCCTGTCCTGCTGCAGTGAACACAGGATGCCAGGGGGCCAGGAAGAGAAAGGGTCACGGGGCACCCGCTGGGTTTGGGGGACTGTGAGGAAAAGGAATTGAGGAAAGGTGGTCTCCTTGCACTAAGCCCAGAAGGAAGGAGGCACGCTGCTATTTCAACGGGAGGTGTTCCTTCCCTTGCTGTGGGGGTGACAGTAGCAACCTGCCTGTCCACCGGGAGTCACGGGGAGGTTTGGGACTCTGAGCCTGCTGCCACCTGCCTATACTTAGCTGTGGCCTGTTGAGAGGACACGAGGCATCGGTGGGTGAGGGGAACATCAGCCCAGTGTGCAGTACACAGGCTGGCTTAGGACTCCAGCCCCCACTCCCCACCCCCTTCCCAGTGTCCCTCCTCTGCTCGGTAAGACAATGAGCGTGAAACCACCTGGCGCTGCCTGACAGGACACGTGTAAAGGGTGCATTTCACACTCGATCATTTCCATCCTGGCCAGGACCCTGCGCCAAGTTCCAACCGCCTCCACCCCAATTTCCCTTCTACTCTGTTCTTCCCTCTTAGCACGGCTGGTTCTGAGACCCAGACCCGTGCTGGGAGCGCAGGTGGCTTCCCTTGGGTCTGCCGCCCAGTGTCCGCTCTGGCTGCTCAACCCTTTCAGCTGCTCCTGCAGCCCTTCCCCGGGTCCCCCAACAGACGCGCACCCTACCTGGTGTAGGAATACTTGTTGTTGCTTCTGTTGTACAGCAGCTTCACCACAGGCTGCGAGGGACGAGAGAGTGAGTGTGGGGCTGGGGACTGGCGTGCCCTGCCCGTAGCCCCCAGAGGTCCCAGTACCTTGGTGGAGGATTCGATGAGCCTCTCCTCCTCCTTCAGGGATGTGATGACGGGGATGTTGCACACAGGCTGGTAGGAGTCCTTCTTGTCCTGGGAGACACACACAGCAGAGAACCTTCTATGGGTTCTTCTGTTTGCTGGGCTCAGCCAGGTACCCCTGGAGCCCCTCTGCCATGGCCACTCGGTGCTTGGTGAGGAGGCATCAGACAGAGGTCATGAGGCCCCTGGCAACAGAAACTGCCAGTGGGCAGGCAGACCCCCATTTCCAGAAAACCTAGGATCCATATCCCTAGGCACACAGACTAGAAGCAGGGCCCACGCACACTGCTGAGGGTGGATACCCGGCTGCCAGTTTGCTGGGCTGGGTGGCATCTCCCTCAATCTAACTAGGATTGGACTCATCCACCCCACCTCCCACGCAGCCTGCCAGGAACCAGACCTTCACGTCGCAGGAGAAGGGGGTGACTCTCGACCTCACCAACCCACGCCAACTCCACCCACGCACCTGCAGAGCCGCCTGGCACATGTTCACCAGCCCCTGAATGAGGTAATACTTTGCTTCTGCCATCAATTCCTTGATTTCTTGCCGGTTTTGAGGGAGAGTGATGGTGTCATCTCGGAGGTAATTCAAGATGGTGCCAAAGTGCTTTCCACATCGGTCTATGAGGATCCAGCCTGGGGATTCAAATGGGCCCCACAGGGTTACTCTTTGCTCCCAGGTACCCAGGAGCAAGCAAAGGCCACCGACAAGCTGGGTGGTGGGTGGCAAGGAAAGGCGCTCCACGAGCAGAGAGCCCACGGCACAGGGTGACAAGAGTGAGGATGAAGTTCTAGCTCTCAGGTCCCCGGCTGCTCTTCACCCGTCCTCCCTAAAGCCAAGAACTGGCACATCCTATGGGAGATACAGGCCCTCCAGGCCCCGCGGAGGCCACAGAGGCCCAGCCCTGGCAACACGAAACCACCAGCCACTGCCAGCCTTCTGCCCACTGCCCAGGCTTACAGCGACGGTTCTTAACAGAATCCTGTCCTGTTTGAATATTTAAAAAGTACAGATCTTCTCCCTGGAAAATGCATACACGTATAATATTCTATGTACAATTTCAAAGACTTCTGAAGCTCTCCTAAGGATTCCAGGAAGCTGTCCTATACTAGGTGAAGAGGAAAAACGAATCTAAATTCTAGATCTCCCAGGCTTAAGCCCTGCCCTGAAGTCATTTCCTGAGGAATCCCTCCTTCCCTCCCCACCCTGCCCCATAAGTCCTGATGCCTCACCTTCTTTGTCGGTTAGCACCTCCATGCGCCCGCTGAACATGGCCTTGAGCATGGTGTCATGGCGGGTTAGTGCCCGCACGGTGGTGTAGTACAGGGAGCCACCCACGTTGAGCTGGACGTACTTGTTGCCTAGCCCTCCTCCCTTGAAGCCACTTAGCTTGGGCTTGGCCCCCGAGGCCGGGCACAGACAGGTATCCCCCGACATCTCCCGCTGCAAGTAGATGACCACACGGCAAGAGGTGGGCTTGGAAGGCTCCGCCGTGGTGGAAGGGCTCACGAGTGAGTGGCCAGGGGAGGCCAGAGCCTCATACTCTCAGTGCTGTGAGCAGGAGAGGGGAGTGAACGTGGAAGTCAGTAGATAGAACCCTCAAACCAGGAGGGACGACAGTAGGAACACGACCAAAGTCTTTCTCTCCCTCGGAAGCCCAACCACTCCCTGGCAAAGGCCAAGTCCCCAGGCAAAGTGAGAAGGGATTTCTTGCTGTCTTTATTGTCCCAGGAATCAGGACTGGGAGCAGAGTCTCCCAGGGCCCTGCCCTGGTCACCGCACCAGGCTCCCTGAGACTCAGCTCCACCTGGGCTGGCCAGGGAGACAAGCAAACTGGGGGAACTAACTAGTCAGAGAGGGCCTGAGGAATGGATCACCCTGAGGGGACCAGTCAGATTACAGTTATTTTCTTGTCAAGGGTCTCAGGATCCCAGACTCCCAGCCAAGCCTACTGGGAATCCTGCCAGCCTAGGAGTTTCCCAGGAGCCAGAGGGACAGGATGCACTTCCTTCCTTTCTGCAGATTCCAGACTCAGGAGCAGCCTGCGCCAGTGCTCACTCTGGGTACAGTCAAGAGTCTGGCTTCAGAAGGAAAGTAAAAGCAGCTTCAGGAGAGAATGCAGTGAGCCGGGTTGGAGCAAGCTGGCTGGTGTTCTTGGCAGAGGTTACCTGGGCTCAGTTGGAGCTTCCTGACCTGCCCCTTTCTTGGCACCAGCCTTGCCCCAAGTTCCTAAAATTGTCACTATTTTTTAGGGTAGAATAACTACAGGATGGCTATTTTTGTTTCTTCTTCCTAAGAGGGAGCCTAGCCCTATCTCTTCTCTTCCCTCCTAAGAAGAAAGGAAGGAAGGACTAGAAAAGACCAGATGATAAATCTAAAAACAATGAAGTGAGCTGGGCGCATGCCTATAGTCCCCAGCTACTCAGGAGGCTGAGGAGGGAGGATCGCTTCAGCTCAGGCGTTCAAGACCAGCCTGGGCAACATGGCAAGACCCCATCTCTAAAAAATAAAAACAAGGTAAAATAAAACAATGAAGGTGGAAACTAAAACACTAACAGGACTTGACAGGAGAGAGGAGAGAGGAAACAAAGGAGAGCAAAGCCAGGCCATTTCTCATGATTTAGATTCTGTATTATGTTTTTGGCTTTCTAAAGAATCACTAAAATTCATTCACTGAAGAAGAGGCATAATAGCTAACATTCATTGCATATTTACTATGTGCTGGGTACTGTTCTTGGCATTTGATATATATTAGCTCATTTAATTCATTCAGCAAGAAAACTATTGAGTGCCTACTATGCTAAGCAGTAGGGAATGATGAAAAGATATTGTCCTAGCCCTCAAGGAGTTCCAAGAAGCATCATAATACAAACGAGAATTTTTTCAAAAAAGTTAGCATTTATTGTGCCCCTGATATGTGCCAGGCACTAGGAATACATAAGAGAACAAATACAGAAGAGTCTTGTCCTCATGAAGCTTCCATTTTAGTGGAAGGACACAGACTATAAACCAGGAAATGAATAAATAAGCAGACAATTCCAGAAGATAATAAAATGCAATGAAGATAATTAAATAGTGATAAGAGGATGATTAGGGAGAGGCACTAATTTAGACAGAAGGACAGGGAAAGCCTCTTTGGGAAGGTGACATTTCAGCTCAGGTCTCAAAAGAGCATGCTAAAAAGATGAAAGAGTGAGTGCAAAGTTCCTGCTAGAAACAAGTTTTAGGAACAGAAATAAGGTCATAATGTCTGGTGCACTGAAAGCAGGGGGAAGTTGCTTTCATATAAAGTCAGGGCAGGCAGGTGCTAATTGATATTAGAGAGTTTAGATTTTATACTAATTACAATATAGTATAGGAATCAATTGGAAGGTTTTAAGCAAGGGAGTTTTATGATCTGATTTATTTATAGCATATATATATATATATATATATTTTTTTTTTTTTTTCTCTCTTTCTCTCTTTTGCTACGTTGCCCAGACTGGGCTCAAGTAATCCTCCTGCCTCTGCCTCCCAGAGGCAGAGTATGGATGATGGAGTATGGATGAGCTGAGCCCTCACCAGGAGACGGCCCAATGAGTAAGAAATACTAGAATGGTATGAGATCACCTTGCTTTTTTTTTTTTTTTTTTTTTGAGACAGAGTCTCGCTCTGTTGCCTGGGCTAGAGTGAGTGCCGTGGCGTCAGCCTAGCTCACAGCAACCTCAAACTCCTGGACTTAAGCGATCCTACTGCCTCAGCCTCCCGAGTAGCTGGGACTACAGGCATGCGCCACCATGCCCAGCTAATTTTTTCTATATATACATTTTTAGCTGTCCATATAATTTCTTTCTATTTTTAGTAGAGACGGGGTCTCGCTCTTGCTCAGGCTGGTCTCGAACTCCTGAGCTCAAACAATCCGCCCGCCTCGGCCTCCCAAGTGCTAGGATTACAGGCGTGAGCCACCGCGCCCGGCCCACCTTGCCTTTTATCCGCCCACTCCAAAGGAATAAATCCACCCTTTAACAGGTTTTAGCAAGTTCCTCATGTATTTTGTGTCTAGCTCCAATTTTCCCAGGATCAAAGAAAGCACACATACAAGTTCCCCACAGCAAAGGAACTCAGAGGCCAGGCTTGCAGAGAGAGGAAGACAAATCCAGAACTAATCCCTTCCTTTCCTACAAAGCAGTTGCTTTGAGCCCCTGGATGACGTCAGCTCAGATTCCGTCCAGACCAATGGGTTCCAAGAATCCTACAGCAGGTGACGCCCCAGAAAGTAATTCCAGTGAGAATGAAGTTTCCACTGATAGCGCTCTTCCTTCCGGACTTTGTGTGTGGATTTCTGGGGATGCCTGAGGCTAGGGGCGGATCCATGTCTCACACGGCGAAGCTAATGGGAACCCAAGCAGAACAAAGGGCAAACCACTGCAGCAGTGGAAAGGGGTGGGGTCTTAAAGGAAGAAGGACCCAGCAATCTCTCAGGCACCGGGGACAGCGGGCGTAAAGCTGATCTGGGCTAGAGTGGGCGGATCTAGCAGAAATCCTAGGTTTACAGGTAAGGCTTCATCCAAAGGGTCCTGGGGAAATTTAGCGACACCCAGCCTCTCTTGTGGCCAGTCCTCCCAGCCCGGGCCACTCCTCACTGCCGAAAAACCCAGACCGGTTCTCACACCCACCCCCAGTGGAGAATTTGAGCTCTCCATCTTCCCTATCCCGTCCCACGCCTTTTCCCAGGACCCGGCAGGGCTCGCTTTGCTGCAGCCGGTGCCTGTCCATCCCGTCCCTTAGGGCATCGGCAGGCCCGGCTCTCACCGTCCCCGGGGGCGCCTCTCCTCTCAGCTGGGTGGCGAGCGGACTCCGTGCAGCCCCTAGCCTGTGACTGCCTGCCCGCCAGCAATCCCGGGCTGTGAGCTCACATCCTGCGCCCGCCGACTCCGCCCGGAGCCGCGTGCGGCCCGGCCCAGCCGGCCAGGGAGCCGGAGACTACAAGGCCCGGCATGCACAGCGCCCTGCGGGAGGCGGGGGGAGGCCGAATCCCCCGAGACTCTTCCGCCGCGAGAGCGCAGCTACTTCCGGCAGCCTTGCTGGCGCAAAGGCCTCTGGGTCTTGTGGACAGCCATCGTTCCTCTTCGGGCCTGTGTTTCCCAGCCGACTGTGGAATGTTAGTGCTTCCGGTGTCAGATAGTGACGTTATGGGTGAACTGGCTCTGTAGCCGTGGCAGCGGCCGAGGCGGGCTGGCCAGGGACCAGCTACCACTGACCGGAGTGAAGCTACCTGCAGACATCAGCCTGGGCCACAGTGTGCCACCGCTACCGGGCCGGGCAGGTAGGCTGTGGCTTCGGGTCGGGGGTCGCAGGCGGACCCGGGGCGGAACCTGACTGGCCCGCGCCCTGAGGAAAGGCAGTCCCAGGCCGAAAGAGACGTGGGAATTCCGCCCGACTCTTAGGGGAGCGCTTTTGCGCCCAGCTTAGGCCTGGAGTTTGGCGCGTGGATGCTTGCAACGATCTTACGGGGAAACCGCGGCTCGAATAAGTTCCAGGAATTTACATAGTAAAGGCAGAGCCAGCTCCATCATCCAGGCCTTCCTGACTTTCTGCCCAGGGCCCCTTCTACACCCTCGTAGCAGTGCCTAGCAGGGGGCGGAGAGAGCCGGCACACAGAGACCACCCTCATCCTCAGGGAGCTCAGTCCCCCCTCTTGTGCTGGGTGTTGCTCAGATGCTCATACACGCGTGTGGTGGGAGCGGTAGAGAATGTAATAGTCAGCTGTGCCCCCTCTCCCTACGCCCCTTCCATCTTATCTCATTATTAAACTGTCTCTAATCAGTCGGCCCAAGCCAGATTCTTGGGAATCATGCCTCTCTGTTTCACTCATCCCCAAACCCCCTCATTCAATCAATCCATTACTAAATGCTGTGAAGTCGACCTACAAAACATCTCAACTCAGAACACTTGTCTTGAGCTGCAAGCCTTGATTGCTGTAATAGCCTCCTGTCTGTTTCCACAGTCATTCATTCCACAAACATTTACTGAGTTCCCGATGTGTGCGGGTACCATGCTAGGTGCTAGGGTTACAGTGATGAACAAGGTAGGTGTTGCCCTGCCCTTTTGCTCTGTCCAGTCTGTTGTCCACGCTAAGCCAGATGGAACTTTCTAAATCTGATTATGTCACTGCTGAGAACCCACTGGCTGCCCATTACCCTTATGATAAAATTCAAGCTCATTATTGCAGCTTTCAGAGCCCTCCACACTCCGGCTCTAGCCTACCTATCTAGCCTCATCCTGTTCCCTTCTCCCTCTGTCACTGTATCACACTAGCCTTTCTGTTCTTGGAGTGCATCAGATTTCTTAATTGCCTCAGGATTTCACATATGCTTTTCCTTCTGCCAGAGTGCCTTGCTTCCTCCACTTGAAAAACTTTTGGACATCCTTTAGGTCTCGACAGTTTAAGTATTACTTTTTCAGAAAGACGTTGATATTCCATACCCCCTCTCATGAATTATGTTCTCTTGCTGCACTTCACATGGCACCATGTGCTTTTCTTTATACTGTTATCACAATTTGTGATCATTTGTTTACTGTTCAGAGGCATTTTCTTCACTACTCTATCCCCAGAGTAGGGACTCAGTAGACCTTTCTGAATAAATGCATGCTGTCAGGGAAGGGAGTGGAAGCTGAAGCAGATGTTTGTTTCCTCATTTGTTATTTGAATCTTTCCGGAGCAGCTGATCTGATTAATTACCTGGTAGCTGTTAAATACACTATTTGTGTAACTCACCTGATAGCTGTTAAATACACTATTTGTGCAACTCACCTGATAGCTGTTAAATACACTATTTGTGTAACTAGAACCAGCAGGAAGACAGATCTTTTTTTTTTTTTTTTGGTCTCACTCTGGCACCTGGGCTAGAGTGCCGTGGTGTTATAGCTCACTGCAGCCTCAAACTCCTGGGCTCCAGTGATCCTCCTGCCTCAGGCCCCCGAATAGCTGGGACTACAGGCACTCATCACCACGCCTGGCTAATTTTTCTAGTTTTTGTAGAGATGGGGTGTCACTCTTGCGCAGGCTGGTCTTGAACTCCTGAGCTCAAGCAATCCTCCTGTCTCGGCCACCCAGAGTGCTAGGGTTACAGGTATGAGCCACCACGCCTGGCCATGATCTCTGTTTTTAATTTTTTGTGTTATGTTCTTTTCACAGAACGAGGGCATTTTCAGTATTTCCATCTGAGAATTGAGGCATCCTTTGGACTAGGAGTGCAGGGTGGCCCGGAAAGGGAGAAGATATCTTTGTTGGTTCTCTGTAAACTACAGAAAAATAAAATCCAAACTCCTTAGCTTGCCACACAGGGTCTTCCTGATCTGGTTTCAGCCCCATCTTTCTCTTCATACCCTAGGCAGGATAGGACCTTTCCATGACTCCAGGCCTTTGTCTATGCTGTTTTCTCTGCTTGGAATGACTTCTGTGACCTCCTTACTTTGTACATTCTGGCTGAGGCTTCATTCCTTTCTGTGTTTTCTGCTAGAAAGGGACTGACCCAACTTTGATTCACAATTTAGACTACTGTACAATATCCTGTACATTGTGGGTAATATTTTTACTCCTGGCTTCTTATTTTAACCCTAATTATTAATTCACTCAGATTTCTCATTTGCTTTCTGTGTTGTTCTAGTATATGAATTTGAAAACTCTTTTCAGCCGGGCACTGTGGCTCACACCTGTAATCCTAGCACTCTGGGAGGCTGAGGCAGGAGGATCACTTGAGCTCAGGAGTTCGAGACCAGCCTGAGCAAGAGCAAGACCCCATCTCTACTAAAAATAGAAGAAAATTAGCTGGGTGTACTGGCACGCACCCGTAGTTCCAGCTATTCGGGAGGCTGAGGCTGGAAGATCCCTGGAGCCCAGGAGTTTGAGGTTGCAGTGAGTGAGCTGTGATCACACCACTGCACTCTACCCTGGGCGACTGAGTGAGACTCTGTCTTAAAAAAAAAAAACAAAAAAAAACCTTTTCATGTCTTTTTGGGTACATAATGGTATATATAAACAAGCTTATGGCTCACAACTTAGTTCAGATGTCACTCCCTTACCCCAAGTTAACTGCTCTAGCCTCCAGCTATTTAGTGATATTTCTGAATAAGCACTTAACACGGCATAATGTTTCAGTTTACATGTCTGTCTTCCTCCAGCAAAACTATGTGCTCCTCCAGGGCGGGCACCATGTTGCATTCATCTTTGTACCCCCGGCATCTAGCAGTGTTGGCATATAGTAGGCACTCAAGAAATGTGTGTTGAATGAATGCTGCCTGTGACAAGCAACTGGACTTTATTCTTTCCTGACCCTTGCTCCTACAACACACCTCCTCCTGACTGCCACTGTCACCCCTTCAGAGCAGAACTTCTCTAGGGAACTCAAGGGAAACAGGTGAGGCTCTGAAGGCAAAGGCAGAGGGAAGGGGGAGCCTTTGGAACATCTGGGTTTTTGGCACTGGTGTCTGGGGGCAGGAGTGGGGCTGGGCCGGATGCAGGTGTTGCCTTGGGTGGCTAGGAAGCGATTAGGGATTGAGGCTGGTTTCTTTGCAGCTATGGCCAAGGACATCCTGGGTGAAGCAGGGCTGCACTTTGATGAGCTGAACAAGCTGCGGGTGTTGGACCCAGAGGTTACCCAGCAGACCATAGAGCTCAAGGAAGAGTGCAAGGACTTTGTGGACAGTGAGTATCATTTGAGGAGCCACCGTTCCAACTGTGCCCCGCCCTCCCCCTGACTGCAGCCCTTGGCCCTGCCGGGATGGAGGTGCTGGCTCCCTGCAGGTTGAGCCTGGCCCCTCTGAGTCCCTTCCTGTGTGCCACCCACCTTGTCTGCCTGACCCCTTCTTATGTTGTCATGTAGTCTCAGAGCACCAGTCAAACCAACACTGGGATGGGATATAGGGGGTTGTTTTTACATATGCCATCTTTGATTTTTTGCCCTCATAAACCTTAAACTTCATAGGGGCAGAACCATGGCTTGGGGGTAGGAAATAGAATTATGTACTCATGATTTATTTCTTGGGGGAAACTGTCTCGTCAGTGACAGGTTCTCCATTATTTGGAGTTAGAGGTGATAACTGAAGTTTCTAGAGGCTGCTCAAAAGACTTAAAAAAGTCATCTTTTGGCTAGAGATCTTCAGAAAGCCTCCTGTCCCAGCATCCAAGCAAGGCCAGTGCCAGTGGGTGCAGAGCCGGATCTAGCTAGAGCAGAGCCTTCTGGGGGCCTTGTAGAGAGAGCCCCTCTCTATGCAGAGAGCTTGACTGGTGAAAAGTAGCTTGCATTCTGTCACCAGTTTTCTGTGGTTGGTGTGTGCTTGCTGTCCCACCTCTCTGGGCCCTAGTTTCCCATCAGTAAAATGGGTTCTGTCACATTGAGGACACTGAAAAAAGTGAATGGGAGATTAAGCACTTAAATGCTGTGAGCTCTTCATTCACTGTTCTTACGGGGGGGGGGGGGGGGGGGGGGG
>CM052441.1:113699958-113714129 GCA_028533085.1 Varecia variegata
AGCAGCTGGCTGGCTCAGTGGGGATGCAAGGCCCAGGTATGCCCCGCTCCAGGTGGACACTGTAGGTTCAGACTGAGGGTGGGAGACTTAGGCCAGCAGACACCAAACTGTTCTGTTTTGTGATGAGGTCTCACTTCATTGCCCAGCTGGAGTGCAGCGGCATCACCATAGCTCACTGCAGCCTCGAACCTCTGGGCTTGAGCGATCCTCTCGCCTCAGCCTCCTGAGTACCCGGGACCACAGACGCCAGCCATGGAGCCCTAGCTGGGCACCAAACTATTTTGACACAAATTGGAAGGGGCAGTTAGTTACCCCTGCCTTCTCATTGCCTCAGGAGTGCTGATGCTGAGTAAATAAAACATTTTTATTTTTTTTCTTTCCCTAAAAGAAATTGGCCAGTTTCAGAAAATAGTTGGTGGTTTAATTGAGCTTGTCGACCAACTTGCAAAAGCAGCAGAAAATGAGAAGATGAAGGTAAGATCAGTACATCCTTTGCCTACATCTCAGCCTGAGACCTTGGTTCACTAGCCTCGCATCTTTCCGCCCTCTTGATCTGTTTTGAGGGGTGGGTGGGTACCTGGGTTCTTTTATTTAATTAAAACAAGATTTTAAGAACAACTTCTGGTGCACTTTAACCTATTTAACTTACATGCTAGTATACTTTGTCAATATTTCATCTTCACTGAGATAGATGGTGTTATCTTACAAATGAAGGCTTGCACTGTATAGATGACTTGGTGAAGGGCACAAGGCAAATGGCACCACCATATGAACCATGGAGTACCTGTGTGCCCAGCTCTGGCCCACCTCAGAGCCACTGTCATATTCTCAGCAGGCACTTGGGATCAGATTAATCCTTCTGACTCCACAATCTTTGGGGCTCCACAGTCTTTTCCCCCGATGCACTGACTTAGCTCCCAGACAGCCCCTCCCCACTTTGAAAACTTAATGCTGTAGATGGTTTTGACGAAGCCATGACCTCCTTTGGCTGTCCTGTTTCCTAGGCCATCGGTGCTCGGAACTTGCTCAAATCTATAGCAAAGCAGAGAGAAGCCCAACAGCAGCAACTTCAAGCATTAATAGCAGAGAAGAAAATGCAGCTAGAAAGGTAAGAAGTCTAGTGCAAAGCAAGTTCTTTACTCAGCTGAGATTCTACTTTTCCTTCTGGAATGATCACTTCTCATTCTTCATCGGTTTCCCAGGAATTAGCATCTCACTTGTCATCGTGATTTGAAGATTTTTAAAATGAAATTACATTTGAAGGGAAAGAGATAGAAAATTTGTTAGTATCAACCACCCTCTAGTAGCTTAAGCATGAAAGCTGAGGTAGCAAGGGTCCCCGAGGTTGGCCGACTCTCCGGAAGATGACTTTCCCAGGGCTGGAGATTTCTAATGGGTGGCCCTGGGTAGGGCTTTGCCTCTTACTATCTTCTTTCTTCATTCTGAACTCACCATTTCTTGAATCATTTAAACCTCTATTTTCTTCTCTAGAAGAATTAAGACTGCGGTTTATTTCATCCTTTTTCAGGGCTTTTAACAATTTTGTTTTTCAGGTATCGGGTTGAATATGAAGCTTTGTGTAAAGTAGAAGCAGAACAAAATGAATTTATTGACCAATTTATTTTTCAGAAATGAACTGAAAAAATTTCACTTTTATAGTAGGAAGGAAGGCAAACCCCCTCCCCAAACCAAAAACCCCGTGTACCATTCCAGCAACTTGACTAACGATCTAAGCGTGTCACAGTGTGTGAGGAGCGCAGCCCTCTGAAGGCAGCAATGCGAGGCTGGGGGCTCATTTTGAGCCTCAGTGCACAGCTGCCACTGGTGGCCACCTAGCAGGGTCTCACCTCTCGCATTCTGAGTTTGAACTGAGCAGACTGTAAGCTTTGATCCTTTTTTTGTACATTTACAAAGCTTTGGAAAAAGCAATAAATTGTTTTCAAATGGCTCAATTTACCTTTTTTCCTTGAAGTATGTTTAACCCCTTGTGAGAGAACCCTGGATTCTCTAGCCCCTCCATCCACAAAGCAAGCCAGGCAGCGGTCAGCAGCTTTTATTTAGACCAGACACACAAGTCAGACACCACCACCACCAATCAGGACAGTGCAACCCGTGAGCAAAACAGGCAGAAGCAGGGAACTGACTGCGACCTGTTGTCCACCATCTTTTAGTGTTGGCCTTGAGTACAGCTTTAAAGAAAGCTAATGGAATACAAAGCACTGATGTGAAGAGACCTTATAAACGCACAGTGGGTACGTTACGCCCAGCTGTCACCCCACCTTTCTCCCAAGAACAAGATTAAACTGTTACCAGGAAGGATGCAGTTATCCACTAGGGATCAGGCCTGAGATGTCAGACTTTCGAGTAAAGGACTTATGTCAGGTGGTCTCTAAAAATAAGGAAGACTAAGATTTGGATACAGGATGACTTTTAAAAAAATCTCTTCTCCTGGGATGAGCTGTTTAAAACAGGAATAAAAATACTTTCTGGTTTGACCCATTTCTCACTGAGTCATGCTATGGCTTGAACTGTAAGGAAAACAGTTCAAACCTCTTTTGCATAGTTTTTTTTTCCCCCCAGGGATAGAGGTGGGGACAAGAAAACATAGAATTTTTAATGAATATTAAAGAGGATTAACTTCAAATTTTAAAATGGCCTCAAACATCCCATTATTTATTTTGCTGTTTGGTGCTATGCCGCAGGGAATCATGAGTCAAGGGTTTAGCCAGATGTGCTGTGGGTCGAATGACTCATGGACTTACCGAGCAGGCCGTGTTCTGGGAAGTTTATCCAGTGTCTGGTCTGGTCCTGCTGGTAGCAGCCCTGCAGTGGAGCTTAGGCACATAGTGAGGTATTTGGCACCACTTCCCTAGACCCCAGCCCACACCCTCCGCCCACCCTCAGAGCTGATCGGCCTCTTCGTCTCAGTGCCCTTGGAGGGGGCGGGTGTCACGGGCTCCTGCCACTGTCTTGCTCTTGTGTGTTGCTGCTGGTATGTTTCAAATGCTGCTGGAGACACGGGTTCGGAGCTGTTTTCCTTGTAAGTCCAACAGGCAACTGCCCCATGGGCTTCTCCCCTGGGCCAGTCAGTGGTGGTTTTATTTTTTTTTTCTTTTCTCATACTTGTAGTAGGGGCTCCGCAACATGAAAAGTAGAAGTATGAAAGGGATGAGTAAGTAGGGGGCATAGACAGTTACAAGGGTTAATCGTTCATGCAAAGTCTCAGGTCCTTTGAAACCACTGGCTTTGGAGAAATCCTCAAATAAAAGTGTGAAGAGAATTGGAAGTAAAGTTGTCATGGTGTGAACTGAGTAGATGATTGCAGGGGTTCGGATCCACTTGCAGCTTCCTGAAGTAGTGAGAGGAAAAGAAAAAGGTAAGGGTCGGGGGTCTGCTTGGGACTCCGAGGATGTCTGTGGCATTCTCTACCCTGTCTCTGCTTGCCTGCTCCCCTCAGTCAAACCTTTCTGTCCCCTTCTCCAAGTGGGAAGTCAGAACAAATGGAAAACTGGATGTTACACTGCTTAACAGGCAAACTTACATGACAGCTGGGACCCAGCTCACTGCCAAAGGACCAAGGGTGGGGGCTGGAATATAATTCAGAAAAACTCTAGGCAGTAAAACTGCCATTACCAGTTAGACCTAAATCCCTGTCCTGCAGCATCTGTGCATGAAATAATTACATACAGGTGACAAGATCAAGAGGCGAACTCTGACTCTGGGGAACTCCAGTGGGAGATGAGCATTTTCAGCTGCACTAGGTTAGGTACCAAGTACACAGGTATGGCCAGGCCACCTTCCTTATAAAAGCATTAGTTATATGAGAACATTGTAAGAATAAATTTTAAATGAGAAGTTAAACCCTTTAGGGATTAGCTGGATGCTACTGCTTGTAAGTCAGTATGATACTATCCAAAGCAGAAAAATAAAAGCCAATGATAAAAGAAACTTCTGTGGGGGGAAAAAAACCAAAAAGGAACAAGCTCATTCTTTAAGTGGCCTCAGGTGTTCGGTGTGTGAGAGAGATTTCCAGATAACTGAAGCAGCCATGCAGCCCACAGTCAGTCTAGACCACATTAATGTCCCCGTTACAAGATCTATCCTGGCTATTTCTCCAGATCCGATGGCACCCTCATACAAACTACGGGACCACTCCCCTCTCCTTGGACATACTTTTCCAAAAGATTTCTGAGCAAAAATGGGACCTTCCCTCCATTTACCAACCAACCTTTGAAGAAGGCATATGTCGCAAAGGGAAAGAAAGGCAGCTGAAACACAAGCTCGCAGAACAAGAAGGACTTAAACCACACCGGGGGATCCTGTAGCAGAGGGTCTTTGAACTCCTTGGCGTACCACTTCAGCAGGTTTCTGAGCTGGAAAAAGACAATGGTCATGATGAATTGCAGCCACCTGGCCCCGGAGAGGCTCAGCTCCAACTCATTTGAAGACGCACTGGATGAGTCCGTCGTTATTTAGCCCCCTGGGCAGATGGCACACCCAGCTTGCTTTGGTGACATGGCCTAGGCACAGTCATTTAGTAAAAACCTTACTAGCCCTAATGCAAATGCTACCTTTTCTGAAGTTTCCCTCAACTCTTCTAGCTCCTCCGTTGTGCTACCTAGCATTTGGTCATAGCCCCGTGACCACATGTACCCAGGTGTTAAGACACATCCACTGTCATGAACCAACAATAAATACCTGCCACTTGGTAGGAGCTCAGGATGTTCACTGAATGAACAAATGTGACATTTCTGCCAACAGTATCATTCTTTGTTTTAAAAAAAGGGAAAACCATCCTGACATTTTTCCTTTCACAACATACATCATACACCAAAGGCCAGATTCCCTCGAATACAGAAATGAAATGAATTTCCCTCTCCTTTTTTGTGGGGGGAGGTGGTGATGGAAAGAGAGGTAAATCTAACCTCCGTGGAGATACAATTTTGGATGCTTTAACACCAGTATCACAAATAAATTCCTTATCATTCTTACTTCCCCTAATTCTAAATTTTTTCTTTGAGGAGACCAATAGGATATTAGTGGAAGAACAAAGTCTGCCCCAACCCACAAACTACACATCTTGTAGGCTGTGCAAGTCTCGAGAGTTAGCGGTCTCTGTTTTAGCTTGGGCCCCACCCTTATAATCCTCCTGTTGAATAAAACGATGCGGATCTGTGTTGACATGGCTACAGGCAGAGGAAGGAGGCAGAGATCGAGGCTGCCCATTTTCTGCTTTTATAGGAGCCCAGCGGCTTGGGCTCTCAGCTTTATGTGGACTACTGAAAGTCTGTTGCATTTAACCTTCTGGAGGTGGCCTTGTCCCGACACACGTGCCTTCAAAGCCAAGTAGGTCTTGATATTATGATGAATAAAGGCAACTCCAGGGTAAGAATTTATCTTACGATGGAAAATCCAAGGACATTTTTCCTGTTAATTTTTAACCAAAAGATAAAGGCTCAATGTTGTGAAATAGAGGCCTCACCACTGCAAGTGAGCTTTAAGCAAATAGCCAGAAACAAACATTCTGTTGGCATAACATTAATTTCAGAAAGTTTCTGGCTAGATAACCGATTTATTGACCAATCTCTAATTTATATTTGATTTGAAATGAAAATTCATGGCAATACCCTTTGCTTACTCCTAAGCACTTCTGAGGGCAGTAACGTGCTTGTAAATTTATAATACTTGTATTATAAATAAATAAATACTTGTAAAGTTAAGTACTGTCCCTCTCCAGGGCTCTATTTCCTCATCTGGAAAATGAGCAACCTGGACTAAACGTTTTTTTTTTTTTTTTTTTTTTAAGATTCTTTTTTGCTTTTTAGATTACTTTTAAAAATACTGGAGGAAACTACCTGTTTTAAAAGATTTACCGTAGAATTTAAAAGGCATTCTGGTCCATTTGAACTTCATTTCCTATTTAATTTGTATAGAATCTCTCAGATCCACCTACTTCATAAACTGAGGCAGACTTACACAGCGCTATAATTTCTAAGGGCTGCAGAATGAGATTAGCAAAAAAAAAAAAAAAAAAAAAAAAAAAAAAAACAACACCCCAAAATAATTTAATCAGCCAGCTCTCATAATCAGTTGGGACCCAATCACTTGCCCACAGTTATATACCTGCTACCTAATGCCAGGAGGCGGCCCAGGCCCCCAGGAGAGTGGGGAGGAGTGTGGGACCTGGGGCAGAGTGCCTGGCTCTGGCAAAGCCTTTAATCTTTCTACACTTGCTTCCCCATCTATAAAGTAGGGCCAGTAACAGTGCTCACCTCACTGTTGTAAGATACAATGAGCTAACACAGAGAGTCTTTAGAACCATGGGATGTAAGATTACTTAAACGTAATACTGGAAGATGTTCCAGTTTAATCCTATTAAAATCACAGCATGTATTTGGCCATTAATAATTACTTAAGATTCTCCAAAAAGGTATTATTAATAAAACTGTTTCCATTTATACCCGACTCACATTTGACTCAACTCACCATTGTTATCCATTAAGAGATTCACCTGGCCTGCACGCTGGCTTTTAAACCAGAGGTTGCTACTGAACAATCTTGCACTTTGCTAATTTAGAATCAGAACACGGACTGATTTCAGATCCAGATACATGCTCACCTGCTTTTCCTTAGATTAACAGAAGCAACGTTACCCAGCTGCAAATGATAACACAAAATGCTTCCCCATCCTTCTCCTTCCTATATTCTAATCCAAACTAAATTATTTTACTGTTTAATAATAGTTTTCCAAGTGTTGATTTGGTTCAAACCACAAAAAAATTCTAATCTGCAAATTTCAGCCCAACCATTATGTGATCTCACACAGGCTTTTTTAGTTCCAGGGAAAAATTCCTTCTATTTCAGGAGGAAAAACAACAGATGTTAAATTTTGGTATTTTTCAAAGAGAATCTGAGAATAACTCCAGGCTTTTATTGTTATTTTCTGCATACAGAAGCAACAAAATCACCATTCCTTACCTCAAAGCAGCAAGTGAATACAGGCACAGGCCTTCCCAGCCAGAATGCCCCTGTGCTAAAGCCTTCTAACTCTACCTCTCTAACACACACTCTCTCTCTCTCTCTCTCTCTCTCTCACTTGCTCACTCGCCAGGTCCTGCCTGCATTGGCCTTTGGGCCTTTTGCAGTAAGACAACATTAAAAAAAATAAAGGTGACAAAATTTTACCCAATCAAATTTATACATTTAAATGGGGTCTTTATGATGCCGGGCACCTTTTCATTGTGTTTTGTGAGTGGTGAACAAGGGCTTGTGGGAGAATGGCACATTCAGAAAGGATAAAGGAACCAGTGGCTGTTAAGTCTGGAAGGTCTGTATGGACTAATATACTAATTACCAAGTATTAAAGGGACCCATAACATCAGAGATTATAAACAGGCAGCCTGAGTTTTTTTGGCCATATAGGTTTCAGAACCACAGATATGGCAATACTATAGTAGGTTCTCCTTTTTTCAGGGAACCAATGGTCAGCACAGAGCTGCAATAACCTCTTTAGAAAGAAAATGCACTATCTGGCTTTGTGGCAGGCTGAATAATGGCCTCCAAAGATGTCCATGTCCTAATCCCTTGAACCTGTGACTCTCTATTTGGCAAAAGGGATTTTACAGATATGATTAAGTTAAGGATGTTAAGACGGGGAGATTTTCCTGGGTTATCTGGTGGGCCCTGAATGTATTACAAGCGTCCTTAGAAAGGTGAGGCATAAGGAGATTTGACCACAGAAGAGAAGGCGGTAATGTGACAACCCGAAGCAGCGACTGAAGTGATGCAGCCACAAGCCAAGGAACATTGACAGCCACCGGAAACTTGAAGAAGCAAGAAACAGATTTCCCCCTAGAAACCCGAAAAGGAACCAGGCCTGCTGACACCTTGATTCTAGCCCTGTAAGGTTCATTTCAAACTTCTGACCTCCAGAACTCTAAGAGTGTCTGTGTTAAGTCACTCCATTTGTGGTAACTTATTACAGCAGCAATAGCAAACTAAAACACTCTGTATATACATTTGAATTTATAATTTAACCCAAATTAAGACTTATAAGTTGAGGCTATAGAGCCCTGATCTGCCCAAGACAACCAACCAGTTCCTGGAAGGACCAAGTCCCCAGGTTGCTACCCAATGCTCTTGCCACACACTACCCACGCTTTTCTCAAGGAAAAGGTCAGAGGTCTTCCCATTTATTCCTGGTTCTAGAAACAAACAAAAAGGAGACTTATGGGAGTGAGGGGAACATTCTTGAGCAGTGGCTCTTAACCTTTTTGGGAGGATTAGATCCCTGGAAAAGTCGATGGGAGCTACAGACTCTCCTTCCAGAAAACACAAGGCATGAGCAACTTTTGCACACACTCTTGAAAGTTCATGATCCTCAGATTAAGAACCCCTGTCCTGCAGAGAAAAAGCATTTAAGGAGAAACAGAGGCAAAATCAGATCTTTAGGTACACAAGTCAGTCTTGCCCACAGTTCTGCAGACAGGTTGGAGAGACAGAACTGAAAACAGGAATTCCATGGAAGGTTACAGTGTCCAGAAAAGAGAAAAAACAAACAAACAAACAAACAAAAAACCAGGAGCTCTGAAGGGGGAAAAAAAAAAGGCATTAAAACAAAGTTTAGGGTCAAGAATGCTCTCCAGCAACCAGGAACCGGCGCTTTTCACCTTTATTTCGCCTCAGGGGATCCTTCTTACTCGAACCAAATATTAAAAGTGATTTGAACAGGTGTCATTAATTTACTCCTAAACTTTTGAAGTTGCTGAATCCTGATCTGGAAGCAGTGACAATTTGTGAAGGCCCAAACTACCCCAATCAAGGTGCTAAACTTTTAGACGGGCCTAATTCTACTCGGATTTTTTTTTTGGGGATTAGACTAGTATTTTATAGCCCTTCCGAAAAACACAACTTTAAAAGAAATCCAACACGTGATTTTAGACACTAGCTACTTCCCTCCAACACTGACAACTGACCAGAGACGGAATCGTGGGAGTCTTAAACATACCCAGGGAAGAAATAAAGGCAACAAAGCATTTGCCCTAGCAGCTTGGGAGAAGAGTCTGGGATAAAGAAAAAGCCCGAGGAAGACGTCCAGGTGAAGTTAGGTAAGGAGTGGGTCGGAGAATGAGAAGGGCCCAAGGAAGGCGGGAGGGGAAAGGGGGCAGAACTGGACCCCTGGACAGGCGAGGTGGGGGAGGGGGAGGGCCTGCGGGACGCCGGGGCGCGACCGCACGTGCAGACGGGCCTCAGACTGGCGACCCCGCGGGCCGGGACAGACCGGGCGCCCCTCACCTCGTCCGGGTAGAGTTCGCGCGGCAGCACCGCCTGCAGATCCATGAACAGGGTGATGGGGATGTGGCTGAGGAAGTAGACGCCCAGCAGCAACTCCACGCAGCGCCTAGCGCCCGGAGCCCCCATCGTCCGTCGGCTGGGCCTGGACCCGCTGGTGTGGGAAGAGGCCCCGCTACGCGCTCAGTCTCGGGCCGGGCGCCTCGGCCGCCGCCCCGCCCCCGTGAGGCTATGCAGGCCTCTCCCATTGGCTGACGGGGAGGCTGGGGCGCGTGGGCAGGGGGCGGGGCTCCCAGCAGGGCGCGCCCATTGGCTCGTCTGAGTGTAGCGCGTAGAGACGGCGCCCCACAAACTGTTTCCATTGGCCGCCGGGCGTGCCCCGTGGGCTGGGGCTCAGCCACGTCGGATGGTGAGCGTGCGCGGCGTGCTGATCCCGGATGCTGGAAGGCGCGCGACGGTCCGGCGTGTACGAGGGGCGCGTGGTGGCCTGGGCTCCGGGCGGCTGCTGGCGGTGGTGGCTTTCGCCTGTGACTCCATTCGCTCACTCTGTTCACGTAGTATGGATCGGCGCCTGCTAGTACTGAGCCGTGGCGCTCCCGGCGCAGGGAGTGGGGCCACAGAGCGGGGCCGGCGGGATCCGGGTGTGGCAGGGGTGGGGGCCTCATTTAAAGGAGCAGAGGAGACGGACTCGAGCTATGTAGTAGGAGGTACAGTGACAGGACTTGGTGATTGGCGTGGAGAACGAGGGGGATCAAGATTCGTTTACGCGTTCACCATATACTGATCTTCCACTCTCCGCTGGGCCCGGGTCTGGACTGGAGCAGGATAGATGGGACTGTCGTTTGCTGCGAAGAGGGGAAGTGAGTACAGGGGAAGGTAATTCGGTTTTGGCCATGCTGACACTGAGCAGTGTGCAGCATATGAGTGGAGGCGGCCAGTAGGTCTTGGGTGAACCTGTCTGGACATGCAGATTTGTGAGGCATCAGCGTTTGATGGAGAACAGAAGGCCCGGAAGAGATCCTAGACGGGCTCCAGCCGGCAGGAGTCATGGGAAGAGGGGACTGAGATAGCGATGGACAAGCAAGAGTGTGATGTCACGGGGAAGGAGGGAGGGTAAGGCGTGTCAAGTGCCCCTGTGGAGAACACGTGTGGTGTGGTGGGGGCAGGAGCCAGGTAAGAGCAGGGCAAGGAGTAAGAAAGTGGGGAAATGGAGGCGAGGAGTGTAGACATCTGGTCACGAAGGGAGGAGAAACGAGGGGCAGTTGCTGAAGGGAGATGTACTCAAGAGAGGGTGTATTTGTCTTTCATTTGAGACGTGAGCTTGTTTAGATTCTGTTTGAAGTGTCTGGACACGGGGAGAGGTTGTCCATACAGTAGGAAGAGAGCAAGAAATGTGGCTCAAGGCCCTCGAGGTGGAGGGAAAGGAAGGATTGGGGTTAGGTCTGAGTAGGTCTGTGCTCTCTCGGGTGGGCACCATGGAACTGGGACAGGGGAGTTGCTGGCAGTGTTGAGGGCCCAGTTGAGGTGGGTGACCATTGATCTAGGCTGTGTGCTTTTCTCTAGTGTGGAGTGTGCTCAGAAAAAGGTGGTTGGAGTCATCCAGAGTTGGGATTCAGAAAGAGAAAGGCGATTTTGAGGCGTTGAACAAGAGAGTGGATGAAGTGGAGGTATCGTGCTTCCTTTAAGTGAAAAGGTAAAAATTCTCAGTAAGGAAAGAGAAAAGAATGCTGAGGTTGCTAAGATCTACAGTACAAGATACTTTGAGAGACTACATTCACATACCATTCACTGTTGTATATTGTTAGAATTGTTCTATTTTGTTAATCTCTTCCTGTGCCTAATTTATAAATTAAACCTTGTCACACGTATGTATGTATGGGAAAAAACAGTATATATAGGGTTCAGTACTATCCTTGGTTTCAGGCATCCAGTGGGTCTCAGAATGCATTCTTCATGGATATGGGGGACTACTGTATATAGCTCTCCTCCATTCCCTGTCTGCAAACCATTCACCTGAAAAAGAATATGAAGGGCTGGGAGGGCCCTTATAAATAATTTAGGGCCTAACACTTCATGAAGAAACTGAGGCACGGAGAGGTATTTGTTCCAGGTCACAAAATGAGTGACAAGGCAGGGACTAGTACCCTGGTGTCCTAACTCCCAGCCCCTGGCTCTTACAGGGGTTTGAATGGTGTTTATTTCAGGTCCCCTATCCCTAGGGCAGAGCTGTGCCCTCCCCAATAAGGTCCTTGGGCCCTGCCAGAAGAGGCCTGGCCAGGATGGACCACTCTGTACACAGCTGTACCGTGCAGAGGGCCTGGCAACAGTGTGCTCCACCTTCCAGCACCCAGAATGGCTCTACGGCCGTGGGGTACAGATCCTTGGAGAACTCTTGTTGATGATAACTCCTTGCTGGGGGGAGGGAACATGCTAAGTGTACAGCTGTCAGTGAGACTGCTCCTCCAAAACATCTCACCCAGCCAAGCTAGTTATCTAGATAAAGATTTTCAAGGCCAACCACTTTCACCAAGTTCTCTCCCTCCAAAAAACTCTGTCCAGCTGCTGTCTTACGTTTGAAATTCCTTTAGTGGGGGACCACTGCTCTTAATTTGATGAGGTCAGATACATCTTAGAATGCAAATGGCCCTGAGAGAGGTCACCTGAGGAGGAGGACAGCATGGAAAAATGACTTTCCTGTCCTTATGAGAAGAGACAATGTTTAGCACCTTTTGAAAATTATTTGTAATGAGACAAACACCATTAGCCCAATGGTCGACCCCATCATGGTAGAAAAGAGATTCTAGCATTGTGACCCCAGCTGAAAGATGCCTGAAGCCCCGGCCATACTGGCCATTTTCCTCTTTGGCAGCAACGGTACAAAGTTCTTTCCCCAGCTCTCTGCTTTTGCTTCACTTTTCTCTCTACTTAAAATGCACCCACCCTTCTCACCCCACCCTTGCCCCCTCCACCATCCCTAGGTATTTCAATGCCCAGCCGAGGGCCACCTAGTTGCCTGTTTTGGTGGCACTGCTACCTCCTCTGAACCTCTGTGGCACTATCTCTACAAGTCTATCTGTTTCCACTATGAGCAGTGCTGGTCTGAGTCCCTGTCTGTGGGTTGTGTCCCCAGCAGATCGCAGGTGCCTTGAAAACAAGGACTGTGCCTTATGCACCTTGACTTTACCAACACATAGCTAGGGCTCATTGTTAAGCAAACTATGAAAGTGGGACTGCTCTGACACAGGCAGGCTGTCACCTAGTGTAACGGTGAGGAGGGGACACTGGTGTACAGACAGCCAACCAATGGCGCCATGTAGCTGTATCAGGTTTCAAGAGGTTCTGCTGCAATGGAAAATGATAAGCCCTGGAGAGCTGCTGGCTTGTCAGCAAATGGCTTCCCACGGCAAGGCCCAAGTGCAGGTATTCATCAACGGAAAGCTCAGATTCTGTCAGCACTGGAGGCACAGCAGGGGGCTGTGTGGGGACAGTCAGAATGATCTCTTGAGGTCTGTGGGTTTCACGGAGACAGAGGGCAGCTAGCTGGCTTCGGCTCTCTTGAGTGATCACCTCCTTTTTCTATCAAAGAATCTGTGACCTGGGCAGAGAGGCAGAGTCAGTGGAGGTTAATTCTGAGAGAGAAGACTTCATTTAGGTTTTAAAAATACTGCATTATCTTGATTACTCAGTTTAGCACCCACTTAAGTTGTGTGCTTGAGGTGTCTCTCTCAACTCACCTAGTCCTAGCAGGGCCTCATTATGAGCTCTGGAAAGCTAAGAAGCCAACAGACTTGATATTAGGGCAATAGGGAGACAGTGGGAGTTCTTGAGCAAGGCAGTTCAGGACTACAATAGTGTTTTACCTGGCTCTAGTGTGCAAGGTGAACTGGTGGGGAAGGCTGGAAGAGGTTGGCATTTGTATACTAGATCACATATTTCCAGAAGTTTGGTGCTTAAAAAAAGGAAAAAAAGCCAGAGGTGTCAGAATCAGGTGTTTCGAGATAGATGTCTCTCAAATACATCTGGCAGTAGAAGGGGCCCATTTTTTTTTTTTTTTTTTTGAGACAGAGTGTCACTCTGTTGCCTGGGCTAGAGTGCCGTGGCGTCAGTCTAGCTCACAGCAACCTCAAACTCCTGGGCTCAAGCGATGCTCCTGCCTCGGCCTCCCCAGTAGCTGGGACTACAGACATGTGCCACCATGCCCGGCTAATTTTTCTATATATATTTTTAGCTGTCCAGATCATTTCTTTCTATAGAAGGGGCCCATTTAATGGAAGAGTTAACATTTCTCATTTGTGGAGGGCTTGCTATAGACTAGAGCAAGGGTTGGTAAACCTTTTCTGTAAGAGGCCAGACAGTAAGTATTTTAGGCTTTTTGGGCCAGTCTCTGTCCTGACTACTCAACTCAGCTATTTGTTGTGTGAAAGAAGCTGGAGACAATATGTAAATGAGTGAATGTGGCCATGTTCCCATAAAACTTTATTAACCAAACAGGCAGTGGGCCTGATTTGACCTGTGGCAGTCAGTTTACTGACATCTGCTTTAAGATGCTGGCATCTTAGTCAAGGTTTCCTGGCCGAGGGTTGTAGGTAGCAAGGGGAAAGGAAGCACAGAGGGGATGCCTCCATCATGCTAAAGCCTAGGCTCGGAAGTGGCACCCAGCCCTTCCAATCACAGGCGCCCACATCTTACCACTGGGGGTCTGGGGATGTGGACTAGCCATGTGCCTGGGGAGAGGGCAAGGAGATTTCATCGGTGTATGAGCCAATTTTGCCACAGCTTCCTTTAGGGGCAGTTTGAGAAGCTTCATGGAAGGTGTGTTCAAATAGAGGAATTTTGGTGAGCCTTCACTGTATGGCTCCATCTATTAATATTTGAGGTCT
>CM052441.1:113714229-113732849 GCA_028533085.1 Varecia variegata
ACAACCATGAGCAAGTGACAGTATCACCAGAAATGAGACAAACTAACATTTGTGCTTCCTGATTTGATGGAATGGGAAGTACTCCTACACTTCACCTCTCTAATAGACTTTCCAAAAATGTTTAACCTGAATCTAAACATGAGAAGATAAGACAAATACAAATCTTTGTGGCACATTCTACATGACAATTGGCCTCGCATTTTCATAAATACCAACGCCATGAAAGAAGAAAGGGCAGAGGAACTCTCCTATATTAAAGAATACTAGAAAGACTTGACAACCAAATGTAAGATGTGATCCTTGATTGGATCCTGAATTGAAAAAACCCCAAATGAAACACCTACAAATGAAATTTTTGGGTACAATCTCTTGATATGTAGGGTGTATTAGGTAATATATCAATTGTTAAATTTCTTATAAATGATAATGGAATTGTAGTCATGTAGGATAATGTCCTTGTTTTAGAAGATACAGGGGTGAGGTTTCATAGTATTTCAGTGAAACCAAGAAAGTACATATATTTGCATATATAAATGTACACATATGTACATATTTGTATATAGATAGACTAATAAAGCAAATGTGGCAAATTGTTTAAACAAGTGAATCTAGATGAAGGGTGTATGGATTTTCATTATAGTAGTTTTTTCTACTTTTCAATAGGTTTGCCATCTTTTGAAATAAATAGTTTTTGGCAGGACAGAGATAGACAAGCCTAACTGCCTTTTCTTTTTTATTTATTTTTTGAGACAGAGTCTCACCCTGTTGCCCAGGTTAGAGGGCCATGGCATCAGGCTAGCTCACAGCAACCTCAAACTCCTGGGCTTAAGCGATCCTACTGCCTCAGCCTCCCGAGTAGCTGGGACTACAGGCATGCGCCACCATGCCTGGCTCATTTTTTCTATATATATTTTTAGCTGTCCAGATCATTTCTTTCTATTTTTAATAGAGACAGGGTCTCGCTCTTGCTCAGGCTGGTCTCAAACTCCTGACCTTGAGCGATCCTCCCGCCTTGGCCTCCTAGAGTGCTAGGATTACAGGCATGAGCCACCTCGCCCAGCCCTAACTGCCTTTTCAAAGGAAAAAAACCTCTTTCCTTATTAAATAGCATTATCAATTTTTTTTTTAAACAGAACTGGAAACTTAATTCTGTATTTAATTTTAAGATTATGTTTTTCCAGAGGACTTTATTTAAGTATAGAGTTTATTTGAGCGCAAAGCTTGAGGATGGACACTCAGCATTATAGATTCAAGTTGCCCTGAATCTATACTGCCCCAGAGGACTTTAAACTTTATTATAAAATCTTAAGGAATACATTAAAAACCTAATAGAACTAATAAATGAGTTCAGCCAGGTTGCAGGATATAATATCAATATACAAACATCAACTATATTTTTATATACTAGCAAGGAACAATCTGAAAGTGAAATTAAGAAAAGTCCATCAAAAAAGAATAAAATTCTTAGGAATCAATTTAACAATGAAAGTGCAAGACTTGTACACTGAAAACTACAAAACACTGTTAAATGAAAAGCTAGATAAAGGGAGAGACATCCCCTGTTCAGGAACTTAATGTTAAGATGGCAATATTCGCCACATTGATCTACAGATTCAATGCAATCCCTATCAAACTTCAGCTGGCCATTTTGCAGAAATTGACAAGCTGATCCTAAAATTCATGTGGAAATGCAAAGGACACAGAATAGCCAAAATAATCTTGAAAAAGAAGGACGTTGGAGGACTCACACTTGCTGATTTCAGAACTCACTACAAAGCTACAGTAATCAAGACAGAGCCGTACTGGCATACAGACAGACATATAGGTTGATGGAACAGAATTAAGAAATAAACCCCTATATTTATAGTCAATTGATTTTTTTTATATCCTAAAACGTACTTATGATGTAGAGAAAAGAATGAAAATAAACAAATAGATTGCCTATGATTAAACATCTGTCCATTTTATGTATTTTGCATATATTTAAAATTATGGTAAAATATAAAATATACATAACATAAAAGTTGCCAATTTAACCATTTCAAGTGTACAGTTCAGTGGCATTAAATACATTCACATTGTGCAAACATCACCACTATCCATCTCCAGAACTTCTTCATCTTCTCAGACTGAAGTCTCTGTACTCATTAAACATTAACTCCTCACTTTCTCTCCTTCCTCCTCAGCCTGTGGTAACCACCATTCTACTTTCTGTCTCCATGGATTTGACTATTCTAGGTACCTCATATAAGCAGAATCGTACAATATTTGTTCTTTTGTGTCTGGCTTATCTCACTTAGCATAATGTCTTCAAGGTACATCCTTTATGTACATGTATCAGAATTTCCTTTTGTTTTGAGCCTGAATAATATCACATTGTATGTATATATCACATTTATCCATTCATCCTTGATGAACATTTGGGTTGTTGCCACTTTTTGGCTATTGTGAATAATGCTGCTATGAACATTGGTGTACAAATATCTGTTCACATCATTGCTTTCAATTTTTCTTTTTTTTAGAGACAAGGTCTTGCTCTGTCACCCAGGCTAGAGTGCAATGGTCTGATCATAGCTCACTGCAACCTTGAACTCCTGGGTGCAAGTGATCCTTCCACCTCAGCCTCCCAAGTCACTGGGACTACTGGCGCACACCACCAGGCCTGGCTAATTTTATTTTTTATAGAGACAGGGTCTCACTACATTGCCCAGGCTGGTCTTCAACTCCTGGCCTCATGAAATCCTTCTGCCTTGCCCTCCCAAAATGCTGAGATTACAAGTGTGAGCCACTGTGCCCAGCCTCAAGTCCTTATATATACACCCAGAGTGGAATTGTTCCATCATTTTTGAGGAACTGGCATGCCGTTTTCCATAACGTCTGCATCATTTTACGTTCCTACCAGCAATGTACAAGGGTTCCACTTTCTCCACTTCCTTGCCAATATTTCTATAATATTTTCTGATAATTTTTAATCATTTGCTTTAAATATATATTTTGCCAGAACTTTGTAGCTGCAGATTCAGGCTAATTCTAATTATGCAAACTGTCTACCATATAAACTAATTGGAAAGTCCTCACTGGCAAACCAAGCAGTCAAAACAGATTTACCTTCTGTTGGAAGAAGTTTGTGTTCATTTTATACTTGTTTCCACAAAAACCATCTTCACTTCTCAATTTTAAGACAGGCACAGCTGTGCCATGAATTTGGTGTCTGGAAGAAAGAAAATACTGCCAGTCTCAATATTTTTCCTAATGCTCTCTTTGCTGTACTTTCCAGGGGTTCTCTCTCAGGATTGATGGATTATCAAGTAGTGAGATGAGAGAAATAAAGTCTTTATAAACAAAAACTGTTTCAAATTTTCCCTTTAGTTGGCAACCCAGGAACATTGTGCTGCATTAATATCTGAGATGTGTAAGAAGTACATATTTCTTTTGTAAGTGGGAGAATGACGAGGGAAGGGAGGAGGAAATCCTGAAGGGAAAGAGAATGGGGATGGAGGAAAAAAGATAGTGATGTTAACTCTCTTAAGAGCCTATGTGCCCGTGTACCTCCTGGAGAGTCTTCATTTATCCTCAGGGGTGTGCGTATCCGAGTTCAAAGAATGCTGCTGTAATTTATCACCCCCACCCCCAAACAAGACATTATTATTTTACGCAGTCTGTGATGCTTAATTTTCCCCACATTCTCACCAATTTCTTTGTTTACTATTCTTGCACTGGAGATCTGCTTTTAGTTATTACTTTTCTTTTTTTTGAAGTAAAGTAATTCCCCTTTAGAATTGCCTTTGGTGAAGCTCTGTTGACAGTAAACTAAACTTTTCTGAAAATGTCCCAAAAGTTGTCTTAATTTCAAAATTCATGCAAATTTTACATTCTATTCTTTAATATAGCTTTTAATATAAAATATTTAAATAACATACCATAGAGGGAAAACAAAATAAAAATTCCAAACCTTATGAGCCATCACAAGAGATTATCTCCATCTTCTGGGTTCTTAAGCTGCACACAAATTGCAGATGATTACAGCCCTAACTTATCTGTCCATACTGACTCTATTGGCCTTAGGAATTCCACATTTTTGCAATTCCCAACAGGTAATAAGCAGGTCAATATATTTTCTCTAATATTTATCTGTGAAGAATTTTAGTTTCAAAATGTTCTATGTGCAAACTCATAGATGTAAATGATGTAATTGTAAATGATGAAAGCTGGTCTTATTTAAGCATTATTGATGTTAATAAGGCTTCCTTATAAGCAATTCTTGCTCTTAGTAAGTATTCAAAATTTTGTTGAATGAATAAACTTATAAATGTGTATGTATTAATTTATATGTGCTAGAACAGTCAACTACCCCATGCCAGAAAAAAAAAATCCATTCATTTTGCCAAATAAAGAAAAGATAGAAGTACATGCCATCTCCAAACTCAAGAGTACTGTTGCTTTGGCCTCAGGGCAAGTATTCTGAAGTTAGGCAGTCTCATTTCAGGCCTTGATTCCACCACTGAGCTGGGACTTCTTCCTTAGCTGGAAATGCCTTTGGGCTGCTAAGGATAGGAGGCAGAAAGGAAGAGCAGGGAGGGAGTCAAGTCCCTTCACCAGTCTACTTCAAACAGAGCAATCTACTTTTATTTAATATATCAGACTCTAATAGATTGGAGTAAGATTTCACATGAAGTTAGGGTTCTTTGCTTCAAAAGAAAAAAAGTTTGAAAACCACTGGATTAGAGACTCTAAGGTCTCAAAAGACTTCCATATTTTAACTTCTTAATAATTTATTTTTACAGGGGAAATTGTCCCTCTTTAACATTTTTTAATTTTTAATTTTTCTTAAGTGATAGGGTCTTGCTTTGTCACCCAGGCTGGAGTACAGTGGCTTGATCATAGCTCACTGTAACCTTGAATTTCTGGGTTTAAGCGATCCTCCAGCCTTAGCCTCCCAAGTAGCTAGGATTACAGGTATGTGTCAGCATGCCTGGCTCATTTTTTTTTTGTAGAGGCGGGGTCTCACTGAGTTTCCCAGGCTGGTCTTGAACTCCTGGCCTCAAGCAATCTTCCCACCTTGGCCTCTCAAAGTGCTGGGATTACAGACATGAGCCACTGTACCCGGCTGATTAATTTATTTATTTGAGACAGGGTCTTGTTCTGTCTCCCAGGCTGGAGTGCAGTGGCACGACTGCAGCCTTGAACTCCTGGGCTCAAGCAATCCTCCTGCCTCAGCCTCCTGAGAAGCTGGGACTACAGGGGCAAGCTACCAGAACTTGATATTGTATATATTTAAATTACATCTTTGATATCAGTTAACTAAGTTTTCAATATGTTTTTGTCAATCTAAAATTTCTTGGAAGATTTAAAAAACAACTAATTTCCTCAAAGATCAAACTGGAAATATAAATAGGAAATGTCTCAAAACTTTGCAAAGTCAGGATACAAGCTGTACTGAAGAGAGAAAACAAAGGAAAAAAAGTGAAATAAAACAGATGACACATCTTTTTCAAATGTCACATTTAATGTTTTCACCACTGTACTTCAAATCTACATTGTACAAAGTGACCAGAAAGTGTGCCACGGTAATTGACCAACCTCTGAGATTGTACCTTTCACACCAGTGTCTTCTTGGGCTCTTTTGATACTAAACACGTTTCTCATTCAAGTGAATTGAAATGCTTCAGTTGGGTTGATTCTCAGGAGCCTCATAAAAAAAAACAAAGATATTGCACCATCTTTGTTTAGTAATTCAATGTTTGTTTCTTTCACAGCAAATAATTACTTCATTGAAGTTAAAACTTCCAAACATAACTTATTAATAGTCTTCAAATTCAGCTCAGATCACTCAAGATGAAAATACTCTGCTAAATACAGATAACTTACAATAACTTTAACAGTTAATTGTCCATAACACACACCAAGGTTTTTTCCTAGACCAATTTTAAGACGATCCATTAGTATTCCTTGTACAGGTGAAAAACGATCTTCAATTTTCTTGTCTTTTTATTTTTAATATAAAAGTTGGAAGGGACATTCAAGTTTCAAGTCTCCACATTGAACTTAAAAAAAAAAAAATAGTCATCATCAGCATGTGGAGGTAAACAAGCCAAGTTGTATAACTCCAGGAGGTAGAGGCCTTCAATTTGTATTCATATATACATATGCACAGAAGAATTCAGTGTTCCAACAGCAAAAAGAATTTGTCAAAAAGTAATAAGTTATTTACTACTGTGACATTTCAAGACTCCCACAGCTTTGCCTAAGGACACAAACACATTTGACATAATTCCCTATGTGCCTTTTTTTGTGGCTTTAAATTTTTTAAAATTTGTTTTTGTCTTTTATTCATTATTTTTTTACTGTCCAGTGCAGGAAAAGTCTCACAAAATTTCACAGACCTAAAATGTGCAAGCTAGTTCTCTCTCTATACAGTAATATTGGGATTCTTTTGAAATTAGCCCAGAAATGAATTATTTACACACATGAAAGATGCATGCTTGGGGTTCTTTTATGTAAGAAAGAGCAGAAAAACTTCTAATAAAAATAGATTAAATATATATATATATATATTTATACTGGGTGAGGAAAACAAAAGTTTAGTCTCGCCTAGTCACAAACTCATTCTCTCTACCCACAACATTGGATTTTAGACAGCACACATCACCATCACGGCTCTAATGAGAAGCTAATTATAGGGCTTGATCATTAGGTGGCATGCCCCGCCTCCCCCCTCCCCCCAGGTGCAGCCACGATCAGCTCACGTGGCTCCATGATTGGTCGCAGGCAAGGTTTCTAGATTCTTTAGTTTTAGAAAACCCCAAATCTTTAGGAATGGCTCAAATATCAAAATGTATGACTGTCCTTTGTGTGTGTGTGTGTGTGTGTGTGTGTGTGTGTGTTTTGTGTGTGTGAACAATCTCACTTCATTTTAAAAAAGAAAAACAAAACAAAACAAAAACATAAAACCCCAAACTCCCAAATTTGGTTCAATTCTCTTTTGTTCTGAGGTGAGCCATAACAGCTGCACTAAATTCATAAAACATGTGCAACTCTGGATAAAATATTTTTCTTCTAAAAGCACAACCACTTTACAAGATTAAAAGTCTAGTAACATTTCTAAATATTATTCATATCATACAAGTAGTGGTTGTTAATTTAAAACTTCATTAGTAAAATTACAGTACAAGCATGATTAACCTCCAGAATTGCAAATCCCAGACTCCAGTGGAAAGCTACATTACATCTTCAGTAGTACATTATCTTCCACCATCACTCCCACACCAGAGGAGATGGGGGCATCTCAGATGGCTGAGCAACAGTGGAACTGGAAGAAAATGGAGAGATGGTGAAATTAGTTGTAATGCCACAATGGGCAAATGGGCAATTCACTACTGCCTGTTTTCTTTTTTTTTCTTTTATATATATTTTTAAGGCTAGTCAAGTAAAGCAATGGGAGTGGAGAAGGAACAAAGGAATCTGTAATTGGTTGTGATCAATTAGTTGTAAACACCACTGCACTTGGACCAGCCACTACTGCCTGTTTTACTTTCTTCCTTTAAAAAAAATTATGAAGTCCATTTCTGGATTTTTATTTGTTTCTTTAACTTCTCTGAAGTTGAATTTGTTCCAAATGTTCATTTAAGGATCTGTTATCTATCATGAGGCAATATGGTATAGTGGCTAATACATGGGCTTGAAAACAACATGTTATTTACTAGCTGTGTGGCACAGAGCAAGTTCCTTAATCTTTCCTCACTTTGAAAGAGATAATGCTGTCTACCTCATAGCATACTGTGATGAATAATTGAGATAATGTATGTAAAGTGTTTTTTATGGTGCCTACGTCATAACATAAAGTAAATGGTAGCTATTATAAATAATAATGTCTATAATCAATCAGGAAAACAGCCTTTAAGGATGTAAAATTATTCATTTAAAAGTAGCTTTTCAAACTACAGTGACTTTGAGAGGACCTAGTTTGAATGAGCCTCACACGCATATTTTTATCAAGTATTAATGGGGTAGTATGGATAATCATTTAGTATTTGTTATCCACAGATCTGTTTTTTAGTTATTTCCCATGTCAAGGCTGCTAACTGGATTGTAAATGTGAGGAAGAAGGGTGTAACCACTGTTTCCCCAGGACCCAGGATGACTTGCACCTGGAAGGTGCTAAAACACCTGACTAGGTCACTGACCCTTAGGGGAAAATATTAAAACAAAGTAATTTAAACCAAAGAGAAGTAAAAATGCAACTTAATTCCTTCTTTCTATGGAAAAATACATGGAAGAAATGAAAGTCACCTGATTTATAAATTTTAAACAAAAATTCTTGACTGTGGTTCAACAAACTACTTCAACCAAACTACTTCAACACGACCTGGGAAAGGGAAAGAGAAGCAGGGAGATGGGAAAGGAGAGGAGAAAGGAGACCGTGTGGCCTCTCAGATCCAAATCCACCCTTCTTTGTACTGCTTTGTGATACTAGAGCCAGCCTGTTCATGGCTCCTCTTTGGCACCTGGCTTAATGTTAGCCTTTGTCAACAGAGGGCGCTGGGAGGGCACTGCAACGCTGCAGCATCAGGAAGCTTCCTTTCGCGCGCGCGCGCGTGTGTTTGTGTGTGTGTGTGTGTTAGAAGGCCCAACTTCCCCTCCTGGTGTGTGTGTGTGTGTGTGTGTGTTTGTGTGTTGTAGAAGGCCCAGCTTTGGTCCACCCAAACTCTGGCAAGTTTCTCCGTAGGTCTCTTTGATGGACCAGTTCTGCCCACACCTTTTGGCCCATTCCTTTTCCACCCTCATGCTTTGTGTTCCTGAGGTAGCCATACCATCTCCAAAGAGGTCCTTGGGTGGAGCGCCCTCTTCTAAATTCTTAATTTCTTTCTTGTTCACTCTCCCTCAGTCTATAGGGAGTAGTTGCTTTCTGCATTTGCTATTTCAGGACCTTTCAGAATCCTCTTTTATGCCTTTTAGTAGTTAACCATCTTTTCCTAGTTAATGATTCTTGTTATTAAATTTTCCCCATTCTTATTGCTGGAGTGGTTTCTTTTTCCTGACAAGAACCTGATTGATATAAGGAGTTAGGGGAAAAGAGATCAAGAGAAGGAAAGGACAAAGAGAGACAGGAGAATGAAGCTTGCTAGGTTCCAAAGTACGTTCATAGCTCTACCATAAGCCTCTTGGCTTCTCTTAATAGCTATACCAGCAGTCGACCTATTAAAAAAAAAAGTTTTCTTGCTTCCAGTTATTATTAAGGGGGTGGGAATAGTAGTGGCAACCGAGGTGACCATGACTAACTCCAGGGCAGGTGGCTGCCATGCTGCTGCTGCAGTGGGACTTCATATACACGATCAGGTGGCACAATGGTCACCTGGGGGAAGAACTGCAAAGCAACCACAGTGAACTGGCACTAGTGTGAAAACTGAAACTTACATTTCTAATACGCTTTTTCTAAAGCCAAAGCTCATAATTTCTGTCTGACCTTTTATTTATGTTACCTAATCTAAATAAAAACAGAAATATGCCAACAAAATCACAACAGCATCCTTTTAATTCTAAAAAGAATGTCAGAATTACATACATAGTTACCTAATAAAGCTCTTAAAAGCAGCAGACTGAGGGTTGATGCAGAGAGGCACTCTGTTTCCTTTCTGCTGTTCCAAAATGAACTGGTGAATAATTTCTGTGGAGAAAACAAACATCATATAATCCATGCCAATTTGCAGGCCTGGGAGCAGTGAATTCTCAGCTAACTCTAGCCAGCATTTGAACAGCATTTCCTACTGGTTTAATTAAATCAAATACACATCATCTATCAAGCAGAATTCAGCTGAACTTTCCTGAAACTAAAATGACAGTTGTTGCTAAACACAGGCAAAAAACCCAGTGGTGGCATTACATAGACTAGAAACCCCATCAGTGGGAAGAATAAAATGCTCTACAAATTTGGGAGAGACTCCACAGGGTTGGCATTCAGGTGAACTCTTCTAAGTTGTTGGTAATTATTGCCTTTTTGAAGATCACTTAAAAATATCAGTTGGTGGTTTTAGGTATATAGTTTTGGGTGGTTACTTTGGGGACTACCCTTTCTCTTCTAAAATGTCCTGGGAGCAAGTCACTAAAATCATTCAGAATTTTAGATATCATTATCCCCACCCTATCATAATAGGAGATCATGCAATGAAATTTTACAAGTAAACTATCAGAAATTCCTTTCTCTTGTCATCATGCAAGCAATGATTCCTTCAGTAAATTTTTATCCTCTTTGAAATTTTGTATGTTATATAAAGAAGTCCAATATGTTTCATTCAATGAAATGACACTGAGTAAATACATATCAAATATGTTTTGAGTCACATTCACTAAATAAACTTTGAAAACAAGGATAAAATATTCATTTCTTTCTTTGACCTTCCCCTGGATGTAATATTAAATCAGCATTTTTATATCCTGGACAAATAGCTATATGCAAGGTTGTAAAATAAGCCTATGGAGAAGCTTTGGGCACCACCCAGACCTCAGCTCTTCCTGGCCACCTAACAGAAAAAGTTACTAGTCATCTTGCTTGGCCAAAGGCCAAAACAGATACTCACCTTTAACCTGTCGGACAGAACTGAGGTTCTTCTCAAAAGTGTCATCGAATTTGGGATTGGTGACAGGCTCAAAGTCACTGGTATAAACTCTTCCAGTAGAGGTGGAAAAGCAACATTTACACATACACGTGTGATAGCGTAGTCGCCCTTCATCTAGGTAGGGGTGGGCTAAGGCATCCTTAGCGGATATTCTTTTGGACTGAAATCAAATTTAGAGACCAGTACATCAACACTACAGATAAACATGATTGTCCACACAGGATCTTTCACAGGATACAATAACTGCTTCACACAAATAGAGCAGGGCAAAAGCATATCTAAAGCTGCTGGAATTAGGCAGCAGATAGATCTGACTGCCACGTTTTGAGAGCTCAGTCTGAATACCAGGAGTCTAGTCTAGCCTGTGTTTTCTGGCACTTTAGATCGGAATACTTAATATTCTAGTTTCAGGTTTACTTGAAAATCATAAACTTTTTAGCTCATTGCTCCATTAAAAAACTAAACTAAAGAAAAAAACTGTCCCCATTTTTAGCTCAGTATACATACGAATACTACTGAAAGAAAGTGAATTTTAAAGGATTTAAGGATGGACTCAAGAGTACAGAGTACAACAAAAACTGTCACTTTGCCCTGCTTCCAAGATGATCACGTACTTCACATAACACAGTTTAAAAAAGAAAACCATTTTGTACTTAAAAAAAAAACCCCATAAATAACTAGATCATCCTGATTGGTTCTGGTTCCCCAAATAATGTTTCTTATAAACTTGGATTCCCTAAAAACACTTTTATCTATGATTTTCACTATTCTGGTGTAAAAAGACATGTCATGAACTTTCATGATAAGATAATCACAGAAGAAAGAGGCTGTTTATCCACTGTGAACAGACAAATGTAAACTTGGTAACTTTGGTTTTTTACCTCTCAATACCTGTTATGTTTTGTATGTGGTGATCTAGCTCTTCTGAAGTCTGATTCCCTTGCACTCTTAGCAAAGTAAATTTTTTCTTCTTTTTTTTCCCTAAAAAACTCTGAGTCTTCCCTTTGATAGCTATTCCTGGAGGTTTCACTGGGATAGTTCCACTGTTTGAACCCAAAGAAACAAACAGGCTGACAGTGCATTGTGCCCAGTCCTAGACCTCTCTGAGCCCTTAGCTCCCCCTTCCTTGACTCCTCTGGTCACTAGTTTCATGTATGGGACTGAGCTCTCTGGCCTTTCCACACTAAATCTGGCCATGTCTGCCAACATTCCACCATGGTGGGAGCAGTGATTGAGTCTGCATTTTAATTTTATTATCTGACCATTAATTCATTTCTGTCAGGTGGCAGAAATTGGGTGCCAGTCAGCTGCCACCAGCAGCTAGAATACGGTTCCTATGTTATCCTTTTGTGCCTGCGAATTGTGATATTTCCTGAAACTTAAGAATGCAGAGATGAAAATATTTTGGTGTTTCCCTGACTATGGACAGCATGCTCTGTATGTTCTGTGTGCACCAATATGGGTTCCTCGAAAGTGTTTTACCTAGGAGAAACCTTTGAACAAAAGGTAAATCAAATCCCTGGCAACACAATCAACTTCCATTTCTCTAAACATATTAATGTCTCTTTAGGACTTCTCGAATAAGACTAAAGAAAGGAGACTGTCATTTTGTAAAGGGTATGAACATTGAAAAGAAGAAACTGTACTGCTAAATTGAGAAAGAAATCACAAAATTACTCAGATTTTCAACAATGGTGTTCTTTTTTTTTTTTTTTGGAGACAGAGTCTCACTCTGTTGCCCGGGCTAGAGTGAGTGCCGTGGCGTCAGCCTAGCTCACAGCAACCTCAAACGCCTGGGCTTAAGCGATCCTACTGCCTCAGCCTCCCGAGTAGCTGGGACTACAGGCATGCGTCACCATACCCGGCTAATTTTTCTCTATATATTTTTAGCTGTCCATATAATTTCTTTCTATTTTTAGTAGAGACGGGGTCTCGCTCTTGCTCAGGCTGGTCTCGAACTCCTGAGCTCAAACAATCCGCCCGCCTCGGCCTCCCAGAGTGCTAGGATTACAGGCGTGAGCCACCGCACCTGGCCCTAATTTTTTTTCTATATGTATTTTTAGTTGTCCATATAATCTCTTTCTATTTTTAGTAGAGACGGGGTCTCACTCTTGCTCAGGCTGGTCTTGAACCTCTGAGCTCAAACGATCCATCCGCCTCGGCCTCCCAGAGTGCTAGGATTACAGGCGTGAGCCACCATGCCCGGCCATATTTGTTTTTTTAAAGAATGTAAATAAGAATGGGTATGACGGTAGGAAGATGTACATGCAAAAAAATGGATGCATTTTCTTTGTCAAGGGGAGAAAGCAAGTAATGTTGTCTAAACTCCTAAACATTATTGTTACTTATTCTTGTTAAAAATATTGCTTGTAACTATCTATTGCCTCTGGATAAATTAAAGTCTCTGGAGATTTGCTTAATGTCTTTACTATTTTGAGGTAATAGTTAATCAAATCTTTATAAATTGATTATTATACCTCATCCATTCTAATGTTGTTAATTTTTATAATAAAAGAACCACAGCCCTTTCATCTTAACATACTCTGGTGGTTTCTGCCTTTTCCTTTTCTACATTTGCATAAAGCCCCCTCATTTAAGCTAAAGATCAGGAAATGAGTCTTACAGTGAGTCTTCTGTAAGAAACCTTACAAGGACCTCAGTAAATGATTGTATCAGGTACTTCTGACTATTGTCATCAGGGAATAAACGCATAGTTATATATAAAGGTTGAGTATCCCTTATCCAAAATGCTTGGGCCCAGAAGTGTTTAGGATTTTGGAACATTTGCATATACTTTTTTTTTGTCCTTTAGAGACAGGGTCCTGCTGGAGTGTAGTGGTGTGATCACAGCTCACTCACTGCAACCCTGAACTTCTGGGCTCAAGCAATCCTCCTGCCTCAGCCTCCTGGAGTAGCTGGGACTACAGGTATGTGCCAAGAATATCTGCATATACTTGATGAGCTATCTTGGGGATGGGACCCACATCTAAATATGAAATTCGTTTATGTTTCATATACACCTTATACACATCACCTGAAAGGTAATTTTATATAATATTTTAAATAATTTTATGCATGAAACAAAGTTTGTATATACTGAACTACCAGAAAGCAAAGGTGTCACCATCTCAGCCACCCATCTGGACTATCTGTAGTTGTTTGGCAATACCTATCAGTCTTGACTGAATTTATATGCTACTGATAAGCAATCACTTTCTGACACTTATTCACACATAAGTACTTAACGGTAAAAAATATGACATACCATTAACACAGTGAAAAAAATGTGTTCAGGGTAACTAAGCACCACAGTAGCAATGCCAGAATACCTGTATCAGCTGTTAAACAACAGCAACGATGAACAATGGTAGGCTTTCAGTCTTCACCTATGATACTGTGTTTTGATTAAAAACTGTACACTGTATAGCGTCTTATTTTTTTTGGTGAAAAGAAACATCAGAAACAGTTGAGGGACTAGGAAATGGTTTCTCTAGAGATGAGGAGGCACACTGCTGGATGGCTTTTTAAAATGTTTCCTCTAGAGTCATCTGTCTTATTAACGATGGTTTTTGTCCTAGAAGTCTCTCTTTGATTTTATAAACTGACATGATTTCTTATTGTTATGAATGCATGCTGCTCTAGTCCTTCAATAAGCCCATCACATTTTCACCATCTTGTCTATAGGCACTTTTTCTGCAGTGTTAACGTCATCTTTTTTTCCCCCAGCAAAATGGAGGAAAATGCGGTATTCATCAACACTAATATCATGATCACCTTGATTCAGAACCATTCAGCTATTTTACCATTGGTCCATGAATAAATAACTGGAGCCTCATTATCAATTAATAACTTTTCTGATACCCACTTCTTCCAGCTTATTGATATATTACTCTGAAGGTATATTTTTTACATATGGAAAGAGGTCAGACATTTTTTTTTCACTTGACATGCTGAAGGAATCCTTCAAAGTTACCACCATGTTCATCTTCATCACTGAACATAGTTGCAGGCCAGAGGTTGTGCCAGGCACACACAAGTGTATCCTTAGTCATTGTGTTCCGAGCATTGGCAACAGCATATATGGCATCCTTCATGCCAAACTTCTTTGTAAACCTTCTACACCTATGTGTCTGTTCACTGCTGCTAGCATGCTGTCCAAGAGTGTTTTATATTTAGTCTTCACTGATTTAAGAATTCCTTGAGGCTGGGTGCGGTGGCTCACACCTCTAATCCTAGCACTCTGGGAGGCCAAGGCGGGAGGATTGCTCGAGGTCAGGAGTTCGAGACCAGCCTGAGCAAGAGTGAGACCCCGTCTCTACTAAAAAACAGAAAGAAATTAACCAGACAACTAAAAATATATAGAAAAAATTAGCCAGGCATGGTGGCACATGCCTGTAGTCCCAGCTACTCGGGAGGCTGAGGCAGTAGGATTGCTTGAGCCCAGGAGTTTGAGGTTGCTGTGAGCTAGGCTGACGCCATGGCACTCTAGCCCAGCCAAGAGAGTGAAACCCTGTCTCAACAACAACAACAACAAAAAAAATCGGCCGGGTGCAGTGGCTCACGCCTGTAATCCTAGCACTCTGGGAGGCCAAGGTGGGAGGATGGCTCGAGGTCAGGAGTTCAAGACCAGCCTGAGCAAGAGCGAGACCCCGTCTCTACTAAAAACCAGAAAGAAATTAACCAGACAACTAAAACTATATAGAAAAAATTAGCTGGGCATGGTGGTACATGCCTGTAGTCCCAGCTACCCGGGAGGCTGATGCAGTAGGATCGCTCGAGCCCAGGAGTTTGAGATTGCTGTGAGCTAGGCTGACACCACGGCACTCTAGCCCGGGCAACAGAGTGAGACTCTGTCTCAAACAAACAAACAAACAAAAAAGAATTCCTTGGTCACATGACTGAATTCATGAAGTCACATTTGGGGGAAAGTACATGGCATAAACATTATTTTGAATGAGAATTTCAGCTGGAGAATAAGCAGAACAGTTGTCAAGGAATAACAAAATCTTACAGTTGTCACCTAGTCCAGCTTCCCTGCAATGAGCATGAGCAGCTGATACAAAATGTTAGTGAAACCAATCAGAAAAGATGTCCCTGGTGATCCATGTCTTTTTGTTCGCATAATAATGGACTGGTAAGAAATTTACTCTTTGAAAATGGTAAGAACGCAAGTGTTTGCCTATCACAGCAAGTTTACACTTATGCATGCCTGCTGCATTAGCACGTTGCAGCACAGTTATTCTGTCCTTGGCATCCTTAATTCCTGTAGCCGCTGTCTCATCAGATGTAGTCAGTGTCTTTCTAGGGCAATAAAGCCAAAACAGTGATGTTTCGTCAGCATTACGGACTTGTTCTGGCGTCAGATTTTCATCAGCAATGACTCTGGTAAACTCACCAATGAATTGTGATCAGGAGATGCTTTATTACCACAAATCCACTAGAAAATTTAATGCTATGTCTTTTCTTAAATTTCTATAACCAGCCTGTTGAATATTCATAGTTCACTTTAATTTTCATTTTATCGTGATAGATCTTTGCTTGTTTTATGACCAGCACAGCATTAAGTGACATGTGTTCACTGAGATGCTGATGGATCAATACTTAACTACATGATCAAGATCTTCATTTTTAGTTTTATGCAGTGTTTTTCTATTTTTAATTCACTTTTGTTCATCACTCATAGCATAAAACTTCACCAGATTATCCTTCTGTTTCTTCAGGTCATATATAGTAGTCATTTCAACACCATATGTAAGACCTTTCACACTTATATCACTATCCAGTTTCTCCAGCAGCTTGACTTTCTATGCTATAGATAAACATAAATACTTCTTTTTATTTTATCACCATTACCCGGAGGGGTATCTGCTGGCCTTTTTGACATTTTCAACAATATCTTTATACCATAGAGCAGAAAATAAGCAAAAAAAAAAAAAAAAAACAAACAAACCAAACAAACAAAAAACACAGTGAGTAAGGCACATAGCTCTTGGTACCATGTGAGGCATCACTGAGAAACTGTCATTGGCTTGTCTGGCCTGCACACACACCATTTTATTATCCTTTGTGGGCATGCTTGTGTGAGGTGATTTGGTTGTGTTTGGAAAACAGATACCACAGCTGAAGAAGGCTTGGAAGGTCTTTTTTCCCTTGGGGACACTGAATAAACTGTGCATTATTTGTCTGCGTTTTGACTATGACCTGTCACATGAGATCAGATGCGGAATTTTCCATTTGTGGCGTCAAACTCAAAAAGTTTTGGAGGCCAGCAGCAGTGGCTCATGCCTGTAATCCTAGCACTCTGGGAGGCTGAGGCAGGATTGCTTGGGGCCAGGAGTTCAAGACCAGCCTAGGCAACATAGCAAGATACTGTCTCTACAAAAAAATAAGAAATATTAGCTGGGTGTGGTAGCATGTACCTATAGTTCCAGCTACTTATAAGGCTGAAGTGGGAGGATTGCTTGAGCCCAGGAGTTTGAGCCTGCAGTGAGCTATATTCAGGCCATTGCACTCCACCCAGGGTAACAGTGAGAGACTCTGTCTCTAAAAATAAATAAATAAATAAAATAAAATGCAGATTCCTAGGCTCTATCCCTAAAGGATCCTGATTTAGGGAGATGGAGTGCTAGGAGTCTATAAATTAAAAAAAAAAAAAAAAAAAAAGAGAAAGAGAGAGAGAGAGAGAACGAAAAAGAAAAGGAAAAGAGACCTGAGTTAGCACGTAAGGATTCTCAGCTCCCTTGCCATGTGACTCCACAGAGAGTTCCCACCAACAAGAAGGCCCTCACCAGATGCTGCCCCTCAACCTTGGACTTCCTAGCCGCTGTAACTGTAAGAAATAAATTCCTTAAAAAAAAAAAAAAGTTTTGGAGTAGGGATGCTCAACCTGTGTATGTCTGTGTGTCTGTATCGCACCACAGACAGATGGCTCTTAGATTGAACCAAATAACTGAGTCAGAATTTCCAGTAATGTTTCAGTCCAGGAGAGGACATGTTGTGGCAGTAGACTGTTTAGCCCAAGATCAACAAAATGAGAATTAACTAGTTACCTCAGACTAAATGGACTAAATAAATATTCTGATTTAATTATGATTAATGGTCTATTTCTCATGGATATTAAAAACAAAAACCTCATTTCTTTATTCTTAATGTATTGCCAACTCTCAATTTAACAGGTTAAAATCAGAATGAAACCCTCTTTAAATTGTTCTCACTGAACCCTCAGAACTAGAAAGAAAAGAATCCTTAATGTAGATCATAAACTAATATAGCATCAGGCCAATTTAAAAATAACAATCCTATAAAATATAACAACATATATGGGTTGCCCTTGTTCTATAAGATAATGATAAAAATGGCTAATTATTAGGTAGTGTGCAACTAAATTTCTTTATTTTTTAATGATCATGTAGTTATTTATGTATATTCAGTAAGAATATGTCCTTCTCCTTACAGATAAATCTTTGTATTTATAACTATGACTATATCAAAAGTTTCATTGAATTAGGTGTGATAATCCCACTGTTAAGGAATAAGGGCTACATTTCACATGTAGAACTTATGTCTAAAAGGCCTCCCAGGAAAATGTGCTTCCTAAGGCTAGGAAATTCCAGCCTTAAAGGTTGTAAAAGACTGACTTCCTGGCAGATCAGGAGTATTAATAAACATGGGATCTCAGAGAAAGAGGATACCTGATAGCTATAAATACTGTAGCAAACCTAGTAGAGGTGAATTATGGGTTCCTCATCTAAATAGAACTAAAAAAGAAAATATTTCTAACACAAAAGTAAATTTTAACCCTAGGGCCTTTATAAAATCCTCTATGAACAGATAGAAATTACCTCTGAAGCTTGAATTTTACATGGCTCTAACTTTGTTAACCATATAAAAGGAGGTTCCTTATGTATTTTTTTTTTTTTTTTTGAGACGGAGTCTCACTCTGTTCCCTGGGCTAGAGTGCCATGGTGTCAGCCTAGCTCACAGCAATCTCAAACTCCTGGGCTCAAG
>CM052441.1:113733349-113768737 GCA_028533085.1 Varecia variegata
TTTTTTTTTAGTAGAGATAGGGTCTCGCTCTTGCTCAGGCTGGTCTCGAACTCCTGAGCTCAAACGATCCGCCCGCCTCGGCCTCCCAAGTGCTAGGATTACAGGCGTGAGCCACCATGCCCGGCGGTTCTTTATGTATTAATCGCCATCTTCTGTTAGTTTTGTAGATTATCTTGCCAAATAATACAAAATATCAAACTAATGATACTAAATCACTAGCTTATTAAGCAGGTTATGTGACTGTCCTTAACAGTGGTGGTGGTGGTGGTAGGGGGACCTGACCACAAAGAGAGACTGTGGAAACAACAACTGCCACATTGTCTTGCTTCCAATATCACTAAACACTTCATATACCACAGTAAAAAACAAACAAACAAACAAACAAAAAAACAAAGAAGAAAACAAAACATAAACACCAAATAAACACACACAAAAATCTACATTGTACCCTGAGATGTCACAAAAATAACTTGGGTCATCCTGATGGTTCTGGTCTCCCAAATAATAAAACCTAGACTATTTCTCACAAACCTGGACTCCTGAACAGAACTTTTTTTATCCCTAATCTTTGTTATGCTGATGTCTGAAGATAATTATGACCTTTGTGGATCTCATACTCTTGTGAGAAAGTTGCTGTTTTCTCATTATACAGATCCATGTAAACTTGGTAACTTTGGTAGTTTTGTGTTTTTTTATCCTTTAAATACCTGTTGTGTTTTGTATTTGGTGACTTCCTTGTATTCTTGGCAAGTAAAGTTTTCTAAATGCTTCCATTTTTGAGTCTTCTTTGACAATAGTTATTGGCACAGATGTGACAAATAAATATTCTTTGGATGAATGAATAAATGAAGAGCTAAATTTATGGTGTGATTTGTAGAATGTCCAAGAAGAGTCCAGAAAGGGTATTTGGAAAAGCTTCTGTCTCAACAACTCAGACTAAATATTTCCTTAGGCAATGTAGTGGTCAGAGTTTTTCAAATAATCCTAAAAATTTTTTTCTCCTGATTTAACTTGAGGTCAAACTCTTTTCACAAATACCGAGATAAATAAGAATGATATGGTTTGTTATCTCTTCACCTCCTAGACTCTTATGTGTTAATAATCAAACTTCTGTGTGATGAGTGAGCATGATACACATGAAACTGGGGATTTAAGTTTATCTTTTGAAAAGTCATTATTTACATTGCTAATCTATTCAAAACCAGGATGTTTCTCTTAGAACATATATATTTTTAATTCACTTAAGAGATATAAAAATAAATACTACTTACTGGATCAAAGACCAACATCCTGCAAAGGAGATGAACAGCTTCATGTGTAGCCTGGCTAGACAGGGTATAGAGTACAGGAAGAGATGGCTGTGAAAAAAATTAAAATTAAAATATTTAAGTGAGTCTTTGTGTAGTTATGGAATACAACCAATTTATGATAAAGTAAGTACTCAGCTGAAAAGACAATGTTGCACGTAAGTCTAAATTTAAGGGGAACAAGTTTTCCCTTCATTAACCAGTCTTCAAAAGCAACAATTGTCACTACTTCCAGAAGTATATTTTATATTTCACGATTACCCATTGTCGGTCAAAGCACAAAAGAGCCTACAAAAAATGAAGACTAATCTCGTAAATACGGTGCTCCCGTTAGCCCTATATCTTAAATGCTTTGACAAGAAGGGAAGACCAAATATGCCTAGGGTGGGAGAAAAAAAGATTTAAAACCTTGGCCACATCCAAAATAAAGCATGTAAACTGTAAGCATCTGAACTATATCTTATGGCAATATTATCATAAAGATGCTAAAATACTAGTCCTAAAGGAGCTATAGGACATTCAAGAATTTACAGAATCTTCTAAGAAAGTACACCACTGGTGTTGATGGTTCAATCTGAATTACCTTTAGAACCGATTTCTCAATTCTTTCGTAAGTGGCAGGCAAATCCACATGGCCATGTCCGACCCCTCCTGCGCTGGGCCAGGGAGATGGCTTTGATGACCTGAGAAGCCGGAGAGCTTAAAAAGCTTCTATTTCACTGCTAAGAGTTTCAGGGGACAGAGCAGATGAATGACATCATTGCTCTGACTCTCATACAAGTAAATTCTTTAACATAAAAAAGAATTCAGGAAGGTGAGAAAAAATACTTAGATACTCCCTTTCTTCTAATGGCTTAATATAACCTTTGGCAGTGGGATTTTCCCCCAAGCTTTGAAAATTCTAAATGTATGGCCAAATTGTTACTGGCTTGATTTTCATACCATTTTATTTTTAAAAAGAAACTAATCTCTTAGTGGGGTAAATGGTTTTTCTAATGGTTTTCAGAACAGGCTTCTACCTATAATCCTTCTGTGGTCAGACAAGTTTGGTATGTCAAAGCCTATAAAAATCAGCTTAGATGACAACAAAGTCAAAGCTTGGTTTAATGTAAACCTAACTTTAGGGGTACTGACTTTCACTATGCTTTGGAAACAGAAGAGGATCAGTGCCACAAACTATATTTTATCTGAACCTGATCTCCTCCTAATAGCTCTAAATAATTCTTTTTTTCTTTTTTTTTGAGACAGAGTCTCGCTCTGTTGCCTGGGCTAGAGTGAGTGCCGTGGCGTCAGCCTAGCTGACAGCAACCTCAAACTCCTGGGCTTAAGCAATCCTCCTGCCTCAGCCTCCCAAGTAGCTGGGACTACAGGCGTGCGCCACCATGCCCGGCTAATTTTTTCTATATATGTATTTTAGTTGGCCAGATAATTTCTTTCTATTTTTAGTAGAGACGGGGTCTTGCTCTTGCTCAGGCTGGTCTCGAACTCCTGACCTCGAGCGATCCACCCGCCTTGGCCTCCCAGAGTGCTAGGATTACAGGCGTGAGCCACCACGCCCGGCCTAAATAATTCTTACATCCTCTGCTTTTTCAGGGATTCCTCATAAAACTTTAACTTTTAAGAAATAATCTCAGGCTAGAGCAGCCTTTTATAGTCTCTGGGGCTTCCTATTTTGTATAATGCCCAGACTGTTTTATTATGATATTATAACTCTAGGTTTGTGGGAAAAACTCAAAGGAGAGGCTTAAAAACAGATGTGATCTGGTCCTGATGTCTTCTGCAGATACTGCTTCATCATATCATTTTAGAATTAAGCCATTTATTAATATATTTTGTTACTACATCATTAATCTGTTATTATTAATATCTCTCTTATTATTTTACATCTCTTATTGTTAATACTATTATTATTCTGAGGCAAACTAGAATCAATTTTTACTTGGAAACCATTATATACTTCCTGTGTGGGGGGTGGGAATCTTCTCGTATTTTCTAGTTTGTCAGTAGATGAAAATTCAAAATATCACAGAAAGCACCTGCCAGTTGAGCACTGGGAGGTCAGAAATAGCAATGTGAACAGCAATATAGGCAGGTCGCATGCTGGTGAAGCTCTCCACAGCACCAGAAAAAGGAGAAGCAGAACACTAAAAGGTCTCCTCAGATCTTGAGCATAGCCTCAGAATCCTGCTAAAACAACTACTAATATCAAGTATTTTACATATCTGCCTCCTTCCAACTAAAGCCACAAGGGACAATCCGAAAAGAATAACAAGAAGACACCTAAGATTGTCAGGAGGTAATTATTCATTATACAGAAGTTTTCTTCAGGATCAAAGAGTAATAGAGAGAATATCAGATGGAGATTATACCTCTGTCTTGCCACTAACTAATTAGATAAATCAACATGTCCGAACCTCAGTATCTTTAAGTATAAAATTACGTATCTGTACAGAACTCATACTGTATATTTTGCATCAAATATTTGAAGGCCAACTCACTATTCTTTGGTGCATTTACATGTTTGCAGATAGAGAATGATTTCTTGTTTTTTTTTTTTGTTTTGTTTTTCAGACAGGATCTTGCTCTGTCACCCAGAGTGGAGTGCTGTGGCACAATCATAGCTCACTGTAAGCTTGAACTCCTGGGCTCAAGGGATCCTCCCACCTAAGCCTCCCAATAGGGCTATAGGTGCATGCCACCAGACCCAGCCACCTTTTAAAAATTTTTTGTTGAGACAAGGTCTCGCTATGTTGCCCAGGCTGGTTTTGAACTGGGCTCAAGAAATCCTCCCGCCTTGGCCTCTGGGATTATAGGCATGAGCCACCACTCAGTCCTCTTGTTTTAAAAATATGTAAGTCCATAAGAGCTTTGAAGTTATCTGTATTAGTCAAGATAAGGGTGGGGGGCAGAGAGTGATGGGGAAAAGAGGTTTTAACTTACAACTTAATTTATGTATTTTTCCCAAGAATTTTTTTGTGTAAAGTGAAATAATTCGATATTCTTGAAAAATTCAAGAAATTGGTTTGATTGTGAATAGCTGTTCTCTTTTTTAATGGCTTGTACAGGCTGTCAGCCAAATTCCAGACAATTCTTACAATCAAAATGTCTCACCAGAAGCAATTCTTTCCCTTCTGCTCTCAAAGTGCCCCTACTCTTCATCCTATTTTTATGGTGGAGGTATGTTACAGCTTGGGGAAAGGAGTACTGGAATGAGTATTAGAAGACATGGGTCCAAACTGGACCATCACTAGACTTGGGTAAGTCATTTGAGCCTTGGCTTTCTCATCTATTAAACTATACCAGTACACACATTCCCTATCTACAACATCCTCGCTAATCACTTATGTCCTCCAAATGTCAGGCCCCTGTATTAGGTGTAGGGACAACAAAGATGAATAAGACTTCTCTGGTGGGCAAGAAGACAAGTAAACAAGTAGTTCCTGAATGGAGGACAGAGAACAAATTGGAAGGCAAAATTCTCAAGACTTGGGATGAATAGATATGGAACAAAGGGTAGGATGGAGGGAAGGCTTGAGAAAACCAAATAAGTGCATGTTAAGACTACTTAAAATTTTAAATGTCTCCCTCCACCAAATTTCTCCTTTGTTTACAGAACTACACCCTAACAAATACACTAGAAATAAAGCTGTCATTTTGACTTAGAACAGCCATATTATATGCTTTCTCCTTTTCTGTTTATATGTGTGTTAGAAGCACAGAGAAAAAGAAGAGTCAGTTCATTCATGCCAATACTTCTTCAGAAAGGTAGCCATTAATAATTTAGTTTCTAGCACTGGCTCCACAAGAAAGATGCAATACTAGGGAGGCTGCATTTCTAATTTCACTTTCTTCCCTCTAATTCACCAGCCATTATAGTTAAAACCAATTGGGCCCAGTAGACCAGCAACAGATAAGAAGTTTATTTTTCTTATAAGTGCAATGGAATCAATACAAACGAGAAAAAATAGAATGCTTAGAAATATGCCCTAAACATCTCATTTGGAAATGTTTTTGCCAATTCTCCCAACATTCACACGTTAATTTCCCTGTTTAAAATAAACCACTCCATTTTCTGTTTGTTCTGCAAGTTTGTAAGTCACTTAGCAATGTAGGAGTGAGTGGGTGCCAGTGCTGAGTCATGAGGACAGGAAGGGGTATAAAGAGTGCTCTATTAATGACTATGATTAATAGTCAGTGAAATGAAGCAAGGATAAGCTTCTGGACTTGGGTGAGAGAGGCCCTAGGTGATATGCCACAGTCATCATAAGCTAACTGCAGAGTGCTGGTTGCCACAGCAAAGTTGGCCAAGCCGTGCAAGTGTCCTGAGCAAACAGACATTCCTATTAGTTTTCATCCAACATGTAAGTTTTTGACCTTAGCTGGCAGCAAAGAAGCTGTGATGATCACTCAGCAACATTAACTGAGTATGCACAATGTACAGTGCACTATAGTAAGCACTCGGGGTGACACAAAAGAAACTCCCACCTATAAAAGAAGTTTGAACTGAATGAACTCTCTAACATCCTTTGAGTCTATTAAATGTAAGATATGGTTCCTGTTAGGAGACGGCCTATAGGTGGCCCTTCAGATCCCCACTTGTGGCCACTCAACTGAATCTAAACTTCACAGAACAAAGCCCTGTATAAAAAGCATTTGTTCTGTAAAATTTGGATTCAGTCAAAAGGCCACAATCAAGGATCCAGAAGGCCACACATGTGGCCCCAAGGATGCAGGTTCCCCACCCCTGGATCCTATCAACGGGTCAGTACCTCAACAAATGTCTTCCTTAATAGATACTCGGACTGTGGCAACTATCTTCCCTTCACTCAAGATTTCGTGTTGTACAAGAGACAACAAATAAAAAATACTATATAGTATTTTTGTCTGCCTAACATCCCTGACCTTTAGGGAACCACCCCCTTTTCACTCCCAGACCAAGTGGTTTAACTGGGCTTGATTTCAGTCTCCCAACTCCAAGGATGGGCACCTGATCCAGGCCTGGCAAATCAAATGATACCATCCTCCCTGAGCACCCTGACTGGCTCTAGGATGAGTACATGCTCTAAAACAGGCAAGGGACAGACAATGGAATGGCTAATCCAACATATATTCCCAACCCTCTTTTCCCTTACCTGACTCTATTATGTAGGATAGAAAAGCCAAATACTCATTTTGTTAGCCTATTTTGCAGCTGGGATGCCACGTATGACAGTTGTGGATGATGACATATGAGCAGAAGTTTGCTAAACAGGCTTCTGGGAAAGCTGGGACAGGTACTGCTAGTGTTCTCTCTCTCCTCCATTTTCTTGCTTTGAATATGGATGTGATTTCTGGACAGGCCTCAGCTATACTGTGACCATGAGGTGACAAGCAAGGAATGCAGTTGACATGCTAAAGATGGCAGATCAGAAAACAAGAAAAAAGAAACTGGATCCTTGACACAAGTAAGCTGCTATACCAGCTCTATACTACCTCTGGACTTCTTGATATGAGGAAAAAATGAACTTTTATTTCTTAAACCACTGTAAGCAAGATTTTCTATTATTTGTAACCAAACACATTCTTAATCAGAAACCTATGAAATATTCTTTCTGGAGCTATTTGTAAAGCTCTTTCCAGAAGGATTGCTATGGTAATGGAATGAAGGCCTGGACTTCTGGTTCCATCTTTGTAAACACATGGGGGAAAGCCCGTCTGAAAACAAAGCCAACACACAGGAAAACAGGACAGAGACGAGGAGTCAGATTCCTGGCATGGAACATCATCTGACAACTGAACTCCAACTGAAGTCAGTTGTAGCTCAAGACTTTTCAGTTATATGAGCCTATAAATTTCCTTTTTTGCTTAGGCCAGTTTAAAACGAGTTTCACTGGAAAGAGTCCTGACTCTATACCACATGGAAGTATATATGTTAACTAAACATAAGTCATGAGTTACGAGGACAGGAAGGGGTATAAAGAGTGCTCTATTAATGACTATGATTAATAGTCAGTGAAATGAAGCAAGGATGAGCTTCTGGGCTTGAGAGGCCCTAAGTGATATGCCACAGTCATCATGAGCTAACTGCAGAGTGCTAGTTGCTGCAGCAGAGTCAGCCAGACTGTGCAAGTGTCCTGAGCAGACACGTTCCTATTAGTGTTCATCCAACTACATATGATTTTTAGATCTTACATTTGATGTAGTAATCTGTGACTTTAAGAAGATAGTAAATTAGGTTCTCCTTCTGCATATGTATACAGTTGACCTTTGAACAACACATCTTTCAGCTGCATGGGATTGAAGTGGATTTTTTTCAATAAAAGTTACACCCAGTGTGTCTACCTCTCCTGCCTCCCCTTCTACCTCCTCCACCTCTTCTGCCTCTACTACCCCTGAGACAGCAAGACTGACTCCTCCTCTTCCTCCTCCTCAGCCTACCCAATATGAAGACAATAAGGATGAAGACCCTTATGATGATCCACTTCCACTTAGTGAACAGTAAATATAGTCTTCTTATGATTTTATTTATTTATTTATTTTCAGACAGGGTCTTACTCTGTTACCCAGGCTAGAGTAGAGTGCAGTGGTGTCTTCATAGCTCACTGCAACCTCAAACTCCTGGGCTCAGTGGATCCTCCTGCCCCAGCCTCCTGAGTAGCTGGGACTACAGGCTCACACCACCATGCCCAGTTAATTTTTCTATTTTTTGTAGAGACAAGGTCTCACTATGTTGCTCAGGCTGGTCTTAAACGACTGGCTTCAAGTGATCCTTCTGCCTTGGCCTCCCTAAGTGCTAGGATTACAGGTGTGAGCCACTGCATCCAGTCCCTTATGATTTCTTTTTTTTTTTTTCTTTACAGATCCTGGACAAGGTACTTATGATTTTCTAAATAACATTTTCCTTTCTCTGGCTTACTTTATTTTAAGAATATAGTATATGTAACATATAAAATATGTGTTAATTGACTGTTTATATTATTGGTATGTTATTGGTATGGCTTTTGGTCAACAGTAGGCTATTGGTAATTAAGTTTTTGGGGAATCAAAAGTTACATGTAAGCTGGGTGCAGTGACTCAGACCTGTAATCCCAGCACTTTAGGAAGCTGAGGAAGGAGGATTGCTTGAGCTCAGGAGTTCAATACTAGCCTGGGCAACACAGTGAGACTCTGTCTCTACAAAAAAAAAAAAGTTATATGTGGATTTTCAGCTGTGCAGGGGGTTAGTAACCCTGGCCCCTGCATTATTCAAGGGTCAATTGCATTTTTGTTTTTTAATTAAATAAAAAGTCCCAACAAACAATAGCCCATATTTCTATTTGTACAAATATATGTAAATAAATGAAGAGAAAAACATGTCTGGAAAGATGTTCTCAAATTAATCCACAGGAGACTGGGACTGGGGGTGATAGTTGAGGATGACTTTAACTCCTCGTAAAATTTTCATTTTATTTTACATGTACTCACATATGACTTGCATAGACACAAATGAAATTTTAATAAATCTGCTGTGAAGGTGTAGGTACCAGGCAGTGAATACTGCCTAAGAACACAGGTTTTGGAGTTAGAGAAACCTGTTTTTGAGATCTGGTTTATGACCTTAAGCATGTTATTTAACCTCTGTAATCCTCTATCTCCCATCTGTAAAAAAGAACAATAATGGTGCATTATAGTGTTGTTGTGAGAATTTAATGAGCTAATATATAATAAGTGTTTAGGACAATACCTACTGTGTAACAAACTTCTAATTATTAACAAAAATGGTTATTTACATCTAACTTTGAGTAGCTACTTAAATGAAAACTACTTGAAAGAAGCTTAGTTTTTCTTTTTATAGTCCTAACTCAAAAATCTTGTATTGAATTTTTAGAAGTATTCCTCGTGAGTTTAAATCATCAGTTTAATATTCCTATATATTGAGTAATTGAGAATAAGTATAGTAAGAGAGAGCTTGCTGTATCTGAAGCTCTCCAATTAGCCTAAGCAGCATCACTGAGGATTACTAGTTTTTTTCTAAAAGTTAGAGGCTCTTTGCTATTTATACACACACACACACACACACACACACACACACACACAAACACATTCTTTTTTGCGACAGGGTCTTGTTCTGTTGCCTGGCTAGAGTGCAGTGGCATCATCCTAGCTCACTGCAACCTCAAACCCCTGGGGCTCAAGTGATCCTCCTGCCTCAGCTTCCTGAGTAACTGGGACTACAGGTATGTGCTACCACATCTGGCTAATTTTTTTTGTATTTTTTTGTAGAGGTAAGGTCTTGCCATGTTGCTGAGGCTGGTCTTGAACTTCTGGCCACAAGCAATCTTTCCATCTCTGCCTCCCAAAGTGTTAGGATTATATGCATGAGCCACTATGCCCAGCTCAGGCTCTCTCTTTGTACGTGCATTTTTATTTCATGTAAATAGTAAAGGGTTATACATCTCTTTCTGCTTACTCATAAGCTTAAAAGGAATTCATCTATAAGTTTTCCATAGGTTTTCATCATAAAGATCTTTTTTTATGTTAAGGCATAAAAAGGACTGAACCTTATCAAATGCCTTTTCTGCATCAATTGAGATAATCACGATTTTTGTCACTTAAAATGTTAAAATATATGGATAGATTTTCTGTAGGTGAACCATCTTTGCAGTCCTGGGATAAACCCTACTTGATATAATTTTTAAAAATTCACAAGCTCTACCTACTATAACTTTTTTGTTTGTTTGTTTGGAGACAAAGTCTTGCTGTGTTGCCCAGGCTAGAGTGCCGTGGCGTCAACCTAGCTCACAGCAACCTCAAACTCCTGGGCTGGAGTGATCTTCCTGCCTCAGACTCCCTAGTAGTTAGGACTACACGTGCATGCCACCACACCCAGCTAATTTTTTCTGTTTTTGGTAGAGATGGGGTCTTGCTCTTGCCCAGGCTGGTCTAGAACTCCTGAACTCAAGTGATCCTCCCGCCTTGGCCTCCTAGAGTGCTAGGATTACAGTTGTGAGCCACCTTGCCTGGCCTAGAGTGATAAGTTTAATGGTTAATATTTATTAAATGTTTAGTATGTGCCAGGCACTGTTCTATGCCCTCCTTACACACATTACTTACCATTATAACAATTTAATGAGGTAGAAACCATTTTTAACCCTCATTTTACATATGAATGAACTGACATACACAGAGGTTAAATATAATAATTTGCCTAAAGTCACAAAGTGAGTTACTAGTAGAGTCAGGATTCATACTCAATCTGTCTGAAAACTGTACTATATACTTCCTGGGACATCATCAACATGTTGTACAATGTGGTGAGCATGATTCTAACAGCACAGCTGGCATTCTTAAAAACTACAGTCCAGAGAAACATAAACTGTGTATATACTCTGTGTAGAGCACTACGATAAACACTATATATTTTACAGAATAGTCATGATATATAGAACTATAAAGCTATACTGTATACCCCGGGGAACAAATTAATCTTTTTTAAAAAAAATCCAGGTAGCTGGGCGTGGTAGCTCATGCCTGTAATCCTAGCACTCTGGGAGGCCAAGGCGGGAGGATCACTTGAGGTCAGGAGTTCAAGACCAGCCTCAGCAAGAGCACTAAAAAATAGAAACAAATTAGCTAGGCTATTAAAAATAGAAAAAATTAGCCAGGCATGGTGGTGTGTGCCTGTAGTCCCAGCAACTTGGGAGGCTGAGGCAGGAGGATCTCAAGTGAGCCTAGGAGTTTGAGGTTGTTGTGAGCTAGGCTGACACCATGGCATTCTAGCCCGGGCACTAGAGCAAGACTTTGTCTAAAAAAAAAAAAAAATACAGGTGGCTACAGACCAAATATATTTGTGTGTAGGTATGTATGTGTCTTCCAATCTTAACTGTCAATAGCCATAATATGAATGGAGATTATCTTCAAGCAGCTACTAATAGGTCAACAAGAGCACAGAGGATATGCATCATGAAATCAGGGAATGGGCAGGGAATGGGAAGAGAAAAGGCAGAATCTGACTGGTGGGTTAAGAGCTTCTGGAGCCTATTAACTTCTCTTGAGAACAGTGATCATATAAAGACCGACTAGTAAATGTAGATCAAAAGCTGAATTTCCACACTGGAGGAAAAATGGAAGTGGGCAATATTCTAGGTTCATTTATATTCAATTATACATGGTAGGTATAAATTACTCTATATACATTTAGCTTGGGTAGTGTTCAGAGGTCATGAACACATGCCTAAGGAGATCACTTCCAGCATTGGTTAAAAGCCATTTAAAGACTTTAATGTCTGTGCAAAGTATATTTAGCCTGTGAGCAGAAATGGTCTCCTAACTAGTTTGCACCTCACCAGTCTTCTCTTCAAAACCAAAATATTCTGACACCAAGACTAGCCAGGGGTACGTACCCCTAACTTTTATCACGGTGCTCCCTTAAAGCCATCACTAAACTTAGTGATAAGCAAAAACATTACTATTAAGAGGCCAACTCATGTAAAAATATATAAGAAAAGATTTTGTTAGACATCTCAATCTATTTAGTTAAATAAAAGTAGAACTTTAGATTTACCCTTCCTCGCCCTTTTGTTTTAGAAAATAAATGATATTTACTATTTTTATTTAATCAAAAGCTCTAGGTTTTTACAACTAACAGATTTTTTACAATTTCTAGTAGAAAAGGGACTCACTTGCTAGGAATGCTCAAAGCAGTGCTCAGTGACTTTTGGTGCAATAAGTTACATTTTTTAACTGCTCTAGATAGTAGGCAGGAAACTCCTCAGGAAGCCTTGTTCTCCAGGCTACTGTTTACTAACTCTTTGACACAGAGGATTAATTAGCTGGTAACCATTAGCAATATTTAAACTCCTCTAGAGATGGAAGGGTGGCACCAGCATGTCTGATCTTAATCATTTTTCATTATTGGTTTACCTCTAGCCAGGAAAGATTTGCTGACCTAATCAGGTCAGTAAAAGAGGAAAATTATTTTGTTACTTCTAAGGACACAGTTACCATGAGGTATTGACAAATTAATGTTCCTTATCCTGGTCAATAAATGGAACATAACAGATTTTGTTAGTTTCTTCTACAATACAGAAATTTCCTTTAGGTTAAGACTTACTACACTCTTCTTAGGGTGTTTAGGGCCTCAAACTATTTTATAGTTTTAAACTAAATGCAACAGAAAGATGTAACTATCAGAGTGCTATTTAAAATACAAGCATACATCACTATTTACTAGCCTGGGCTTGTTTTAGAAGAGAACACACTTTAACATTGTCCTTTATGCTTGTGAAAACAGAGGCTCTGGAGTCACACTAGAATTACAGAGAGGGAACTACAAGGGAAGGCGAGGCCTTGACCAAATAAATGTCTGGCTGGTAGTTTGAAAGGAGCTTCAAACTCAGTCTGTCATTTGGTACCATCAATTTAAATGCCCAATTCAAAAGAAAGCAAGCCCAAGAAAATTAGTTCCCAGGTGGTCCTGTTTGAGCCTTATCTGTTCTGTTTTAGCTTGTTGTTCCTAGGAAAAGTATTCCCCTTACTCACTCTTGACATTATTAAGCTGTTTTGTTCAAAGGAGATTAGGAAAGTAGTTGTAAAAAAATGCTGTTAAATCAACAGGTGGAGATAAAAACCATCTTGTCTTTCTCAGCAGTGACTTGGCTGGTTGCAAATAATATTGATCAGTACAAATCTGGAAATCTCTCTTCATACTTCTTTTCTAACAACACTCACATTTGATTCTGTGTTAGTGGCAAGAGTGCAATAGCAACAGCTTCACATTCCTGGCTGGAATGAGATACCAGATATTTTGGCTCAGAACTTGGAAAGGACATATTGATATACATGTACTAGGTTATGCCACTGAGGTCAAAGCTATGCCTCCAGTAACTTTTCCCATATACATCAATAAACCAGAAGATGCAAAGTCAGGGGTCATTTATTAGCAAAGGGGCTACAAAAATATGCACTTTCTTCTGTGGCATGGGGAATGAGGATATTTTATTTAGTTTGACAAATATTGGACATTTTCTTACTTAGGACCATGACATTAAAAAAATATATAAAATCAACATGTAGCATCTTTGTTTAAAAATTTCAGTACCTTATTGTATTGTAAGGGTAATCTTGCTCAAACAGATGGTTACCAGATATAGATCCCTTCCCCTCCTTTTACCTGTTTATGAGGACCCCTGAGTATGTGTGCCTTAGCGCCTTCACAAGCCGTCCTCATTGCTTCCAGTGATGGTGTGCCCAACAGATCTGTGATCAAATCCAACTACAAGGAAACATAAAATCCAGATAAATAGTAAGCTCATGGAAACAACTTTTCATTACCTTCAAGCACAGCCTTAGGGATGAGGGCCAAATTTGGGGGAAAAAACCTTACAACAAGCTCCAGATTAACTGACAGGAGTCCCTACTTTCACTTTCTGGCCTATTAAAAAAAGATTTATAGGAATTTATAAATTCCTTATTTAAAGAAATCTAAGAAATAAATTCCTATTTATTATTCCTATTTATTAGGAATCTATATGATATAGATAGAAATATAGAAAATATGTTTTGGCAAGCAAAGCATTCTAAGGCTAGAACAATTTATAAGTCTACCTCTAACCTGCCCTATTTTCTTGATACTGTAGCATTTATGATCCTTGCAGAGGTGAACTGTTCTGCTGATGGTTAATGACTATTCTTTTCGAGCAGTAAATGAATGGATTCTGATACTTCAAATGGATTCAGGCTCATCAAGGAGCTAATCCACAAATCAGACAGCTGTGATTTAACACATACTCAAAACACACCTGAAATGAAAGCTAAGCTCTTAATGTTTGGGCTAGTACACACCCTTTATATTCTAGTCATGCTAGAAATCTACACTAGCAGAAAACTGTGGTACTTAGAAAACGATGACACCTTTTAAGACCATATTTAGTTACCTAGGCACAATAAAAGAGACCAATATAACAGTCTTCTCACAAGCAAGTCTTTGTAGGTAGCAAACTATCTTACCAATTTTCTGTAGTGCTATAATTGTTCTAACTTCATAATTTAATTAAGCAATAACATTTCATTTGGCTCCCTCCAGGATGGGAAATTCTTACCTAGAGAATACTTCTTTTCCTGGTTCTAGGGTTGCCAGATATAAAGCGCCATTTTCTGCATTTATCTAAAGCATGGAATAGCCATCAGCATCACTGCCCTCCAGGTTAATGAAGATACTTGAGAAGCTTGTTTTCCACAGAAGTAAAGATCTCTATATAAAGCATTTTGGGAAAAGTGTGTAGGTGATACTTTTGGACCTCTAACAATCACACTAATGGCAGAAAGAAATGACTAGCTCATGAAACAAATGGAAATATTCAGAAAGTTGTTTAGAATGAGGCAGATCTATGGATGAGAAACACTTATATGAAGTCTGCTGGTACTAGGGTAATTATTTCTCAAAGATACAGAGAAAACACAACCGAAGATAACTACTTCCTTCCATTTAGGTTAGACTGTTTTCCTATTTTAAATCTTGATTTCTCACCCCAAAACACATAAAAAATTAGGTAGATATGAGTTCTCCTTCAGTGGCTATGTTAGACTGGCAAACCCAAGACCTACATACTTCTCTAGAAAATGAGACATCTGAATCCCATTCTAGTTGCTTCACACTTTCCTTTACGTATCCTGTTCAGCAGCAACTCAAGATTCTTGTTCAATATATAGGATTTGAATACCTCCTTATTATTATTTATTTATTTATTTTTTGAGACAGAGTCTTGCTCTATCACCCAGGGTGGAGTGCAGTGGTGTCATCATAGCTCACTGCAACCTCAAACTCCTGGGCTCAAGCGATCTTTTTGCCTCAGCCTCCGGAGTAGCTGGGATTACAGGCACATACCACCATGCCCAGCTAGTATTTCTATTTTTTATAGAGATGGGGTCTTGCTCTTGCTCAGACTAGTCTCAAACTCCTGGCCTCAAGCTATCCTCCTGCCTCAGCCTCCCAGAGTGCTAGGACTACAGGTGTGAGCCACTGTGCCCACACAATATAGTTAAAATTTATGAATAAAAACCTGGAATTATCCCAAGAAAATATGTGTGAGTGGCTTCATAAAGCTACATTTTAATCATCTCCTGATGATCTATGCCATATTTAAATATTTTAGTCTAATAATAAATTTTTCTAAATGTTCACATTTAAAGAAATCAACATAATATAAATTTATATTCAAAGCACAAAGTGTTAAATACATTAAGTCACCAAATACATTTCAAGTCAGAGCCATTCAGTTAGAAAGAACAGAGGCCTTCTAACAACTGAAGATTATATACCTGTACAAATTGTTACAGCAGAGTGTGCTGCTATGCATCAGTGTATGTAATAAAGTCAACACTCCCTCTAATAGGCTTGTAAGTTACAAAATGAATCTCTGTATCTTCAACTTTATAACTTTCTGAATTTTGAGTGAACTTGAATTTGCTAAAAGCGATTAGACAGTATAATGAATAAGGCCAAGAGTGTGGAAGATAGGTTTTTCCTTCAAAATCTGTAATAGAATTGAAAGCTACTAAAGCCTACAAGTGAGATCATACCTGCTGAATGGGACTCTGTGCCTGAAACAATATTCTTCGTCCAAGTAGTTCTGCAAAGATACATCCAACAGACCAGATGTCAATAGCATTGCTGTAATGACGGCTGCCCATCAGGATTTCCGGAGCCCGATAATACTGAGTAACAACTTCCTGAGTCATATGACGGGATTCATCTAATTCTTCCACTCTGGCCAATCCAAAATCACAAATCTAAATAGAAAAGACAATCAAAACATTGTCAAGCAAATACATTTACAAATGGAAGCATAAAAACACCAAAACCTTGATAGACCTCTGAGCTTTTAAAAGTTTTTAATGACACCGGTAGAGTAGATTTAGATTTGTGTTAACAGACAATCTGGTCTTATCTGGATGAGATGGAAGAAAAGTCTCAAGCTTCCATATAAAGTTCTTTATAAAATGATGAATCTTAAAAATATTCTTCTCATCTTTATAAATGAAAATGTCTGTTTTTGAATAACTAAACTAAAAACACTAGTTCAATGCATATTTCTAAGTTTAATTTAGAAACCAAAATATTTTCAAGACTGGCTTGTAGAGGAAGATATTATAAGATAAAAGGGGTGTATCTTAAAGATCTCCTGAGCTGAGACTATGTCCACCATCTTTATGAAATATATATAGTAAAATTTCTTTAAAGCTATGGGTTTCAAACTGAGTCCTATTGAATCAAGTTCTGACAAAGTATTTCAGGAGTTCCACATTTTATTCAAACTTCCCATTATCTATCTATTTAAAATACTAATTCACACTCAAATGTGTGAATATGTTAAATCATAGCACACTGGAGAATACTAATGCTACTAAGTTCATTGATTTCTTCATACCATAAATATTTAATTGAGAACCTGTTATATTTCAGACAGTATGCTAGATAGAACTTGGAAACATGGCAATAAATAAGAAAGACTGGTTAATTTCTATACAGACCTAGGAATAAATCTTTTCTTTTTATTTGTGTTTAACTGAAAAGTATGCTGAGCTTGCAAAGTGAGCTGTTAATAAAAGTACTGCTTATCTTTAGAAATTAAGATTTTCTTGATATTGGGCAACCAAAACACAAAAACTGGGAGCACTAAGGATGAGATCAGAAAGTAATGGCCATCTAAGCTCCAGTAGTCTCACTAATTAACTTTACAAGTCAATATTATAAGTGATGAAGTAAAATTATAAATCTGTTTTCTGAATTGAGGTTCCAGAATAAGATTTTATTTGAAAAAAGGTTTTGGCAGCTTTAAAAAATTCTGAAAACCATTGTTTTAAAGAAAACAAAATTTATCCCAATTTTTGGCAATCCCTCCTTTCTGACTTGAATCTACCATGTCTGGTCACATCAAATGAATTTATGTGTATGTGGGAATAAAACAGTATGAAGCCAACATCTTTAAAACTTAAAAATGGAGGAAAAATTTTCAGACCACACAGAAAAACAATGTAACAATAAAACAAAAGTCTGAGTTTATCAAATCCTCCCAAAGGCTAGTGTTCAAATAACATTTTAAAAACTCTATTTCTTGGCTATGACTCTTCAGGATATCTTTTAAAGCAAAACAAAACCAAAGGAAAGAATTTAGATTCTTTCTTGCATTTATATGAAGAAAACTAACCACCCATCCAACAAAAAAGGTCTTCTGTTATAAAGCAAATCTGTTGTTAAAAACATCAGTCTGATCTGAAGTTGTTTTTAGCAACTTACCTGGAAGACAATCTGAGCCCAAAGTAAACAGCTTACATGATCAGATAACTAAAAAGATTCCAGCAAAATTACATATCTTGTGCTAATAGAAAATATATTCACAATATGAACGAATACTAATTTAAAAAATGTTTTATTACAATTATCATCAATGAATTCGTACATTTGAGAAGAGAGAATTAGTGTCTGTAGCCTAGCTGTCTATTCTGGCTTTTCAAAAGCAGGTCTCTGAGTCAAAGGAGCAGAGCAAAATTTCAATTTGTTCTGATTTGTGTGTTGTGTATTCATAAATGACATTTTCTTTTAGTTGCCATTCGTGTAGCCAGAGGTGACAATACCATAATAGACAATTTGGAAAATGAATTACAGCAGTTAATGGCATGAAGCATGACAGGTTCTGTACAAAAGTCCTTTGTGAAGTCTTCCAACCAAAAATCAAAATAAGAAAAATTGGCTTAAATTTACACAAGACTGATTTGGTATGAACAGGACAAAAAATAACTAACTATAAGGTTTTAAAATTTATTTTTTAAAAATTAAAATGGGTTTTGGGGATAGGTTGCAAGTTCTCCTTAAAAAGTGAAAAGGAAGCAGAAGGATGCACTCAATGACCTATAGAAGGAATACTTACTAGACTCTGGGGACAGTTAACTTCTCTGTGGAAACAAAAGACTGAACTACAATATCAGCTATTTTCAGGGAAAATATGAAAAATAGGTTTTTATCTTTCTACAGTTAAAACAGGGTGAAGGCTCTTCAAAGCTATATAATGAAGGGAGAATTTTCATTCATAAATGGTATAATCCACCAGCTTTTAAAAGAGAATTGGCCCACAGTTCAAAGAAAGCATTTAAAATAAAATATGAATATACTTGGCTTTAATGCTTAGTTTAACTGCCAGCAACCTAAGTAATAATGACAGTCGTGATTACTTTTAAAGTAGGTAACATTTAAAAAACAGTTTTTTCTTTCCAAATATATGAGTTGAAATGTTTCCTGTAGACTGAAGCTCTATATAATATAGCAGCCACTCATGAAATAAGAGAAATTTTTATTTGCTTACACATAGATGACCCAGCTCTGGGAAAGCTCTTATCTCTTATGTCTACCACGAGGAAAAACATAGTAGACTTTTCACTATTCAGAAGTTCTGCCAATACATATCTGTGTTAGAGGTGAGAAAAGGCACACGTGGATTTTGCTATTTGTGAGCCACTCTAACAAAAGACAATGGGGGTGGTACAAGGGAAAGAAGTAAAATTGAAACTGATAACTTGAGATTTTGGAACTACTAAATATAAGTAATCCTGTAATCAATTCCTCTTCAGAGGAATAACTGAGGATTGGCTACTATATGTTGTGGAAATACATTTGATAGGTGCACATATCCTATTCTGGCTTAGCATTTTTAAGTAGGTTTTTGCTTTCTACTTTGCTACCTCAGTCAAACAGTATATAGAAATATTAACTGTGGGCTGGGTGCAGTGGCTCATGTGTGTAATACTAGCACACTGGGAGGCTGAGGCGGGATTGCTTGAACTCAGGAGTTTGAGACCAGCCTGAGCAAGGGTGAGACCCGATCTCTAGTGAAAAAAAAAAAGAAATATTAACTGTGCAAAAATGTAGACAGTCTTCCTAAAAGCCATGCTTCATTCTCACATAAATAGAAGCTTGCTGATCTAATATTTCTTCTGATATACACTTTCTTTAATAATGGAACAATTTGAAAAGAAGTCACGACCTTCTCCATTCTACTTTCTAGTTATAATGTAACTAGAAATTCAGTGTTTCCAAAACATAGGCAAAATATCATGAAAAGAGCATGAGGCAGGACTACAAATTAGTTACTATGGCCATGACTAGTGATATTGCTAGTGAAAACTGGGTACTTTTTTTTTTTTAAATGAAGGAATGACACTGTAGAAACTGAGTACTTTAACTTTTAGTAAAGTAATGAAAATAAACAACTGTTTCTTCCACAAAAATACGTTGTTCTTAAGCCTGCCCTGACATTGTTATTTCTCTCAGAAATTTAAATAAACTGAAAAGCTACCTTTAGAACACAGTTGCTGTTCACAAGGAGATTCCCTGGCTTAATGTCTCGATGTAAAATGCCAGCTGAATGGAGATATTTCAAACCTGAAATAACAAAAAGATTAATTGCAGATATTTAATTCCTTTTACTCAACCAATGATTTGGGAAAAACCTTAGAAGAAAATAAAATAGAGGATTTAAAATTCTTTCCTAAATAACTGCATAACAGACATTATTAAAAACTTGACTTACACCTCAAAAATCTGTAATTTTGCTACAGTAAAATAAAATGTCATCAAAGGTTTGCAGTCTAGAGATAACATCTATAATTAAAAAGATTATATAGGTTTAAGTACAGATAAGCTTCTTAGGCACTGGAGTTAAGACCGACCACACTAATATCCTTAGATTGTTCATCAGCGTGGCTACTAGAGTTCTGCTTCTGATATTCTTAACCTGCAACTCTGAACCTGCTCCAACAAAACAGTTCCCATTAACCAACAGGGAGCCTTTCCGAGTTCAGATTTTTCACCAATATGACAAAACTCAGGAACTTGCCCAGGTTTGTCAGTAGTACTCAATACTGAGAATCAAGAGGGTAATTCATCACTTTTCAAATATTTCTGACATATTAAAAGACTGATGGCTTTAGCGCTGCTAAAAGTAGCAGCCTCAAGGTTGAATTTTTTTGGAATAAAATGTAGCAAATCACATTTTTCACAATTATAGACAGTATCTTCCCCATTTCTCCCTACCACCGAATATCAACAAATTTACTGGATGGAGGTGAACTTTTTAGTTTTAATATTGTTTGGATGTTTTAATCCCTGTGGCAGATGTTTTTCAAACTCTATAAAGAATCTGTTAATTCTATAAATTCTGTGGGAAAAAAGAATTTTGCTAGGTAAGAAAGCTGTTTCCACTTTAAACAATTCTCCATTTGTAAAGGCCAAGTTTTGAAGGACACACCTGATGGCCAGAAGAAGCATCAATAACGTTGGCCCCAATCCTTTCTCAGTCAAGTCCATGCTCTTTAATGAGCCAGTCTGAAGTTATTTAGCTGGCTGTTTCTATTGGTCTTCCTCAATTGCTTTGGTTTAAGGGTCATTTTGTTTCTCTAAAGTTGCACTCAGGAATGCCAGCTAACACTCTGAGAGGCCCACCTACCGCTGGATTGCAGGATGGATGTCATTCATAGGTGATACAGTCACTTTTCTCTTTAGTCATCTGATGCGACATACTCCTACTCTGTGGAGAACTAAAGACTGTTTAGTGGATTTGTGACAAACAATCCTGCTTATTTACCTCCCTAGATTAACCCGCTCAATTATTTAATCTGCCAGGGCCTTCTCTTCCATCACTAAAAATAAAAATTACTTGGCCTCCCTTAAAAGCCTCTTATTTAACATCAAATATAGAAATTATAAAATATGCCTTGTTCAAAAGAAAAAAGTCTTTAGGGAAGAAGAAAGCCTTGAAAGGTCAGATTAGATTAAAGTCCAAAGGAGAAGTAAAACATTTTATGTATATAGTGACAGTGCCTTTTTCTTCATAAAGAAAATCTTACCTCGCAAAATCTGATAAAGAAAAACTTTGACATGATCTGAGCTGAGTGGCTGAGGAGAGACAATAATTTTATGTAGGTCACTCTGCATCAATTCTGTGACAACATATCTTGAAGTTTTAAGTTAAGGAGAGTTCAAAGAATTCAGCCCCCAATTCCTTCAAAGTAGTCACCAAATCTAAAGAATAATGTCCATTCTCAGGGCTGGAAAAGTTTAGGGAAAGAAAGCTCCTAGACAGCATTATAAAGGTGGGAATTCCAGCCCTCATGAGATAAAACATTGCTAAAATTAAAAGAATTCATGCATTTAAAAGTCAGCAGAAGTAAACAACCAAATGATTTTCTTACAGTCAGCATTATAAAAGAGAAAACCAAAGGCAAACATTTTAAGTAATAGCCAAGCCATGAAAAACGTGAAGACCAAACAGTCCCAAGGCCTACTCAGACATGTTACTGGAGTGTCCTTTGAGTTCACTCCAAGGGGGATGGTGATCTCATTGTAGGCCATCAAGGCACCAATGGAAAAAATCATAACCTATCCCACAACTGTGGCTTAAGTTACTTTCTAAAATATGTTATTCCTAAAAATGTGTAAAATGATCAATTCAAATCCAAGTCTCTCTACAATCTTAACAATTATTTAACTTTGTATACATTTATTAAACCCCTTACTAGGTTTTACGATTACTATGCTTTGTCAGAGTTTTGCTCAGTCAACACATGGCAAATGATCAAAGGCTGGAGCCTGGGGAACCAGGGAGATGTGGAATTCAGAACTCTTGCAGAGCACAAGTGTTAGAAACATTAAGGAATCAAAAGTTTGAGTGAATTTTATGATTTAAGTATAACTTTCCTTATGACAATTTCTAATTTAATGTTTCAGCAAAAACAAGTAGGAAAGGGGATAATTTAGGAGTAGGGAGGAGAATTAATAATGATACCATTTCACATAAACAATTGAAAACTCCCTCGAGATGTTTTTTTATAAATGGCTTTAGGGTACCAAATTATAGGCTTTCCTTCTCCCTCATTAGTTGTTCTTTCTTAGTCTCCTGGTTTTCCTCTTTTCTTCAACCACTTAATGTTGAAATGACCCAAGGTTTTGTCCTCAGCCTTTAAACACCACCCATGCTGATGACTCCCAAATCTGTAATCTCTAATCTTTCCTCAAGTGCAGACCTGTATATCAAACTGCCTACTCATCATCTCCACTCTATGCCTGATTGATATTTCAAACTAACACGTCCCAAACTGTATTTCTGCTCTTTTCTCCACCACTTTTTTAGCTGCAAGCTTTCCCATAGCAAACCCACTTTTCCAGCAAGTTGCTCACACCACAAACCACATCAAGGAGTCATTGATTCTTCTCTTTCTCTCTCACCATGCCTCCAATTCATCACAAAATCCCGTGAGTTCTGCCTTCAAAATTTAGTCAAAGTAGGCCACTTCTTATGCCCACTGTTATCATGCTGGCCCAAGACTGCTAGAGTTCTAAAACACAGCAACTAGGATAAACTTTTTACCATTATTATTTTTGTTTTACTTATATATTGAGATTTATTCTATTATATAGAAAATATAATTTTTAAGTTTTTTACACTCTTAGATACTTTAATCTTAGGTTTTTTATCATCCAGATCCTTTCCAAAGAAATATAATTTACTTCATAATGAAAGTTAGTGAGAAAATGAGATTTGGCATGTACAATTTCCTTATAGGACAGTTTTCAGTGACATGTTAGAATTATTCTATAAAATGATAAACAGTTAAATTATGATATTGCCAGGGTTATAGTTTTTCTTAATAGTTTTTATTAAACTTTTTCTTATAAAAATTTTCAAACACACAGAAAATTTTAAAGAAATACACAGAGACTACCCATATATATATACACCTACCTCCTAGATTCTATACTTAACATTCTGCCACATTTGCTTTGTCACACATCTATCCATTACTCTTTCCATCCATTAGTTCATCTAAATTGGATGCCTTTCACAGAATCATCTTTTAGGATGAAGGCCAAATTATGTCACTTTTCTGCAAAAGCTTCCCATTTCATTTAAGAGTAAAAGCCAAAATCCTTAAAATGGCTTATAAGCTCATAAATCATCTAGCCTTCTTACTTCTCTGACCTCCTCTTCTATCACCTTCCTCCTGGCTATTCTCTGAACATGCCAGATACACTCCAATCTTAGGTCTTTGTTCTAGCTATTCTCTCTGCATGGACTACACTTCCTGACATATATTTGGCTCTTTCAGCTCCTTTATGGTTTCGCTCAAATCTTATCTTTAAAATGAGGTGTACCTTGACTCTAATACTAGTTATGTGTCACATAATGACTTTTCAGTCAACAGTGGACCACATGGACAAAGGTGGTCCCATAAGATTATAATGTAGCTGAAAAATTCCTACTGCCTAGTGATGTCTTGATAATCCTGACCCTGTATAGGCCTGGGCCGATGCATGTGTTTGTGTCTTAGTTTTCAATAAAAAAGTTTTTAAAAAAATAAAAACAATTTTAAATAGAAAAAAACTTATAGAATAAGGACATTAAGAAAATATTTTTGTGTAGCTGTACAATGTGTTTTAAGGTGTTATTATAAAAGTTTAAAAATTAAAAGTTTAGATAGTAAAAAAGTTATAGTAAGCACATTTATTAAGAAAAAAAATTTTACATAAATTTAGTGTAGCCTAAGTGTATAGTGTTTATATAGTCCACAGTGGTGTACACCTAGGCCTTCACATTCACTCCCAAAAAACTCACTGACTCACCCAGAGCAACTTCTAGTCCTGTAAGCTCCATTCATGGTTAAGTGCCCTACACAGATGTACCATTTTTATCTTTTAGACCATATTATTAGTATTAAAAAAAACTTCATTGTAGAAAATGGGAAATACAAAGAAGCAAAAGAATATAAAAACTATCCAAATTCTATTTTTTTTCTCTTTGAGACAGCATCTCCCTCTGTCACCTGGTCCAGTGGCCTGATCATAGCCCCCTGCAGCCTCAAATTCCTGGGCTCAAGTGATCCTCCTGGCTTAGCCTCCCAGGCAGCTGGGACTCCAGGTACAAGCCACCATGCCCACCTAATTTTTTTTATTTTTTGTAGAGATGGGGTCTCGCTCTGTTGCTCAGGCTGGTCTTGAACTCCTGGGCTCAGGCTATCCTCCTGCCTCTGCTTCCCAAAGTGCTAGGATACAGACATGAGCCACTGCACCTGGCCCAGATTCTACTTCTTTGAATTAATTTATAACAGTTTGATGAAAATAATGTGTAGGCCTACATATATGCACATTTAAAATAAAATTGGGATTATAATATACATGTGTCTTTGCTGCCTCTTCCCTTAATTTAATAAAATATAAGCATGTAAACAAAAAACAAGCATGGAAACTGTCATTTAATGGTTTAATAAAGCAGGATTTTAATGACTATATAGTGCTCTAATGTGTAGATATATTATAATTCACATATACATATATACATATATATATATATATTTTTTGAGACAGAGTCTCACTCTGTTGCCTGGGCTAGAGTGCCATGGCGTCAGCCTAGCTCACAGCAACCTCAAACTCCTGGGCTCAAGCAATTCTTCTGCCTTAGCCTCCCAAGTGGCTGGGACTACAGGCATGCGCTACCATGCCCGGCTAATTTTTTCTCTATATATATTTTTTTAGTTGTCCAGCTAATTTCTCTCTATTTTCAGTAGGGATGGGGTCTCACTCTTGCTCAGGGTGGTCTCGAACTCCTGAGCTCAAATGATCTGCCCGCCTAGGCCTCCCAGAGTGCTAGGATTACAGGTGTGAGCCACCATGCCTGGCCACACTTATATATATTATAATTCATCACTGTTGAAAATCTAAGCTATTTCTAATTTTTTTTTTACTATTTTAAATAACCTTGAGATAAACATCCTATACATACAGCTTTATGTGACTCTGATTATTTCCTAATGATAGATTCTTTGAAGTGGAATTATGGTGTCAAAGTAGGATATTATATACAGGTGGCCCCAGGTTACAGATGAAATATGAGATACGTTCCTGAGAACATCTTTAGGTTGGATTTGTATGTAACTCGGATACCTGATGAACAGTGCAAAAATGGTTAATAACAATAATGGCACGTGTGCTAATGATAATACAGTGTAATACTATAATAATACCACACCTGTATTGTAATAGTAAGTTATAGAAACTATTGTGCTCTTTCTTTTAATTCAAACAGAACATAAAAACAAAATCACCCAAAAAGTTTAGATAGGAGACAGGAGAAATTTCAAAAAAGAATATTGAAGGTTAACACTCACCTTATGTTGCATGAACACTAGGCTAATAGGAATGTTACACTTATTTTGATCTTCCAACCAAATCAATAACAACTATTCCATTTCAATAATTAATCCACTATGCTGCTTAGTAAAAACTGATGCTTTCATTGGAACACTGCCTTTCATACGTTCCATTATTCTTACTTTATCCTTATAATTGTTTGACAGTTGAGCAACTGAAGCCTAATGCTTTCCCAATGAACAATAGCGTCTGGCCTTGCTCCCAATGTTCATTTCTATAACCGTTTCCATTATAGAACCTTTCTCTTCACTACAGGCTCACCTGGACTTGCGGTGGACTTTCACTTTGGAGGCATGGTCATGAGGGTAAACACAGACTCACGAAATCGAATAAAAAAGTTAAGACAAAAACGATGCTGTGCGTAAGCGACCATGTAAATAATGAGACTAGCCTAGCATAGGCTAGGCTATAAATAAAGATGCTGAGCCAACTAACCGCTTACGCCATGTGGGCTTGTTTACATGCGCAGAAGCTAGTTCACAACTGACCGCTTATATGTCATGTGGGATAGTTTATATGCACAGAAGCTAGTTGCTGATTTGTTAATTATTTAATTATAAATTATTCTTATGGGAAGCCATGGAGCCCGTTCCTAAGTATGGAATGCTGTAAGTAGGGTCATCCATTACCCAGGGACTGCCTGTATTCTTTTTTTAAAATTTAAAATACTGTGCACTCTTTCCATGGTATTATATTTATTTTTAATATCATTTCAAGTGCTTAAATAGTATTCCATTTTATGTTAAGATGTCACGAGTTAAGCAATCCCCTAACATTGTATGTTTAAAATATTATTATAGCTTTAGGGTATTGTTTCATGAGGGACCCCTGATTACATACAGATCCTCCTTCTTTGGTTAATTCATTTCTTCAGAAAAGAGTCCTCTAATCTTCTGTCTTAGGGGGTATAGGCCGGGCTGCTGGGAATCTGTGTGAGTGAGACTAGGAGCCAGAGATACCACAGCTCTCAGCATGCTGTCTCCAGGGAATAAACCTTTAGTCTTCTGCAGGGTAGGGGAAGATCTGAGCATCTTAATACTTCTTAACAGGCTTGCAACCAATCCTATGTTTAGGCCCACCTGCATCCCTACTTTCTGAGATACTTGATGCCTCTAATTCCTGAGTGTTTCTGATGTTCTACAGCAAGAACCACCCTGTTTCTGGGTTCTCATTATTGCCACCTTAGGTTTCTGCCTCTTCTAGTCTGAATTTTTAACTTTTTAATGACATTTCAAGGGGACCGCAGGAAGGAGTAGCAGTAAAGATTTGCATTCTGTCAACTGTGTTTTCAGGTTGAAACTGTTTATATGTTTACTAATCACACATGGGTGAGCATGAGAGACAGAAAAAGAGGAAAAGCAAGACCAAATTGTTCCTATTCTTTGCTCAATTTCCTACTGGGGTGATAGTTTTTATTTGTAAGACTGCTTCACATATTAAGGATATTAACCCTCTTGTATACATTAAAATTTTTTTTCTACTAGGAAATCTTAATCTACTAGGATACAGACAGGAAAAAACTGCTATTTGCACCTTTAAGTTTTAATTAGAAGTCCCAATATTCTTGAGTTGTATTGGTTCCAGAAATCTCAAGGGACAAAAACAGAGGAACATTACACAGAAATAAAACAAAACAACAAAACAAAACCCAAAACACTTTACAACTGGGACATCCCTGTATTAAGTGTTTTGCTATGGTCGGAATATTTGGGTCCCCACCAAATTCATATGTTGAAATGTCCCAAGAAAATACTATTGGGGGGGGGGGCCTTTGGGAGGTGATTAGGTCATTAGGGCAGAGCCCTGATGAATGTGATTAGTACCTTTGTTCCATTCATAAGAGGCCTAAGGGAGGTCATTGGCCCCTTCCACCATGTTAGGTTATAGTGAAAAGACTATGAACTAGGAAGCGGGCAGTCAGCAGAAACCAAATTTGCTGGTACCTTGATTTTGGCATTCATAGCCTCCATAACGGTGAGAAATAAATTTCTTCTTCTACAAGCTACCTACTTTATGGTATTTTGTTATAGCAGCCTGAATGGTCTAAGACAGTTGTCAACTTGAGGTTTTATTCGGGGGGGGGGGAATCCTAAGGAAAAAAAGTATAACGCACTTATCTACATGGATGTCAGTCATATCTGCTGAATTTATTGACAATTTTATGCTCCTGCCAGGATTGAAAAGTTTTTGCATGGATGTGAAGAGCAGGTTATATTCTATTCTGCCTCATATATCTAAAAAATTGGCAGCCAAGTTGTGATGCCAGAATCTTTACTGTTAGTAGTGACAGTTGGTATGCATGCAAGCAGCAGAGAGAAAACATCTTAATTTCCAAGTTATGAGGTTGAATTCATAGTGCTGGCACTTGGAAAATCTTGCTTTGACTTTATAAAAGGAATAAACTGATACAAAAGGCAAAAACAGAATAAGTACGAAATAATGTCATATGCTTTCTTCCAACAGTGACTACATTTTAAAAGAAAGGGGAAAAAAGGAAAACATTGTCTGCCTGGAATGAGTACTGTTCTAACCAGATATTTCATAGTTACTCATTTCAGGAAAAAAAAAAGTATGATATTTCATTTCAGGTCAGGGTTCACCCTAACCTATTGGTTTTGAACAAACAAACCTATTTTTGACCAACAACAATAACAGTTTCATATGGTTAACACAAAGTATTACCAGATATCAAAAAACTGAAAAGGCTTTCAAAATGAATATAGAGCATGATTTCAAATGGTAAGTCAATTTCTCCACACTATGACCACATATACAAGTGCATTATTTTTCACAAAATATAAACCAGTGGGTATTCCCTCTGCTAAGCATAAATGACTACATCACCATGTCTCTATTTTTAGGATCCGTGAACTTGAAAAACCTTTCATTCAACCTTCTATTATAATATTTAAGAAAGGAGACTTTAAAAGGTTGCTACTTTCACATCTCTGTTCTTGAGAAGATGACAGGTTTGGTTAAAAAAGAATAGGTAGAGGTTAATTAACTCTAATTATCCAGAAAATTTCAGGGCAAAATACATAAAGCTCCTATCTTTAACATTTTCTGTTTACCTTTGTGTAGAAATGCTTTCTCTTCCTTTAATATCTTTTAAACATAAAAGACTGAAAAATTTAACCTATAGGATTTTTACAAAGTGATTAAAACAGTCACTTTTCAGAGAATAAGTTTTGTCAAGCTTTAGTTTAGTAAATTCTTAGGGGAAATACATTTTTCACTCCATGAATAAAGAAGTTTTTTCTTCACAGAAAACAATGCAACAACCAGGCCAACCTTTTAAAATTTTCTTTGGAAAATATAATTCCTGAATTTGAAGATTTAAAAATATAGCTGCAAAAATTTAGAAGCAACACACATCACCTTATGATAAGATTTCTGCTTTGCTCTAGCAGAAATCCTCTGAAGTCTCAATCCCCAGCATAATGTCTCCCAGATGTCTCAACTAGTTGCCATGCCAACTAAAGCAGCTTAAATTAAATGAAGGCCTGAAAAGGCACCTGCATCACTCCAGGTCTGTTGCACATTAAATAAAGCTCTCTTGACAGGGACTCAGAGGTGCCATTAACTTGAACAGCATCTATCTGATTATTGTTTCTGAGTAATTTAATGAGGGTCTCCAAACAAGAGTAAAAACAGGGTGCTCTTTCCCTCTCCTGGTCTTTCTAAATGGGACAGCCTCTCCAACAGCTGGTGCACCCACTGTGTCAACGACTTTGCTATGGCCTTTTAAGTTACCATTGGGTGAAGATAAACTATAAGACCAAAGTTAAGGCTTCAGGAGAATATTAGCAGATTAACCATTTCCCCTATTAAAACTTGCCATCAAAAATATGATTGTTAAAAACACACTGTGCATAGTATGCCAACTTCAAGGTAATTTGAATAGCCTGCTATAAAATAAATTGCTGCTGATTGCAGCAATTAGTTAAGTAGCTCCGTGAAATATGGATTTCAAATGTACTGATTTGCTTCAGAAAAATGAATGATGCAAATGTACAATTACAAATGTATTGGGGGGGAGGTGGCTCTGATGTCTCAAGTGCCCAAGAGAAATAACCGTGTCTCTGTGTTGTTGCAAAAAGTTATTATTATTTTTTTAATATTAACATTTCAAAATTCTGGGGCCGGGTGCAGTGGCTCACGCCTGTAATCCTTGCACTCTGGGAGGCCGAGGTGGTTGGATCATTTGAGCTCAGGAGTTCAAGACCAGCCTGAGCAAGAGCAAGACCCCGTCTCTACTAAAAAAAAAAAAAAAAAAAAAAAAAAAAAGAAAGAAATTAGCTGGACAACTAAAAATATATATAGAAAAAATTAGCCGGGCATGGTGGTGCATGCCTGTAGTCCCAGCTACTCAGGAGGCTGAGGCAGGAGGATCGCTTGAGCCCAGGAGTTTGAGGTGGCTGTGAGCTAGGCTGATGCCACGGCACTCTACCCCAGGCAACAGAGTGAGACTCTGTCTCAAAAAAAAAAAAACAACAATATTTCAAGCTTCTTCACTGCTTTTTCGAGCATTAGTCACTGGAGAACCCTATTTACTAGAAACACAAACTTGGGCGAGAGAGTTTATCTGATTTACCCAAGGTCACATTCCAGTCAGTAAAAAGCTAAGACTAGCTTAGGTTTCCTGACTCCTAGTACAGTGCTCTCTCCAACCTACCAAGCTGTTTCTCATAGGAACTTGCCTTTGTAAGTCTACTATTCCAATTTCTTAACCAAATATCACTGTATGCAGATTACTATGGAATAAAAAATAGCTGAGTTACTTTTAATCATGGGCTATGAGTGGAAGAAAAGGAGAAAGGACATTAACATTTTTTAAAGCTGCTATGTGCCATTTTATATGTCATCTCATTTAATTCTCATAATACCTAATTTATAACTACTGTATTTCTATTTAAGAGACAAGCACACTGAGGCTGGGAGGGATTAAGCTATCTGACATAGAGCTTGAATTCAAACCTAGGTTGTAATGATTCTGTAGTCTGACCCTTTCCATGAAATTATATTGCCTCAATCTGTTTACTATTAAGAGAGATCTGTTTACTATTAAGAGAGAAAATGAAACACAGGAGACCGGCATTACTCAAATGTTGCAAAAACCAGGCTTCAAGCAAAATCAGAAATTCAATATTACATTATATAAAGTAGCTTTTAGAATTGTTCCATTGCCATGTGTTTTCAAATGGGAAGTTATTCTTCATTCCTCAACAAATTCTGAATAGCAGGAGGTACAAGACACCATTCTAGGTAATAGAAATGCAATGGTGTACAAGACAGCCTACTGCCCTCTCTGAGTAACTCAACAGCCTAACCAGGGAGACAAACAAGCACCATTGTTTCACTTAAACAATTCACTCAAAGATTACACCAGTGTTATGGCTGTTAATCTCATAAAAGCCCTTAAGCACTATTTTGGAATTGAATACACCACACTTGCCATCCGCCATCACAGAGCCAATAGGAATAAGAGAAACTAAGTAGCACAACCAAGATATATTTTTCTAAAGAGATAGATCTCTAAATTATTAGAATTGCTAAATTTCAATAACCACAGAGATTTACACATGTGAGAAATCATCAAGAAAAAAGCTTTCTTGAGCTCCTCCAAATTTCTAATTTAGAAGTGCACACTAACTGGTCATTTATCTATACTGTATCTGTACAATACAGTCATATACACACCCATTTTGTTTCCTAAAATGGTTCACCTTAAAAAATTTTTTTGAAACCACATATGAAGTGATAAAAATAAAAGCAATGAACATTTATTGAGTGCTCACTATGTGTCAGACAATTCTCTAAGCACTGTATGTGAATTATTAATATTGAAATGAATCCTCACAACACAAGCAGGTTATGCTAAAGAACTAATTTTTCTTTTTGAGTTTTAGTCTTTCTTTTTAGAAGGAACTGAATCCTAAGATATCGGAAGTAACTGCTCAAATCCATGTCAGTATTCTTATTCCTTTCTCCCTAACATGTGAATTTTAGTCTTAGTTCTATCACTGGTAAAACACAATTGTAAATAAGAAATAATCCCACAGTTTGTAGAGGGATTATCTCACCTTGCTGAAAAGTACTTTTGTGCATAGCTTTTTTTTTTTTTTAAAGAGACAAGGTCTTGCTCTGTTGCCTGGATTAGAGTACAGTGGCATGGTCACTACTCACGGTAACCTTGAACTCCGGGGCTCAAGTGATCCTCCTGCCTCAACCTCCCAAGTAGCAAGGAATACAGGCGCACACTGCCACACACGTCTAATTTTTTAACATTTTTTTGTACAGTCGGTGACTAGCTATGTTGCCCAGGCTGGTTTTGAACTCTCAGCCTAAATGATCCTTCCACCTCAGCCCCCCAAAGCACTGGGATTACGGGCATGAGCCACTGTGCCTAGAGAGCTTTTTCTTTTCTTTTTTTTTTTTTTTTTTGAGACAAGAGTCTCGTTTTGTTGCCCAGGCTAGAGTGAGTGCCATGGCGTCAGCCCAGCTCACAGCAACCTCAAACTCCTAGGCTTAAGCGATCCTACTGCCTCAGCCTCCCGAGTAGCTGGGACTACAGGCATGCGCCACCATGCCCGGCTAATTTTTTTTTCTATATGTATTTTTAGTTGGCCAGATAATTTCTTTCTATTTTTAGTGGAGATGGGGGTCTCGCTCTTGCTCAGGCTGGTCTCGAACTCCTGACCTTGAGCGATCCACCCGCCTCGGCCTCCCAGAGTGCTAGGAGCTTTTTCTTTAAAAAAAATTTTTTTTAAATTTCTTTCCTTTTTTTATTAAAAAAATATGGATACTAAAATTATATAAGTCCATCACCATTAATGGGTTATAATTTCAACACTCATGACATGACATTCTTTAGAATAATGCACACCAGCATCAACAGCTGAATTGTTAGTACATAGTGCCCAAATATTAATATAATAAGCAAGACATCCTGCTAGACTCCCACAAAGTTTGCTGAGGAAGAAAATGTTTTCATGGAGAAAAAAATTTGAGGCAGGAAAAAACAAAAAAATAAAGAATCTTCTGAGGATCAAGGAAATAAGGTAGGAACATATTAAAGATACCAAAAACGCAGAGAACAAAGCAGGGTGCTTACAATTAAAAACAGATTTGTATAATTTTTTTCTGATGCAAAAATGATTATGGCAAGAAGATGAGGAAACTAATCTAGAGCCTGGCAGCCAACTACACCTCAATGACATGACTCTCCTGACCTCTTGCTCCAATTAAAACAAATCTGTACTATGTTCAATATTTGTTTAACCCACCTCTATGATGCTGCATCTATTTTAGGAAGTAATTTAAGAACACATGGTAATCAGGCTCATGCCAGAAATCCTGACTATCCCAACTGTCAAAGGTAATTCTGCAGAAAAAGCTACATAATCACCACAGAAAACAAACGCTGACATCAAATTCTGACCTTCAATTATGAATAAGATGATTGAGTACTTTTCTGTTTTTAGGAAGTCATGATTACTCAAGCAGTCTCACAGGCTGCAGGACTAGTGCCAACAGCATCTTGGTTTAACCACCATCATTAGCATCAATAAATACTGACTGGGTACTAAGTGGGTGTAGAAAGCATGCTAACTCAATGACAAGACAGAGAAAAAAGATGGATGAAAGCAAGGCAACAGTCAAGAGGTCAGAAAAAGACTGACATTAACATGTAAAAATCAAGCAGACAGGACAAAAAGGAAGCAAAAAGAGTTTAATAATGTACATGAACACATAAGCTTGACCAAAAAAGAAAAATAGCTGATATTTACTATAATTTTCTATCTGTTAGAAATCCAGCTTTAAATTTGTTTTGCCTTATCTACTTTTTATTTTTATTTTTTGAGACAGGGTCTCCCTCTGCCACCCAGGTGCAGTGGTGTCATCAGCTCACTGCAACCTCAAATTCCTGGACTCAAGCGATTCTCTTGGCTCAGCCTCCTGAGTAGCTGGGACTACAGGTGTGCACCACCATATCCAGCTAATTTTTCTATTTTTTGCAGAGATGGGGTCTCGCTCTTGCTCAGGCTGGTCTCAAACTTCTGGCCTCAAGTTACTCTCCCACCTCGGCCTCTGGAAGTGCTAGGATTACAGGCATGAGTCACTGTGCCCGGCCTTTCACCTGCTCTTAATTGCTCTAAGAAGTCAGTCTTATTATGATTCCACTGTATTAATACAAATGACCAAAGAGGTTTAGAGAGGTGAAAGAACTAGTCAAAGGTCATAGCTAGTATGCAGCAGAAGTGGTGCTATATCCCAGCCCTTGTTCTAAACTTGTACTCTGTTCTTCAAAAGATGAAGTAAATCTCAAAAATATAAAACCATAGAAAAAGTTAAGAATAAAATAATTCCACTTCAGAAGAGAGAAGGCCTGGAAACTGATTTTAAAATGAGGTAAACAGATTTAGCAGTGGAAGGAAGTGTGTTGTAGGATTTGGAACCAAAATGACCAGAGTTAGGATCTTGATTCTGCCACTTATTAGCTTGATAACATTAGGCAAGTTAAATAACTTCTCTGAGTCTGTTTCTGCATTTATAAAATAGGCACAATGATACCAACCACACAGGGTTACTGCCAGGATAGAATCACATATAAATGCCTGGCACATAGCAAACAAGGATTAGGTGGTAGCTGCTATTGCTGTCGTCGTCATTATAGGAGGGAAAGAACCGTACTGAGTTAAACATCAACATGCCATATCCTGTGCCAAATGTCCTATATACATATATTCATTTATTCCTTGCAATAACCCTGTAAGGAAGAATATTATCTCCATTATCATTGAGGAAACACGTTCAGGGAGGAATAGCAAATAAATTTTTCAAGGTCAAAAAGCTAGTAATGGGGGGAAAATAGGAATTTGAACTCAGGACTACCTGATATCAAAGTCCATGGCCTTTTGCAAAATGTATGACTGTACTCTTATTTCTTCCTGATGTTCCTCCCCAAGGAAAAAAGCAAAAGAATAAAAGTAAAAAACAAACTGGCAACCACTCAAAAAAGCTCCTTTAAGCCACTGTGATCTCAAAAGGATATCACCACTGAAGAGAAAAATTTTATTCACTTTTTATTAATGTGGTCTCATGTGGGTTTTCTGGCACCAAAAAAAAAAAAAAGTGTGTCTATGACAGTCATATTCCTTCAGAGTCCACTCATATGAGGACAAAAAGCCCTTTCTTAGATCAAGATAAGTTTTCTGGCCAGGCGCGGTGGCTCACGCCTGTAGTCCTAGCTTCCTGGGAGGCTGAGGCGGGAGGATAGCTGCGGCTCAGGGGTTCGACACCAGCCTGAGCACAGTGAGACCCTGTCTTAATAAAAAAAATAAAAAGAAAAAAATAAAAAAAAAGAAAAGTTTTCTACAGGGCATATTATTTTTGAGAAATACCTATTGATTTTGGACATATGGGAAACACAAGGGAGCAATTAAAAGTGCTAATCTCTGTGGGACCTCTGAGAACCCCCACACAGGGGACTCCTGGTTTTGGTAAAGGGTTTCTAGTAGCCTGAAGGGTTTCTTTCTTAGTCTTGAGCTCAGCATGGTAAAAATTAGCTATCAGATTAATATTCTGGCCGGGCGCGGTGGCTCACGCCTGTAATCCTAGCACTTGGGAGGCCGAGGCGGGCGGATTGTTTGAGCTCAGGAGTTCGTGACCAACCTGAGCAAGAGCGAGACCCCGTCTCTACTAAACATAGAAACAAATTATCTGGCCAACTAAAAATATATATAGAAAAAATTAGCCGGGCATGGTGGCGCATGCCTGTAGTCCTAGCTTCTCGGGAGGCTGAGGCAGTAGGATCGCTTAAGCCCGGGAGTTTGAGGTTGCTGTGAGCTAGGCTGATGCCACGGC
>CM052441.1:113769237-113844914 GCA_028533085.1 Varecia variegata
AATTATCTGGCCAACTAAAAATATATATAGAAAAAATTAGCCGGGCATGGTGGCGCATGCCTGTAGTCCTAGCTTCTCGGGAGGCTGAGGCAGTAGGATCGCTTAAGCCCGGGAGTTTGAGGTTGCTGTGAGCTAGGCTGATGCCACGGCACTCACTCTAGCCCGGGCAACAGAGTGAGACTCTGTCTCAAAAAAAAAATTTAAAAAAAAAAAAAAAAAAAAAGATTAATATTCTGTAACTGACTAATATTCCACATATCCCCCAAAAGCAAAAATACACACAAAACCCAAAACTTTGCTTACTCATGCAAATCGTATTTCCTTTGGGAAAAAATGCCACTTCAACCTGATCCTATTTTCTACCATCTGCTTCTCTTGCCAACTCTAAGTGATGTGTTAAAAAGAGGAAAAGACTGTCAATTAAACATGTAATTATTAAACCCATTGCCAATTGTGCAATTCAGGGCTCTTGATTAATATTTAATAATGACATACATAGGGTATGTAGAGAAGAAAGTAATATATGTGGTACATAAATAGACTATACTCTGGCTAAAATTCAGATTTGTGCTAGTGTGCTATAAGTCTATTAAGTTTCCTGAGGTATTGCTCTCAAATAAATTGAGTTGATAGAAGGAGACTCAGCTGGTCTATGTAGTGGCTAAAAGCCCCACTAATTCCCCATATCCTCTAATTAAGGCAGGTCTGATATATTTAGTGGCTTTTGAAACCTCTAGGTCTCCGCATAACACATGCCTCCTGGTGTCTAGCAACCTTAAAAAATAGAAATAAAGTCATAACAGTGGGATATGACAAAAAAGATCAAATAATCCCATGGGTGTCCCTAAACTCTCACACCTGAATTAAATGTCAAGAGGCTAATAATCAGAAGGTTAACCAGAAGGTTAAGCAGTTCAGGAGAATGATAATGGGGTTATGAGGCTTTTCAAAAGCTCAAATTAAGTGTGGCTTTGTTGTTATTCAATATTACCCTCTAATAGTTAGAAGCCCTGGCAGCATTTCATTCCCAGCAGCTGGGAAGTTTTAGAGATATATTTACTTTTTAATGGAGAGGTGAAAAGACTCGATTCAAGCTTTAGAATTTTTTTTTTTTTTTTGGCTTCACCTGGAACACAGGTGTTTCAAAGAGCTAGCATGAATAAGTTGTTCCATCTATAGTGACTCTCTTCAAAGCAGAGGGTAAAAAATTCCAACTGTGAATTGGAACTTTAAACAGTTCTTTAAAACAATCTCAGGATTTGCTATACACTAAAGTCTAGGTAATCTTTATGCAGACAAGAAGGGTTTTTAAAGGAACTAAAAAAGGGGATATGACTATTACTACAGGGCATAGGAACAGGGGTGGTTCTTGTGATCTCAAGCTGAAGGAGGAAATTATGTCACAATGGGATGAAGGTCAATTTTCCACATTCCCATGTTCAGCCATGCCAACCCAGTCTATGACTTAGATTTTTCCCACATCTCAGACAAAAGAGAAAAAATAAAACTGATTCATTACATAATATTTAGAGAGTCAATAAGAACTGGAGGAATTTATAAAGTATTATAAATAAATGCTTACTATCTACAAGGTGTTGCACAAATATGTCATAATAAAGCACTGCTAAATAAGCACTTTAATAATAGCTAACCATTCTGGACAACTCAAGTTGTGCATCTATGTGATACTTTTTTTTTTTTTTTTGTAGAGACGGGGGTCTTGCCATGTTGTCCAGGCTGGTCTCGAACTCCTGGTCTCAAACAATCCCCCTTCTTAGTCCTCCCAAATGTTGGGATTACAGGCGTGAGCTACCATGCCTGGCCCTGTGATACTACCTTATGTAAAAAACTATTAGGTTCAAAAACTCTTGCCACTTCGAGTTCAGAATTATAGTAAGCTGGTTTACCTGCTCAATTGAACTGAAGTCTGAGAACACATTTAATGTTCTATGTGCAATGAGCTACTGATGTATGAAAACGTTTTTATGATATGTTAAAAGCTTTCAGATAACAAAATAAGGGTATTTCACTGGTTTAGCTAGGTTGGGATGAAGAAGAAAATGGGGAACCTGTTGTATCAAATTATTTCCTACAGAATGAATATAGACAGAAAGATTTGAAAACCTGATTTTAATCCCTAAACACTCTTTACTTATTTCAGATAATGGAACCTTGATCATTCTTTTTTAAATTTCATATTGACAGAAACTAATGCTAAGGCAGATTATAAAAAGGAAATCTTACAGTATTAAATATTTATCAAGTAGGCCCCATATTGGTCAACAGTTCTACAATCTTTTTTTTTTTTAAGAGTCTTCATCATCATGTGATAGTTGTTGGAACAAATACGAGAATCAGGTGACTTTCCAAAGGACACAGTAAATTCTTGATTTAATAACCAAAGTATGCAGATACCCAAGCCTGGCCCCTAAAGCCACGCAATCTCTGACATGATAAGTATGACAGTTAAAACATGCTTAAGCACTAACATGCTTAAGCACTAATTCTGAAATCCTGCATTCCTGTTTGAAAGAGGAAAATTCCCAAACCATAAATATGTGAGACTTCATATAATCTTTCCTGACATTTTTTTCTTCCAAAATCAGGTTGAAGGAAATTTCAACCTAGATTTCAGGTATGAAACTGTCTGCTCTGAAATAAACTTGAGGGCATTAAATAGTATGGATAATGACAATGTTGATTTCAAACAATGCTTTCCACATGAAAGAAAAACAGCAATGTGTCACAGAGAGAATTGTGTTCTCTTGTAACAAACGGTCAGCCCTAAATCTCATCATCTTCTTTGTAACAAAAAGCATGGGCACCTTTGCAACCAGAAAAAAAATCAGTGTGCTTCAGTTAGAATCACTGACCTTTTCTGAAGCATGCCTGTGCTTCTCTATAGAAATCAATGGAATAAAAGGTCACGTTGTTAAAATGTTTGAATACGACAATCTCTTTCCCAGGCAAAGGCAAATTCCTTTTCTTTTAAAAGTAACTAATTTGTTGTATAGAATGTCAAAAATTAAAACTACCTCAACTGTAATTTAAAACTGACTCAAAAAAAAAGTCAATTCGACCACCAGAAAATAAAAGGAAAAATGCTAGAGAGCTGTCATTCTACCTACTCTGTTATAGCCCAGAAGGTTTTGTCAGATGAGTCCTTGTCTCTTAAGCTACAACCATGAACATAATAAAACAAGAAGAGCATGCTAGAGAAAATAATGTTATTTCAAACCTCAGCTCTCTTCTTCACAAAGTGTTCTGGAGAAGGCAAAGACAAGCTCTGTGCCTGTCAAATGTAGATGATAGAGCCTGGTGATTAATCTTCTACCACCATAACCCTCCAAAGCAAGTACACATACACATAAATCTAGAGATTAAGAGCCAAGGAATAGAAGCTGAAATGATTGGAATAGTCACCATTTTTCTGAATATAAAAAGAGACATTTGAAAGAGATTAGGAACATTACTGTTTGAATTTTTTCATTCATGAAGAGAAAGGACAAATTCTTTAATTACCTCTTAATGCATTCAGAAAGTAAAGAATGTACATATCAGTCACATAAACCGCATCATGCTTCCTACTGTCAATACAAGAATATTAACACTTTCTCCAAAAGAAAACGAGCCCTCAAATCAGACCTGCTGAACCTTTCCTTAAAAGGTCTGAAAAATTTAACTTCCATGTCCGACAATTCAGTTTCAAACATCCTTCTGCCCAATAGGATTTGAGAACATTTACTCCATTCTGATCTACTGTAAATATGCATGAATGATGTCATCAAAACAAAGCAGACTGCTATAAGTGGTATAAACAACCGCAACGGCATTCTGAAGGGAGGGCAAGTTTCCCAACATATCAATCTACAGATGCTTCCTTACCTACCCAGTGCTACCCATCACCAGTGTAGCTCATTTTTGGTTGGAAAGTTTAAAAGTCAAAATTATTAAAAGGAACAGTTTTAAAGGGCAGAGAAGATTCAAAATGAAGAGAGAATAAAAATCTACAAGAAGAAAGACTCTTGGAGAGGTATACCAGAGAAGTCTGTGTCTGAGTACTTTTTATGGCAGTTGAGAAGAGATGAAATAAATGCTGGTCCATTTAAAAGGATCTGCCTCCTCTGTCTAGATACGAGATCCAACATAGTGCCCAATGCATTCGTTCACAGTACCCACTTTCCAATGTTTACAGAATATTCTATTATGCACTTAGATGTAACAATAGATTAGCATTATTTTACATAGCTATTTAATTAGAATAGCTATGCAAAAAGGGTTACATAGACCCATGAATAGGAATCAGATACGGCTTAAAATTTTGTGGAAAAATAAGAATACAACTAGAAATATTGAAAATATACTTATCCTACAAATATGGAACTGCTCTTGTATTGGCTCATATAAGAAAGACTACTGAACACTGAAATACAAGTTGCAGACAAGTCCTCCAAGCTCTATTTCTATTTCTGGGAGTGGGGTGGGAGAGGAGAGAAGGAGGACAGGGCACTTTTTATCCATAAGAGAATGTGGTTAATATCTCTATTGTAAAACTGATTACTCTGGTACTATAATTATTTGAAAACTCTCTATCATCTCTACTAAACTATGAGCTCCTTAAAGGTAATGGCAATGGCCATAACATTTTATACTACTGGTACATCTTTGCTAACGGTAAAGTTTGAAAGTTAGGGGATAAAGTGAACATTATTAAGTATCATGAAAAGCCATCTGGGAAGATGCCAAGCATCATTCTGTTCTCCTTTCACAACAGTCTATGCACAACAGTCACTGCCTCTTAGTGCCAAGAGTCAGGTCCTTATTACAGTGTTTTTTTTTTTTTTTAAATTGTGGCAAAATATAAATAACATAAAATTTACCACTTTAATCATTTTTAAGTGTACAATTCAGTGGCGTAAGTACATTCACAATGTTGTGCAACCATCACCACTATCTACTTCCAAAACTTTTTCATTATCCCAAACGGAACTCCATATTAAGTTTTTAAAGTATACTTTTGATACTGTTACTCCTCATCACAAAAATCTTTTATTGTACCTCCAATGCCTACTGAATGAAGACCAATTTCCTTAGTTTAACATTTAAAGCCCTCCATGACTTTGCCCCAACTAGCATAATTTCTCATTATCTGTGCATGCTAAACTCTAGCCAACTGGAGGATTTACCGCTCCCTAATTATGCTCCCAATACTTACTCCTTCCCTCTGGAGTATCTGTCCTCTTCAATGCCACCTGTCCTCACCCATCAATGATCATCTGAAATGTCTTTTCCTCCACAGAGTCTCCTAATTGTTTTTTCTGCCTGAAGTTACCTCTCCTTTTAAAGTCCCACACCACCTGTCTATATTCTTTTAGTATATTCTACCATATATGAATTATTTCTTTACATCTCATCTCTCCCCCATAGACTATATTCCCCTTGAGGGAAAGCATTAAGAAGCAACAGAGCATATTGGGTTAAGAGCACTCCTGGCCAACTGGGCTATACAACGTGGGTTTAAATCACAGCTCTGTCATTTCTAAGTGACCTTGGACAAGTTATTTACCTCTCTGAGCTACATTTCTTCCTCTGTAAAATGGAGATATGAGTAAAGTATTTAGGAGAGTGCCTGACACATTAAATTTTTTAAAAAAACTAAATAAATGAATAATTCATCTTTGTAGGCACCACAGAGATTAGTACAGTGTCATACACATAGTAGTGCTAGAGGTTTGGCTGAATGGATAAACAAGGCTGACCAGGTATTGACAAAGTGGTGGTGAAGTCAGGAATTAGCTGTTCTAGATTATTCTGGTTTTGCCTTTCTCTGCATTTCTATCCTAGGCTTCAGAGGTCTGGAGCCAGGATTGGTGACAGTGGGTAAGTAAAAGTTTTTGTTTTAAATCATCAAGTGTCTTTCAAGTAATTCAGCTTGCAAACTAAAATGGTAAAGAGTGAAAATCAGACCCCCAGTGTTCCCAAGATACCATGGTTCTTTTCTATTATCATACTTTCCAACCTATATTATAGCTATTATTTATGTGATTGTATCCTACACTAGATTATAAACCTGGAGGCAGAGACAATCTTATTTGTCTTATTTGAGAAGGATAAAACATTTATTTTGTCCCTACTCTACGTCTGGCACTGTTCTAAGTGCTGGTAATACAATAGTAAACAAAATAGACAAAAAATCTTGGTTCTGGGAATACAGTTGATGCTAATGTTTATAGAATAAACGAATAGGACATTCTTACAATATGCGGATCTTCAAAGCTCCCAGATTTCTGGTCCTTGCTGGTACTATTGTTACACAACAAGTACACATACATATCCATATATGCATTTCATTTGTATTGTTCTTCGCTCTTTACTGACTCCTAAGATTCCCTGAGGGTTACAGAGCTATTTCATAGCACTGGAGACTCTAAATGGCTAATTCTGACACACAGGTTTCCTCACTGTCTTTATAACAAAAGATTTCTGTTTAAACATTGCCTGCACAAGCCAAACCTTTCATCCAAAGAGGGACACTTCCGAGAGTGAAAGAAGGAACTTAATAATAATTATGCCAGAACATCAGGTAAAATCCAGGGCTGTCTCAACAAATCAGGATGCATGGTCACTCCATTAGACTTCTCATTTCCACTGGGTTTAGAATGTAATTGCTTCTAGCACAGAAGACCTATATCACCCATATTCTTGTCCATAAAATGCCAACATCATGCTTCAAGTTAAAAATAAGCTTTTTCCAAAACAAACCAAATTTTTATTTCCAATCCAGTAGGCATCCAGTGCTTTCTGGGAAGGGGCCTGTTTATGTGCATTGTACAGCATTCAGAATCCTGACTGAAGCATAATAAATATTGTTTTCTAATCAAACAATTAGAACTGGTTTTTCTTGGATTAAATTTCAGTAGGCTCCAAGTAATTAAGTACCAAATTGTTTTCATACAGATTTCCAAATAGAAAAGTATAAAATGAAAATGTAATCCTTTAAAAGCTAAAACATTAGCTCAGAAAAATACATAAACTTTAAAATTATTAAAGAATGTATTTCCTAGGTTGATGTATTAGATTAAAAACTATGAAAACAAAAAGCCAGAAGAAACAGACGTCATGGTAGAATTTATTGCTCCTTCCATACCTGACTTAGGCTACATCTGTTGTACCCTGTAGGCAGATTTGTGAACAGTTACAATCTAGATAATATCTTTGTTTTCAGTTGCTGGAAGGAATTATCTAATCTTTTTTTTAGGTGCTTGAAGGAGTTATCTGAAGATGCATGGTGTTTCAAAACTTAAGCTAAATTTTTGGTGGGCACCGATATAATCATTTTATTACAGTTTAAGTTTCTTGGGGAATACGTATGATTAACCTCATGATACTATATGATGATATTCTTACTGTACACTTGATTACATAAAAATGCTCATAGAACTCAGATCATTTTCTAAAATGATATTAACTATTCAATTGGATTTTAAGGCATCTGTTGCTTAAAATGTCTATTAAATTTTGAATATGTAATACAACATTCTAATTTTTCTGATTTTAGAAAACAGTGTAATGACATGGTACTATATGTACAGTGGATGACTACTTAAGATTATTTCTTTTCCCTCACAACTTAAGTAATGTAAACATATATTTTTGGTTCTATGTACTGATCCCTTCAACTAAATATTAATACTAAAATATCCATTAGATGCATAGCAACATGCTCAGAACTTGCCTAAAAGAGAGCCTCATACAGACCTCAAAGAGTTTCTGAAAAGCATAATGCCATGATCATATATTTAAAATTCAAAATATTACCCACTCTAAAATCTACAGACACAATGATCCTCCAAATTAAAAAAAAATTGTCTAAAACCATGCATAGTGTGTGTGCATGTTTTTTAGATACTACAGATGGAGCTGCTGGCATAGATAATATATTATGTTGAATTCATATTGTAACTTGAGGTCCTATTAATCTTTAATATTTTTGTGTTTTAGGTAATAAGGTTTTTTTTTTATTTTTCAGAGAAAATGAGGAATAAGGAAAATGAGGAAATTTGGTTTTTTGCTCTGGCTACAACAAATTTATTTGTGTTAAAAACACAGGACGCAGGCCGGGCGCGGTGGCTCACGCCTGTAATCCTAGCACTTGGGAGGCCGAGGCGGGCGGATTGTTTGAGCTCAGGAGTTCGAGACCAGCCTGAGCAAGAGCGAGACCCCGTCTCTACTAAAAAATAGAAAGAAATGATACGGCCAACTAAAAATACATATAGAAAAAATTAGCCGGGCATGGTGGCACATGCCTATAGTCCCAGCTACCCGGGAGGCTGAGGCAGTAGGATCGCTTAAGCCCAGGAGTTTGAGGTTGCTGTGAGCTAGGCTGATGCCACGGCACTCACTCTGGCCCGGGCAACAAAGTGAGACTCTGTCTCAAAAAAAAAAAAAAAAACACAGGACGCAGAAAACTTCCCATTCAGGATATTAAAACAATCAGCAGCAAAGGCAAAGTATGTTTATAACTAAGGTATTTCTTCAATTTTCCTTTAATAGCTGTCCTATGGCCGGGCACGGTGGCTCACGCCTGTAATCCTAGCACTCTGGGAGGCCGAGGCGGGCGGATTACTTGAGCCTGAGCAAGAGTGAGACTCCGTCTCTACTAAAAATAGAAAGAAATTATATGGACAGCTCAAAATATAGAGAGAAAAATTAGCCGGGCATGGTGGTGCATGCCTGTAGTCCCAGCTACTCAGGAGGCTGAGGCAGATCACTTGAGCCCAGGAGTTTGAGGTTGCTGTGAGCTAGGCTGACGCCACGGCACTCTAGCCTGGGCAACAGAGTGAGACTCTGTCTCAAAAAAAAAAAAAAAAAAAAAGAAAAAAAAATAGCTGTCCTATAGCACAACTTTTTAGTTGTACACCAAGCTAAATCATTCCTTCCTAAAAAGTCTTTATAATCCTGTGGCAGCTCTAGACATGATTCCTTTTTATTTAATAAGTTAAAAGGATTCAGTTTTTTCCAAATGACACCACTATTGGAAAACATTTATCTTTTTTCTGTGCATGATTCCACATATAGCTAAAAATTATAAGACAGAAAACATAAGAATATTAAGTTTGAAAGATTTTTCCATCTGTGCCAGCTAATTACTGTGACATGTCAATTTTTTAACCTGAAGCTAAAAAATTAAGTGATATAATGAGATGAAATAGAGTAAAATATTTAAGTAAATGGTATACCAGAGGGTTTCATGAATATTTTATGACAAAGGCTCTTTATTTGAACATTTGTGAACAATTTTGGGGAAGGCAATTTCATAGAAACATTCTAACTAATGAAATGGGCTGAAATTAGCTACCAACGGCTACTAAACCACCTATGCCACTCATGGTGTTTTTTCGTTTTTGGAGACGGTCTTGGCTCTGTTGCCTGGGCTAGAGTGCAGTGGTGCGATCATAGCTCACTGCCACCTCAAACTCTTGGGCTCAAGTAATTCTTCTGCCTTGGTCTCCCAAGTAGCTAGGACTCCAGGCATGCACCACCAGGCCCAGCTGCTTTTTCTATTTTTTGTAGAGGCAAAGTCTCGCTTTGTTGCTCAGGCTGGTCTCGAACTCCTGACCTCAAGCGATCCTCCCACCTTGGCCTCCCAATAGTGCTGAGATTACAAGTGTGAGACACTGCACAGCCCATTCATTTAAACCGTAACTATGTTAACTTTTCCTCTGCTCTATAAGTATGTGAAATAATATAAATCATAGATCTCCCAGACTCAAATTATGGTCTCAATAACAATAAGTGATTGAGAACTCCTATGTTATTGAAACACATACAAGGTTTTTAAAGGAATGACAAACCCAAGTACACAAAATAAATGCCTGATATAAACAATTTATGATTGACCTATAAGATAGAAAATGGATATGATGAATTAGCTAAGTGTTCAATGAAGAGAACCTAAATATATTTGGCATTTATTTAATATACTCCTATTCACCCTTATCTTACATGAAAACATTCTTTCCCCACAGATGGCCTATGTGCAGTAAAGGGTTAACTCAGCAGATCTGGGCTGCCCAAACCCTGCAGATTACAAAAGTCTTCAGGACTGGTCTCTGGCAGTCTCCTGGGAAATAACCTTTGAACCACTGCAGTGTCCACCTGATAACAATGTCTTAGTATAGCTGGCACTTTGGCCATGCCAGATAGTTTATGCTAACAATATGATTTACAGTAAATACCTGTTTTTGTTTGCTGTTGCCTTGGGCTATGCTATATTAGTTTGACCACTAGGGGTAAAAGAGGAAAAGAGGGCTGGAGACTGAATAGCTAAGGTCAGTCACATGGGTTCTCCATGCCTATGTGACTGATCCACAATCCACAATAAAAATCCTGAACGTCAAGGCTCAGATGAGCTTCCCTGATTGGCAACACTTGCCCATGTTGTCATACGTCATTGCTGGGATAATTAAGGTCTGCCCATGGGACTCCATTGGAAAGGACAACTGGAACATCATGCCAATCACTATGAGTCATTTTCCTTTGTTGATCTTAATCTGTATCTTTTTGCTACAATAAACTGTAACCATGAGAATGACAGCTTTTCTGGGTCCTGTGAGTCCTTGTAGGGAATCATTGAACCTGAGGGTGGTATTGGGAACCTCCAACACAACTTATAATGCAGCAAAATTCATATTTAATAAAGGGAATTTCTTCTAATTTCAAGGTGTGGCTTCAGTAACTTCATTTCCAAAGAGGCAGAAATATTACTCAGTACCACATACTGATAGGAATGCCTTCTAATACATGGATTTCCTTCCCACTAACTAAAAGGATAAAGAGGGTGGTTCCTGGCCAGGTATAAGAAGAGGTACTTCTGCTAAATGAAATAATTGCTGCCCAACTCCTACCAGCTCCCTCCTTTTCTTCAGTGAGGACCCAGATAATCTTCAGGAAGTCCATGAAATAAAATCATTAATGCCTCCTCCTTAGTTGCCACTACTGACCTACAGTTGGGGAGAAAAAAACTTTCTTGATTCTTCTACCTTTAGGTTAATTTTGTACTTTTAAAAAAAAGAGTGTGTCAGAACCATCTGACCTGGCTTAAGGTCTCATCTATACAAAGACACTCTTATCAGCCAGGAACTGGTCAAGGGACAGTCCTTACTTTAGAATATGCAGGGCTGGAGCACCCCAAGTCCACTGAATTCATTCTTTACTACAGAGGTCCCAATCCTTTTTGGCACCAGGGACCGGTTTCATGGAAGACAATTTTTCCACGGATGGGGCAGGTGGGAAGAAGAATGGTTTCGCGATGATTCAAGTATATTATATTTACCGTGGAGTCAAACTTCTCTGCTAATGATAATCTGTATTTGCAGCTGCTCCCCAGCACTAGCATCACTGCCTCAGTTCCACCTCAGATCATCAGGCTTTAGATTCTCAAAAGGAGCACGCAACCTAGATCCCTCGCATGCACAGTTTACAACAGGGTTCTCGCTCCTGTGAGAATCTAATGCCACTGCTGATCTGACAGGAGGTGGAGCTTATAGGTGATGCCAGCGATGGGGAGCAGCTGTAAATACAGATGAAGCTTTGCTCACTCACCTGCCACTCACCTCCTGCTGTGCGGCCCGGTTCCTAACAGGCCATGGACCAAGACTGGGGACTGCAGTTTTACTGCACAAAAAGATTAATTCCATAAAGGATTTGTGGATTAAAATATCACCAAATATTATAGCAGTCCCTTGGTATCTGAGAGGGATTGGTTCCAAGACCCCTGGCAGATACCAAAATCCATAGATGTTCCCTTATATAAAATGGCATAGTATTTGTATATTTTAAATCATCTCTAGATTATTTATAATACCTAATATAATGTAAATGCTATATAAATAGTTGTTATACTGTATTTTTTTTCCAAATATTTTTGATCCATGATGCAGAACAGGCAGATTTAGAGGGCAGATAGTATAGAATTCAACGGCTTTTGGTTTACCAGATCAACGATCAAAACATTGCTGCAGTGTTGATCAATAATTCTATCACCTTATATGGTTTCCCAACTCCCTAACCAGCTTAGTTTTTTCTTTCTTTTTGGGAAGCTTTTAATTGTTCCCAGTTCCTAAGGAAATCATCAAAGATAATTGTCTAGTATGGAATTACCTACCACCTGTGTAAGAATGAGATTTTCATTTGTCTCACTGCTGAATCAGAAAAAGTATCTCACTATTATATTGGTTTCCATTCTTAGTCACACACCTAAAGTGTTAATAAAAAGCTTAAAGTTTGAATAAACTGCATTATCAAGAGCTTACCAAATTCAATGATTTAGGATTCCCTGTCTTTTACTTAAAGTTTTTACCAAGTTAAATACAGAAAGGAACTGGCGACACTTTGCCTAGGATTATCAGATGGGCTAACCTATGTCTCAATTTTTTTCATGCACAATCCCAGAAGCTATTACCATGCATTATTTTATAGTTCATTATTATTCACAATACCTAACACACTACTGTTAGACATTAATAGTAGTAATAGAATGTTAAAGCCTCTATCCTGAGACAATCATATAAGTAGGGGTTGAAAGCAAAATTATACGGTCAGACTGCCTGGAATCAAATCTCAATTCCAACAGGTATTAGCTCTGTGATCTTGGTCAAGTTTCTTACCCTTTGTGCCTCAATTTCATCTTCTATAAAATGGGAATAACTACAATACTTTCCCCAGTAGGTTGTTATAGGGATTAAATAAACTCATATAGGTAAAGAATTTAGAACTGTGCCTGGCATTGGATAAAAAACCACAACCACCACCACCATTATTGTAAGGGACACAAAACATTCAACTTATATTTAATTTTCATCTTACTCCAAGTATTACAAGAAAGGACAGTATTATTCTCTTAACCGATAGGTAGCTGTTGTATAGACAAGAACACTTTACTGGGTTCTACTACAACATGGCTACCTCACTGGTTTCATTGTAAAATGGGAATGGTAACAATCTATCTTGTAAGGCTGTGTGGGGATTAAATAGGATGTCTGTTCAGGTGTCCTGTTCTGTGGCAACATTGCACAAGGTACATTGATAATACTGAGCTCTGTCGGATACTTAGGATTTCAAAATTACCTGGTTCCAGTACTCAATCACTTTTGTAAGGGTGAGATTTAATATACTTCAAGGCATGAACCCCAAAAGGTGCTAGAAGAACAAATTAATAAAAAATTGTCCCCTTCTTTTCACATTAGGATACATTTCTTCAAAATAGTCAATGTGTGGAGGCTGGAGTATGTCAAGGGCAGAGAGTACCTAAGGAAAGGAAACAAAAGTTAAATTGAGCGAACTAAAAAGGAAAAAAAATTTGACATAAATGCAAGTAAATACCATTAACTCTTTAATTATTTAAAGCTTAGTTACAGTTGTCCACTGAAATTAAATTTGTCAGTCAAGAAACATAGTCCTAAACATTAAGATGGGTTTTTAAATTTACAACCCAACAGACAATTCTACTTAAACCAAAATGAGAGAGGCAATTGGGTCATATAACATGCTTCCAAAATCCCTGCACAGAAGAGAATGTTGGACAGAAACGCCCAATCAGTGTTGCTGTAAGAGCAGGAGCCATATCATTCATTCCTTTATTCCTCTGTTCAACAAATATTTACTATTTGCATTCTACCTGGCAGGCACTGTGGTAAGAGTTATACTGACGAACAAAATAGTACCATCCCTGCTCTTATGACAGACAATGGGAGAGGCAAGCATTAAACAAATAAACATATAGTTACACAGATATATAATTATAACATCTACTACTGTGAAGAAAAAATGTAAAGAAGGATGGGGAGAAAAAGCTTCCCTGAAGTAACACTACGTTTAAGATTTGAAGGCTGAATGGGAGTTGGTCAATAATGGGTAGCCAATGTAAAGACACTGAGGCAGATTCTAGAAACAGAGAAGCCAGTGCTTATGGAAAATAGTGGGTAAGAAAAAAATAGACTAATATTATACAAGGTAGAAGAGGAAGGCGGGAAATATATCACACAAAATCTCTTTAAATCGTATTAAGCATTTTGGATTTTATTTCAAGTACAAGAAAAGAAGTCACTAGGATGAGAAAAAAAAGACTTTAAAACTTCAAGACATTTATAAAAGCAGCATACTACCAATGTAGCTTCTGCTATCAAAACATAACAAATAGGCTTGCTTCCCCTAATAGTTTTCTAGCTATTCTTTTAAGTCCCATCTGTGATGTCACACCTAAGAATTTGAACCTACCTTGCTAAGCTAATGAGAAATACTAGACTCAAAGCACATGGAAGAAACTATTTGAATAGGAGATAAAGTATATGGTACACGGTCAAATTTTATGATTTGTGGCTTAGTTTTTTAAGAAAAAATTTTTTAATATGGAGATTTTCAAACATATAAAAAAGTGGCAGAATAGTATAAAGAATACCCATGTAATCAATACCTGGGCTTAGTTATTCACACACATAGACATTCTTGTTTCATCTCTATCCTTTACTATCTCTATATAATTTTGAAGTATATATCAGACTTCTTTTAGCCATACATCAGTTATCTCTAATGAAAAAAAACTTTAAAAGCTACAATGATCAAATTTTTAAAATGTTTTTAATAGTCAAATACCTGATGCTCAAATTTTCATTTTCTTATTTATAAAAAAATTTTGTTAGTCTAAATCAGGAGCTAAATAAGATTTACATATTATAATTGATTTATGTCTTTTACCTTTTAACCTAAAGATTTCTCCTTCATCTCTTTTCCTTTTCCTCTTGCAATTTACTTGTGGAAGAAATGTTGTTCATTTTAAAGGTTATTCTTTTTTCAGCCATGTATTTCTCACTTTAAAATTTTAAGTAAAGATTTATCTTATTACATTAAAATTTCCTGTGATGAAAAAGCCCACACTTACTTTAAAGCCAGTTAGAGGTTTCTAAATAATTTAGATATTTTTATAAGGAATATCTATCCTTCCTTTTTGAATTAAAATATTTATATTTAGAATTTTAGTATAAACAGAAAACAAAAGATTTTCATTTCTTCAAAGAATAATTTTTATCATATGAAAGATAAATTTTTCATTTCTATATTTCTATAACCTATAATTAGCCAGCTATATTTTTAAATCTATAAATTTATTTTTCATTATGTGCTAGAATAATTTTTAACATGAATATCTGATGCTTGAGGAAGGCAGTTAGAAATTAGTGTTTTACTTGACATCTTTCGGACTCTACACTCTGTATCTGAGCAACATACATCCTGTCTAAGGGGGAAACAGAATGCAATGTGTGACAGCGTCCATTAGACAAAACTATTTTACACTTCAAATCTATCTGCTATAATTAGAGGTTATCTAGAGGAAAGTGACAACCATACATTATTAAACCTTGATAGAAAAGAATGTGGCTTTCTTACTCCATATTTGATGAGGTTTTTTGTAGAAAAGCCATCTAAAACAAGGTTAGACATTTGTACTACAGCATTTAGCTGTGATTGTTAGCTTTGAAGGTGCAATGTTTTAAACTCTGCCTGGAATTTTTTAAATGTCTGTTGTTTTATCCTCTTCTTTTTTCCACTCCAAAATGTTTATTGAAGTATGGGATTCCACAGCGTTTCTAGGTGGCAAAAACAGTACTTAAACCAGTAGAAATGATGCAGAAATCTCAGAAGTAATGCAAATGAGTAAATGAGAAGGAATGGTAGCAGAGTTTCAAACTCCAGATCTCATGCCTGACTCCCCCATTTAAATAGCTGGAGTTCCTCTATAAAACTCGCTATTATTTGAGGGAATAAAGTATAGGAGATTAGCCTTAAGATGTAAATAGCAGGATGCCTGAAAAGACTTTGGCTTGTAAAGAGTCAAAGTATCCCAAATAACCACCAACTCTTCAAAGGATTTCAAATACAAAAAACATAAGCAGACTTGTCTAATTAAAAACTGAATTAAAGTTACATCTTTAAATTATAGTCATTACCAAACAATGTCTCAGCACATTTCACAAACCCTTTAGGAAACCGAAGCTCATTATGTTCGCTGCTTTTTAGGATTTTAACCTCTATGATAGTAGAAGATGCACTATAAACTGGTTATATTATAAGCTCAGTATCAGTCAGCCCTTTATCAATAAAATAAGTGCTGTGAACAATCTCAGTGCTAACTTATAAAGACAAGAAATTTATCTGTTCATTCATAGAATAAACATTTACTAAGTTTCTACTCTGCCAAGGACTCAAAGACAAGAATAAGACACTTAAAAGGAACCCAATTAAATCCCATGTTTAGTAAAGGAGTTACTCCTTCCCCACTCTCTAACCCTCAATGGATTCTAAATGCTTTAAAGTAGGGACTATGTTATTACTATTATTTTTTATAGAGTTGTAACATAAAGTATACAAATCCTAAGAGCATAATTTGATGAATTTTTACACACACACACACACACACACACACACACACACACATATATATATATCTCCATGTAAGCACCATGCAGATCAAGAAGTTAAGCATTTTCAACACCTAGAAAGCTCCCTTGCCCTGTTTTCAGTCAAAACTCATCCTGGTACTATTCTTACTTCTGTCACCATAGATTCATTTTGCCTGTTCTTAAACTTTACACAAATTGCATCATAAAGTGTGGAGTCTTTTGTGTATGGATTATTTCATTTACTGTTAGGCCAGTGAGTTTCATTCATGTTGTGTAGGTCAGTGGTTCACTCTTTTTATTGATGTGTAGTATGCCATTATATGACTGGACTATACCACAAAGAACTTGACCAGAGTACTGTTGGCAGACACTTGTGTCTAATTTCTAGCTATTATGTATAAAGCTGGTATGAGCATTCTTATACATGTCTTTTGGTGGATATATGCACTCATTTCTTGAGTATATGTATACCAAGGAGTAGAGCTGCTGAGTTGTTGGATAGGTATATATTTAGGTTTAGTAGAAATTGTCAGTTTTCTTAAGTAGTTTTACAAATTTATGCTCTCACTAGCAATGGGTAAGAGTTTTAGTGGATCCATGTCCTTGTCAACAGTTGGTATTGGCAGTCTTTTTAATTTCAGCCATTCTGGTGGGTATATAGTGGTATCTCATTGTAGTTTTAATTTACATTTCTCTGATGACTAACGACTTTGAACACTTTTTCATATATTATCCTCTTTTGTAAAATGCTTAAGTCTTTTATTAATGGTCAAAACATTTTGATTTATAGAAGCTATTTATGTTATTGTGATATTTAGATATAGAATTTACAGTCTAAAAAATATCAAGTAAAACACTGATTTCTAATTGTCTTTGTCAAACACTAAATATTTATTTTAAAAATTGTTCTAGCCCATAGTGTATTCTAGAAACAAGTATGTTGTTGGACAAACATCTGAAGTATATGTTTTCATTCTCCTAACTTTTGATTAACATTAGTTCTTAATGTTAATGGTGTCCAATTTAACACCTTTTTTTATGGTTAAAGCTTTACTTGCCCAGTTAAGAGATCGTTGTTTATCTCAGTCATAAAGATATTTGCCGGCTCACGCCTGTAATCCTAGCACTCTGGGAGGCCGAGGCGGACGGATTGTTTGAGCTCAGGAGTTCGAGACCAGCCTGAGCAAGAGCAAGACCCCGTCTCTACTAAAAATAGAAAGAAATTATATGGACATCTAAAAATATATATATAGAAAAAAAATTAGCCGGGCATGGTGGTGCATGCCTGTAGTCCCAGCTACTCGGGAGGCTGAGGCAGTAGGATCGCTTAAGGCCAGGAGTTTGAGGTTGCTGTGAGCTAGGCTGAAGCCACGGCACTCACTCTAGCCCGGGCAACAGAGTGAGACTCTGCCTCAAAAAAAAAAAAAAAAAAAAAAAGATATTTGCCTATGTTTTCTTCTAGAAGTTTTATTAGTTTACCTTTCACATTTAAGTCCATGAGCCATTTTGAATTAATTTATGGGTATGGTTTGAAGTAGGGGCTAAGATTCACTTTTTTTCCTATATGGATATCTAATTGATTTAGAACTGTTTATTGAAATGACCACCCAGTCCCCCACTGAACTGCAGTGGCTTCTCTCTTGTTAATCAGGAGAACATGAATGTGTAGGCCAGTTTACAGACTTTCTATTCTGTTCCATTAACCTATTCATCTGTCCTTGTTCTGCCTCGATACCTTGTGCTTGGGTGTCTTATGTGGTTTAATACCTAAGATTGAGTCTCAATACCTGATAGCAGTCTTAATACCTGGTAGTATGAATTTCCCACTTTAATCAACTTCTCCAAGATTGGCTGGGCTATTTTAGATCTCTTGCATTTCCACACATTTCACAATAAGTTTGTCAATTTCCACATACATATACTCTCAAAACCCCGCTGAGATTTTGATTAGGATTACACTGAATATATAGCTCAACTTGAGAATAAAAGGCCTATCAACTACATTGAGTCTTCCAATGCATAAACATGGGAGATGGCACTATTTTAAATTTGTCAATAATCTGCCCAGTACCACAAATTTTAGGCACACAACAAACAAAACCAAATCCCCTGAAAAGTAACGCATGTCTACAGCATCCTTTGTTTTTTCACACTCCTTAGCAGAACAACTAGTATTACTGTTAGTATTACTTAGCAGTTAGTATTACTAATGTCTGTAGCTGAATAGCATAGCATGTCTGCATTCAGAGAAGGGTCCTATCTATTTTTTTCTCTAACCTACTTACGAACCCAAAGAGGCCTTGTTTGAGTTAGGCCAGACTACACACACACATACACACAAATGAATGACACTTCTTTGCCTCATCCTACCCCTCCCTGGAGCACTCCAGAGCTAAGATTGGGGAAAAGCAACCCTGAGAGAGATCACTAGAGTGATCATCATTCCAGACCCTGGAATTTTTTTCTGTCACTTTCATTCACTTATTCAATTTTCAAATAGACTGCCTGCCTAATGTGTGCTTAGCGCTATGCCTAAGGAGAAGAAAATGCCCAACACTTGTATTATGGGGGCTTTTAGCAGGAATCAATGGACCCTCAAGGGGGCTCTAAAAGGGCTGCAGAGGACAAGTGAAAGCCTAATATGACATAAAAATTCTGTGTATGTGTATTTTTTGAGAGGGCTCATAGCTTTCATCAGATTCTCAAAGGAGTACAAGATTAAAAAAAACTCAATCCTCACTTCCCATGCTGATCATATGACAAACTATGCATGTGTGTGCACACATGTGCAAGTGCATAGATGGGTATAGAGATTGTGCCAGATTTTATAATAGCTTTTGACTAGACATTAGTGATAGGCCTAAACAACACCAATCTTTAGAAAGTTAAACCCATTTCTATTTCCCTAAATTACTATAGCAAGGTGAACTTATCCTTTAAGATGGTGAAGTAGCTACTCAGATATGTGTAAAAATTTAGTCAGATCACCGGAAATCAATGAATTTGATATAGTGACTTTGAAGGTTCCTTTCAAAAGAAAATCCAAAGCCTCCCAGGGCTTTATAGCTATTCTTCAACACATAAAAAGCAATCCAAATTAAAATCCAACCTTCCTACCTACAATGACCAGGTTAATCTTTCTAAATGCCATTTTTATCATGACATTCCTTTCTTCTTCAATCAAATCTTATTCTCAAAAGGCTCATCTTAAGGTTTTCCTTCTCTGTGTTTGATGCATCTTTGAGTTTCTAAGTCCACAACAACTTCCCATTTTTCCTTAATATTATGGCACTTGGCTGCCACCATTCATCTGAGAAGCTTTAAAAATTACAGCTACTTGGGCCTTAATCCTAGAGATTTCAATTTAGTAGGTCTGAGGTAAGACCCATGAATCTGTGTTTTAAGGCTCCCCTCTCCAGGGAGCCTTCTAATACACTACTAGGTCCAGCTCTTTGCTATGCACACAACATAGACTGTCCTGCATTAATGTTTAACCATGCAGGCAATCTTCCCATAGCACCTCTATCATAGTATTTATCATATTATGAAAATCATTTAAACTAATTAAAGGTAAAGACCCCAGAAGCTAATGTAGTTTAGGCATATAGGATGTGCATAATAAATGCTTACTGAATTAATGAATACGTGCCCTGGAGCCAAAGAGATTTACAGTCTAATCTCCGCCATCCTGACTTTGGGCAAGTTACTTAACCCTAAGCCTCTGGTTCCTTCTCCATAAAGTAGGGTTAATAAGCCCTGACAAGATTTTTAAGGAATACATGAATTAATATATGTAAAGCATCTAGCATACTTCCTGACACACAACAACATGTGTTAAACACAATCCTTCAAAAAGGACAATATTTTAAGCTTTTTTTGAATCTGGGGTCCCCAACTCCCAGTCCGCCCTGCCTCCCACTGTCCACACCCCCACCGTGAAATTTAGGAAGGGGGATGTGCACAACAGGAGGTGAACAGCAGGCTAGAGAGCAAGGGAAGCTTTATCCATATTCACAGTCACTCCCCATCGCTGGCATCACAACCTGGGCTCTGCCCATTCCCCCATCCAATGGAAAAATTGTCTTCCATGAAACCTGTCCCTGGTACCAAAAAGGCTGGGGACCAATGCTTGACCTACCTAGCACTGCACTCCTTACACAGGACACAATTAATAAATAATTGTTGCCTTAACTACATCAAATACCAGTTGCCTCTTAGACTGGCATTCCACACATACCAGGTATGCTGGCCCCAAGATGCATTTGTAGATAGATCTCAGAGCATAGCAGAAATTCATTACATATAAAATAATGGTGGCATGCCATCTTCATCTCCAACTATCTGCCTCACTTTTGAACACTCCCACAGACATCAGAGGCACTCTTCTTTTTTTTAAATTTTTTATTTTCTAATTTTTTTAGAGACAGGGTTTCACTCTGTCTCTAAAGGCTGGAGTGTAATGGTGCCATCATAGTTCACCGTAACCTCCAACTCCTGGTTCAAGACATCCTCCTCCCTCAGCCTTCCAAGTAGCTGAGACTACAGATGTCCACCACCACACCAGGCTAAGTTTTTAAAAAGATTTTTCTGTAGAGAGATGGGGTAAGTCTCAAATTCCCAGCCTCAAGCATTCCTCCAGTCTTGGCCTCTCAAAGTGTTGGGATTACAGGTGTGAGCCACCAAACCCAGACTATTATTTTAATGATAGAGACCAGGAGTTTCAAACAGTGATGTTGGGGTGTGTGTGTTTTAACAGATTTATATGCATTTTCAAAATTTAATTTCTGTTACAATCATATACAGTTATTTCTGCTTTTACCATGCCCACTTTGCAAATGAGAAATTTAGAGTTTAGAGAAGGTCCAAGACACATCAGTAGAGAAGAGTAGAACCCAGTTCTGACTCTAAAGCCCAGCTCTTATAAACTACATTAGGATTGGCTGTGTGTTTTAATTGGTATGATTTTCAAGAATTCAGTTTCTTGGGGGATGGACACACTTGAAGCTCTGACTCAGGTGGGGCAAAAGCAATATTTGTAACCTAAACATTTGTGCACCCATAAAATGCTGAAAAAAAAAAAGGAAAAGAAGCATTGTTTGTTTCTTTTCTTACACTACTTACTCTGACACAGTCTTTGTAACTTAGTTATTCCATAGGAATGAGCCATGAGTAAAGGTACCAACTAGATAAACAGCAGCTTATTGTATCACTCCTCCTTTATAAAAGAGGCCAAGACTGGTCAGAATATAATAAACCATTGAAATCTTTAGTAAGCAAATTTCTGATGCCACCTTTGAAATATTTCTTCACCATGGATACCTTTACTTGAGTCTCTGACAATGTACATAAGGTCTGTACTCTTTATGCTGGAGTGGGTACACTAAGGCAAATTCAGGAACTAAGTAAGCAAGCACTAGACATTCTAAATTACTTCTAAAATCTGAGGAACCAGTTATAAAATAGCAACTCAAGTGGTATTTTGAAACTTATTAAAATAAACCAACATATTGCTAGGCAGTTCCAATTGACTAAAAGACAGAAATCCTTTTTTTAAAAGTTTAAGGAAAAGAGATTTCAAGAGGGATAATGAATAAAATGAAACAGTCAAACCAAGGAGCTCCCAGTGAACCACATTATAAATTTAATTTACCAAATACCTCAATTTTGCAGATTTCTTCCTTAAAGTGAGACCCAAACTTTGGCCAAAGTTCTAAATATTTCTGTGCAAATAAGCACTCAGACTCATAAGAAATCATTATTTTTCTGATAAAGTTTTTATTACAGCAATTAAAATAGCATAGGTTCTACATAAAGAATTTAAGGCAGTTTTTCTTTTCACATGAAATTGAAAACAGATTCTAATGCTAACAACCTTCAGGCAAATTTTACAAGTATCAAATTTTTAATTAAGGATTAGTTGAGGAGAAGCTATCTCTCAAAGCACAATGAGTTTATTTGTCCATGAGTCTTCACATTTCTAAACACAGCCACAAATAAGCTAACCTATGTTACCTTAAGGGCTGTACTGTTTTTACAGGTGAAACTGTTTTCCACACCTCTAACAACCTCTGATTAAAAATATTAAAGGATAAAAATAATGCACTTAAAACCAGGGGCCAATTATTCACACTTAAATCACTCACCAAATATTACACTCTATTTTTGTGTTGAATATTAGCATTATTCCTCAGCTAAATATCAACATTTGCTTTGCATCAATTAATATTTATCTGTCAATCAATAAATCTTAGAATTCACTTTAATTTGCTCATTGTTTAGTCACAAAAAGGGCTTTAATATGTCTCACGTTTCCAAGCCACTTATTAAAATCCTTGACTGTGGTTTCTTACTAACCTATTTTCTCTACAAATACATACTCCTTTTCTATGGGATTTAAACTTATTTAATAGCTTATAGTCTTAAAATTTAAAAAGACATTCAAACTGACAAATGCAGAGTGCAAAACACCACAATTTAGAAGCCAACCTGAAACTTAATAGGTTCAATGTTTTCTAATTTGAAGGTTAGGTCTTATACAAGTCATACAATTCATAATGTAATTTTCAAACCTTCAAATAAAATGTTGATAAAATGGACTCCCCAGGTGATTCTAATATGCTGCCAAGGTTGAAAACCACTGATCTTGATAGTGAAAATTTAAGAAAGTCATAAAGATATAAAGAGTATAAATAAAAGGAAAAGCAAAGTACTGAAAGAATACAGCTTAGAAAACGTGTGTGTGTGTGTATGTCCCTTTCAATAAGAATGTGTGAACCAAAAACCTATCAAGAGGTATTCCATAACCTCGCTGGTGCACTTACTGCTTTTCACAGAGTTTGGCATAAAACTGTAGCCGATTTTCAAATTTTACTTGCACATACCCTTGTAAACTCTCATTTGCTTTTCACCAATTCAGTGAAGTAGGTTTAGGAAATAGTTTCCCCCAAACACCAATTTCACTTACATTATCATGTTTAAAAAAACACAACATCTTCAATTCTCGGAAGACCCTTTTGCAAGAGACCAGATTCTGGAAGACGTTGGGCATCTTTTTGAGTGCTACTCTCTTTCCATCTCTTGGATCTGTTACTGACCTGAAGAATTTGGGAGGAGAGGAAAAAAAGACAGAAATCAATTCCAAACCTTGTTCTCCAATGTTTCAGATCATGACAAATATCTTTATCTTAAAACACTCAATATTAAATACACTTAATAATGCCTAAGGTATCAGTGGGAAAGAAAAGAATACACACCTACAAATAAAGAGAATGTTTAGCCACCCAACTCATCTACCATGCTTTACAAAAAAAAAAATCCCTGTCTAAATTTCTATAAACATCCTTTCTGAGAGGTTATTTAATACATCTGAGGTAGGAAGGGTATTACTAGTAAAGCTATTTCAAAGATGGGGGGGAACCCAAACAAACAGAAACAGCATAGAACACTGACATGATCAAGGTCACATTAGTCTTATGCTTTATTTTCAGAACCATATTCAAACTGGAAGGGATGTTCAAACACAATTTAAATATTTTGGGATTATTAATATATATATGAACATCTTTCAGTAGTATAGACTTCAGTATCAACAGTAGCTGAACAATATCCCCTACTCAGAAATCTGAGTGTCAGCCTAGGGATCCCTTTAGTTTCTAAGTAATGATTCCTTTTGTTTCCCAGCTCTTAGTGCAGTAGTTGCTTCCTGTAGTTACTATCTCTTTAATAGCTCAGTGTCCCTTTTTTCGCTCTTTTGCCCTTCTAACATCTGTACAACCAATTTCCTGTATTACATTTCCCCATGTTTGAAATACTAGTGCGGTTTCCATTTTTCTGACTGGACCCAATGGATAAATATTAAACCAAATAGTTAAAAGAAACAAATCAATAAATTGGGTACATATGGTCAAATTTCCATGAATTAACTTAGAGGTCTTTTATCCCCTTACCCATCATATTAAGACTAGTTTTTATATTCCTGTAGAATTTATTCTTATCAGATTTATTTAGCTAGATTTCTGCTTAACATTCTCAGACCAGCATTACTGTTCAGTTCCTGTTCTATTCATCTAATGCTCTAGGTATCTCTCCTAAATTTTTGTCATTTTAAAATTCAATCCATGTGTCATCAATGCCTTTATCCAAGTTAGTAATTAAAGTTTAGAACAGGACTGAGAATAGATAACACACTTGTTAGAAAAAATAGCACTAGAAACCATCTACGAGACTGACATCCGATCATTAATCTTGGGTATGGTTATTCAATTAATTATTCATTCAGTTAAGTACAATCACTCAATTTCTTCATCTTGCCCACAAGGAAATCAGACACCCATCAAAATGCCTTCCCAAAAATAAAGCATTCCTGTTAGCTACCTATCTAAAAATCATACCAAACTTCTTTATGAATTCATCTTAGTGATCACTACTTCCTTTCTTAAATGCTCATGAAACTCTAGTATTTTTCTATATTCTAGTATTTTTAAACAATATGAGGCCTCCATTTTCTTCCACTGATTGAAAATTTGGCAAACCAATGAAGTATTATCAGTTTTGGGTTTTCAATAGCTTGATATGTAACTTAGACCAGGAAAACAAACATTCGTGACTGTTGTTTAAAAATACCAACCCAAACCTGCAACACTGCTTAAAATCCACATAAACTAGAAAAGGAAAATATGGGGGAAACTGAGTGTAGTATTATATTCAGATTCTTAATGCTCCAAGTGGTGCAACTGGTTAGCATGCAGTACTTATACAGACTCTTAAAGTACCTTCTTTTTTTTTGTTTAAACACTCCACTTCTGTATCTAGCTAACTAGAAGAGAAAAATGTCATGAAATAAAAAGGAAAGAAAATTTGGATCACACATTGCATTCAAGTGACATGTCTCTTTAGTCTTCTTTAATCAAGAACAGTTCTTTAACATGCCTTTCACGACACTGCCATTTTTGAGTATAGGCCAGTTACTTTATAGACTGTCCCTCAATTTGGGTTTGTCTGGTGTTTTTCCATAATTAGATTCAGGTTATGCATCTTTGACAGGAATAACCCAGAAGTAATGTCTTCTCAGGGTATCATATCATGATGCACATAATGTCAGTATGTCCCATTACTCGTGATAACTTCAGTCATTTGGATGAGGTATCTGCCAAGTTTTCCCTTTATAAAGTTACTAGTTTTTTCCCCTTTATTTTATTTATTTTTTTATTTTTTTGAGACAGAGTTTCACTTTGTTGCCCGGGCTAGAGTGCTGTGGCGTCAGCCTAGCTCACAGCAACCTCAAACTCCTGAGCTCAAGCGATCCTACTGCCTCAGCCTCCCGAGTAGCTGGGACTACAGGCATGCGCCACCATGCCTGGCTAATTTTTTCTATATATTTTTAGCTGTCCGGATCATTTCTTTCTATTTTTAGTAGAGACGGGGTCTCGCTCTTGCTCAGGCTGGTCTCGAACTCCTGAGCTCAAACAATCCGTCCGCCTCGGCCTCCCAGAGTGCTAGGATTACAGGCGTGAGCCACTGTGCCCGGCCTGGGTTTTTCCCTTTGTAACTGTGTAAATATCCTATTCCTCACCAAACTCTGACCCATTATCTTTAACATCCATTGATGATTTTTGCCTGAATCAATTATTATGATGATAGTTGCCAAACGGCACTTTAATAATTTTAGTATCTTTAACAACCTAGCACAATAAATATTAGTTTCTAAAAATGAGTAAATAGATTTAATGCAATCGATTTAAGGCCCTTTCCAAAGGTCTCACACAATAAATACCTCTTCCCAACTTTTCAGTACTACTTACTGGTGAGGAAAGTTACTTTTACACAAACCCACTCCTGAAAATATGTGACACAGGCTCAAGGTTAGTACTGTGCCTTGTAATGTTTTAAGGTAAATTCACAAAGCAGTATTTTGTTTTATTATTCATGCAAAAGCCAGTCATGCCTGTGGCTGGTAACAATATAACTCTAATGAATGTGAATGGCAGTGCAGCAATTTCACGCCATGTTGAGTTTGTTCTCTCTTAACTTGAGGTAGCAGATGCTTTAGTTCAGCACAAACAGTACCGCAAAACACAGATAAGTGTGGAAGCATGTTATGTAGGAATTCTTTTATTTTCTTTGTTACTCTAAGGCTTGCCGTGCTTAGTTTCTCTGCTGCTGCAATACCCTGGTTATTCCAACTGCACTTGCTAATGAAGCTCCAGCTGTAGAGATTAATGAACATTTAGGACACCTTTCTTCATGTCACAAAAAAGGAGCCATCCTTAGACTTACAATTCACTTACAGGGAAGTTACTTTCTCTGCTAACACTGGATGCCCTAAATAAAACAGTGTTATCTGTCATTTTGCCTGATTACCATCGTAAGCATTCAAGTTACACTATTAGGAGTTTACTTCTTAAGTTTTAAATTAATATTTGATTCTTCAAACAATATGTTAAAAATAAAGTTTTAAGGGTTGTGAGAAAGAATCCTCTCTTACATCTGTCCAAAGTGCATTAATCAATCCTTCTTTACACTTAGAACACAGATTCATCTGTTTTTCAAAAAGCCAGGAGAATCTACAAGCCATTTTTCAGGGAGGTATACATAGAGTTGGTCAAAGGAGTACAACAACAAAACAGGAAGCATTTCAGATCTGTTGTGGTCATTTTGTTGTAGAGTTTTCTTAATCCCAGAAAACTGTGACCATTGCCACAAATCTGTTTAAATTACTGACAAGCAGAAAGTGTGGAATGAAACAAAAGTGAAAATTACTGGGGATACTTCCCCAGGCACTAAAATGTCACTTAAAACATCTACTAGTCAGCAAAGAACTCCAGGAAATTACATGTTCCTCATTCATTTTTATGTGAAGAATCTTTCCCCACATATTTTTTTTTATGTAGTTTTAAAGTACATGTTTCTGATACAGGTTTTTAGCTATTCAAAGCAAATAAATAATTTATAATAAGAATGCTTCAATCTAGATTAAGAAAATCAGGTTTTTCTAATTCTATTCAAGTACAGCTGTAATCAGCAATCCTCTATTTTTTGCTAAACATACTACAATTACTATGTCAACTATACCAATACAATATACATCTCAGTAATAGAACCTCCTAACTAGACTCTAAATATTTAGATTATTGCCTAACATTCATTTTGGAATTCATTTCCTTAGAAGTTATTTTTACTTTTATATAGATTGCATGCTTGAGAAAACAAAAGCAAACTATGAGGCAAATTTTGGGACAACAAATAAGTCTAGGAAATGTATCCTATTTGTACCTTAGTCCTTGTTATATGTTCAAGGACACACAAGAAATTTATGGAATAAATTAAGGAATAAGGAATTTATTTTTGTCTCACTAGTCTTTCTAACCAGAATTTTAATAGGCTATAGGTTGTGTGCACTCTGCCATATTTACAGACTTACACACTATTTAGAAGAAGTCCTTCTAGGCCTCCCTGCCCCCACCCAAAACCACACAAATAAAAAAGGATTCTCATCTTCCATACCTAGATAGTTGGTTCCATCAGCTGAACTTTTTCTGATTTTTTGTGTGTTTATTCAAGTCTGGTACGTGTTGAGTTGGCTGTATGCATTAGAAAGAGACTATTTTCTCCTTTTTTTCAAGACGCATAAAATGATCCCCAAATTTGCTAATTAATATAAGGGAAAAAGGCCTTAAACAATAGCTAAACCAAAGCAGTGAAATAGTTCTTTTTTTCATGTCCTTTTAACAATATTCATCGTAAGACACAAAACACCTACATTTAACTGAAAGAGTTAAATATGAACTTAAACGTCCTCTAACTCTGTGTTTAAATAAGTATAAACAGCAACAATCTCAGCAGATGAGACAATACTGGGCCATTCTGCTCTGTAGTGAGACACCTAAGGGTGCTGATAAGGGAGGAGGGATAGGGAACAGGCAAAGCTATCCAATATCAGGCTGTCGTGTTTATTTTCAAATACTTATTACTAGTGAGTAAGACCTAACTTTTAAGACCCCCTTCAGTTTCCCACCAATAATATTGTATAAGTTAACATGTAGCTGAAAATCATTTTATGCTAATTCCTGTGGTCTTGGGAATATTTAATTGTTCTTTAGACAATGAATTAATTAGTTCCATCCATACTGCAGATGCTGGAGAGATACATGGACTCTTCCTCCATAGTCACTGTCAAATATCTCTGTGAAGAGTCTGACCTGCCTGCAGGAAAGTTGCCACACTGTCTTTTCAATGGGGATCTTCTCATGTTAGAGGCTGAATATGATACAGCCCAGTCTGCCAAGTCCAGGAAGTTTTCATGGCCCACTAGACACAGTCCTCTCTTAGAAATAGACCTATGAATATTGCATAGGGAGGAAAACCAGTTGAAGGAATGAAGGAAAGGTTTCTGTGCAAAGCCACAAAAGAAAATAATTCACAACTACATCTCCTTGCATTTTAACAACTTTGGGCAAGAAGAGGTCACAAAGGGCAAGTAAAACTAAAACTATGTCACATAAAAATGCACTTGCTTTTATTCTGGCTGATGACTTCCCAAAAGAATTATGTTCAGTAATAGAAACACTGAGGAATACAAAATTTTTTTTTAAAATTTAACAAATGGCAATTTTTTTTGCACATTAGATTTATAAAGATAGAAGACACCTCATGAAAGAAAAAGACAATTTTATTCACATGGTAGGTTTAAAACAGTGTGGCTTTGCAAACATCAGAAATCTTAATGAATTTAGAAAGAAAGTTCACATCAGACAAAAAAAATTATGAATTGTCACAGATAATACTTTATTATTTAATATTTTAATGGCTAATATTTACTTAATCTAAAATGTAATCCCCAATATGCTGGTAGTTAAAAGCAAACTGAACACACCAACAGTAGTAAAAAGACATTGTTGAAATAAAAGGGGAAATTTGAATATGGCTTAGAATTGTGGTTAAAAATAAAATGTCCATATTTTCTATAGATGCATACCTAAGTATAAATAGGTGAAATGACATGAAATCTAGACTTTGGTATTTTTTTTAGTGCTGGTTATGCAGAGCAATAGGATTTGTTTTAAAATACTTCCACATCAAAAATAAAAAAGGATAGTTGAAACAAATGAAGCAAATCTTGACAAATATTAAATTTCTGTGGCAGGGATAATAGGATCTAATTATACAAAAGTAAAGAAAATAATGTATGTTTGAAAATTATCAAAATAACTGAAATGAAATTTATAAAAATACTATTTACAATACTATAAAATATAATAATGTAAAAAATATCCCATATCTGAGATTAAAGCTAACAGACACTATGCAAGACTTTGATAGAAAATGACTAAAAGACATTATTGAGTGAAATTAAAGAATAAATGGATATATCATATTCATGGAATGGAAGGCTCAATATTGTAAACATTTCAATTCTTCCCAAATTGATTTATAGATTGAGCAAAATCTAATCCAAACCTCACGAAGTTTTTTTTTTGTGAAACAAGATGAATTCATTCTAAAGTTTTTATAGAAATCCAAGTGTGGTAAGGACAGCTAAAACACTCTTCAAGAAGAACAAGGTAATTTTAAAAAATTGTTCTACCTGATATAAAGGCTTATTATAAAGCTACAGTAATTTACATAGTGTAATTGTGGTATAAGCATAGACCAATGAAATAGAAATATGATCTAGAAACAGATTCTGGCATATATGGACACTTGGCTTATCAAAAAGGTGGCTCTGCAGAGCAGTGGAGACAGAATATCTACAGAACTCTTCTACAAGTCAATTTCTTAAAAGTCTGACAATAGCAAATGTTTTGTTAAGATGTGGTGCAATGGCAATTCTTACAGACTGCTGGTAGGACTGTAAATTGGTACAATAACTTTGGAAAACAAACTGGCATTATCTACTAAATCAAAAATATATATACCCTATGACTCAGCAATTTGACTCCTAGGTTTATACTCAAAAGCAGTGTGCACATCTATTCATTAAAACACATACAAGCATGTTCATAGCAGCAATATTTGGAATATCCTTAAAACTGGAAATAACCCAATGATCCAGGAACAGTAGAATATACTGTAGAATATACAGTATACAGAATAATATACAAACATATGATATATAAATTGTAGTGTATTCATACAATGGAATACTCTACAGCAATTACAATGAACTACTGCCATGTACAACACAGATGAATCTTACAAACATAACTTTGAACAAAAAAACCCAGTCACAATGAATATATACTCAAGGTATCATTTCCATAATATTAAAAATATAGGTAAAGATAAACTCTAATATTTAGGGATGTACACTTAGGAGATAGAAATTATTAAGAAAGTAAGTGGTGGCCAGGCGCAGTGGCCCACGCCTGTAATCTTAGTACGCTGGGAGGCCAAGGTGGGAGGATCACTTGAACTCAGGAGTTCGAGACCAGCCTGCGCAAGAGCAAGACCCCATAATACAGATACAAGACCCCCTCTAATACAAATACAAAAAATTAGCTGGGCTTGGTCATGTGCACCTGTGTCTCAGCTACTTGGGAGGCTGAGGCAAGAGGATCACTTGAGCCCTGAGGTTACAGTGAGCTACAACAAGGCCACTGCACTCTAGCCAGGGTGACAGAGCAAGACTCTGTCTCAAATTTAAAAAAAAAAAAAAAAAAAGGGAAGTGCTTAGCATAAAAATTAGGATAGTGGTTATCTTTAGGAGGAAAGGGTAATGGTGGGAGAGAGCATAGGGGACTGCTGGGCGCTTATGTCCTATGTTTCACTAGAATGGTGGTTACAGAGGTGTGCACTTTGTGATACATCACTGAGCCATGCATCTTATTTTATGTATTCGTGTTATTAAATAACCAAAAAGGGTTTTTAAAAAGGCATACTGCCCAGCTTAATTTTCTGGCATAAAAAAGCATTTTAGCTTGAAATCTGGATAATGAGTAATTTTTAAAGAAGATGATTCTTTCTATTATTTTTCACATAGATATACATCTATACCAGGCCAATGGATTTTGTCACTTTTTCCCCTGTGTCACAGGTTCATTCCGTAGAGAGGAGTACACTACAAAATCCTTTTTATGTTTTGGTAGAATTCCAAAGGAATCTGCTTGCTTAAAAAAATAAACATTTTCTTCATCATTACACAACAATACCCTATTAAGAAGCATACCACAGGAAAGTGCTGTCAGCAAATTTAGGACTACAGCCCCACCCCTAATCTAATCACAATCTCCTAACTTCTTCCATTGTGAAGCAAAATGCTGAAGCAGCTATAATATATAGATGTGCTTCAGGTTTTTAATTAGTTAGACTGTTAAAAATAACCAAAACCAAAAATATTGCAAAATCAAAACAGCAGGCAGGACTTCCAGCTGTGGCAAACTGAAGAGGTCAGCAAATCCTCTCCCTGCAAAACAACTATAAAACTAGACAAAGGTGTCAAAACCAAACATTTCAGCACTCCAGAAATTGGCCAAAGTCAAATGACAAATTTAAAAGTGTTTATTTATGAAAAACTGCTGAAATTTGAGTAAGAAAGGTGTGAGTTAGTGGCATTACTGCTTGGGACTGCTCCTTACCAGCTCCCCCATACCCTACCCAAGCACCAATCCATGCAATAGGTTTTCCTAGGCAGGGCGGGGCACTAAAACCAGCCGCTTGCTGTCTGTCTGAGGCAGTTGACATGATTTGAAGGGCAGGGCAAAAAACCCACACCCACAGCTACGAGGGTAAAAGCATCAAACTCAACTGGAAAAGAACAAAGAAAGGGTATAGCTCTGCTAGCCAGAGGCTGCTTGTCCCAGTTGGGAAGTGGAGCAGGCTAACAGAAATCCAAAAATTTAACAAGGAAATTCTGGAAATGAGAGCCATAGAGAGACTAGATCAATTCTCCACATATCCCTGGCTGACTGGGAGGCTTACTGCATGTGAGAACTGAGAGGGCTTAAAAGCTGGGGCTTACCTGAAAACTGGATGTGCTCCTCAAAATACACACACACACTCCAGCAAAAGGTGGAAGTCTTACTGGCTTAAGATGTTTGAGCACAACCTTTAACCAATCCGTGGATAACTATTAAGCTATGCAGACACAAGGGGACTCCAAGAAGGCCAGGCTAAAAATTAAAGTAACAATTAAAAAACCTAAGCAGAGACCTGAGTGGCTGTACCCCACTAAGGAGAGAGGTTCTGTACATTAAGTCTAGACAAATTACTTAAAAATAAGCAAATATACATAAGAACAATGACAACGCTCAGGGGAAGGCGGAAATAAGATCCAGAATTGTTACAATATACTATCTAATATGTCCAGTTTTTAGCAAAAACCATTCCAAGACATGTAAAGAAACAGGAAAATGTGACTCATACTCAGGGGAAAAAGCAGCAAATAGAAACTGTTTCTGAGTGGGCCCAGATGTTACATTCAGAAAAAGACTTCAAAACCTGCTATTATAAATATGTTCAAAGAATTAAAGGAGACCATGTTCAAGAAATTAAAGAAAAAGGCCGGGCGCGGTGGCTCACGCCTGTAATCCTAGCACTTGGGAGGCCGAGGCGGGCGGATTGTTTGAGCTCAGGAGTTCGAGACCAGCCTGAGCAAGAGCGAGACCCCGTCTCTACTAAAAATAGAAAGAAATTATATGGACAACTAAAATATATATAGAAAAAATTAGCCGGGCATGGTGGCGCATGCCTGTAGTCCCAGCTACTCGGGAGGCTGAGGCAGTAGGATCGCTTAAGCCCAGGAGTTTGAGGTTGCTGTGAGCTAGGCTGACGCCATGGCACTCACTCTAGCCTGGGCAACAAAGTGAGACTCTGTCTCAAAAAAAAAAAAAAAAGAAATTAAAGAAAAATATGGCAATAATGACTTGACAAATAGGAAATATCAATATAGAAATAGAAATTACCCAAAAAAGAACCACATCAAATTCTAGATTTGAAAAGTAAAATATTAGAAATGAAATATTCACTAAATTGACCCAATAGCAGATTTGAAAACGCAGAAGAATCAGTGAACTCGAAGATAGATTAATAGAAATTATATTAATATAATCTCAAGAACAGAAAAAAGTTTGAAAAAATAAACAGAGCCTCAGAGACCTATGCAATAACACTGAGTGTACCAACATGCATATAATGGGAGTATCAGGAAGAAAGGAGCAGAAAATATTTGAAGAAATAATAGTTGAAATCTTTCCAAATTCGATGAAAAATAATCTATAGACCCCAAAAGCTCAAAAAACCCCAAGTAAGATAGACACAAAGAGATCTACACCTAGAAACTTCATAGTCAAAAATACATCAAAGTCAACAACAAATTCCTGAAATAACAAGAGAAAAATAATACAATAAATGACTCATTTCTTATCAGAAATAATGGAGGTCAGAAGGCAGTGGAATGCCATATTTCAGTGGGGAAGGCAAAAATTCTATAAAATGAAAATATTCCAAGATATATATAATAGCAGCAAATAATATGAAGATGAAATTAAGAAAACAATTCCATTCACAACAAAATAAAAAAGAATAAAATACTTAGGGAATAAATTTAACAAAAGAAGTACAAGACACAACACATTACTGAGATAAATTAGAGAAGATTTAAATAAAGAGAAAACATTTCATATTCATGGATTAGAAAACTCAATGTTGTTAAAATGGTAATTCTCCCCACAGTGACTCATAGATTCAATGCAATCCCAATCAAAATTAGAACCCTCGTACATTACTGGTGAGAATGTAAAATAGGACATCTACTTTAGAAAACAGTGTGGCCAAGTCTTAAAAAGTTAAACATAAACTTACCATGACCCAGGAACTCCACTCTTAGGTGTCTACACAAGGAAAATGAAAACATATGTCCACACAAAGACTTACATGTGAATATCCATAGCAGCATTATTTGTAATAGCCAAAAACTGGAATGAGTTAAATCAACTAGTGAATGCAAACGAACTGTGACACATCTATACAACGGAACAAACTACTACCTATAAATACATGGATAAACCTCAAAAATATTAAGCTAAGTGAAAGAAGCCAGACACAAAAGGCCACATAATGTATGATACCACTTACATGAAATTTTGGGGAAAAAAAATAGAGCATTTCAGTGGTTGTCTGGGGTTGAGGGTGGGAACTACTAACGTGCAAGTTTTGGGGGTGATAAAAATATTCTAAAATTGCATTACAGTGATGCTTGCATAACTATACATTTACTAAAAATCACTGAATTACTTATGATGGGCAAATTTTGTGGTATGTAAATTATGCCTCAATAAAGCTATTAGAACAAAAACAAATCACCACCACCAGAATATCAACTATTCATAATATTCTAGGACATTCTGATTTTATTCTGCACAGTTTCCTCCCTTCTCCTTTGATATAGCTCTTCCATTTATCCAAATAGGTCACATATTAATCACTTAAATACAGAAAAATTTTCATTCTTTCTCTCCTTTTTTTATTTTCACATCAGTGTTTTGTTTAATTCATTTGGAAATTCTTATAATATATAGAATGAAGTATTAGTTTATAACAATATATACTATGGATCAATTTTTGGAACTGCTATTTTGTTCTTAGGTATGCTAGTTTATTTTTCAACCCATACTTACCCAATAATAAGTGATAACCAATAATTATCACTTTATATGTCTTCCACCTGTACAACTTTTTCATATATACTTTATTGCCATTTTATCAAAGTCTTTAAGGCAGTTGCTACTAATTTAGCACATCAGAACCTATAGAAAAAGGTGGGCTTTAGCAAAAGAAACACAAAAACCGTAACTCTTTTTTACTTCATTAAGCTTATAGCAGGGTCTAAGAATTTGTATTTTTAAAAACTCCCAGATGACTCCGAATTTTAACCAGATTCAACAACCATCCCTTTAAACTCAATGCTTCTCTAATTTCCAGGAATCACCTGGAAATCTTAAAAAAAAAATCTATAAATGTAGACTGGTTCCCTCATCTGGGGTGAGGAATAGAGATTCTGTATTTATAACAAGCTCTCAGGTGATGCTGCTGCTGCTGCTGCTGCTGCTGGTGTCAAGGCTTTAAGACACTATGTTGGTAATCTTGGTTAAATATTAAATCTATTAATTAATATAGTAAGCATGGAATTTTAATACACTTAGCCTTCCCATTAGCCAGTACAACTTTCCATTTATTCAAACTTCTTTTATACTTGCTATCAAAGTTTTATTGTTCACTTACATATACATTACGTTAAAGTATTTAATGTGTACCATTGTAAAGAGGTGTACATTTGTTGCTATATTATCTATTGTTAAAATACAGTAACATACTTTAACTTAAAATTTGCGACTTTTCTAAATTCAATTATTATGCTGTTGAATTCTTTATTAATAGATTTTCTAGATATATAACAATCATTTGCATTGTGGTAGTTTAATATCCTTCTTGCATATATCTGAACCTCATTTTTAAAAAATGTTTATATGATGGCTGACATTTGATAACAGCATTATTTCATTTATTTTTTAATAGAAGACTCCTTCGTTTTTTCATTTATCTCATGTTGACTTTTAGTTAAAAATATATAGAGAAACTGCTTATATTTCCTTTATACTTTTTAGCGTTGCCAGGAATGTGTATTGGTTTTTCTAAGATATTTATATGATATTTTCAAATGTTTGAGAACATCGTGATTTTCATGAACTTTCTTTTTTAATCTACTAGATTATAAACACCTGATCACAAAGATTCTATTCCGTATCTTTGTATCCTCCCAGTTCTTAGAACAGTATCCCATCCCAGGGTCAATGAACATTGGTTTAACTGATTTTACTATTTCTCCTGTTAATGGAATGAATTATGTTAATAGTTTGATTTACACTGAATCAATCTTGAAGTTCTATACTAAATCCCATTTGGTTATGGTGAATATTGTTTTAAAATGCTGAGTATCTTTTAATATGTGTCCTATTTACATTATCCTTAGAGTTTTTTCATTCCAATCTATGTTCATCAACAAGATTGGCTTCAATTTTATGTTCTGGCCTTACCAGGCACCGTATCTGTCTGCCTCACAAAATAAACCGAATAGCCTTCAATGTACTTCAGTGTTTAGTAGCTAGTTCTATGATATAGGTATTACATATTTAAAAATATTCACCAGTGATTCCATCAAATTTTCTTGTGTTTCCTACTGCAACTAATTTATTCAAAATATCTAGTTGTGTAGGGTTTTTAAATTGTTATATTCTAGTTTCTAAATTTTTATTAAGAAATTACCCATTTCAGTAGTTTTCATCTTAATTTTACCTACCTTACTCTGTTTCTTTTCTTAGGTCCTTTTGAGATTAACTAGTCCATTACATATACTCTTGTTTTTGAACTTGTTGAAATAGGTATGTGGAGTTGAATAAAATTATAAGTTCAGCTTTGTCAGCCTTATGAGCTGAACAATTGGTGATTGGAGTTTTCTTGTCTTTTAAATAGTTTTTGGTAGTATGTATTTCCCTTTTTTATCTGGTCAAAAACCCATGTTTTGTTACTCATTTCTAATTTTATTCCACCACAATCTGAGGATGCTGTATGTAAAATTTACATTGAAAGTATTTACTAAGAAATTATGTATACTCAAATATGTGCACTTAAAGTGCATATGCCTACCACTTACATTTCCTTCTCTCAAAAATGTATATTACTGAAGGGCAATTGATTTTTAGTTTATTTGAATGGAAATTCTCATAATGAGATAGTCTCCTACTCTAGTGTTCTGGTATATAGCTCTTACATTTGTCAGTTTTTGTTTCCCCTGTTTTCCTGTTATGTTATTTGCAATAAATCTGCTGGCATATAAGAAGCATGGCTGCATAAGACATATCCCAATTTTACAAAGGAAGTTTTGGGATAAATATTTTAAATATTTTCATTATATATGAATTGCAAATGATTTGAAAATGGTAATTTACAGGAAAACACAATTTTGTTCATATAAATAAACACTGTATAATAGAATTTGTTGAGGATAATAAGTTCTGAATAGGCAAAAATATTCTAAAAGGTAAAAAAAAAAATCAATGTTGTTTGAAGTATGTTTTCAATAAAATAGGTGCAGTAAGGTGTACAAATCATTATTCTATATACTTCATGCCAGGTTCTCCAAACATAATATGGGTTTTTTAGATGTAGGATAAGTTTTTGGAAAACATATTTGGAAAAAATGCAGTGGGGTAAATATTGCAATTTACTCTTGATTTTCAATTATGGTAAATAGAGCAATAAAGGAAATTAAATAAATCACCCACAATAGGAACATCAAACATTGCAGCAAGCAATTTTTTTCATATGTTGGTGTTCTGACACAGGGCTGCAGGCTTGGGTCTAGGCACTGAAGCCTGCTGGCATGATGCAGGGAGCAGAATGGCTCTAAATGAGTAGGGTGATCGTAATTAACTAACCATGTCTACTCCAGACCCACCTGGGATAATGGGGATGGGCTCAAAAGCTGCTAGCAAGAGATAACACGGGCTTTCTTCTGTGGCCAACCTATGGGTGAATCACCAGGTCTTTTTTATAGCTCACTTAAGAAGTGGGAGGGGTGAGGGGTGCAGAGGTTGGGGGTGAGTGGAGAAACTGGCTGCCCTAACACCTGGCAGGGGTTTATTTGATGACTGAATCTTGCTTTTTTCCTAAATCCACTTTTTACCAGCAAATGACATCTGCAATCCTTTGATGAAGAACCCATATTTTCTCCCATTTGAAAAGCCAGTTAACTGGAAGAAGGAGATGAAAACACTATCCCAGATTTAGATTTGAAGCATACCAGCCTTTGGATCAAATAATTACAAAATTTTTGATTACCAATTAAAATATATATATTTAGATTAATATAATTACAAAGCACAAAATCTCCCGTAAAGAGGGATGCATTTTCTTCAGCCACAGCTCATTAGCCCTGTTAGAGAAGCTACCTGTTATACCACAGGTAGAATTTCAGGTGTATATTACATGGCAGGAGGAATTTCTAATCCCCCTTCGGGATATGAATTTAAAAGACAGAATTGGTTGAAAGGAGGTGCCTGTTTCCTTTCCCTTCAGCTATAATAGAAATCTTGAATCAAGGTGAATATTCAAGGTAGCAATCAGAGACAGTCATGCAGGATGTGGTTGAATGCAGAAAAATGATCTGCAGCCTCACATTGTACTGAAGAATTGAACATTTAACAGAAAAACTACCTGAAGAATGGAAGGCTACTAAGTTAAGCAGAACTAAAATGAGATTCAATGGTGCAACAGTTTTAGTAGTGGGAGTCGGGGAAAGTGGACATAAGAAAACCATAAAATGGATTTACGAATGGCATCAATTTGTTCTTAGTTTCTTTCTTTTGCTATTTATATCCAAAATACCATGCCAAGGTGGAAAAAGGCTTTCCCTGAACCTACAGGGTTCCATGTAGAAACATTTCAATACTATTACTAACCTCTCCTATGAAATAACTGCAAGTAACTTCCAAATGGATACTGATTTCTGAATCTCTTCTTGAAAGACTTGCTCTGGCTGTCATCAGTTTTGCCTTGGGAAGAAGGATGAAACTAACCATCGTTAGTGATGAGGACAAAATATGTCAAGTGTGCTTGCCAAAAAAACCCTATCTGAAAACTACCACTTACAACATCCAATAAAAATAGCTAAAACCTAGCCACTTCTATGGACTGGCCCCACTTTGATAAAGCAATAATGATTGTTTATATATAGCAATTTTTATCTGGTCACAAATCCCCAGGAGAAACAAACCAGAGAATGAGAAACAGCCAAGATCTATTTGAGAAAGAGGTTAGAAAAGCAGCTTTACATACTTATATTCCAAAATCCTATGTCAAAATGCCTGCTCTGCTCTTGGAGAATACACTAGTTTCAGTGAATAATGAAATAAAATAAACATCAGGCAGGAAACATATTTATCAGTAGACAAAGGGTCAACAGATTTCTTTCAAGTTGAAAAGGAATTCTGGAATGTGTCATTTATTATACAACAATTACAACCAATAATAGAGTAAATGTATACAACAAAATGATACATGTATGAGTCAAAAAATTAACAGGAAAAGTGGTCAGATTAAATTTTTCAAAGAGCTTATCAATCTTAAAACTATTTCTCTTGGAACTTTAGTCTAAATGGACACTATTTTTTACATTTTCAAAATATAAACCTTAATCGGATCTGAAGTTATATATAGATATATATATAATTTTTTTTTCTCAAACCTGCTAAGTTTAAGAAGATACTAGATTTTGCCTGTTTTCAAAAGTATTTACTCAAAACTTGGTTTCCAAAGTTCATCACTGATGTATTAATTTCCTACCATTGGGATAACCAGATAAAATTTAAAATCTATGCATATTTCCAAATTCATCATCTCCTCTGCAAATACACAAGAAAAAATCCTTTAATTGGATCTTTAAATATGTAGTGACTATCTGAAGCAGCTGTTTGTAAATTTATACACACACATATTTATGTATTAACACATTAATTGTCATGTGAGTTGTATTTAACTCATGCTGGTTTTGAGCCCAAGGCCTCGTGAAGCATATGTAACTCACGTATCTCTTCACCTTGGGAGCTGTGTGAACTATTTTTCAAGTTGCATATAACTCATGCACAGAAAACAAAAAATAACAAATTTTTCATTAAATTAGAAAGGACTGTTTTGTTTTAGAAGTTTTTATTCTATTTTTCATAATAAAACACTGTGGCCCCAAGGAAAAAATTTTTTTCTAGTGTGGCAATCAGTGTGTTAATAGCTATATCTACATATGTGGTTGAATACACAACTTTCAAACAAAACTTTTCATTTTGCAAAAGTTCCCAAGTTCAGAAAAAAGGGTAAAGCATAATCTTAAACTCACCCTTGTTTCTCTCTGACATTTTAAACACTATATTATATACAAGGTTGCAAGAAACAGAGTAAGAATCACATATAACAAAATAACCCCCCCCACTTCACAATCCTTGAATTTTTTTTGGGGGGGAGGGAGCATCTTTCCACCTTAGAGAGATGGGAGGGAATATATAGAAAGAGAATACTACTACCAAAAGGTTGTTAGAGATTGCAAAATTGCTCCCCATAGATACTGGAATTTTCTTTATGGCAGAAAGACAGAAATAAGAGCCACCTGCAAATTATTTATTCTTTCTGCAAACTTTTACTGGGCTATACCTAACTATGAGCTAGTCATGGCTAGGTGCTACATGATAGAAAGAAGAATAAAACGAAGGTGATGCTTTTAAGGAGACCTACGTCTCACGAAAGCAACTATAGAGGGAAAATGCAGGTCAAATTCTAATGAGAAATGAACTGTTATTCATCAGGCTTTCTAAGTCTGCTAAATTTATTTTGCAACCTCATCACATCCCTTAGATATCAGAAATATTCCAAATATCCATTGGCTGAAGGGGAAAAGTTTTTTTCCTACTTAAGTATAAGTCAATTATATCCAGACATGTTCGATTAAAGCAATTATTGTCAGCAGACATCTAAAGATCATTTTTAAAAATTAGTTAATATAAGCTTTTCCATTTTGATAAAAATACAGTTCAAATAATCCCAAAGTTAGGGGGAGAAAAAGAGGAACATAAAAACAAAAGCAGGAGACAACAGAAAAGAAAAAATAAAATAGTAAACCTAAACCTCACTGTATCACTAATTACATTCAAGATCAATGAACTGAAACCTTCAGGCTTGGTGCAGTATAATCCTAGCACTCTGGGAGGGAGGCTGAGGCAGGAGGATCGCTTGAGGTCAGGAGTTCAGGACCAGCCTGAGCAAGAGCGAGACCCTCATCTCTACAAACACACAAAAATAGAAAAATTAACCAGGCATGGTGGCATACATCTGTAGTCCCTGCTACTCAGGAGGCTGAGGCAGAAGGATCACTGGAGCCCAGGAGTGTTGAGGTTGCAGGGAGCTATGAAGTTGCCACGGCACTCTAGCCAGGGCAAGAGATCGAGACTCTTGTCTCCACAAAAAAAAAAAAAAGTAAATGAATGAAAAGAATATACAATGTACAATGTAAGCATAAGAAGGCCTTATGATGGTTACATTGACATCAGATAAAATAGATTTCAAGACAAAATTTATGTAAGAAATAGAGATAGTTTATATACATAGAAGGGCAATTCATCAGGAAGACACAGCAATCATAAAAGTGCATATGGACTGGAGTACCTAGCCAATGCAACAGGGAAATTAATTAATTAAAAGACGACATATGGATGGGAAAGGAAAAACTTAAAATGTCCTGAAATGACAGATGATAAAATCATGCATGTAGTAAATCTTAAGAAACCTGTTAAACAGCTACTATAATAAGTGAATGCAATAAAGTTCCAGGATATGAGGTAGATCTATAAAAATTAGAAGATAAATTTTTAAAAAACAACTCCTGTTACAATAAAATAGCATAAAATAATATATTTAAGAATAAATTTAATTGAAGATACGCAAGGCTTATACTTTGAGAACTGTAAAACATTGCAAAGAAAAGTTAGAGACAATTTCAATAAAGAAAAATATATACCATAACCATGGATTCATGTCCATGGCATCAAAGACTTAATACTGTTCAAATGGCCAGCCTCCCAAAATTGATCTTTAGATTCAATGCAATTTCAATCAAAATCCTGCAGGCTTTTTTTAAGGAAATCGATAGCTGGTTTTAAAATTTATATGTAAAGGCAAAGGACCTAGAATAGGCAAGACAATTTTGAAGAACAAAGTTGAACGACTCATACTACTTGGTTTAAAGACTTATTATAATAAAGGTACAGAAATCAAGAAGGTATGGTATTTGCATAATGACATACAGGTCAATAAAACAGAACAGACAGTCCAAAAATAGACTCACACTTACATGTCAAATGATTTTCAAGAAAAGGGCCAAAGTAATTCAATGAAAGATAGTTTTTTCAAATAATGATGGAACAATGGGATATCTGCATGGAGAAAAATGAATCATGACTCCTACTCTCACACTATACACAAAACTACTTTAAAGTTGATTATAGACTTAAATGTAAGAGCTAAACCTATTAAGCTTTCAGGAAAACAAAATAGGGGTAAAACTTTTGTGACTTTGGGTTAGGCAAAGACTTCTTAGGACACAAAGCAGCAGAAGCTATAAAAGAAAAAAAATAGATGAAATGGACATCCTAAAATTAAAAACATTTGCTCTTCCAAAGACACTTAAGAAAATGAAAAGGCAAGCCACCAAATGAGATAATATTTTAAAGCATCTATCTGACAAAGGACTTGTATCCAGAATAAGTAAATAACAACCCAATTAACAATGGGCAAAAAGATATGTAGATGACCAATAAGCTCATAACAGGATACTCAACATCACTTGTCAGAGAAATGCAAATTAAAACCATGGTAACATTCCACTGCACACCCACTAGAATGACATAAGTTAAAAAAGACTGACATACATAGCACTAATCACACTATATTATAATTATGGGCATGTTTCTCTATTCCAATAAAACTGAAAATAAGCGGTAGGGAGGATTTAGAGCAACTTTAACTCTCATATGTTGCAGGCAGGAATGCAAAGGGTACAGACACTTTGGAAAATGGCATGACAGTATCTTATAAACGTAAGCATATACTTACCATGTGACCTAGCAATTCCACTCCTAGGTATTTACCCAAGAGCAATAAAAATATATACCCACATGAAAACTTGTACATAAACATTCATAGCCAAAAATTCGGCACAATCCAGAAGTGATGAATAGATTAACAAATTTCAGTATATCCATATTATAGAAAACTCAATAATATAAACAAATGAAATAGTAATACACAAAACAAGATGGATGAATCTCAAAACATGCTAGGTAAAAGTAAAACACAGATGATTATGTACTATATGATTCCATTTATTTGAAAAGACAAATAAATGTGTAGAAAATTACTTGTCTAGATAAGGCAAAACTATAGGACCGAAACTAGATCAATGGTTGCCTGGGGCTGCAGGTGGGAGAGGAGACAAGCTGCAAAGGAGTAGGAAGAAACTTTTTAGGGTGCAAGATCTGTTCTATGTCTTGATTGTGGTGGTAGTTCTATAATTATATATAATTAACAAAATTAGTCAAACTGTACACTTAAAATGAGTAAATTTTATTATATGTAAATAAAACCTTAATTAAAAAAGAACAAAAAAACCAGAAAACAACATAAATTATACTCTGCTGTAATGATAAAAGAAACTGAAACCATGAGATTTCATTTTTTTTTCTCATAGACTTGGCAAAAATTATACTAGTGATGAAAGGTGTTAATTAGTGTATGTCTGGAGAGTAATTTGGCATTGCATACCTAATGCCTTGAAAAGTAAGTGGACTTTGTGACCCAGCAATTCTATTTCTGGGAATTTTCACTATAGAAACAGACAAATTAAATAAGACAATGTATGAGAATGGTACTGGAAAACTTTTCATAATTGGAAAAAAAAACTTGTATGCCCAACCATAAGTGATTGGTTAAATAATGAAACATGCATCCAATTAAAGTGATGTGGCCAATAATATACATGTGTCCTTACTGATGAATGAAGATATACTCTATGTCAGTTTTCTTCCCTTTTCTTACATTTCATGCTGGTACCTTTCACAAAAATGTTTATCTTCTTGTGGGAGTTAACGGTATAAACAGTGACTAATAACCATCATAAAAGTCAGATTTCTATTAGAAGAAAAAGAATTCATCATTTCCTACCCTCTTTTACCCCACCTTGGGCATATGAGGCTACACTTTCTGCCTAATTCTTAAGACAATTAATGGGGGGAAAAAATCACCCTTTGGACTTAATTCAGTATTATCACAAAAAATCTGACATGAACAATTATATCATTTCAAGAGAGCTTTGACCCTCAAATTGAATTAGTTATTTTAATAATTTACTTACAGTTTGCCCTGTGGTAGACAAAGGAGTAATAAAGGGTTCTACTGTATACTTTTTTAAGTTTTTCATTATCTGGGCCTCAGTTCCCTTATCCATAAAAGGAAAATGGAACAGTGCTAGAGCCAGTCATTTCTAATTCTAAGGAAGATTAATCTATTAATCATCAGTCAACACCTTCAATAATCATAGAACCGCAAATGCAAAGTGCTAAGACACAAACTTTTGCCAACCAGTATGGTATACTTTGTAAATATTCACTTAAAGAAAAAAAAAAGGAATAGGATCCTTATTAAATCTTGGTAAATTGAAACCCAAGGAACATTCACCATAATGTAAAATGGAAATTCAATCTGTCAAGACTAACAAAATCAGGAAGCATAACTGAAAGTGATACAGCCTCAATGGTTTCTGAGTTGATAAAATTACTTAAAACACTGAAAATGTGTGAGTATCTATCATTATAACCACATCGGCATCAGGTAAGATGTTTCATACTCCTACAACTACTGTAATTTCAAACAGAAAAAAGCAATATGCTTCTAGTTATTTAAGGTAAATAATTTATTGTACCTACTTTAAAATAATAATGTTTCCCAATCCAACTAGGTTCAGATATTCAAATCAAGTAAGGGTAATTCATTTATAAAACCGAAATACAACATGGGTTCACAAGTCCCACGTATAGCCAATTTTTCCTGCAACTCAGCAATACTTAACGCAAAGAAGAGAGTAAATAACCTGTGCAGAAAGTATGTAAGTTTGACCGTACAAAAAGGAGATTTGGAAAAAAAAAAAAGAAAAAGGAGATTTGAGTTTTACTTGTTTAAAGTCAAGTCAAAAAAACCAACTTAAGGTCGGGCGTGGTGGCTCACGCCTGTAATCCTAGCACTCTGGGAGGCCGAGGCGGGCGGATTGTTTGAGCTCAGGAGTTCGAGACCAGCCTGAGCAAGAGCGAGACCCCGTCTCTACTAAAAATAGAAAGAAATGATTTGGACAGCTAAATCTATACATACATATATATATATATATATATATATATATATATATAAAAGAAATTAGCCGGGCATGGTGGCGCATGCCTGTAGTCCCAGCTACTCGGGAGGCTGAGGCAGGAGGATTGCTTAAGCCCAGGAGTTTGAGGTTGCTGTGAGCTAGGCTGAAGCCACGGCACTCTAGCCAGGGCAAAAAGAGCGAGACTCTGTCTCAAAAAAAATACACATATGCATAGGCAAGAAATAAAATTCATTTATTAAACTTTTTAAATAAAGGAAACAATTACATTTAGAAGTATGGTTATTGTAAACAACAGCATAATTTAAAAATTTCTATAATCAAAAAGTAAATATTTTGCCATATTTAGATAGAATGAACAATATTTGATAGCACAAGAAAGTGACTATAATCAACAATAAGTTAGTGTATACTTTAAAATAACTAAAAGGGTAGAATTGGAATGTTCCTAACACAAATAAATGATAAATGCATGAGGTGATGGAAACCTCAATTACCCTGATTTGATTAATTCACATTGTATGCCTTTATCAAAACATCACATGTGCCCTATAAAGATATACAACTATTACGTACCCACAAAAATTGAAAATAAAAATGTAAATATTTTACTATCTGAACATTTTTTTGTGCTGTTGCCTTCATAGGTTATACAATAAAAATAACTTGTAATATGGACCCTGTACTTTGGTGTCTCATTTTTAAGTTAAGTTATATCCCAAACCAAATTGAAATACAAGCAATTGGCTCAAGCAAAGTTCCATTAGATGGAAGAACACTAAAACTTACTATGGTTAAGTCAGGCTGGAGATGGTGGTGATGGGATGTGGTACTGCAACATACACGACACAGACAGATAACACAATGCATGAAAACAAGGGAAAGGCTCCATCCTGTCACTATTTAGACTCCACAGTGTCTCACATATTCTACAAGGCAACTGCTGGGAGAAGAATGTACCTCTTATTTTCTAATAGAAAGGAAATGATGCTTTATCTGCCAATAGTAAGGGTTTTTCTTCTTGAACTGGTTTCCTGACACCAGTGATTTGTAAAAGGAGATGTTTAGTAGGGCCTCATTTCCTTATTGAGGAAAATTAAGATGTTTCAAAATTCACTCTTTTTCCTTTTGCTCTTTGCTGTTTGGAAATAATAGATGTGGGGATGGGGAACTAGAAGTGTCTTCAAGATCTCCATGGGCTCCAGCACTCTGGGAGGCCGAGGTGGGAGGATTGCTTTAGCTCAGGAGTTCAAAACCAGCCAAGCAAGAGGGAGACCCCGTCTCTACCAAAAAGAAAAAAATCAGCCGGGCATAGTGGTATGAGCCTGTAGTCCCAGCTACTCAGGAGTCTGAGGCAGGAGGATTGCTTGAGCTCAGGAGTTGGAGGTTGCAGCGAGCTACAATGATGCCACTGCACTCTACTCAGAGCAACAAAGTGAAACTGTCTCAACAACAACAACAAAAAATCAAGCAAACTGAACCACCCTCCTCACAAGTACCCCCTTACAAAAACAAACAAACAAAAACCCCAAGATCTACGTGGGCTTTGACTGATTTGTATCAATGACCCATTAAAAGTTTCTCTTTTGATGCCAAGGTATCAGGATCCCATTATTTAAGTTCCTATAATCTCAGTCCAAATGCAAATGGTTGACAGACATTTTCTCCTCCTTCAACATTCCTTTGATTATTCCCCTTAGGTCTAGAGATCTGAGGCAATACTGTAGGAGGATTTTTTAAAAATACAAGAATATTTCATTTTCAAAAACTCAAGTCTGTACCAACTGAGTCACAATAATAAGAGTTCTGAGAGGTTTTGGTCAGGCTATATTTTTCTTGGCTTAATTATGGTAAACTAGGCTAAAAGTAAACTATATTGTACTTTTTTCTCATGTAAAATTGTAATTTTACATAGTAGAATCAAGGACTTACGAATTTTGTTATCCTCTTCAAAAATTAACCTCTATTTTTAGTGAGTAAGTATAAAGTCCAGAATGCTGCTTAAACTGGATTCTTCTGAAATCAGTTGATATCATTCTCTTCCAATTTTTTCAAAATAGTATATCCTTGACCTATAAAAGAATGCCTGTGCTGATAATTTCTTGAATGTCACTATTTAATAAGTAAGGCATCATCATCATCATGAATGTACAATTATATTTCATTTGTGAGAGGGGGTCCTTACATCAGGAAGTGAGACTTAGAGAAATGCATGAGAAATTTTGGAATAGCTATTCTCCATTCTGGTTTTATGATTTTAATGTAAGTGCAACAGTTAGAATACACAACCAGGAGGAAAGGACAGGAACATACTTGGGAAAAAGATGACTTTTCTATCTGAGCCAGCTATTTCAGAAAAATCCTAGAATACTTACAGTGTCAGAATGCCATCTGGCTGTACTGCTGATATAAATTTCAAAATGTAACTTTAAGGATTGATGCAGATTTTTTTTTTTTGTAAACTCAGAAACATTAAAAGTTACACCAGGCTGGGCACAGTGGCTCATGACTGTAATCCCAGCACCTTGGGAGGCTGAGGCAGGAGGATCGCTTGAGCCCAGGAGTTTGAGGTTGCAGTGAGCTACGATGATGCCACTGCACTCTAGCCCCGGTGACAGAGTGAAACCCTGTCTTAAAAAAAAAAAAAAATTATACCAAAGCAACAGTCACCTGGAATCAGGAATAGGGGAGTGGGGGAAGTGGGTTGCCTAATGGAATAATTGCTTCAACTATATTTACTGTAATTGCAGAAATTTGGAATCATAGGATACTCTACATCCTAGGATACTCTGATCAAGAAGTGACTTTTACTGGCACCTTGCTTTATATGAAGCCCCTAAAGATTAAAGCATACAATTACACTACAATCCTGAGCAACAGGATCCTTACCTCAAGAAGTGAGAGTTGGATAGAGACTTGTGGCACGTGCCTGTAGTCCCAGCTGCATCTTTTCCCACAAGCTCTAAATTTCTTCCAAAACTATGTGAGTTACAGTCTGAAATTTTTTTTTTAAAAAAGTAATACAATTCTATCACATGTAGAAGCTGTTAATCTGAGTAAAGAATGATATGAATCTGACAAGGCTTCCAGGTAGACTTTCCAACAAACTCTTACCTAGGGTCTAGGCCACTGTCCAAGTTGACTACTCTCCCAGTTTGAGACGTATTGCATTATTTAGGAGAAAGATGGAGATAAAACAGGAGGACCAGGACAGGGATGCAGCAACATCCCTGATGTAACATTTGCTAGTACCATGTATAACTCACAGTCACTTCTCCTGTGATGACAATCCTTTTCTAGCACTCACAATAACAACTTCCACTTAAGGTGGCTATTATTTGTGCTTTCCCAATTTTCCTTCCCATCTTATTTTGGTAAGCAGATCACATCCCCCATTGCCCAAAAAGATTTAGAAATTTTGAAAACTGGAGCTGGGGGAGGTCCTCTTTCCTTTTTAGTTAAAGAAGAGCTGTAAGGATGTGGACTGAGAGCTGCCTCTGCCATGTGGAGAAAACAATTCGAAAAATAAACACAATTTGCAGAGAAAGAGAAAGGAGACAAGAATCTTGATAATATTCAAGTCTTTTTTTTTTTTTTTCAGACAGAGTCTCACTCTGTTGCCTGGGCTACAGTGCCATGGCGTCAGCCTAGCTCACATCAACCTCAAACTCCTGGGCTCAAGCAATCCTCCTGCCTCAGCCTCCCGAGTAGCTGGGACTACAGGCATGCACCACCATGCCCGGCTAATTTTTTCTATATATATTTTTAGTTGGCCAGATAATTTCTTTGTATTTTTAGTAGAGACGGGGTCTCGCTCTTGCTCAGGCTGGTCTTGAACTCTTGAGCTGAAACGATCCACCTGCCACGGCTTCCCAGAGTGCTAGGATTACAGGTGTGAGCCACCGAGCCCCACCAATATTCAAGTATTGCATTTCAGATACATTGAAGGTTAGTACTACTTCTGTCCATCTTGAAGTCTGGTTGTGTGAGCCAACAAATCCTCTTTTTAGTGAGTACAAATTGAACTTCTGTACTCCAAGAATCCCAACTCTTACACCTACCTTTACTACATACTTATCTTCACCTGTATAAAAATATTAGCTTTTGTCTCTCCTTCCCCTCCCCTCAAAGACTATAAACAATATGATTTGCCACTATAGAAAACCCCTAGGGATGGCACCGTTTAAAATAATCCTTTTCAGATACTTAAATCTTTTGATGGCTGACTTTTCATTACATATTACCATGGATGCAAATCAATAGCTCCTCTGTAAGAACTCTTTTCCAATACCACTTCCTTTTCTGGTATGTAAGCCTTGAACTCAGTCAACTAAAGGCAAGTGGCTATAGCTGGGTTAATAATGCACTACCTATAAATATATCCATAACAGTAATTTCATAGGTACAAAAGAGAAAGGAGGCCTTATAGAAATGTGTTCTTGCTTTCAGGTTCCTAGAACAGAAACAATCTGATATAAACTCTCAAACTACTTGGGTATTTTGGTTTTGTTTTGGGGTGTTTTTGCTTAGAAATCTACAGAAAGAATCTAGCCATTCCTTAATAGTAAATCCTAGGAAGTTCTGAAAAATTATAACCTTTTTAGAGCTTAATTTTACCTTATATAATAAAAAAAAATAAATCATTATATTTGTTCAGAAATTATTAAGTATCATCTGATGAGACTATAACTGCTATGGGAAAAAACTGTGAATCAATCATATTCTAATAAAAATATTACAGCTTCTTTATGCTACCCTTACTATTAAGCAATAGTCATTTTTTGCAATCTTTTGTCATTTTCTTTTTACAGATGTTGGAAAAACATCTAATGTATATTATAATGCAGATCATATCCTGACTTAGGCAGTTTGACAGCAGAATAAGGACTGACACAATGTTTGTCAATTATTAACACTAGTAGAAACCATTAAAGAGTCCAGTACAACACCCATAAGTTAGCTGTACAAATAAAATAAATGAATAATGAGGGTCTCCAATGTGCAATTTTCATGGGAAGGATTGTTACCTTCATTTTTCAAACAGGAAAACTGATGCACAGAGAAGTTAACAAACTTGCCCTGGGTCACAGGGAATAAATGGCAGAACTGGGATTGGATTAAAGTCTGTTAGACTCTACAGTTGGACTCTTTTACTATACCAGAGTGCTCCCTCTCAACTCTGAAGTTCTATGAAGCAGCAATTACAAAGCTTTCCCTCCATACCATCCAAGGACCCCTTTGACCACAATTATATTTCACAGAATTTTTCTTTTTATTATAAATTGTCCCTCTGGGTATGCCTATGGAGCAAGTTAGGGGGAATATATAGTGAGGATATGGAGGGAGAGTTAATAGGGATTGCGTACAAAAGCTCTACTTTTGGAAATACTATTATATATAGATCAGCCTACTTTAGGAGCACTTAATTTTGGTTTCATTATGTACGTATTTCAGAACCAGAACTATATTTAAGAAACCCACTGTATATTTTTCCAGCATCTGGTCACAAGAATATTTCAAAGAAACCAAAGCCCTTTGTTTCATTAATATATATCCCCTTCTCCCAAGTCTCCGAAACCTGGCTTAGAAAAACTTTAAAAATATAACAAAAAATAAGCCACTTAGTTTCTTAGCTGTTTCTACATGAGGGCAGGACACAGTCTGTTTTGTTTCACTACAGGGTGTTCCAAAAGTCACCATACATAGGGAAAACGGGAAATTGTAGCTGAATGTACCTTCATTTACAAAATATTCACTGCAAAATTTTACAAAATTTCTCCTTTATATGAAGACTTTTGGGACTCCCTGTTTTATTTCCCTGTGCTTGTTACACAATATGTGTTTGTTGAAAGGGAGGGCTTTATTAACTCAAAAAACAAGGAGTTTATAAAATACAATTGACTGAGTTTAAGGATGGAATAGCCTTAATAAGGGAAAGAGAAATCCTAAAATACCACATCAAAACATTTACGTAGTTAATGAGAACAAGAAAATTCCCTCTCAAACTATGGCTTCCTCCAAAAAGAAAAATAAATATTACTGAAAGGGAAGAATTACCACATATTGTGACAATGTTCTAGATCTATTTTTATTTATTATAAAGAAATGTGTATATCCACAAGTTTTCTGAAACTGCTAACATATTAAATGTTACATTTTAATGATCTAAATTCTTTTTGGAAGACAAACAAAAATGTTGACTATCTTTTCCTTACCCTTCCTTCTCCCCATTTCCTTTTTTTTTTTTTTTAAGCTATAAGCAATGTACCAATCTTAATGCATTAAGACTAGAACCATAAGACCAAAGGTAAGTTGGGCTTGACAGAGGGATATTTTATTTATTACCATTAGAAATGGGGGAAAAAAGCTGCTGTGCAAGTGCTACATGTTACCAATCCAAAGAGGTTATACCCTTTGGCAGCACATTTAAGAAAAACCTGTATGTTGTTAGTTAGCTCTGATGATTTCTAGGTCTTTCTTGTTCAACAAGGGATGCTTACCTGGCAACATATCAAAAGATGATAAAATGTATTCAGGGCATAGAAGACAGGCTGGTTGTCAAAAGAAAAGAAAAATCAGATGCCATCATGACAAAGGCTTTTTATTTTGGAAGATACATAACAAGGGCATTAATAAAAAGAAAGGGTAAGACAACATTATCCAGTATGATCTGTTTTACTTGGATTAAATGCCATGTAACCTGGAATGTGTCTTCTGGGTCCCAGAATCTGGGATACCTCCAAGTGAAATTAACGAGGGCATCTTAACAAGAAAGGGAATGGCTGTACAGATCAGACAGTCTTACTGGAGTCTCATTTTAGAGAGTACTATGAAAATTTTGGTCACTATGTTTTAAGGAAATAGGTCCATATCTATGAGCATAACTTTTATTTGGTAGATTACTGAAATGTAACTAATTATGTGGATGGGATTTATATAGGAGGGGTTATTTTCTGAAATGTAACTAATTATGTGGATGGGATTTATATAGGAGGGGTTATTTTATATCTAATAAAACAAAGCAACAGAAGCTATTGACCTTTCTCAAATCAGTGATATATATATATGTATCACTATATGAAATATATTGTAGACACATACGTAAATATAGACATTAAACACTCGAGTACTCACTGCCTAGATAAAATGTTTGCTATGTCTGCTTCAGATACATTTTATTAAGACATTAAATGCTTCAGACTCATCTGAAGACTGCATCTTTATCTGACTCTCTCCCTCCCCAGAGTTTACCATTAACCTGGCCCTGGCATGAATCCCTAATACTCACACTCTAAATTTTGATACATATGACTGCATCCATAAAAACATAATTTTTTTTTGTTTTAAAAATTTACATCAATGGCTCACCCTGGCCTGGGATTTTACATATAATTTGCTTTCTCCCAAATCAGCCTTGTTTTTAAAATTTATTCACGTTGATACATCTAGATCTAGTTCACTCAATTTATGTATGTAGTATAGGATTCTACCGTATGAATACATTATAAACCCACAGATCCAAGAAACTCATTGAATCCCAAGAAGAAGAAATACGAAGAAAATTACACCAAGACACATCATAATCAAACTGCTCAAAACCACCAATAAAGAGAAAATCTTAAAAGCAGCCAGAGGAAAAAAGACATGACAGCATATCTGTCATTGAAAACAATGTGATCTGAAGGTAATAGAGCAACATCTTTAAAGTACTTAAAGGAAAAAAATTGTTGCCCTAGAATTGCATACCCAGCAAAAATAACTTTCAAAAATGAGGACGATATAAAGATTTTTTCAGATATACAAAAGCTAAAAGAATTAATCACCACCAGCAGACTTGCACTCTCTAAGAAGTGGTAAAAGAAGTCCTGTGAGCAGAAGGAAAATGATACCAGATGAAAACTCAGATCTACACAAAGGAATGAAGAGCATGGGAAATAATAATAAGCACAGGAAACAACAACATAGGTAAATATAAAGATTTTTGGTATTATTTAAATCTCCTTAAAAGATAATCAGCTGTTTAAAGAAAAATAACAACAATATAGAATTTGGCTTAAAACATATGTAAAATGTATGACAATAATAGCACAAAGGCTAGAAGATGAGAAATAGGTATAGACTATTGAAAGTTTATTATGCTATGCATAAAGTAGTATAATATCAACTGAAAACACATTGATAACTTAAAGATGTATACTATAAACCCTAACGTAGTCACTAAAACAAAACAGCAAACAGTTATAAATAAAAAGCCAATAAGAAAAGATAAATGGAGTGATAACAAATACTCATGATCCATATGAAAAATTTTGATAAATTGGAAGTCATCAAAATTAAGAACTTCTATTCTTCAAAGGACACTGTTAAGAGAATGAGGACACAAGCCACAAACTGGGAGAACTTATTTGTAAATTATATATTAATAGCTGATAAAGGATTTGCATTCAGAATTAAAAAAACTCTCGAAGCTCACTAAAAAGAAAACAAACACAATTTTTCAGAAGTTGGGAGGAGACTTGAACAGACACTTCAACAAAAAAGACACCATGGCAGATCACAATCATTAGCAAAATTCAAATTAAAACCACAGTAAGCCGGGCATGGTGGCGCATGCCTGTAGTCCCAGCTACCCGGGAGGCTGAGGCAGTAGGATCGCTTAAGCCCAGGAGTTTGAGGTTGCTGTGAGCTAGGCTGACGCCACGGCACTCACTCTAGCCCGGGCAACAAAGCGAGACTCTGTCTCAAAAAAAAAAAAAAAAAAAAAAAAAAAAAAAAAAAAAAACCACAGTAAGATACACATATTAAAATGCCTAAAATTTAAAAGACTAACCCTACTAAGTATCAGCAACGATGTAGAAGAACTGGCACTCACACACTGTTGGTAGAAATGCAAAGCGGTAAAATCACTTGGAAAAACACTAAAAAATTATACATACACCTACCATATTATCCAGCCATTCCACTACTAGGTGAAATGAAAGCACATGCCGATGCAAAGGTGTATACATGAATGTCCATAGCAGCTTTATGCATAATAGCCCCAAACTAGAAATAATCCAAATGCCCATCAACAGGTGAATGAATAAAGAAAACTATGATATATTCCTACAATAAATTACTACTAAGCAGTAAAAAGGAATGAACTATTGATTCATGCAACAACATGGATGAATCTCAAAATAATTAGGCTGAGTAAAAGAAGCCAGATGAAAAAGAGTCCATTCTATATGATTTTGTTTACATAAAATTCCAGAAAGTCCAGACTAATCTATAGTGGAAAAAAACCTGAATATGGCGGTGGGATAGAGGAGGTGCGCAGATGGAAAGGATTAGACAGGGGCAGAGGAATTTTTTTGTGGTGATGAATATGTTCAGAATCTTGATTGAGGCAATGGTTTCATGTGTATACATACATCAAACTTATCAAATAGTACAATTTTAGTGTGTAGTTTGCTGTATGTTAAGTATATTTTAATAAAGTTGTCTAAATAATTTTAACCTGTTTTCATTAACCAGATTGTTGGTGTTGGTATTCTGAGTGCTGTGTGTGCACTGTGGGATGAAACAAATAAGTACTTATGTGAAGTTCTAATTCTATAATTTCTGGCACCACTGAAAATCAGGATTATCAATACTCTGTATGGGAAGAAGGAAATTCAAGCATAAGATCAGAATTTTAATAATTAGTTTGAATTTTAAGTATCAGTATGAAATCCTGATGTCATTTTATCTTAAAAGGATCTGCCCACTGAAAAGGCCTAGAAGCAATGACCAAGCCCAAAGCAACGAGTACCTCTAGTGCCAAGGAGACCTTGGAGAAATGGGTGATTCTAGGTCTGAGACAGGAAATGTACAAGACGAGCCTGAAACACACTGTTAAATCTAGACTACCAGGGTTATGTCAAAAGGACTCAGGAGCCCAGTGGCCAAGACAGTATAAGTTGCACACCAATGAAGACACTAATTTCAGTGAAATGAAAATACCCAATATGCTTAAGTCTATAAATTAATATTAACTAGTCACTGTTGGAGGATGCTAGTGAGCCAGTTCATTATTTTGAAAATGGATAAAGCAAACAAATCATGCATTTTTCCTATCTTTTTCTTTCTAGAGGCAGGGTCTCACTATGTTGCCCAGGCTGGTCTAGAACTCCTGGCCTCAACCAGTACTCCCACCACTGCCTCCAGAGTCACTGGGACTACAGGTGCAAGCCACCACACCAGGCCTTATTTTTTATACAAACTATACCTACCAACAAGTAATCAAACAGAAGATAAAGTTTTACCTTATAGAAATATTTCAGCTAACAGCACATAATAAATAAGAAAATAAAGAAGAAATAATAGGATTAGAATATCATTTTGCAAACTTTAACAAATTAATGAATCTAGGCATTAATTACCAATGTCTACTAATATTAAAAAAGGAGAGATGACCCAACATCATGTGCCTCCTGATTTAGGTACAGACCACTGCATAGTGAAGTAGTCATGTCTACCCACCAAAAAACAAAATAAAACAAAACCACAAAAAGGAAAAAAAAAATCAAACATGAATATGATGAAGCCTTTGGATCCAACTACCAATGAACAGAAGAGAGAACAGAATAACGTGCTATACCACATGGACATAACCAGTAAAATCCAGACTGTGATAAACTCTAAGACAGGACCACCTGGATTCCTCAAAATTAAATTCCAAGGGGAATAAAAGGAGATATGTGGAGAGGGAACCACTCCCTAGATGTAGCCATTCTCAAAGTTCAGCCTTCTTTTTATTTCTCTAACCTTTCCTTCTTGGTGACCTCAGTCACTGTATAAACTATAAACCTTATGACTGATTACCACATCTCTCAAGCTGACACCAGAGAGGTGACATGTAACCTCATCATCCAATCTAACTACCTACTTATGGTACTTATCTAATGCAAACAAGGTCACTTTCTTCTTCAAAAACTTTGGACAAAACAAAATTGAATAAAATCCAAATTTCCTCTTCTAACAATTCAAAGTCCAATTTTGTTTCTAGTGTTAACTCCCTTGTTTTCCTCTACACATATTCTAGTCCATTGCCAAACTAGATAACAGCTATTCCTCAAATAGGTCTACATGCCCTTACCTAATCTGTTTCCATACCATAGCTCAATTTATTACTTCCATTAGCTGAAATATTCCCATAGATGAGATCATGAATGATTTTCTTTTCTAATTTATACTCCTTTATACAACAATAATGGTGAATGATTAGTATTTCTGCAATATCTCTGATTGCAGAGCATAAACACCCAAAGAACCAAATAAATCTATCTCTACAAATTCAATTAAAACACTATTTGTTAATACCTACATAGCTCTAACTCATCTCTGACCTACATTTCCTAAATTCTCTCTTATTTGGTACATATAGGCAGCCTATAAAAAGGTTAAAAAATTAAATCAGATAATTTTTAAAGTTATAAACTCTAGGCCTGCTAGAAATGGGGTAGCAACTCTCATGTAAATGTAATGTGGTTAACTTTTCTGTCTCTAAAAACTTGTTTATTTTGCCTACCTAAGAGCAAAAGGCTCACTCATAATCTTTATAAAAATTATTTTGCTTGTAGTATACTCAGCATTGACTTCCATTTTTAAATGAGATATAAGTGATTCATTAGAGTCACAATTTATGCTAGAGTAAGATACTAATAAGTTAGGGCAAAAGACATAAGATCTTTAATGTATACAAATTCAATTATGCATGCTTGGTAAAAAGTAACAAAACAATAATACCATAAAATTGTATTTTCATATGACAATTGTTGGTGAGTATAAATAAAACAGCTGTAGGCAAAGACCTCTAGTTGCCATCATCTAATAGCACGTTCTCCCCTTTTCCTCAGAGACAGAACTTCGATTTTTTTCAAAGCAGTAAAGCACTAAGCTTAAAAGACTATATTTTCCTTCTTTTCTGCAACTAGGGTAGCCATGTTATTCAATTTTGGCCAATGAAATATACATGAATTATGTGTGATTTCCAGCAAAGATTCTTAAAAGGAAAACTAATAACATGTTTTTCTTTGCCTCTAAGAGGTGTAATTGGGTGACTGGGGAGACAAATGAAGAAAACTTTCTCAACTTTGTATCTTTTAAATTTTGAACCATGTAGATGTCTTACACACACATAATTTTAAAAACCCACAGAACTATAGTTACTTTTTAAAACCATTACAGGTTTAGTGAAGAAAAATGGCAACTTTGGTATGGTCATGCGTCTCCTAACAATGGGGATACATTTGGAGAAATGCATCACTAGGTGATTTCATTGTTGTAGGAACACCACAGAGTGTACATACACAAACCTAGATGGATGGTATGGTAACACACCTAGGCTATATAGGTATACAGGTATAGCCTATTGCTCCTAGGCTACAAATTTGTACAGCATGTTACCGTACTGAATTTGTGTATCTAACATATCTAAACATACAAAAGATAATGGCATTGTACTACAACTTTGGGTATGATGTCACTGGGCAATACAAATTTTTCTGCTACATTATAATCTTATAGGACCTCGTCTTATCTGCAGCCTGTCACTATTTGGGTATTTGACTGTATGGTATCTGCCCCTGGTTTAAGTTTAAATTTAATTATTTACTTGTGAAAAATACCCCTGGGGGAGTTTATAATGGAAATTGCCTTTTTGCAGGTTGAGGTAAACTTTATTTACTCTATGTATATCAATCAGAAAAATGTGCTAACAGAACAGTATCAATGGGGGGAGAAAAAGGCATAAAATGTGATAATTTTTACCTAATCAGTTAAATTACAAATCTAGGGCACTAGAAATAAAGCAATTTTCCCAGTGACATTTTTTCTGATTAATCACATACTGAACTTTGATGTACTGAAATTGATTTGTGCAACATAGGCCAATACTGCAAAAAATACAAAAGGCAATGGTACAGAGGGTATAACCCTCTTGACAAGTCACAACCTAGGCAATTCAGAAGCCTGGAAAACTTTACCCTCTTACTGCCTCTTTTTGGATCGGCACTTAGGAGATCGGGTTCTTTCTATACCTGGCTCTGTAACTCACTAACTTTCAGACTTTGGGTTAGACACTTAACAAAACAGTATTTTCTAACTCAAGAAACATATTTCATTCTTATAAGCCAGTGAAGTTTATCAATAAGTGTGTGCTACATTTTTTGATTACTTACCATGTGTTAAGCCTTTTTATACAAAAGGTTATGTCATTTAATCCTTATGATAACAATGTAAGGTGGGTTCTTTTACTTTCACTTTACAGATGAAAAAACAAATACTCAAAGGTGTTAAAGAAGGTGCTCGTAGTCACACAACTACTAAATGCAGAATTCAGGTGGAGCTAGTTAGGCTGCTGCCTCTGTGTCCAGCGTTAAACCCACTACACTTAACTCCAGTGAGCCTTAGCCTTCTTGAATCCTGGGCTAATGGGTCTTCTGCACAGTCCTAACTAGCTGTATTATGATATGGCTCATTTCTTCCACAACTGTTTTGTGCTAGGCACAAGCAGTTCTCAGGGAAGTTTGCTATCTAGTCGGGCAGGGGGATGGGGGTGGGATCTGAAGACCATTCAACATATCTTAAACTTCCCCTCTGTGGCTACTTCTGTATATTCTCTTCATATTTGTATGTTACTTAATTGTTACACAAAAAATTTTCATGGAAATATGAAAATCCCACCTTTAAAAGAAAAACAGTATCTATTGAATGGCCAGTGAGATTTAAAACAATCAATGTGCACAAGACTTGTGTTCAAAACTCCAAATGTTTTAAAATCCATGTTGCACAAAGAATGATTAATTGCTACAAAACTATCACAAAATGTACCCTCAAGCACATTAGAGTTACTGGTAGAGTTTTTAAAAAATGGATGTTTCTACCTCCTGAGATTTGGATTTAGCAGTTCTGGGCTGGGAACTAGACATCTAATGTACATCCCTGGTTAGCATTCACTACAAAGGCTTAGACTCTATATTTTAAACTTATGTAATAATCTAGTACAGGAAGCTTTTCCTTTCTCAATGTGATATAAAGTAATATCCTGTCAATATCATGAAGAATAATATTCTTCTCTACTCCAAAAACATATTTGGTCAAAAAGTAATCAAAATCTCCATATACAAATTCAAATATTACCCAAAGAAGGGTGATAAATGTTTATTTATTCAGCAAATATTTATCCATCACCTACAAGGGGCTATGTTAGGCATTGTTAATACACAAAGGGGACAGACACCCATCCTGACATCTATAACTTTTCAGTCTAATAATTAAATAAAATTAGATTCTAGAGATCAGGCTGCTTCACTGGTGCGCATAAGTCTAAAAACAAATGGAAGACTTAACACAAGCCAATTTTCTACATGTCAAATAGCAGAAGGAATGGTATAGTAATGACAGTGTGGGAAAAGGAAGATTTAATAAAAACATAAGGGGGGACTTTTCCTCTGCTTATTTCTAAATGATGTGATTATGATTTCAAATAGACAGTCTTCTCCATGCACAGTTTTTATGATCAAACAAAACACTTTTTAGGAAGGGCCATAGTAGAAACCTTTGCATTAAACTACACAGTATAACCAATTCTAATGGCTAAAAATTCCCTACTAAATGACTATTTAGGTATAATTTTCAGGATAAATGAGAAAATTCTAAGATGTGCACCTGCATATGTTATATTACTTAGACATTATAAACATGTTATTTCCTCAATGTTTACATTTCAAAGCTTTTACAGCCAAAAGCACTCTACTCAATTCAAAAACTGACAGGCTTTAGTGAAGACAAATAAACCCTTTTGGACCATCAACTTTAGAGGTCAATGTTAAATTCTGCTTTTCAATTTCAGCTCACAATCCAAACTAATCCTGCAATAAGAAGAGCTGCTGGAAACACAGGGGATCATGCTTCCCTTTTAACCCCACCTACCCTTTTTCCCAGCATCCTATTCACAAGGGCCTAAAGGCATCCTGATTTCAGACAAAGGGAACAGATAAAATAGGAATGAACAAATTAGCTGAAACTCATACTTAAGCTTCTGGGACTTGCAAAGATGCATTTTGCCAAGATATTTTCTTATAATTCAGGTAACTCAAGTGAATTTTACATGTTATGCTAGCACACACATCCCTTTCCCCCTCTTTTGATAGCTGATAATGCTTTTTGAAACACAAGATTACACAGAAAACTATTTTCTTTGGCCCTCCCTGTCAGAAGAAGCCAGTCTTAATAGGTTGCAGATGCAACATTTCTACTTAAAGAGTTACTTAAAAAACAGCATGAATGGGAGGGGGAGAGGGGAGCTTCCCTTTATGCAATTGATAAGCTTTCAGTGATTAGGGGTAAAAAAGCATTCCTAACACATGCTCCTGCAGGCTGATGTGCTTAGGGACTTAGAATTTGCTTGGAGATGTCGATATCAATTGCAAACCTGATAACGGGTAACATTCAAATCAACATAAAACCTGACTACCTTTGCTACCCAGTATACACACCATCAGCCCATGTGAAGGGTTAACAACAGAGGCTTCAGGATAAAGCTCAAAGGTAAGCTGTTAATCAATCTTGCCCCACAATGGAAGAGACTTTCCTCTAGTTCTTTCTGGTTTATATTTGTTGTTATTTTTTTCTTAGGAGGTGGTGGGGGATGGTGAGCATTATAATTTCTAAAATTCATTCAAAGTTGTATTATCATTACCACCTCCCACCCCAAGAATATATAGCCATTATCACTTATTCATTACAAACCCAGGTCTAAAAGCAAAACTGATTACCTCAAGGAACCAAGCTCCTTGAATAAAAGGAACACAATTAAAAACATTAACTTACACCAGAGAAATCTTTAGAAGCAACTAGTTCTAACATTTTGGGTGTTTGGTTTTCTGTTTTCAACAAACTTTCAAAATATTTGACAAGATTATGCACTATGCTGATCTGCCAACTTCATCTATGAGAAACTGCAAATAAATCGAAGAACTAAAAAGCCTGCAAATGCTATACTTGATCCTGGTCCCATGGTGCTTTTCAGTTAGGTTCTCACTTCATTAGCAGCATGAACTTATCCTTCATTCATAAGTGTGCTAGGTCCCAATTATAAGCACAATTTCCCCTGCCTAGACATAATAATAAATTTAAATTTAAATGATTACTTCTTTTAGATTGTTATAGTCCTAGCCTTTGGCCAGGGGCTGGGGGTGGGGTTAGTAATCACTTTTAGGATCTCAGGAAAGTTAATGGATCCCCTTCTTAAAAAGTGACATCTATACAAACATTCCCAAAATACTGCGTACAATTTCAGCAATTTGCAGATCTGAAGCTGCTGACCTGCAGGTTAAGAATCCATAATATTGGGGAAACTGGATAGCCACATGCAAAAGAATGAAATTGGATCCTTACCTTATACCATATCCAAAAATCAACTCAAAATGGATTAAAGACCTAAATGTAGGCCAGGCGCGGTGGCTCACGCCTGTAATCCTAGCACTCTGGGAGGCCGAGGCGGGTGGATTGCTCGAGGTCAGGAGTTCGAGACCAGCCTGAGCAAGAGCGAGACCCCGTCTCTACTAACAATACAAAGAAATTATCTGGCCAACTAAAAATATATATAGAAAAAATTAGCCAGGCATGGTGGCACATGCCTGTAGTCCCAGCTACTCGGGAGGCTGAGGCAGTAGGATTGCTTGAGCCCAGGAGTTTGAGGTTGTTGTGAGCTAGGCTGACGCCACGGCACTCTAGCCCGGGCAACAGAGTGAGACTGTTTCAAAAAAAAAACTAAAAAATAAATTAAAAAAAGACCTAAATGTAGCACCTGAAACAATAAAACACCTTGAAGAAAACAGAGGAAAATCTTCACTACACTAAATTTGGCAATGATTTCTTGGATATGATATCCAAAGCACAGGTAACAAAAGCAAAAACAGACAAACAGGACTTCATCAAACTTAAAAACTTCTGTGTAGCAAAGGAAATATTCAACAGAGTGGAAGGTCAACCTGCAGAATGGGAGACAATATTTGCAAACCACACATCTGATAAGTGGTTAATTTCTAGAATACATAAAGAACTCTGAAAACTCAACATCATAATGTGATTTAAAAATAGGCAAAGGACTTGAATAGACATTTCTCCAAAAAAGATATACAAATGGTCAAAAAGCACATGAAAAGATGCTCAACATTATTAAATATCAGGGAAATGCAAATCAAAAACAATGTGATATCACCTCACACCCATTAGGATGGCCACCACAAAAAAAAAAATGACAAGGGCTGGCAAAAATGTGGAGAAAACTGGAACCCTTGTGCACTGTTAGTGGGAATGTAAAATGGTCTAGTTGTTGTGGAAGAAGTATGGAGGTCAAAAAATTAAACCTAGAATTACCATGCAATCCAGCAATTCTACTTTTTGGTATACACCTGTAAGAATAGAAAACAGGATCTCAAAGAGATATTTGTATACCCATCTTCACTGCAGCATTATTCACAATAGCCAAGATGTGGAAGCATCTGTCCATCAATGGATATATGAATTTTTTAAATGTGGTATATATTATACATGTAATGAAATATTATTCAACCTTAAAAAAGAAGGAAATTCTATCATATGCTACATCATGGATGAACCCGGAGGACATCATATTAAGTGAAATATTCCAGTCACAAAAAGACAAATACTGCATGATTCCACTTATACGAGGTATTTAACGTAGTCAAACATACAGAAACAGAAAGTATGTGATTACCAGGGACTGACAAGGAGGGGGAAATGGAGCGTTATTGTGCAATGGGCAAAGTTTTAGTGAAAAAACTCTAGAGATCTGTTGTACAACAGTGTACATATAGTTAACACTACTATACTATACATTTAAAAATGGTTAAAATGATAAATTTTGCTATTTTTATAAGGATATATATATGTATGTGTGTGTGTATATATATATTCATAGTCCATTCCATAGAATCCATAAGAATACAATAAATCTGAGAAGGGAGGCTGAAGTCTTTTTTTTAGCCTGCAAATGAGTACAAAATAAAATGGAAAGTGGGTGAAACTGGCTATAAGGAGACCAACTATGAGAACACTGCAGTAATCCTGGCATGAGATAATAGTGATAAAATTCACTGGTGTCACAGCTGAAATGACCCCCAAAAAAGTCTTCAACACTTTCCTGGATCAAGTTCAATTTTCCTAACAAAAGAAGATTTTGCAGGTTTTGGTTTGCTCTATATAATTTCTTTTTTTAAAATGGTAACACGATCATACAATCCAGCAATCACACTCTTTGGTATTTACTTAAATGAGCTAAAAAATGTATGTTCACACAAAAATCTGCATATGAACATTTACAATAGCTTCATTCATAATTACCAAAATGAAGAAACAACTGATGTCCTTCAATAGGCAAAGAGAAAAACTGTGGTACATCCATAAAATGGAATATTATTCACTGCTAAAAAGAAATGAGGAACCAAGCCACTAAAAGACATACAGGAATCTTAAATGTATATTACTAAGTGAAAGACGCCAATATGAAAAGGCTACATACTATATAATTCTAACTATATGACATTTGGAAAAGGCAAAACTATGGAGGCAATAAAAACATCAGTGGTTTCCAGGTGTTTGGAAGGAGGGAAGGATGAACAGGTGGGGCACAGAGGATTTCTAGGCTAGTGAAAGGATTCTGTATGATACTTTAAGGGTAGATGTCATGTTTGTCAAAATCCATAGAATATACAACACAGAGTGAATCCTAATATAAACTATGGACTTTGGGTGATAATGATGTGTCAATGTTGGTTCACTGATTGTAACAAATGTACCACTCTGGTGGGGGATGCTGTTGGTGGGAAAGGAGTGGGGAGGGTGGTGATGGTGTTTGTCTCAGAGGGAAAATGGGTGGGAACTCTGTACTTTCTGAATTTTGCTGTAAACCTAAAACTGATCTAAAAAATAAAGTCTGTTACTAACTTTTTAAAATTGGTAACAAGATCTATTTTATAATATAATCAAAGGAGATTTTATAGTCATTTTTATTTCAATCCTTGAAAAAAGGCATGTTATTTCAGGAAATCTTATAATAATTAAATTTTAATTTCCTTCTATTGGATATGCAATGACCTAAACTCCCCTTCAGCTACCATTACCAAAATAATCACATATGCTTTCTGGGAGAAAAAAAATGTACAGTACTTCCTGGACTGAAGCAGTACCTCATCTCATGATCTTAGCTGATTGAATGAATACAGACATGTATAAGCTTCATTCAATGCCATTTTAATAAATATATACTTTAAGGTAGAAGACCCTTATAAGAACTCTGTTTCATAAATTCCAACTATAACATGCTTGAGAAGTGGAACTTTCTGTAAGTCTGTATTTGTTAAAAAGAATTAATCTTCTTTCAAAGCTTATGAGAGACCTATGATAGTAATAAAATATAAGGTTAATATTATAAAAACATGAAAATCTAGAGTTAGTTTATCATCTCCAGTATGAATGAATTAGAACACATCACTGGCAAAAAGAAGGTGAAGTTTCCAAACATTTTCTTATTAATTCCCTCCATATTAATGTGAGGTTTAATATAATAGCATTCTCTGTATTAAATTGATCAAGATGCCTAATTTTATCTCTAGATTAATGTTTTAGATTAACTGATAGTGCCAAATGCCTAATAGACTTTGAAATAGTTAAGTATTCCAAGACAATTAATTGTCAGGAATAACTTATCCCCAAGGGCTGGCAAACAAGGGAAGAAGAAGGCAGGGAAAGGAGATTTGTACCTAGTATAAGAAAGAGAAGTACAAAGCAAAGAAAGGGAAAAAGTAAAGGAGACATAGGTACTAACAAAAGAAAGCACCAAGAAGAGGAAATAATAAAAAAGGACCTGGTATGACCTGTAGCATTAAATTAGCATAATTTCATTTATATCTCTGACTGAATATAATTCTCAGTCTTTCATGCTACAATGTTACTTCAGAGGCAGAAGAAATAGGAAGAGAAAAAAATACGGTCAGATGAATCCAATTACCACTTTGGACTTGATTTGGTTAGAGGACGGGTGTTTGAATATAATGCACATACCACTAACAGCTAACCCCTCTACCCCATTTTTTTCCTTCCACTGTTTTATAAACCATAGATGCTCTTTTATTCACGTAATTAACTTCCAATTTAACACACAAAGAGATGCACAGAAATACAGGTAGCAAAATACAGGAGAAAAGCACCTTTTCTGATAGAAAAGAATACAGCTCTCTTAAATTACTTCAACTAATCTACAGTAACTGCTATGGACTTCATGTTTGTGCCCCTGCCCCACCACAAAATTCACATGTTGAAATCCCAATTGCCATGTGATGACATCAGGAAGTAGGGCCTTGGGGGTGATTAGATCATGAGGGCGAGGCTCTCTTGAATGGGATTAGTGCCCTTATAAAAAGAGGCCTCAGAGAGCTGCCTTTCCTGTTACACCATGTGCAGACACAGTGAGAAGGCACCATCTATGAACCAGGAAACAGGCCCTCACCAGACAGGAAATTTGCCAGAACCTTGATCTTAGACTTCCCAGCCTCCAGTACTGTGAGAAATTCCTGTTGTTTATAAGCTACCCAGTCTATGGTATTTTGTTATAGCAGCCCAAATGGATTAAGACAGTCACTAACTTTCAAAGTTATCCAAATTTTTAATTATCATTTTCTTTAAAAAACCCTATGTCTCTAAATCAGAAATAACTTGAAAGAGATCAATTGATTTTAGCCTCCAAACACTAAAACCATCACAAATGTCAGCAAAACAAAATTATCCTTTCCTCAAAACAACTCACCTCATTTGAGACACGTGAAAAAACAAAACTGGACTTTCACTTCACCAGTTTCAATTTGCTGTTTTCGCTATATGGGAAAATGTTTTTAAAAGATAGATTTTATTTGTTGATGTTTTTAGCTTTTATTTATATCCTCCCATTCCAAAACAGATGAGTGGTAGCTAAGACGGGAGCATACAGTATAAGATTTAAAGGCGGGCGGGGGGAGAATAAGCATCTGGGCAAGGGAAAGAATGAGGAAAGTTATGAAGTAGGGATGAGGGGCCAGAAGGTGGTCTGTACCCAAAACATACGCTAAAAAATTCTACATTCCTTAACTGAGGAGAGGCTGCATGCACATTTGGCTCTGAGCAGCAGCCAAAGCAAAAGAGGAAAACAAGAGTAGTTTTTAAGTTGAGGCATTTTTCATTCAAAGGCCCAATTTTGTAAAACAAGACAAGCAAGTCTGAGAGCTCAATAGTTATGTCAAAAATCCAAAGAGATTACAAAATATAAAACAGAGATGAACTTGAGGCACAAATTGTACAGAGTGGTTGTCCAAGTAATGCCATGAAGTTGCCATACAGGTTGTTCTTGACTAATAAATAATTCTTACATACTTCAGGGAAATAGCCCCTCAAATAATGGAGGTGGGGAAAGCTTACTTTCATTTTTGCCTAGTGATTACTTGCATTTGATTCAGAATTTCTGGCAACTGCAAACACAGCCTGTTTGGTGGCAGACATATTCAGTGCAAAACTAGCAACTACTTTTACAAAAAGTAGTTGCTAGTTTAAAAGTAGTTGCTAGTTTTACATAAATTACCTTAAAGAGAAAAGGTATCTACTGAAATATATCAGAATCAGTTGTCCTGATCGCTTGAATGCTGAGAGTCTGTTTCTAAATGTTTTTAAAAATTGATTTGTCTGCCAGGTCACATAATGTAAGCTAATAGGCTAATACAGCTAATATTCCTTATGAGTAATGTAAAATTATACCATATTTCATTAATTGTAAGATGCCACCAACGGTAAATGTACCATTATTTTATGCACCACCGAAAAGGAAAAACAAACCCTATTTATTAAGCTATGGGATGTGAATAATTGTAAGAAACACCCTGATTTGGGAGATGTTAAAATGAGAAGTGCACATTAGAAAAATGTTTACAAGTGAAACATGCCGGCTTGTTTCACCATGAGCCAGCTTGGTGTCCATCTCCCAGCCTCTGGTGTTGGATCCTCCTCTTGCCTTCCTCTCTGACCTATGCCTTCTCTATTGTTAAGTCATCCTGTTTTTGCTTTCTACCAGGAATTCTTCTCACCTTCCTTTTTCATCCTACTGCTTAACTCTTTTCCCCATCTGTACATCTTCAAATATGTGAAAGGATGCTAGGCAGAAGAAAATCAGCTTCTCCAATGGACAACCCAAAGCCCCTTAGACCTTTTTTTTTTTGTACATGGTCTAGCTCTGTCACCCTGGCTAGAATGCAGTGGCAGCCTGTTTTTTTAACTGGAGGATAAGCATATAATAACCATAAAATAATGATATAATTCACCACAGAAAGGACTTAAATTCAAGCAACAGGAAACAACACTCCCCTCTCCCACACAAAGTAATCAAGGTCATTTAAGGAACTTCTCCATTTTTTATTTTTATGCTCTTTCACCCTATGGTTTTATTTTTTAAAAATAGTAACCCAAAGGCAAAAATTCCCCTCGATGTTCCAGACACAAAGTGCATAATTTTAAAGTGAGCTCACATTTAGAACAGGGATGTAAATCTCCATTTGCTCCAAAATTATACCACTGCAGCCTCTCTGGAGATTGTAAGACAGATAACACTTTAATCATATCTTAATCCCTCCTTAAATATGACCAGCCTAAGCAATTCGCCAAATAACAAATAAAATTATTTTATATTCAACATGCTGAATACACTTTAATTGCTTTAGAAGTTATTGTCTGAAAACAACAAGTTATAACAGTCCTAGCTAGAAGCTTAAAATTTCAAGATTTGGTTATAAAGATTTTGAAAGCTGAATTCAACAAACTTTGGTGAATGCCTATTACATGCTAGGGACAAAGAAATAAATGAAATCCAGTCTCTATCTTTGTGTCTATAGGGATACCCCTCCTTTAAGATACACACACACACACACACACACACACACACACACAAAGAAGTATGGAAACAAACATAAGAGAGTAATTCAACCTGTCTGGGTGTATACATGGGGGTGACAGTTGAGCCAGAAGGGAAGAATACCTAAAGAGGAGAAGCATATCTGAAGTAAGTGAAGAGGAGGATGCATTTACTATAGCTAAAGTAGAGAAAGACTGGAGATAGGACTGAATATGGACTTTTTAAAAAAATCATTTTTCCCCTTATATCTTGTCACATTTCACAAGCAGCTAGAGGTAACTCCCAAAGATACAATGGGTATAGAATAAAAGTAAATTAGGTTGAAAATACATCTAAAGATGCGGGATAAAATATATGGTTAACCTTGAGGGGGAAGCAAAGGAATTTCTAGAGAGTAGAAAATATAAATTCACAAGGGTAAGTAGCATTATAGTCAGAATTTTCCCTGGAGTTATTGGCCAATTCTTGGTAGATGAAAGTCTAGGCTTTAATGGGCTATTTACAGAGATGACAGGAAGCCAGGTGGGGCTCCACCGGGGATATAGGTTAGATTAACAACACCTTTATAAATATGCCAGGACTACCCCACGACCTCCCACAAAGGCTGTACCCTTAATTGGTGAAATAGGAAAAAACTCATTCTGCAGAAGGAGATAATGGGAATAGGGGTCTTTTATTGGCTTGGTTCTTGGTAGAAGAGTAAAACCTAAACATGTCTCCACTGTGAACTCTTAATAAGTCTGCACCTCTGTGGGCTAGAATTCAAACTAGTTGTGTGGCCAGAAAAACTCAAGTCAAAATCTACTTAACAGAAGGCAGTACCCCTAGACACTCAAATAATCTCCAAAAAAAAAAAAATTCCCAGCCTCAAGAAATTACAACAAATAAAGTACCAATGAGATGAGCTCACAATTTAAAAAATCACCAGAGAAAGAAACAAGCACCTATGAGTCAGAGATAATGAACAACGAACTACAGAATTAGACCAACAAAGACTGCAGATAAGAGTATTATCAGTTACAAACAACAAATAAGTTTTTTTCAAATACTTGACAAAATATGGGGGGGAAAAGTATGATGGTATAGGAGACTATTAAAATTGACCAGGCAGGCTTGAAAATAAACAATATTTATTACCTTCAAACTTGACGTATGTATGTTAAAATTTCTAGGGCAACTGAAAGAACAAAGTAAGGTGTGAGACTCACAAATAAGGAGAAAAATATGAAAAGCAGGACATATGTAATATATATATAAGATGGTAGGGATAAATTTTAAAAGATCAGTACTTATGATTGATATAAATGGATTAAATGTTTCACTTACAAGTTTTTACATTACAACTAGATAAAAGTTTAGGTATATGTTGTTTACCAGAGACATGAAAATATAAGAATAGAAATGTTGAAAGTAAAAGGACAATGAAAGAGAGGTTAAAAGATATACCAAAACACTGAACAAAGAAAATTGGTTAGCTATTTCCAGCTAGAATGTAGAAAGGAACAAGAGACTTTTCCTTAATAAAGAAAAAAAGGTTAGATAAGTAATGAAATCAGTTTTTATTTGTTGGTTGGTTAGTTGGCTGGTTGTATACAAGAAAGTTGAGAACTCGAAGAATGTAAATGAACTAAATTCCAGAAAGAGAGAAGCCCTTGCTAGGAGAGAAAATACCCCAAGCCCCTTTCATCCCTGAGGCACTGTGGGAAGAAGAGAAAACTGACTACTGTAAGAGGGGAGGAGAAACCAAGAGAATTTTTTAATACATTTTCATTGGCAGAAAATGATTGGTTTAATTAATTAGAAAGCTGAGATACAGACCCAGAGTCTACACTTACTCTGCCAATTCTTTCTCATGGAGCCTTCATGTAAGATACAGCAGGACTGCTGACAGAGATCCCCCTCAAGTAACATGGTGCCTTAATTGAGCATAAGGTTGGGGGCAGAACAGGAGGGCCTACAACTAGTCAATGACACTGGACAGTGAAATTAACAATAAAAATAGCACTTCTGATAGCCTTGAAAAATATTAAGTACTTAGTGACAAACTTAACAAAATGTGTGCAAGACCTCTAAAATGTAAACTCCCAAACACTGCTAAGAGAAATTAAAGACATAAATTAGTGGAGAGACATACCATATTCATGAACTGGAAGACTCAAGTTTGTTAAGAGGTCAATTCTCTTCTGTTTGATGTATAGATTTAACACCTTCCTGATAAATATTCCAACAGATTTTTCTGTAGAAACTGACACGCTAATTCTATATAGTTATAGAAATGCAGATCTTCTAGAATAGCCGAAATAATCTTGAATAAGAAGAAGAAGATTGGAGGACTTGCAGTATCTGATTTCAAAAGTTACTTTAAAGCCATGGTACTCAACCAAGGGTGATTCTGTCCCCTGGGAGCATTTGGTATTGTCTGTAGACATTTTTTGGTTGTCACAACTGGGAACACGCTACTAGAATTTAGTGGGTAGAGGCTAGGGATGCTGCTAAACATCCCATAACACACAAGACAGCCTCCCACAACAAAGAATTATGAAGCCTAAAATGTCAACAGTGCTGAGATTGAGAACCTCTGCTCTAAAGCTACAATAATCAGGACAGTATGGCATTAACATTAGATGAATGACCAATGAAACAGAATAAAAGTCCAGAATTACACTATATTTATACAGTCAATTGATTTTCCACAGAAGAGCAAGGCAATTCAATATGGGAAATAAAGTCTTTTTGAACAAAAAGTTTTGCGAGAATAGGTTATCAGGATTTAAAAAAAACCAAAACAAGAAAAACCCCTCAAGCCCTTATGCTACTCCATACACAAAAATTAATTTGAGATGGAAAACTAAACATAAAAACTAAAACTATAAAACTACCTTGAGGTAGACAAAGATTTTTTACATTGGACCAAAAGTGTACTAACAATAAAAGAGAAAATTGATAAATTTAAATTCTCCAAAATAAAATTTTCTGTTCATCGAAAGATACCATTGGAAGCTGAGACAGGACAGTCACTTGAGGCCAAGAGTTCAAGGCCAGCCTGAGCAACATAGTGAGACCCCCATCTCTACAAGAAATAAAAAAAATTAGCCAGGCCTGGTAGTACATTCTTGTAGTCCCAGCTACTTGGGAGGCTGAGGCAGAAGCATCACTTGAGCCCAGGTTTGAGGTTGCAGTGAGCTCAGTGAGCTATGACAATACCACTGCACTCTAGCCCGGGCAACAGAGTAAGTAAGACCTTGTCCCTTGTCTCAAAAAAAACCAAACCACAAAGCAAGATACCATTAACAAAAAGGAAGAGCAAGTTACAGAGTAGGAGAAAATATTCACAATATATTTATCTGTCAAAAGAGTGGTATTCAGAAAAAACCATGACTCCTACAGTATAATAATAATAATGACAAACCAATTCTTTAAATGGGCAGAAAACTTGAATAGACATTTCAGAGAAAAAAAGATATACCAACAGCCAAAAAATAGATGAAAACATGCCAAACATCATCAGTCATCATGGAAATGCAAATTAAAACTAAAATGGGATACCATTTCACATCCACTTAAATGGCTATATTCAAAGACCATCAAATGTTGCAAGGACATGCAGCAGATTGGAACTGTCATCTTTACTGGTAGTAGTACAAAATGGTAAAACCACTTTAGAAAACTGTTTGGCACTTTTAATAAAGTTAAACATATATCTGCTTTACAACCCAGCAATTCCATACCTAGGTATTTATCCCTGGAGAAATGAAAACATATATCCACAAAAAGACTTACATAAGAATACCTAAAACTAGAAATAACAAGAATGGATAAACAAATTATGCTATATTCATACACTGAAATGATTCAGTAATAAAAAGAGAAAAACACATTGATATGTGCCAGAAACATGGATGAACTGCAAAAACATTGTATGTAGAGTGAAAGAAGCCTGGCACATAAGAATACATACATATTGTATGATTCTATCTATATAAAACCTAAGAACAAGCAAAATTAACCAAAGATGATAGAAACCAAAAAAGTAGTTTGCCTAGGGCAGAGGAAAGGGGATGCATGGTGGAATTCACTGGAGTGAACTTCCTGGGCTGATAAAATGTTCTGTATCCTGATTGGGATGGTGCTTACTATTGTCAAAAATGTTAAAAAGGGATACTTAAGATCTGTACATTCTGCTGCATGTAAATTATAACTGCAATTTAAAAATTAATTTAAAAAAAGGCAAAGTGGCAGGTGCATTAGTAAGAGAAAAAACAAACTGTAGGAAAAGTGTTTTTAGAGAGAAGAGTTAGTACACATTCAGAAGGCTCAATACAATAGAAAGATATAAATTCTAAACTTCTATGTACCTAATAAAAGCTTCAAAATAAAGCAAAAATTGACAGAACTAACAGGAGAAATAATACAAATTCACCAGAGTAAGAGATTTTAACATATTTCTCAAAAGAAAGATTATGCATATAAAAATATATTTAATTACATAAAGTATATAATATTTAGATAACACAATTAGCAAACTTTAGTGGACAGATATGAAACATTACACTAAACATTACACATATTTATAAAAAATGATCATATATAAGGCCACACAGTAAATCTCAACAAATTCCAAGAAAATGACATAAACCATGCAGACCACATATTCTAATCACAATAAGATTATATCACAAGATAGCAACTTGAATGATAGCATAATATCATTTTTGAAAATCAAAACACTTCTAAATAATCTACAGATTAAAGAAGAAATGAGACACACAAATATGGCCAACCGATTTTTTGAGAAAGGTACAAAGGCAAAAATCAATGGAGAAAGGACAGATTTTTCAACAAATAGTATTGGAACAATTGGACATCTGTATGTTAAAAAAAGAAGCTCTACCTAAACATCACAACTAATACTAATATTAACTCAAACATGAAATACAGATCTCAACATAAATCATTAAACTATAAAACTGTTAGAACATAAGAAAAAAGCTTCATGACCTGGGTCAGGCAAAGAGTTTCTAGATATGACACCGAAAGTATGATCTATAACATAAAAAAACTCATCAACTGGACTTCACCAAAATTTAAATGTTTGCATTGCAAAAGACACTATTAACATAATTTTTTAAAAAAGAACTACAGATGGAAGAAAATATTTGCAAATCACACACATGTGAAAGAGGATTTATATCCAGAATATATAAAGATCACTCAAAACCTAATATTGAGAAAACAAACAACCCAACTAAACAATGGGCAAAGGCTTGAACAGATACGTTACCAAAAAGGATACAGAGATGGCTAATAAGCACTTGAAAAGATGCTGAATATCTGTAGTCATTAGGGGAATGCCAAACCATAATGAAACAGCACTATACACCTATTAAAATGGCTATAACTGGGGACAAAAACATGGGCATTACCAAATGCTCACAAGCAACTGGAACTATCTATACTTTGCCGGTGGGAATGCAAACTGAAATCACTTTGGAAAACAGTTTGGCAGTTCTTATAAATTTGAACATATAATTTGACCTAGCCATTTCACTCCTAGGTATTTACTCAAGAGAAATGAAAGCCTATGCCCACACAAATATCTGTAAATGAAAAGTTCATTCCAATTTGATTTGTAATAGCCAAAAACTAGAAACAATCCAAATGTCCATTAACAGGTGAAAAGATTTAAAAAGTTGTGATATATGAACATACAATGGAAAGGAACAAACTATTGATACATGTGACACAAATAACGACCGAAATGTGCCCATTGGATTGCATACCTAACTGCTAGTTACTAACAGGTCACTGGTTATTTATTTGTCAGAGTAGTTTGAACCATATGGTATGTGTAAAAATGATTGTACATTGGATTGTGAATAAATGAGAGGTGAAGGAGTAGAGACAATGATTGACGACCACTCTCTTTCAAGGAGTTTGGCTATGAAGAGAAAAACAGAAATCAGGCTTAATAATACAGAGGATGATGAGGGCTGAATTTAGGTGTAAGGCTTGAGCATTTATAGACTAAAGTGAAAGGTACTATAGAGAGGTACAGGGTAAAAACCTGAGAGAAGAAGATAATACATGGAGCAAAGCTTCTGGAAAAACTGGAAGAGAACAGGATCCAGAGACAGAAAAGTAGAGGAAAGCTAACTGTGCTGATATAACTTTGTCTGTGGGTATAACAGGAAGTTATACAGTTCCTGCATCCTTTGGCTTTATTTTCTCTGTGAAATAAGGGATGAAGTCATCTGTAGAAAGTGGGGAAGAGGTGGAGTAAGAAGTTGAGTGGTAAAGGTTTGAAATTGCTGTGTGAGCACTGGAGAAAAGAATTCACTTGAGACAAAAATGTAAGACGTGGTAAAGAATAATACTGAAGGCCCAGCAAAGGTTATAAACCATGAACCATGTCAAACTGCCATAAAAGTTTCTAAATGTGTAGGGATGAGCCTCAAGCAAGTTATGGGATAAGGGGAAATGTATTTGTTCATCACTGCCAGCCTATAATAAAGTTTGGGTCCATACTAGGAGTAGCATTGACCTAGACTACTGCAGCTACCTTCTTCCAGCTTCTAGACCAGTTCCTACTCCAAGTCATTCTTCTGAGTACTGCCTGAGCTACCTTTTAAAAATAAAGCAGACAATTTTAATCATCTGTTTAATTCATTTAATAGCTTCCTAGATTCAGATAAATCTGAAGGTAGTAATATAGTCAACAAGGTCCTTCATAATCCAATCTCTTATTCTTATCTCAGCAATCACGCTCTCATCCTATACTCTATAGCTATGATGAACTATTTCCAGGTCCTCAAACATACCATGATCTCATGTCCCCATGCCTTTGTACATGGAATTCTTTCTGCCTGAGGCATCTTTCTCCCTCATCTCCCGACCTTTTCATCATCAAAATTTAACCCAAATATCCCTAATTAGGCCTACTAGAAAAAACTGCACTGCCTAACTGCATGGGGGTACCATTCACAACATAATGATGTGAAAAGCATCCCCTTAGAAATTGCACCAACTGAGGCTCTGGGTATCCCATGTATATCTTCCCACAGTAAGCATCCTGTGCATATCTATATGTATATCTTTTTTTTTTTTTTTTTTTTTTTTTTTTTTTTGAGACAGAGTCTCGCTTTGTTGCCCGGGCTAGAGTGAGTGCCGTGGCGTCAGCCTAGCTCACAGCAACCTCAAACTCCTGGGCTTAAGCGATCCTACTGCCTCAGCCTCCCGAGTAGCTGGGACTACAGGCATGCGCCACCATGCCCGGCTAATTTTTTCCATATAT
>CM052441.1:113845014-113915411 GCA_028533085.1 Varecia variegata
CTAGAGACGGGGTCTCGCTCTTGCTCAGGCTGGTCTCGAACTCCTGAGCTCAAACAATCCGCCCGCCTCGGCCTCCCAAGTGCTAGGATTACAGGCGTGAGCCACCGCGCCCGGCCTATATGTATATCTTAATTGTAATTTGTTTACAGATATTTAAGTACAAGTTTCTTCCAGGTAGGGATTGTGTCAGGGAAGCTTTCTTTGCCTCACAAATTACACTAGGTTTTTTCTGATTAATCACTCTGGTTTTCTCCAAAAAACAAAGATGATAAATGCTAATAGATAACAGCTAATATCTATTGAGTGTTTACTATAGGCAAGGCATTGTAGCATTGTTCATACAGTATCACATTTAATTTTCCCAAGAACCTGAAATAGGTACCATTAATAATCTCTATTTTATAAAAGGGGAAACTGAGACACAAAACAGTAAAGCAACTTGCCTAAAGTCACATGGCCAATAATAACGGAATGTGAATCTGGGTAGACTATCTCAAGAGACTGTAAACTTAAAATAATTTGTTTAAGCTGGGCACAATGGCATGCACCTGTAGTCCTAGCTACATGGGAGGTCGAGGTGGGAAGATTGCTTGAGCCCAGGAGTTTTAGGCCAGCCTGGGCAACATAGCAACACTTTTGTCTCTAAAAAATATTTTTTTAAATTAAAAAATAATAATAATAATTTGTTTAATGTCTGCCTTCCCTGCTTAATACCATACTAATTTTGTTCCCAGTGTACCCTCAAGGCCTAGTATATAGGTCTTCAATAAATATGTTTGCTAACTTAAAGATGACTCTAAATTCAGACCCTTACATTTATCCCTACCAAATTTCCGCTTGTCAGTTTCTGCCCATTATTCTCTTGGAATACCTGTCATTTGCTATGTTAGCCATCTTTCCTGCTTCCCACTGTTCTGCAAATTTGTAAGCCTTCTATGTCATCAAATAACCAATTAAAAATGTTGCTAACTCCTATATTCAGGTTCAGAAAATTACTCTGACATCTTAAATATGGACATTTACCCAAATACTTAACTGAAATCACAGATATTTTAAAGGGCTAAAGAACAGACATGTTACTTTGGTAGGGTTTCCCATAAAACTTCATTTTACCTTAACTTTTCTCAAGGCTTGCAGTTTTCCAACAGGTAAATCAACAGTCTTTCCCCATTTCATTCAGTTTAATTATTTCTTAGTTTCCGAACGCACTTCTCGGGGTTTCTCATTTTGTCACAATTCCTTTCTGCTAACCCCCTATTTGTTACAAAGCTCCAGAGAAGAAAGAGTAGGGAACAAGATGTTTCATATTAATAATTGAACTTTTGTGAGGGTGAGGGAATAAAACTTCTAGAAGTTTGACTCTACAATGTAACAAACAAAAAAAGGGATGACTTCTTAAAAATAGAACAGTTGTCAACCTCTCTTAATGTAATGATTTTTGACAAAAGTTATTTATCCTGGTTTATTGTGTGAATTATACTACAATACACACAGCTTTAATATTAAACTTTTCCTCATTATCCAAACCACATCATTTTAGTAAATTTTAAAATTTTTACTTAAAACATTGCACATTCCAAGTTCTGATTTTAAAAAGAATTTTAAAAAAAAAATCCATACATTCACTTTAAGAATCCTCAGTCATTCTCAGCAACTTTCTAAGTGTTATAGGAAACTCAATAACGGTATCTACATTCAATGAAAGAGAATTAAATGAAAGGAAATTGGCAAAAAGTTAGTATTACACACAGAATTGTTCTGACCATGAGGGCACTAAAACTCAGAATTAAGCCACTAAATGAACACTATGGAGTCACCATTCTAGGAATTCTAAGAAAATGCTAACAACCTGCTCCATATATAACTGCTTTTCTTTCTCTTTTTTTTTTTTTGAGTTTTAATATCTTATTCTTATTTATGCAGTTTTAATAGGCATCACTTTCCAAACCTTCTCCACTAAAGTACGTGGCATTGTTTCCTAAAAGAAATAACTTTATGATTTAAGAAGTCTAATATTAATATATCCCCTGTATAGCAAAACTGAAGGTAGGACTCATAAGTTATTAGGGCATTAATCTAGTGCACTGGATGAAATGATCTCTGTGTCTCCTCTATTTTACAAACACAAAATAAAGCTTTCAAGGAAATAAAATTGCATTTCTAGTTTTAAGGAACAACGAACCTTCATTAAACACTTTCATATTCAGTGGTATTGAGGATACAAGCAGATATGAAGTATGTCTTATAGCTGAGACCTCCATAAACCATGTGATAATTTATATTACTATAAAATTCAAGTTAGAAACTCAAGTGATATTGAAATATCACACAAATTAGCTGGTGCTACTTTCGTCACTAACACTGCTGAATCATAACTAAGGTAGCAGAAAAATAATCTCTGGGTTAGTTCCAGAACTTTTTTTTAAAGATGTCTTTTCAATTTGCTTCTAAGATTATAAACACCTTTTAAAAATACCTCATAGAATTACAGAATGATAAAACATTGAAACTGGAAAAACTAGTACTTCAACCTCCAACTCTTGGCAACTTGAATCAATAGGGAAGTCTATTTAAAACTAACTGGTCGTACCATCATCTCTTATATACCATGTTCCCACAGCATTGTGCTAAGAATTAGTTATCTGAGGATGCAGCTTTTTTTTTTTTTTTTTTTTAAGAGATGAGGTCTTGCTATGTTGCCCAGGCTGGTCTTGAACTGCTGAGCTCAAGTGATCCTCCTACCTTAGCCTCCCAAATAGCTGGGACTACAGGTATGTGCTAGTATGCCTAGCTTAGAATGCATCTTTATATAATGACAAGTGCTCAATATTAAAATTCAGAAATTATTCAACTCCCAATTTCTCTAACATTCCCCAAAACTCAGATTCAAAAAACAATATAATCATTACAGTTTATGTGAAGAGAAATATAATTACCTTTAATACAAAAAATTATTTTTATTTGGTAGGGTAAACAAAGTGGTAAACTTATGCAACTATCTTTGACATTATAATGGACAACATAAAAAGCTAGAGAGAAATTTAAAAGGTATGTCCCAAAGAAGCATTTATATATAATATTTACCTAGTTTGATCTTTCCTCTGGTTTGAGGAACCACAGACTGGGCAAAATATGCGCAAAAGATACATCTGATGAAGAACTGTTACCCAAAATATACAAGTAACTCTTAACGATAAGAAAATGAACAGCCCAATTTAAAAAATGGGCAAAAGATCTAAACAAATACCTTACCAGTGAAGGTATACAGATAGCAAATAAACGTGGAAAGATATTCAACATCATGTGGCATTAGGGAATTGCAAATAAAAATGAGATACTACTGCACGGCTAAAAATCCAAACACTAACAACACTAAATGTTGGAGAGGATGTAGAGCAACAGGAATTCTCATTTATTGCTGGTGGGAATGCAAAATAGTATAGATAGTTTGGCAGTTTCTTGCAAAACTAAACATACTCTAACATATGATCCAGCAATTGTGTTCCTTGATAGTTACCCAAATGAACCAAAAACTTATGTCCACACAAAAATTTGCACATGGATGTTTATGGCAGCTTTCTTCATAATTGCAAAAACCTGGAAGCAACCAAGAAGTCCTTCAGTAGGTAAATGTTTAAACTGGTATAATACAATGAAATATTACTTAGTGCCAAAAAGAAATGAGCTACCAAGCCACTAAAAGAAATGGACGAACCTTAAATGCATATTACTAACTGAAAGAAGCCAATCTGAAGGGCTATACACCATATGATTCCAACTATGCAACATTCCAGAAAAGACAAAACTATGGAAGCAGTAAAAAGATCAGTGGTTGCCAGAGGTTAAGGGGGAAGAAGGGATTAACAGGCAAAAACACAGAGGATTTTTAAGACAGTGAAACTATTCTGTGATGGACAATTGTCATTATATATTACATTTGTCAAAACCCACAGAATGTACAACACAGAGTAAGCACTAAAGTAAATTATGGACTTTGGGTGATAATGATTTGTCAATGTTGGTTCACGGACTGCAACAAATATGCAGGTGAGGGAGGCTGTATATGTGGGATCAGGGGGTATATGGGAACTCTTTGTACTTTCTGCTCAATTTTGCTGTGAACCTAAAACTGCTCTAAAAAATAAAGTCTATTTTTTAAAAAACTAAAATAAGATAAAATAAAGCAGATTATATCTATGATCAAGTGGGATGTATCCCAAGAATGTAAGGTTGGTTCAATATCCAAAAATCAATTAATATTCAATACGCTTTCATGACAAAAACACTCAACAAACTATAATGGAAGAGAACTTTATAACCTGATAAAGGGTTATCTGCAAAAACTCCACAGCTAACAACATACTTAATAGTGAAAGACTGAATGCCTCCTCCTTAATTAAGGTAAGGAACAAACACAAATATCTGCTCTTGCCTCCTGTATTCAACACTGTACTGGAGACCCTTAGGGAGATTCAGCAAGAAAATGAAATAAAAGGCATCTATATTGGAAAGGACAAAGTAAAACTATTTCTCAAATCTTAAAGAATACATTAGAAAACTATTACAATAAAATTAGGTTGCAGGGTACAAGATCAATATACAAAAATACATTGTATACACAAGCAATGAACAATGCAAAAATGAAATTAAGGAAATAATTCCAATTATAATATCATTAGTAACAAAATACTTATGAATAAATTTAACAGGAAATATAAAATATAATCAGGAAACTACAAAATTGTTTAAAGAAACTAAAGATCTAAATAAATGGAAAAACATTCCATGTTCATGGGATGGAAGACTTAATATTGTTAAGATCACAATATTCTCCAAATTGATTTAGAGATTCAATATAATCTCTATCAAAATCCCATCTAGCTTTTTTGCAGTAATTGATAAGTTGATCCTAAAATTCATATGGAAAATAAAGGGACCCAGAATAGCCAAAACAATCTTTAAAAAGAACAAAATTTGAAAGTCGCATTTCCCTATTTCATAACTTACTACAAAGTTATGGTAATCAACAGTGTGGTACTGACAAAAGGACAGATTTATAGCTCAATGAGACAGAACTGAGAGTCCAAAAATAAACCCTTATATTTATGGTCAACTGATTTTCAACAAGTGTGCCAAGGCCATTCAATTGGGAGAGAACAGTCTTCAGTAAATGGTAATGGGACAACTGGATATCCACATACAAAAGAATGCAGTTGGACTCCTATCTCACACCATGCACAAAAAAAGAAATTCAAAATGGATGACAGACCTAATTATAAGAGCTAAAACTATTAATATAAAACTCTTAGAAGAAAACATAGAGGTACATTTTCATGACCCTGAGTTAGGCAAAGACTTCTTAGATATGACACCAAAAGCATGAGCAACCAAAGAATAGATAAAATACACTTCATCAAAATTAAAAACTTTTGTGCTCCAAAGGACACCATCAAGAAAGTGAAAAGATGATTTTTCCACTGTCTTTCCGTGCTGCCATAATGGTGCACATGAATGTCCTGGATAACGTTCTCAAGAGCATCAATAGTGTCAAAAAGAGAAGCAAATATCAGGTTCTTATTGGGCCATGCTTCAAAGTCATTGTCCAGTTTCTAACAGTGATAATGAAACACAGTTACATTGGCAAATTTGAAATCACTGATGATCATGATGGGAAAATTGTTATGAACCTCACAGGCAGGTTAAACAATTGTGATCCGCCCCAGATTTAATGTACAACTCAAAGATCTAGAAAAACGGCAGCATAATCTGCTCCCATCCTGTCAGTTTGATTTCATTGTACTGACAACCTCAACTGGCATCATGAACCACAAAGAAAGTCAAAAACACACAGGAGAGAAAATCCTTGCATTCTTTTTCTAGGAATGCAATACATATGTGTACAAATAAAGTGCCACAATGGGGGGTGGGAGGGAGTGAAAAGACAAACCACAGAATGGGAGAATATATTTGCAAATCACATTATCTGATAAGGGACTGGTATCTAGAATGCACACAGAACTCTTACAATTAAATAACAAAAAGACCACCAAATTTAACAATGGACCAAAGCTCTGAACAGACATGGCTCCAAAGAAATCCAAATGGCCAATAAGTACAGAAAAAGATGTTCAACATCATTAGATATTAATTATCAGGGAAGTGCAAATCAAAATCACAACAAGGTGCCACTCACACACACACTAGTATAGTTATAATAAAAGAGATAATAACAAGTTTGTCAAGGATGTAGAGAAATTAGAACACTCATACACTGCTGGTAGGAATGTAAAATGCTACTGCTCCTTTGGAAAACACTCTGGGAGAAGTTAAACATAAAGTTACCAGATGACCCAGCAATTCTAGGTATATACTCAAGAAAAATAAAAACATATGTCCATACAAAACTTGTACACGAATGTTCACAAAGAGGATTATTCATAATAGCCAAAAGTACAAACAATCCAAATGTTCAACAACTGATGAAGGGAGAAACAAAATGGTATATTCATACAATATAATATTATTCAGCTATAAAAAGTGATAAAGTACTTATACATATTACAACATGTATGAACCCTGAAAACATGCTAAGTGAAAGAAGGTGGTCACAAAACACCATATATTATATGATTCCATTTATGTGAAGTGCCAAGAAAGGTCAAATCTACAGAGACTAAAAGCAGATTAGTGGTTGCTGGGGCTGGGGGAATTGCAGAGAATGTGGAGTAACTTGCTAATGGGTATGATGTTTCTTTTCAGTGTGATGAAAATGTTCTAAAATTAAAATGAAAATTTACTCTGGGAATATACTAAAAATCATTAAATTGTATACTCTAAGTGGGCAAATTGTTAATATGCGAATTATATCTTTAAAAATCCACTTTTTAAAAAAGCAAGTAATAAACACAAAATTCAACATAGTGATTTCCTCTTGGCAGGGGGGGTAAGACAGAGAGATGGGACAGGGAGGTGCTTACGGGCAGTTTCAACAGTGTTGATCATGATCTATTTCTTAGGGTGGGTAGTATGTTCATGGATATTCTTTTTTATTATTCTTCATAACCTCCATCACATATTTTTAACATATATCAATATTACATTTGTTTATTTAAAGAGCAGAGGCCTTGGTCGAAGCCCTATTCTGCTACTTATTAGCTGTGCAGCCTTGGGCAAGTTATTTAGACCTCTTTGAGCTGTAGCTTCCTCCTCTAAAAATAGGGACTTTATCATGTATCTCTTAGGGTTATTCTTTATAATAAAGAAACTCTTACGGTTTCTTTAAAGTAGAGGTTTTTATTATAAAAGTCAAAGTGAAAATCCACTGTAATTCCACCTCACCAAAATAACCATTATTAGTAGATATCCCAGACTTTTCTAAAATATGAATAATAATTTTTTATACTTTAAGGGGACATTGATTTTCACTTAATAAATTATGGGCATCTTTTAAAGATAACCACTCTACTATTCATAGACATTTAGGTTGCTTTCAGTCTGGGAGGAATATAAATAACATTAAATGAACATTTTTATAAATATACCTTTGTATCCAAGCTCAATGATTTCTTCAAAAGGTGTGCGCATTCAATTTTGAGAAACTGCTCTCCCATCAAGTCTCCATCAATCTACAAAAATTTGAGAGCATGTTTCACCACATCTACACCCGTAGGGGTTATCACTTATTTTAAAATGTTGACCTAGCAGGTTAAAAGTGTTACTTTATTTCTGCATTTCTATAATAATGAAAGTGAGAATCCTTTAATGGTTTTTAACAATTAGTATTTCTTCTATGAACAGCCCATTCTCTAGCTTTTGCACATTTTCTTTTGGGTTATTCACCTTTATTTCTTATTGACTTTAAGAGCTCTTTAAACATTAAAGATATTAACTTTTGTTTTTCATATATGTTGCCAATATTTTCCCTTAGTTTCTGGTTTCTCTTTCAGGCTTTTATAATGGTATATTTTACCAAACACACATCTTAAATATCTTCACAGACAAATCTGATGCTCTTTTCTTGTTCTGATGTCAAGATAACAGGCTCTTTCCCTCCAAGATTATAAAAATAATAATAAACATAGTTATCGATATTTTATTTTTTGGCTTTGTGTTTTTAAATCTTTAATCCACTTGGACTTTATTTTTGTACATTATGAACACAGACCTAACTTCATTCCTACCCACTGCTAGTTAAATATCTCAACGAAGGTACAAAATAAACCAGTGGTGTGCTGGAACTGGTTCATACTGCTCATGAGAGACTATTATATTTTCTGGAATTTTGCAAGCTCATTGTTAAACATAGCCATAAAAAACTATATTATATAAACTTACAATAAAATAAATCATATTTAAAACACAGGTAATAAATATCAGAAATCATCACTCCCTAATTATCTTATTATGATTTATGCTCTTAAGGTTATTTAACACCTACTTTACCTGTATAGTAAAAATACTACATAATGGTGTGCTACTGCATATCTTTTTCCAATTCAACATTTAGTGACTTCACATTAGTGGCTTGAAATTGGACATTATAGGAGTATTTATACCAGAGAAATCAGCAAATCCTACAAACTACAGCTTTTTTATTTTTCAGAGCATCTGTTGATAAACATATACCAGCATACTAGTGGAATAAGCCATTCTTTCCTCATTAATTTTAGAGAGGATCTCTAGCATATACTAAACTGCCATTTACTCCTGAGTTTATAAAACAGATTAAGGAGTTTAGAATTTTACTTTTTTTCTTCTGTGCTAGCATCACAGACTGCTTTGGTATGTTTTGATGTATGAGATGAGACTTTGAACAGTTTCTATTAACCGGATGTCTCACTATTTTTCTAACATGAGATCACAGCATTGCATTGAAAAGGGTATTTTCCCTAAACAATTCAACAGGATTTTTAACTTTATGCAGATTATAGAAAGCAGTATAAATAAAGGACTATTTCTTTTCAAAGTAAAGGACTACTTCTGGACATAGATACCATATACTATTTTTAGATTACGGCTCTCACTCTTAAAAAAAAAATCTGAACACAAGAAAATAAAATCACTACCACGCAGTTGTCTAAATCTCTCTATTACATATTCCCTCATAAAAATTCCTCCTTTGCAGGAGGAAGTAGGGATCTTGAAATATACAGTCTCAAGAGTCAGTGATGGTACTCTTCTCTGAGAGTAGCCATCACATACAAACTTAGCATTAGATCTTTCTTTCCCTTTTTTTTTTTGTTTTTTAGAGATTGGTTCTTGCTATGTTGCCCAGATTGGAGTGCAGTGGCTATGCACAGGCACAATCATGGCACACTACAGCCCCAAACTCCTGGGCTCAAGCAATCTTCCTGCCTCACCCTCACTAGTAGCTGAAACTACAGGCACCCATCACTACACCCAGACTACAAATTTGCAATTCAACAACAAGCACTCAACCTGGACCAAGTTAGGCTCTGGAGAAGCAAACGAAACATGACCTCAGCCTTTGAAGCTCTTGTCATTTTTAGTGGATCAGTGGGTAGAGAATGAGCGCCAATGGTTATAAGCATTTGTTTTCATTAGCATTAAGAGAGAGACAGAAACAGAGAGATTGATTGTCTTCTAACAATGGGCATCTACTTTAAGAGGAAAAGAAAATCAAGGTATGAAAACTAGTTAAAGTTGGCCCACTTACACAGACAAGCTGGTATATGTTGGTAACCAGACCTAACACCAGTTAAACATTATAGTGTCCCTATTTTAATGTCTTTCCTGCTCAGGTATTGTAAGAAGTCAGTGATTTATTCACAGATACTGATACCAACTGCATCAAGTAAAACAGCAACTGCTGCCTATATATTTCTTTACCTGTCACAAGCCATTTAGAACTCCAGCTACCTCATTCTAGGTGTCGAAACTATTTGATAGCTGGGTTGACTCAGTAGAACCACGCTTTTTGCATCTAAACCAAAAAAATCTCACTTTTAAAGGCTTACTGTCATGTGATTTCTAGTAAACATAATATCTCATACTGTAGCCTAGGGAGCAAACACAGCAGCTGTCCTTTTTATACACACAATTGTGGCTTAATATACACAGAGCAATGATTTCAACCATTTCCAATCATTAACTAATACTGTAGACGTTAAAATCTATTTCTTGGGGCTTTGTACTATATATAGAAATAATCATTACCCTTTGAGAAACAATGGCTCATTTACTGAAAATGAGTTTAACAAAGGAATTATTTGGTAGTGAAAAATACAGAGCAGTGAATTGGGTGACACAAATCACAGCATCATCAGCTCATGTGATTGCATTAGGGTGATTTACTTAAAAAAGAAAAAAAAACATAACTATAGTAACCTAAAATTTAGCTTCAACAATGTAACAGCCTTAATCATGTCCTCTGTCACAGAATTGTAGAACCAGATCTTAGGATTCTTATTTTGAAAATGTTCCCTTAAGTCCCAACCTGAGATAAATACCACAAAAAAGAAAAACTTTGCGGAATGGAATATTTCTATTCTGCCTGAAGCTTAGTTTTGAGACTGGTACATGTTTCAGTTACACATTTGATTCACACTGAATTTTGTTTTAAGCATTAAGAGAACAAACAGCATTCCAAAATAGTCACAAGTTTTAAAACTTCCAGCTCCTTCTCTAGTTGGAGAACATACAAAACTTATTACATGCAACAGTGAGTTGATGCAGTGACCATAAATTTCTTAACACTGTATGTCTAAATTCATTTGAAACCCAATCTCAGCAAGTTCTGTAGAAATAGCCTCAAAGTTGATAATGCAGAAGTCACAAAATTTTAATCTAGAAGAGAGGTTTACAGGTATACTGTACAATTCTTTCCAATTTTTCAAATTAAGGTTTAAAGTTTTTCAAAAAATAAGGGGGATGATATGCTTAAAATAGATACACAACACAGTTACATATAACATGAAAAGACTGAGTTGTTCCTTCACCAAAAACCTTGTAGCTTGCATTAAACCAGAAAACTTGGAGTCACTGGCACATACAAAACCACCAACAGAATACTCTATATAACCTATCGGGTTTTTTTCAGATGTATTGTTCCTGGTTTCGTTTACAGAGTTTTTGTTTTTTATTTGTTCTGCTTTTATATGAACACTTCCTCCATTTTCAATAGGCATTAAGTTGGACAGGTATTACTGGTAAAGCAGCAAAAGAGCAAAGGTTCTGGCTCAGCTCCCAACCAGCTGTGTGACCTTGAACAAATCTCATAGTTTCTCTGGGTCTCAATTTTCCCATTTATAAAATAAAGCAGTTAAACTAGATACATTCTAAAGTATCTTCCAACTGTATAATAGAGGTGGAGCTCTAGGCTGGTAAGAATGAAAAAGCCCTTAAAACAAATGACCAAAATCTACCTTTGCAATATTAGTGAAACAAACAAGATATAAAATTGTAAATATACAGTGTGCTCATGATCCCAACTCTAATAATATTACAAACACACCCACACATTCCAGGTAGACAACTTGTAAACCAATACACCAAAATGCTATTAATGGTTATCACCAAGTTGTAGGTTACAAGCAACTGCTTTTCCTTTCAGCTTTTCTGTATTTTTTAAGTGTCTTACAATAAACACATTATTTACTTTGATAACGGGGAGGAGAGAATAAAACAGAAAGGAGAAACCTTCCTTGTATGTGCTAAAGGAAATTTTACATTTGGAGAGCATTCTAGAATTTGAATGAATTTTTCAAAAACAGTTGGAATTAATCAGAAATGAAATCTCTAGTGAAGTCACATACCTGACAGTTGTCAATAATCATACAAAAGCTGTTAACTATTTTCCCTAAATTAGTAAGTTTTCAGGAGGTACTATTTTTTTTCACTTACACTGAAACTGGTAATAATAATTAAGATAGCTAACATTTACACAGTGCCAGGCACAGTTCTAAGACTTTACATATATAATAATTTGTTTAATCCTCCCAACAACCCTACTATTACTTGATACACTATTACTATCCCCACTGTACACATGAAGACTATGAGGCATACAGCAGCAAAATAATTTGCTCACAGCTAATGAGAGGCAGAGCCAGGATTTAGTCTGTCATCACGGTACAGACTCTTAACTACTGAACTACAATGTCCCTTTAAAATGTTAAATGTCCTCCTCAGGTCATTCTTTAAATGTTTTTGTTTTGAAAGTTCTTCTAAACTATTTTTCTTTAAACTGAAAAATGACTGGCCAAACTTTTACTAGCTTAAAATTAATGATTCTTTTCCAAGTCATTACTTCGAAGTTACCGGGAATATAAATTAATCTCCATACATATCACTAAGTGAATACTATTATAACATCTGAGGAATCAGATGGCATTAATTAATAAGTTTAATGTTGGAATGTTTTAATAAAGAAAGGTGCTTTATTGATTGACATTATTTGTCCTCATGAATCTTCTGGAAAGAGTCCCTACAACCTTTCTAAAATTTCTATTTTATTGAAATGATGTTTGAAATGGGGTTATAATTAATTAGTTTGGGTTTTTAAAAGAATACACATCAATGTTTACTCTGAACACTGACTATAATACACACCCAGTTAACTTCACAATATGCCCAATTACTGTAACGTGGAGAACCTGGGAAAACGAACACAGAGGAAGCCAATCAATTAAACATGGTTGAAGGTTCTCACATAATTCTCTGAGTCAGTTCAAACCCAAGCCAAGTATACATGTGTCCCCTTTCCTGCATAATACCCACAATACTTACCATTTTTTATGGCTTCTAGATTACTTTTAATAAAACTCAAATTTCCCTCACATCTGTATCACTAAATTTCCAGCCCTGTTGAGATAAATATAGAAATCAATAAGTTTCTATTTTAAAAAATTAGAAAAGAGAGGGAAGTGGAGAAAAAAGTGGGAAAAAAAACCCTTCGCACCAGGCTGTGTTAGATGTGCAATGAGACAATCACCCAATAATTGCACCCTTTGGGTACTTCTGCACTGGTAAGATAATACAGTGAAATAGAGTCACCTGGCTTATTTCAATTTACTTACACAATTTGCAAATCTGCAACCCTCTGCCATGGCACATTAAGAAAATTAGCATGTAAGAAAAATCACCTGCTTATGTAAATTGGAAGATGATTTTTATCCATGCAGACAGAAAAAAAAAAGCTGCAATCTGGGTCAAATGACTAATTTTATCTATTTGTTCAAATGTCTCTCCTCACCTTTTCTCTGTAGCTTGGAACAAGAATTTTAGGTCAAGGAATGGATAAACAAAAAGTTTCTGTGTTGTCCATTCCCCTGTAAGAAGTTTGCTGCCTGACACTATTGAGCACTAAACTAAAACTAAAAACAAGACTGAGAAGCCTATATGGATAACAAAAACCACAACACTGAGATGGGGGAAAAAAGAAATCAATGGGAGATGATCTGCTCTAACTGGGAAGAAAAGCAAACATGGCAAGGATCAGATACCAATTTTGCCTTTGCTACTTTAGGCAAACAAAGCTTCAGAAAAGAAAAGGAAAATACCCCAAATAACTCAGGGGCGGCAGGACAACTTCTCTACAGAGAACATTATTGCAGTTAGCTCTATAAGCACACCCACTCAAGTTCTGAGTGTCTGACATAAGTTAGAAAAATGCATTATCTTGGTCATTAATGACTGTTTTCCTAGCATCCACTGCTGGTATTCATCCCTCCTATTTATAACTGACTAAATCTCCAGGTCCAGGGATGGGCCTCATTGCTACAAAAGTAATCCCATCTCCATTGGCAGTGACTGGTTCAGAAATGACTATATAATCCAATAAAAGCGAAAGAGACTCTAGAACTGTGCTAGTCAATAAGGTAGTCAGTAGCCACATGTGGCTACTGAGCACCTAAAATGTGGCCAGACCAAACTGAGACATGGTGTAAGCATTAAGACACACTCTAGATTTTGTAGACTTAGTATGGAAAAAAAAAATCTCATTAATAATTTTATAGTGATTACATGTTAAAATGACAATATTCTAGACATAGTGAGTTTAAATAAACTATATTACTAAAATTAATTTCAACTGTTTCTTTTTACATATTTTACTGTGGCTACTAGAAAATTTAAAATTACATACATGGCTTTCACTAAGTATCTACTGGATAGCCCTGCTGCTTTTTGTAAAAGTGCTCCCTTCCTCTTATACAAAAACTTTGGGAAGTTAGTCACCTCTAAACTATGCCTTAAACTGCTACAGCCTTAAAGATGTGTCAAAAAGCTCATTTTCTGGGAGGCTCATATGCAAACCAGAAAGTCCCCTACCCAAATTCTGAATTTAAAAGAGACTCCTGGGAAAAAAACGTGTTAAAGCAACTTGTAAATTAATGTAAGCACTGGCACCACATCATCTTACCTGATTACTAACAAAAAAAAAAAGACAAAATATTGAATAGAACATTAGATTTCATTTTAAAATTTTAAAATCACTCAAAATATTTAAGAAAGCAAGTAAGTCTAAAACACCAAAAAGGTAAAGTACTATCAGAAAAATAATAGTATCAAATTGAAATGTAGGAAGAAATTGATTGCTCATTTACAATAAGGCAGGCTCTCTTCCACAACTGAACCACATGTATAATCCTCCTCATCAATAAGTCAATAACAGGACAAAACAAGTCTCTTGAACAAACTGCACATTTAAAACCTGATCCCAAATTTGAAAACTCTATAAAAATCATCACACTGAAACAGAGTGACATTTACCTCATTCTTCCTTTAAACAATTTAATAGTCCTGAAGACAGAAAGTTGTCTTGTCATCACTAGCAGACTCTACTACCCAGAAATATTGCCACTATGTCTTACAAATATTAATGCCATTTTATAATAGAATCTTGGGAAACACAAGACTTTACAAATGAGGAAACCAAGGCTCAGAAGTTTAAATAATTTTACCGAGGTCATAGGGTTGATGGCAGGAAGGCTAGGACCAGAATCTCATCTCCTAACAAATTTAGTTTAGTACCCTATTACTGCATCATTAAAAAAAAACTCTTCCCAAGGAAATACCACCTTGAACATCAAATTCTCTGGTTTATTAGACTAGAAATAAAAACTCAGGATTTGGAAGAATTTTATTGACAATTTGAAAATAATAAAAAGTGCTGCTAACACTTAAGAGGTTCTTTAGAATCAAACATACATATACATTAGAGAGGGAAAAAAAACAAACACAATCATTCCCTCAAATGCCATCAGTGATCTACTTGCTAAATGCAACAGCCTTTTCTCCACCTTAATTTTCTTTGACTTTTTATCTGTACCAAAGATCACTCCCTAACAATCTTCTGCCATACTTAGGTTGTCAATCACTGTGACCACATTTTCCTGACTGCCCTTTAGTTCCACTTCCAGCAACTTCTTCCACCTATAACTGCAAACATTCCCTAAGGCTCAGACAGACCTCAGCTAACTCTACTCTTCTATTTACATATTTCCCGCCCCCCGCCCCCCCAACATGCTATATAACTGTTTATGCGCTATATGTATATATGTGCTTTATTCATAAAGAGAGTAAGTTTTGCCCCCCCCCTTATTAATAGTTCCTCAACTCTTCAGCATGACATTCCAACTTCTTCATGATCTAGCTCTAGCTCACACCTCTACCACCTCCATTACTGCATGTTTAACAACTCCAGTCCTGGGGTCTCCTGCATATGGGCCCATTCACCTAGAATGCCCTTCCCCATTGGTTCTCTCTCTCTCATTCTTAAAACTCAATTGAGGCATTACCTGTTCTAGGAAGCATTCCATACCTTCCACAGAAATCCCTCCTCTATGCTCCCATAATATCCAGGGACTATCCTATTACTGCATTTATGGCACTGAATTATAATTATCCATTTACAAATCTATCTCCCCCACTAGGTCATAATTGCCTTTAATCCCTATCATGAAACACAGTGCCTGGCAAATAGCCAACACACAATAAATGAGTATTGTAAGAACAACTGAAAGTAACATATACTTAAATTTTTCTTTAATGTTTTCAAATTTAGTTTCAACTCTCCACCAAGGCTGTGGACTCTCTGAGAGTAGGGATGTGTCATTTTTCATACTGTTTACTTGACTGTAAACTCCTTCAAAGCAAGATCATGACTTAAACATTCCTCCTCAATACCGAGCACAATACAAATAACAGCATAACTTTGATGGAGGCTTGCAAAATGACTTATAGAACTAAATATCTTCATTCAGTGCCTACAAAAGTGCTGGTCCATAGCAGGTTGACAATAAAAATATGACTATTGAGTTCCAAAAGTGTCAAAAGCATTCACTGTCTGATAGTAAATATGATTCAATCAGCCAAACTAATTCAAAACACAGATACAAAACTGGGTTTAGGTAAAGAACACCAATCATTGTGTACAGACACCCCTGTACACACTCTACCCACACCATTACAACTAATTATTACAGTACAATCTCAGCATAATTCCCTTAGAAGTCACCTTTTCATAATGCCAGAGTGCCAGAATTTTTTCTAATGCTTCTTAGCTAGGTACCTTAGAACTACAGACTAGGTCTATCATGACTTGCCACATGCTCACTGACAGTGTTACACTGTTGCCTTAGGCACTTTCTGTTACCCCTAAGCAACAACAGGATCAAACTGACAAGCTATTTTAGTAAGGAAATCATTGTTGATCTGCATTAGATTACCCTATTAACAATTCACCGGAGTATCATAGACACACAGGGACTCCAACAGCTTCCTTCTATCTATTGGTTGGATGACAAATTAAAAAGTTTCTTTGGCCTTGACAATTTCCATCAATGAAACCAAATCAGCATATTAAGAAACATCCAGTATATGAACAATTGATTTTTGAATTGCTAGGACATCAACAAATCTAATAATAACCACCAATAACAGCCACTCAATTATACAATATAGAAGACAAGGAAAACTCTGACACTCCAAGTTGTGAAGATGATGAAGCATTCCAGTATTCCATTAGAGGACTTTTTATATCAAGGAACGTTTCTACAGCTGCCTATGCTGTGAGGATAAAAACCCAGAATTTAGACTCAAATACGTATTCAGTTAATGTATTTTGCAAATATTTATTCTTCTGGCATAGCACATGAAGGGCAACTGTATCTTTCCCATTTCTCTCTCAGGATGCACACCCAGAGGTACTAACTGGTGGCTAAAAAGATGGCATTTAATTTTGAGGGATGATGTTGTTTTAGCTTATATGAAAAGGCAATGTTTCTGAAATGACTTCTTTTAATAAAAAACATTTGTCTTCTTTTTTTCTAAGTTGATATTCAATTGTACAACATAAAATTTCTCCCCAAGAATAATACAAATTTCTTTTGTTGTGCTGTGGTTTTGCTTTATTTTTTCTTAATTTTTATTTTTAAACATATTTGGATAATCTTGTCAGGAGCCTAAGTACAAAGTAACTTTCAATGTTACAGGCTATGGAGTTTCAATCACCAAAAAACTGGTACAGTATCATTAGATTGTGTTACTTTTATTCTCTAGCTCTCTTTGCTTTCTCTACTTTATGATCCTGAACCTGCAGTTTCTAAAAGTAAGTTCATTTGTAGTTAAAATTAACAGTATAGATTTCCACATTTCTAGTTTCACACGGATGCTTTGTTATGTCTAGAAGAGCAACCGTTTCCTTTTTATGGTGCAGGCTCTGCTTCTTCAAAGCTCTTTTCACAAAGCAGACCCCCCAAAGAATCCAGCTGTGGCTGTTAATCTTGGCTGATAGTGAAGAAACTTCTCAATACTACAGATTCTTAACCTGTAAAACACAGTTAATAACAAAATACACTTTAGTATACTACTCTTTCTGATGCAGCTTAATCCAGGATTTTCCACAAACATATTCCAAAAGCATTCTCCATTTTTCCAAATTATAGTTTGCTACTTGTGGAGTAAGAGGACCAGAGAAAACATAAGAAAAAAAGATGCCTCTAATTTTCACAAGATGAACAGCTAGACAATCTTCGCCATGCATGAGGGTTTCAACTGAATAATTTTCCGTTAAATCACACACATTTCCTCCACCTCTCTGGGATCTTCCCTAGAAATTCACATTTTTTCATCCAAATACAAGTAAAATTAATTTCCACTAAAGCTGAATTTTGACAATAAGGATGTCCTTTATTTGTTACATTCTGCAAAGAAAAAATTAGTTTCCTTCCAAGCATATAAAAATCCATAATACGTTCCAAAACAGTGCAGATGATCCGACTAGAACACCTACCAAGTCCATACAAACATGTGTATTACTTTCTGTTTTTAATTAATTGAGAAAACAGGACAGAATATTTTCCTCTTGGCTCTAAATTCAACCTTTTTTTTTTTTTTTTATCTCCATGGCATATAACACCTATGGTATTGAAAGTTATGCCTCCAAAAATAGTCTGCATGTTGATTTCATCTAATAAATCTGACAATCTATGAAGATACTTCCATGCACATTAACACAACAGCTTAATTTTTTCACCAACAATAACTACAATAAAACAGCTAACATTTATTGAATGCTTACTGTGTGCTAGACAGTGTACTCATTGGTTTGCAAGAATTACCTCATTTAATACACCGATCCTGAGGTAAGTACTATTATTAGCCCTATTTTATAGATGAGGAACAAAGAGGTCAAATAATTTATCAAGATCACAAGAGCTAGTAATATCACTACAGTGATGCTCAAGTTTTGAAAGACACTGCTCAAGTTTTTAAAGACCTGCTGAAGGTATCAGAATAATAACATTCAAAGCCCTCCAACTTTAGTTGGAGTACAAAGGCAACAGACCAAATGAATGCCAGGATCTTTGATCTTTAAATTAATCAGACAAGTCCCAAAGCAAAACACTAATTTTATAAAGTAGATGCTTTTCCCAGACTCACTTTTATCAAGGTGCCAATCATGAATTCAATCTATGATATTTTAAGGTTGTCAATTGTCAAAAACTGCCTGGGTTTAGTGGTCCTCAAACCACTTTCATGTGGTCAGCTTCCTCCAACTCTCAAAATTATATATTTCATAAGCCCTTGCTCTTTGCCCAAAGTTGTCATATCCTTAAGCATAGCATAGGCAAGGTGAACTACAGACAAAAAAAATATTAATAGATTGATGTTACCCTCACCAAATGATTGAGGTCACTGTTTGTGGGTTGTTTTGTGTTTTGTTTTTGCATTATGAAATTATCCATTTGGGAGTTTGGAAGCTACGACGTCTGACAAAGAAAGTCAAATTATACATGATGTCTTGATAACCCGTGAACAATAATATCCTATCAATGGAAATGAATGTATCTCAGACTACCCCACAATCACATTACCAGGCAAACTGGAACACTTACTTTGAGATAAAACACAGCAGACAGTTGTTAATGAAACCTTAATTGAACTGTCAAAGCACCATCTTTACCAACAAGCTAATGGGTGATTCACTAGTCTTACACAACTGTCCGATACTGATAAGTTATTCCACTAGTTAAATTCAGCAAAAAGATAGTCAGGTAGAGACTACTAAACTGTTCAGTGATAAATCTAGTAAAATGCTGCATCACTTCTACAAATATCTCTCCTTGTCTATGTGGAAGAACAACAATATCTCTCAAAATTACATACTGCTTTTTTAGCCATCAGTTAGAACCACTGGATGCATGTCCAGAAAAAGAAATGGAGGCAGATATTGTCCGCTATGACAGAAGAATACTTGCAAAATGCTTTAAATGAATATATGTTTGAATCTAAGTGAATCTTGTATTATCCAGGTAGTTACATGGTACTTTGAATCAAATGATGTGTCACTGGAAGAATATTTTTATGTTTCATTTTAATCATTTTAGAATACAGTAGTTTCAGATTCATAAGGTGCTTTCTAAATTACAAAGAAAAATTTGTTTCAGTTAGTTAAAAAGTAAAAAACCTAACTAATATCTTTAACTTAGGTATCAGAATACTAGTGCAATTCAGTCTGGTTTTCAGATCTCTAGTTTTAACATTCTTACTTAGATCACATAGCAGATAAATTTCAAATATAATAAGCAATTCAGACAGCAAGTCATCGATATGTAAATATAAAAATAGAAAAGTATTTGCATACTAAAACATACACCTGGAACTCTTCCCTTTTTTTAATACCAAATTATATTTCACCTGTAACAGCTGATAAAAATACTCAATGCAGCTAACTAGAAAACTTGGTTAAAGAAACAAAGAACTGAACCACCCCAGGACACAGTGAGAGGGTGACCATCTATAAGCCAAGGAAGAGGCCTCAGAAGAAATCAAACCTGCACCTTGATCTTGGATTTCTAGCCTCCAGAACTGTGAGAAATAAATTTCTGTTGTTTAAGGCAAAACAAAGAAGGATCTGTTTATGAGATCAATTAACAAAGCAGTAAAGATGCTACCGTACTATGCTAGGTACTAGGGAGAAAAAGAAGTACTACAGAAGACAGTCCTTACCCTCAAGGGGCTTACAAATGTAGTCAGTGAGACAAGGCAAACATGAAATAAGATGATGCACAAAGGAGTACTGCAAGTACATGGTACAAACTTCATAGGTGGTAGACTCTAGAATGGATTCAAATCAAACATATTTGGATTTTCAGATAGCAGTGATTCATAGTACCCACTAGCAGAATATTTGCTTTGTGAGATGTTTCAGCACTTCAGTTCTTTACTGCCCCTCCCTTTTAAAAAAATCTTTTCCCTTACCACCAACTTGAAGTTAAAACTTCTACAAGACACATCACCTTTTGATAGAAATGCAAGTGAATAATGCCTTTAGAATATATTCAAGAATGCTGCAACTCATTTTCCTTTAAGTATCCCTAGTTCTTTGCATGGTATGCAAAGCATTGAAAAGAAAGCAAGCATCCAGATGTAAGAAAATCCAAATTCTAAAAGTTATTATAGTAAATCAATGACAAAATGTAAAGGAACAACCTTTTCCCTGTCTGCCTCTGCCACTGCTGGCGCCCCCTCCCCCCAGTCCCCAACAGAAACTTGGAAATCCTCAAGGGTTAGGCAAGGATTGGAAGTTCACAGTGAAATCTCTGAGGATAGGCTATGGAAGAGAAGAAAGGAAGGCAGGAACCAGCAGGTCCCTGAGCAGAGTGACTGAGAGGCACCATTACCAGCTACTCTTTCCCACCTGGAATCCCACACACCTTGGAGAAGGGACCGCTACAGCAGCAACCTCTTTGGAGACTAGCAAGAAAACACAGGACTCTATTAGTTTTTTTTTTAAAGGATCAGATCACTTAGTAGCCTAGATTATAAAATCTGAAATATAAATAAAGGCGACCAGTTATAATGCAAAAATGATACTCATATCAATTTTAGGCTCAAAAACAATGATGAAAGGAGATATTTACCAGGCTAGTTGCAAGAGTTCATTTTCCTGTGGTAATGAGGGCTTTTCTAGACATTAACAAGAATCTATTTTGGGATGCACTGAAAATATCAATTCATCTATCCACACTGGAATTCTTAATCCTTGGGGAAAAAAAAAAAACAACTCAGTTCACTCTAGTTTTGATAGGAATAAATATATTCTATTATAAACTACTAATCTTCCTAAAAAGGGTAAATAAACCAAAATGTTACATTTAAAAAACCCTCAGACTTTTTAAAATATCCTAGCAAAGTAAAGCAGTTTCATTTGTTTAAAAAGTATATTTCCTACTACAGCAACTGACCAAGGGATAATAGTAACTTAAGAGGCACTAAATGACACTAAAACATTACACCGAATGTGGGCCATTGCATAGCTAGTCTACTAACCTCATTTGTGGTACTCATGTGTGATGCTATATTTAATGCATTCTTATCAAAAGGCTAAAGCTACATACTTCCCAACTGTAGCTTTACGGTTTAAAATAAACCACTCAAGCAATGAGCCCTGCCATTCTTCTGAGGATCAAGATCATGAAATAAGGAGTGGAAAGACAGAAAGGATAGGAAAGTAGTTACGTAAAGTATATCCTAATGACAAGACTACTATAAAGGAATCCAGGTTGGGTCAGTCGTTGACATTTAACGCAACCGAGCAAATGATCCAAACTAAATCAAAACACATGTGAGATGACTGCAGGAGATGAGTATTTCATACATTCATTTATTGATCCTACAATCAGTGGCTTGCTTAGGTTCTCAACAGGAAAGTTTGGTAGACAGCAAACTTACGTGTTACTCATGAGAAGGTGCTTTACCAAGCCTAGACAGCCAACGCATTAGGCCTCTTTACCAATTAAGTGAGGGTGGCTTCCTACAGTTGAGCAGAGAAGCTTGCTCCACTTTGGTCAACATGGAGAAAACCATAAGGGTTGACTCACCCAATCACAACCATGAGGAGAAACCATGAGAAGTTGTGTTTTTCCTTTGATACTCACCAGACAACACCAAAGGCTCCATATCCAATAGGTCTATCCGGCTCAATATCCAGCTGCTGTTGTGGATGATGCGAGTGCTGATGATGGTGCGCCTTAACTGTAGCAGCTGCGGCAGCCTGTACCTGAGCTGGGGCTGCTGCAGCTGGTCCAGGAGCCTGACCCGGTGCCGGTGATGGGAAATATGGCTGTTGTTGCCCAGGGTTTAACATGGCTGCAGCTGCAGCCGCTGCTGCGGCTGCGGCAGCTGCCGAAGAGGTATGCTGCTGTACAGGGTGTACAGCAGCAGCCGACCCCGGATGAAGATGGTGTTGAGGGTGGTGGTGGTGGTGAAGGTGAGGAGGAGGGAGGTGTGGAAGGTGGTGGTGATGGTGGTGGTGGTGACCTGCTGCTGCTGCAGATGTACCGCCATTGTAAGCCGCCATCATTTTTGCATTGGCTCTTGCGCCACAAAGAGACATTCAAAAAAATGCCCTTTGATTGGAAAGCAAACTGGGTCAAGCTGTCATTTGGCCATTTAAAAATGAAGTAAAACCACTCACTCCACCTCGAAAAACATAGAGCGAAACTGGCTTTATGTCTTCATCAGTCAATCCAAACAACTTAGAGGATCTTGGTGTTTAATTTTGGGGTGAGCGTGTGTGGAAGGGTGTAGGTTGCCAAAAAAAGGAAAAAAAAAGAAAAAAGAAAAACGAAAAAGAAAAGAAAAAGGAAAAAAGGACCCCTTCCCTCCAGGATTCCTGCCACAAGTAGGTACTAAAACTCCATTCTTAATTTGGGGGAGGTTCCAACTTTGAATGTGGGAATAAAGGCCAAACCTCCCGACCCCCTGAACTCCACACACGAAAAGGATCAGGTAACACACCACCCTTGGAATCTTGTAAGAGGGTTGACTCATCTACCCCTTCCATTCCCACATCCTTTTCTAAACACCTACCACCTCCTCAAAAACACAATTTTTAAAAATTCCAACCACCCTAAATTGAAAAGATGGGGGGAAATTTTCAGGGAAACCAGCTTCCTGCTGCCCCCCCCTCCAACTCTCAGGCCTTCCTACATCTCCCCCTACTCCTAGTCAGGTTGACCTGATTTGGAGGGCGGGGCGGGGGGCACTAAACTTTCCTGGGCGGAATAAGCCAGCGAAGGAGGCTGGAGTGAGGAGAGGAGGCGACAGGCAGGACAGAGAGGAGAAAGATAACCAGGGCAAAAGTGACGGTAAGGAGGTGCAGGGAGGAATGAAAGAGGGGTGGGCAGCACTCGGACGCCCAGACAGAGGGAACCGCCCCGGGAGAAGGTTAGGGTCCCGGGGCCAAGGAATAGGAGCCCCGGGAGGCGGGCGGGGTACGGTCGGAAGCGGGCTGACTCCTGCCCCCGCCGCCGGCTGCTTCTGCTGAGGAGGGTTGGGGGGGAGAGCGGGTGGGTCCCCCCGTGCGACGGCCCCCGCAGGGCTCAAGGCTGCTCCGTCTCCCCCCCTCCCCCCCACCCGGCTTCAGTCCCTGCGGCCGCTTTCTCCTCAGCCGCCGCGGCCGCTTTCTCCTCAGCCGCCGCCTCCTCAGCCGCCGGTGCCGCCGCGGCCGGACTCACCTCCCCTAGCAAAGCCGGATAGAGCGGAGCCAGCGGCGGACACGCGCAACCAGCCGCCGAGGCCCCGCCCCCGCCTCACACTGACCGGCTGCCCTAGCCAATCCACGCCCACCTGTCCGCGTCCGCCTCCAATCCTGGGCCGGGAGCTTCAGACAGGCGCACTGTTCGGCCAGTGGCAACCAGGTGAGGGTCTCCTGGGGAAATCCCGCCCCCTAACCGGGATGGGCAGATAGAAAGACCAATCAAAAGGCAGAGTTCGGCCTGACCGACAAGTCTGAAAGCCAATTAAAACCCAAAGATCTTCGTGACATTTTTCTTTCGCCTCTCTCCTCTTTTCTTTTTCTTCTTTTATTTTTTTTGGCAGGAGCAGGAAGCTGCGTGCTAATCCCGCCTGCAAAAGCTGGAAGAGAGGGGCGGAATGAAAGAACCAATCATGAGCCGGAAACAAAGAACAGCGCAACCAATCCTTGGGTTGAAGATGAAGTGGGCGGAACTGGAGCCAGATAGACACTTGATTTAACAAATGGAAAAAAAGATTGATCTAGGTCCCGCCCTTCAGATGTCCTATAGGGCAGGATTATGGAGAATTCGCTGTCATATCGGAGACGACCTCTTCAAGGGGCGGGGCCAAATGAAAGGGGTGTGGTCTTTGAAGTGGGCGGGTCCGAGATAAAGAAGGCGGGGTCCAAATCATCTCTGGTTCGTTGATAGGAGCCATGTACTACCGCTTTTAAGGCGTGAAGTGTGGCAAGATAAGGGGAGAAAAAAGGAATGTCGAGGTTCAGAAACTGAAGGTGCAAGGTTACTCACCAAGAAGACAGTCACAGAAGAAACTCAGTAGACTGACAGTTCATAGCCTATGGCTGGTTCTCCCTGGTTAATCCTGGTCTTGGCAAAAAGAGGAGTAATTTCCAACATTCAGAACTCCACTCTCAACAGATGATAAAGCTGTTGAGGCACATTAAAACAAAAAAAAGTAAACTTAACCACAGAAATAGTAATTGTCTCCCATGTTTTCTAATTAAGTTTCAGTCATTGAAATCTTACTAAAATAATGTCTTTCTTTCGAATGACTTCACTTATCTGATTGAACTCTTCTTTTAAAATGTGAAATAATAAACTTACAGAACCTTATCCCTACTAAACCTGTATACTGTCATCTTTGATTCCTCCTTTGCCTGTCCACTCTTCCCCTTCCAATCATCAAGTCTTAAACACTTTTAAACACCCTCCACCCCCACTTCTCCCCAGTCACCACAGCATTACCCAAATTTACACAACTAGCATCTTTAATGAATCTCCCTGCCTATAGGCTAGCTCTCCTTTAATCTATTCTCTGCTGAGGGCATAGTAAACTTTTACAAAAACAAGTCTGACCATGCCCCTACCCTTGAATAAAGTCAATAAGCCTAAATAGCCTGACAGATCTGGTTCCCGCCTACCTCAAGGAGTTTCTCTCTCATCTCCATCCTCTACACTTCAGACATTCTCAACTTATTGAAGTCCCTTGAATACTTTGTTGCCTCTAAGCCTTCATGCATATCTTCAGCCCCAAACGCTTCTCATCCACCTTCACTCCTCTAGTTCATTCTTCAGGTCTTCCATGCACCAACTCTGTTCTACAGTATGTGTTTCTGTTATATATCTTCATGGCATTGTCTTCTTCATAACACTGAGAACTCTGTATTTTAATTGCTTATTAAATTTGAGCAAGACAGTGAGCTTGTCTGTCTCACTTAATATGCCTGGTTCCCAGGACAGTATCTGAAAAAGGAGAAGATATTGCAGATCTTCATGAGTTACTGAGTGCAGGAAAGTGGGTACAAACCCAAGCTCTGTCATTTACTAAATCCATAACTTAGGCAATTTAACCTTTCTCACTTTCAATTGCCTCAAGTTATATAATAATATATGCTTCATCAGGTTGATGTGAGGATTAAATGAGGTGATTATTTAAAAGTGCTTGGCAAATAGTAAAAGTTCAATGTATGTTGGTTCTCCTCTACCCTCACCTTCACATAATATTTGGGATGCCTTTCCAATTCTCCAGTGCACATCAATCTCCTCCAAAGCTTAGTTTGCTAGAAGCTTCTTAGACATGCCAATTATCTGGATGCATGCCAAACATACTGAATCAGAATAGGGATCCCGAATCAGAATAGGGTTCGAGGGAGAAGAAATCTGTTTAACAAGCCTTCTAGGTGATTCTTACACACACTGAAGTTTGAAAAGCACTGACCTAGAGGAAAGGAGCTTAGTCTTCTTAAAGTTTGTTTATTTTTCCGCACTTAGTATAGTACTAGCACATAGAAAGTGATCAATACATGTGAAATAAATAAATTAATCTAATCCACCAGATAAATGATTGACTATTAAGAGTGATTTATTCCTTCCACAAACATTTATTGGGCACCAATAAAATCTAGTCATGGTGCTAGCTTCAACTATGTGGGAGGGGAGATACACGTACTCCTTTACTCACAATGATGTTACATCTGGATAAATCCATCATTAATTGAAAATGCATTTAATACACCTAACCTACTGAATAGCATTGCTTAGCCTACCTTAACATTCTAAGAACATTGACATTAGCTTACAGTTGGGCAAAAATCATCTAACACAAAGTCTATTTTATAATAAAGTGTCGAATATCTCATGTAATTTGTTGAATATTGTACTAAAGGTAAAAAACAGAATGGTTGCATGGGTACTCGTAGTTTCTACTGAATATGTATCACTTTTGCCTCATCATAAAGTTGAAAAATCATAACCCAAAGTTGGGGACCCTCTGTATTAAAGTCTTTGCACCCAGGAGTTCTAAGACTGTCTGGAGCAGGAATTTCCAAAATGTTGTGTGACCCATTAGGCTCCTGGAAGAAATTAGTTAATACAACTCTTTCTATTTTTTATTTTATCTTATTAAAATATTCATCTTGTCGGTGTTCTATAACGTACACAATATTACAGAGTAGTATACATGTATGGAATTTATGAATAAATAAAAATTCACAAATTGAGGAGTTGTGCTCAAAAAATTCATCAAAAATATTGGGAAGTCATTGGTCTAGTGACCATGTAATGTTCATGGTTTAGATCAGTGCTGTCCTAGAGAAATATGACAGCTATATATGAAATTTTGTGCTCTAGTAGTCACATTAAAAAGTTGAAAGAAATTGGTAGAATTATTTTGATGTATTTTATTTAACTCAATATATATAAAAATTGTTTTAACATGTAATCAATATAAAAAAGATATTTTATATATATGGTTTTTGATATTAAGTCTTTGAAATCTGGTGTGTATTTTGTATTTACATACAACACATCTCAATTGAATTAAAAATTCAATTTCCTCAGTCACTAGCCACATTTCAATGCTCATTAGCCACATGTGGCCAGTAGTTTCATACTAAATAGCACAGATCTGGATCGTGGGTTTGAATCCTAGCTCTGCCCCTTACTAGCTGTGTGACCTCTGGCAAGTTTCTTAACCTATCTTAATGTGAATTTCCCTGTCTGTAAAATAGAAAGCATCCCTGACTTCTGCAGTTGTGAGGATTCAAAGAGACAATCCATGGAAAGCACATAGCCTGGGGCCTGCTAGCTCCCCATTAGTGGCAGTTAACTGGGATGGTTATTATTAGTACAGGTATTACAATCCAAGGCAAAGTGTCCCAGGAGTCAGCTGAGAAACACATTTTGGGCACAGCTCAGTTCATGTCCCCAGCATTCCATCCACGTGGGGTGGCTGTCCCCTTAAACACAGCACCAGACAGTACAATTTCCGGCTTTTTCCATTCCGTTCCATTTTCAGGAGCTGAGCATGATGAACGAGAAGTCGGAAGTGAGTCAGCAGGATAGCACTTAGAGCCTAAAAAAGCAAGCAGGACATCAGAATGCATAAGCAGGAATATAATATGCAGGAAGTGGGAGGTGATCTTCCCTTTCTTCCAAGAACTGGCTCACCCCATGAGTTGCCAGCAGAGACTCTGGAGAACTTGGGCCAGGCCCAGGGGGATTAAAGGACTACAAAGGGAGCAACTCACATTCAACAGTGCTGGGTGCTCAACACATGTCATCTCATGTAATAAATCATCAGTATGTCCCATTTTGCAAGTGAAGAAACAGACTCAGGAAGGCAAGGTAACTTATCAAACCTCATACAGCTAGTGAGTGACAAAGCCAGGACTGGCCAGCTCCACAGTGCCTATTCTTCCCATTGCACCTCACATTCTTGGAAGAAATGGCCGAGGAAGTGATGCCATGGGCACTTACGTTTTTGAGCTTCAGTATCCTCCTCTGTGTAATGGGAGTTGTAACACCTATTTTGAAATAGAAAGTAATATTGAGAGAATTAAATAAAGTCACGCATTACTATATGAAACATCTAACACAATGCCTGACACAGAGTAGTCACTCAAGATAGGTAGTTTCCTTCCTTGCTTCTATGCATTGCTTACTTGTTAATATTTTCCTAGTATCTCCATTGCCAGCGCTCTTCTGTTTGGGGAGTTGGTTGGGGAGATGAGATGTGATGCTTAAATCCTAGTAAATTGTAAAATGCTTCTCCTAGTTCCCCTCATCCATGTTCCTAAGCCCCTTCAGGCCCTCCCTCAGCCTTGTGACACAACGTAAAGCTGTCAATGCCAAAGTAAAGCCAGAGGCTTGATACGAGAGAGTATGAGCAAGGCTGCAAAGCTTGGAGGCATCTGGTAGTGCTGTAGGACAAAGGGAATGTCCAGGATCAGCTACAGGGTGGCATGGCAAGAGAAGCCAGACAAGACAGTATAAGAATCAGTCGGGGGGTCAATAGCAACGAAGATGGAGACAGGACAACAAGCTGGGGACTGGGTGAGGCCAGACAAATTTAAGTTCATGCACAGCCTGGGCCTTCTTCCCTGACAGCTGGTTTTCCATCCATCTCAACAACACAGCCTTGAGCCCCGCGAGAGTTCCCTTTGCATATTTCTGAGGATCGTGGCCTCATCTTACCCCTCTCCATTTTTCAGCTGCTGAGTGGGATATTCATCCCAGCTCCAAACCCAAGGACCAAACCTTAGTCTTGATGCACATCTTTGACTATGTGAGTCAGGTAATGCCTAAAACTTTCCTTCTTTCCTGGTAAATCAGTGATGAACATTTTATCTTAAAGTTAGTAAAAAAAAGTTTTAAAATATATTCCAAAATCGTGATGCTTACTATTCGTAGGTACCCTTTATTACTTTGACTTCTTAAGGCTCAACAAATGAAAGCATAACTCACATGCATTGGACATAGCAACAAAATGAGGGCATTTCATAATGTTACACAGGCCTTGGATCTATTTTCAGCTTGGACTTCAAATACACTATACTTTTCATCAAAACGGCAATAATGAGCCATACACAAAACTTCCACCTATCCACCCCAATACACCAAGTTACAGAGCTCAGCTTTCACAACAGAATAAAGGTTGCCTTCTCGGAAAGTCCTCAAAGACAGTGGTCCCAGGTTTGAAAGAAAGCTGCAGCCTTTAATAGCTATTCCTAGAGTAAGTAGGTGAAACCAAGTTCTCCAAGACTACACTGAGTACTGTGTAGGCAAAACTAAGGCAGTGGTGGTTCCCAGACCTTGCTGCACATTGATATCACCTGGGGATCTTTAGAATATACTCATGCCTGGCTTTAATGGTATGCTGGTAAATGTTTAACAATCGGCTATCTAGAAAGAATAAAAAAAGTGCTGATTTGTAGCCAATATCCATGGTGCAAAAACTTCCACCATGGTTGATTTCAATCTACCAGTATGACATCACCTAAGGCAGAGTTGGGAAGAGATGCACACAGCAGGCTTGCCAGAGCAGCTGGCTTCAGTGCACTAGTCCCTGGCATCCCCTCCCCCCCCCCCAACTTAATAGGTATGGAGTGTGACCTGAGCATCAGGATTTTTAAAAGCTCCCCAGTAGACGTTAATGTGCAGCAAAGTTGGGAACCATGGGCTAAGGGGCCACATAATAAGGTCCCAGAGGCAAGAAACAGGCCACGTGTTTGCCTTCCAGTGACAGCTGGGTTGTAATACTTGTCTCCTCGAGTGGTACATTTTCTCTCCCTAGCAAGCCTCCATGGAAAACTAGATCATCAGCGGAAGGTTGCTTGATGGGCATGGTCTCAGAGCATGGGGGGGTGGGGCAGATGGGGGTGGGGAGGGGACACCGGTGGGAGATCCAAAGAGCCAGGGTCATTGTGTCAATGTAATTGTCCACTAGAAATTCTTGGGCATGCTGGAAACACTGATACATTCCTGCTCCAGGACATCTCTCTGGGGATGTCATTATCCTTCCATTAAAAGTGTCTTTATTCTGCCTGGGTGGCAAGCGCTTGATTTGCTTAATTCTTAATCGTTATACCTTCAGCTCTGCTGACTGAGCTCTAGTCATTTTGGGTGAAGTATACCCAAAACGCTGCAGGGCAGGTGAGGGAGGAATGACTTTCTTCTATAGATGGCTGGCCCCACCTCTGGGTCCCCACAGCCCCTCTGCTTACTTCTGTCACCCGGTATTTGTCACTTGGACTTACAGATGTTTACTGTCTATTGCCTTTGGTGCTCTGGGATCTCCCCAAGGGCAGGGACTGGGCTCCTATTTTTCTCTGCTTCCCCAGTGCCCAGTGTTGGTTCTTAAGCTGAAGTAAACTGAGCTCTTCCATCCCGTTATAAAGTACCTTAAATTTGTTTTTAAAAACACAAGTAATTCACGAAGAAATTCTTGTTTTTAAAAAATTCAAAGTTCACTATTTAGGCAAAACTTGCCCTTCACCCTTTCATCTACTGTCCTCAGAGCCAACCACTATGATCGGTGAAGCGTGCGTCCCAACTAGACCATTTGACGTGCATTTGCACACACACGCACACGTTTAGAAATGTATGGTTTTATTTTTTGTGTTTTTTGAATACATGCTATTATATAATACTATACATATAGTTCTATAAAATGCTTTTTCCCTTAACAGTATGTTATGGTGATCTTTTCATAATAACCTATTTTTTGATCTGCTTTGTTCTTTCAAAATGCTGAATTTAAAAAGGGACTTTGAGACTGGATTTAAGTGCAATTACTTTATGTGGGAGGTGATCCCAGAAAACAGGGGGATAGGGAAGTGAGACAAGGAAGGGAAGGAAGCCAACAAAGGGTGTTTTATCAAGCAAGTCATCACTGTAAGTAAAACCAGAGCTCAATTCTACGGGGAGATTCTAGGAGTTGATGTACTGCACAATTGTAGCACATTTCTACCTAAAGAGAGCCTGAGTATTTATCTATTGACTCCCATCTGCAGTTGATTGAGGGCTGCTTCAGAGGGGCATTGACTCCCAGGTACTTTTGGTTTTCTATGCACCTGGGCAGAGAGGGCTCTGGTGGCCACAAAAAGCCTTCCGCCAAGGAACTGCAGGTGCTCCCATTTGGAAGTCTGTCGGCATACGTAGACATAGCAAGTCCCGGGTCCTGTGGGTGGGCACTGAGAGGCTCGCTATGGAACAGATGTGCCTTGCTTCATTAAATCCCTTCCCATTTAAGTTGCTGACATTGCTTACCCACAAGGCTTCAGGAAGTGGTCCCATCCATGTTTCCCTTATGCGCATATGAAAATATTTTTTTAGGATAGATATCTGCAATGGGTCCATCCATTACACAATGTTTCTCTCTAATTTTACTCTCCTGGGTTGGATACCTTACCGTGACCTCTGAATTCCCAGCTACCAGAGTGAGCACATCCCTCATCCTTCAATATTGCCCTTTCAGGAATTCTTTAAAGATTGAAGAGATAAGAGCATCTAATGACTTTCCTACTGTCCTGTCTGGGATTCCCATGGCCTCATCTATTCTCTCCACAGGACATCCCTATGACTTTACCCTTGTCTTCTGCCTTTGAAATCTGTTGCTGCTGGGACATTCAGATTGCAAGCAGTACTCTAGTAATACAAGTAATTTTGGAGCAGTGAGCCCCTTCTACTTGGTCAGATATTTCACCTCTATTCACCTGCCTAGGCCATCATTTTCAGATAAATAGTGCCGGTTCACAACAACCTGATATTGGATCTGTGCAATCCTTTTTATACAGTTGTTAGCACAAGGACAGAACTAAGAATTTACAAAGATTTTTACTTTTAAAATCAACTTTGTTGAGCTGGAATTTACATCCAATAAATATTTTAAATTCAATGAGCTTTGACAAACATACATACCCATGTGATCATTACCCCATGGAAGAGAGAGTGTCACTATCCTTGTCCCAGTTAATCCCTCCACCCTTGACTCCAGGGAACCACTTGTTTTCTTTCCATCACTATAGACTAGTTTTGCCTGTTCCAGAATTTTATATAAAGGGGATTATACAGTATGATCCCCTTTATATAAAATTTTCCTTCACTCAAAATGTTTTTGGGATTCACCCGTGTTGTTGCATGGATCAGTAAATCTTCTCTTTTTATTGCTCAGTAGTATTCCCTAGTATAGAGGAATTTGTTTACTCATCCACCAGTTGATGGACGTTGGGGTTATTTCCAGCCTTTGATGATTATGAATAAAGCTTGTAAGCATGAGTATACAGGTTTTGTGTGGACATGTGTTTTCATTTCTCTTGACCTCGAAATAAGATGGCTGCATCATAAGTATGTTTAACTTTATAAGACATAGCCAAACTATTTTCCAAAGTGATTGTATCATTTTACATTCCCACCAGCAATATATGACCGTTCCAGTTCTTATCCTCACCAACACTTGGGACTGTCTTTTTAATTTTAGCCATTCTAAAATTCAAAAATACATTCTGAAATATATTCTAGTGGATATGGAGTGGTATCACTTTGTGGTTTTAATTTGTATTTCTCTTATTATTAATGAAGGTGAAGGTAAATATATTTTCATGTTTTCCTTGGTCATTTGTACATCATCTGTGAAGTGTCCATTCAAATCTTTTGCCCATTTGTTAAATTGAGTATAGGTGTTTGTTATACTGTCTGTACATAAGTCCTTTGTCACACATATATATATGCATATATATTATATATATAGTGAATATTTTCTCCAAGTCTGTGACTTGCCTTTTCATCTTCTTAGCTATTGCTTTTGAAGAATAGTAGTTTTAAATTTTGATAAAGTGCAATTTACCAATTTTTTTCTTCTATGGCTAATGCTTTTGTATCCTAAGAAATCTTCGCCTACTCTAAGGATGTAATAATTCTTTTCTTATATTTTCATCTTTTACATTTGAGTCTATGATTCATTTACAGCTTATTTTTGTGTGTGATGTGACATAAAGGTCCAGGTTCCTCCCACCCTCCACCCCAATTTGGATATGCAGTTGTTCCAGCATCATTGGTTGAAAAGATTATCTGTACTCCATTGGATTATCATTTTCATGTTCTTCTTGGTCATTTGTATATCATCTGTGAAGTGTCCATTCAAGTCTTTTGCCCATTTGCTAAATTGAGTATAGGTATTTGTTACACTGTCTGTACATAAGTCCTTTGTCATATATATATGACACCTTTGTTGAAAAATAATTTGACCAAATATGTGTAGGTCTATTTATGGACACTCTATTCTGTTCCATTGAAGTATATGTCTGTCCTTATGCCAATACCACATTGTCTTGATTAATATAGCTTTATAGTACATCTTGAAATCGGGTTATTTAAGTCTTCTAACTTTGTTCTTTTTTTTTTCAAAATTATTGTGATTATTCTAGATCATTTTCACTTCCATACATATTTTAGACTTACTTTGTCAATTTCTACCCCGAAAAAAGGCCTTCTGGGATTTTGATTTGTATTGCATTGAGTTTATAGATCAATTTGAGGAGAATTGACATCTCAACAATATTGAGTCTTTTGGGCCACGAACACAGTATATCTCTCCATTTGTTTAGGTTTTCTTTAATTTTCCTGAGCAATGTTTTGTACTTTTCAGTATATAGGTCTTGAACATGTGTTACATTTCTGGAAGTGTTCAAGATTTTCGATATCATTGTAAATGGTATTGGTTTTCAAATTTCATCTTCCAGTTGTTCATTACTGTTATATAGAAATACACTTGATATTTTTATGTTGACTTTTCCTTTTGTAGCCTTGATAAATTCATTTATTAGTTGTAGTAGCTTTTTTCTAGATTCTTAAGGATTCTCTAATCATATGAATCTATAAATAAAAACCATTTTATTTTTCCTTTTCCAATGTTTAGGTTATTTATTTATTTTTCTTGACTTATTACAGTGGCTAGGACCTCTAATGAACAGTTAAATAGAAGTGATGAGAGCACAACTTCCTTGCCTTCCTTCCCTTATTCCGGTCTTAGGAAACAGAATTCTACCATTCTGTCTTTCAGTATTAAGAATGATGTTATTGGCTTGAGACCAGGAGTTCGAAGATAGCCTGGGCAACATAGCAAGATCCCATCTCTACAAAAAAAAAAAATCAGCTGGGTGTGGTGAAGCATGCCTGTAGTCCCAGCTACTTGGGAGGTTGATGTGGGAGGATCCCTTGAGCCCAAGAGTTCAAGGTTACAATGAACTATGATCACACCAGTGCACTCCAGCCTGAGCAACAGAGCTGGACGCTGTTTCTATTAAAAAAAAAAAAAAGAATAATGCTATCAGTAGGTAGGTTTTTCATAGATGACCATCTTTATCAAGTTTAAGAAATTCCCCTTTAGGTTATTCTTTTTGAAACAGGGTCTTGCTCTGTTGCCCAGGCTAGAGTGCAGCAGCAGCATTGTAGCTCACTGCAACCTCAAACTCCTGGGCTCAAGCAATCCTCCTGCCTCAGCCTCCCAAGTAGCTGGATTGTAGGCATGTGTCACCACACCTGGATAATTTTTTAAATTTTTTGTAGAGTCAGGGTCTTACCCTGTGCCCAAGCTGGTCTTGAACTCTTGGCTCAAGGATCCTCCTGCCTCAGCCTCCCAAGGTGCTGGGTTTACAGGTGTGAGCCACCACACATGGCCTTCCCTTTAGTTTTAAACTACAAGTATTTTTAGTTCCAATTGTTTATATTTTACTATGCTAAAAGATGTTGGGACACTAGGTCTTGGTTCTCTTTTCTCTAGTAATAGTGTGTAGAGAGCATGGTTTTAGAATCAAGTAGACTTGAACTCTGCCACTTTTCAGCTATGTGACCTTGTTCAAGTGTTCAAATTTTATTTTTCTTTTTTCTTTTTTTAGAAATGGGGTCTTGCTATGTTGCCCAGGCTGTTCTTAAACTCCTGGAGTCAAGTGATCCTCCTGCCTCAGCCTCCTGAGTTGCTAGGATTACAGGTGTGAGTTACCACCCATAGCTAATTTCTCTATCTTTGATCTCAATTTTCTCACTTGTAAAATAAGGATAATTGCTTTGTTTTTCAAGGTTATGATGAATGGTATTGGGTTTGCTTGCATATGTCTGACACATGGTAGACACTCAAAAAATGTTATTACCTCTCTCCATCCCTTGCCTTCTCTTAGTTACTATGCTTTTGACTTATAGTGACATTTATAATGTCTGCCCAAGTGTTCACAAAAGGGTTTTTAAAAATGTGTATTGATCATATACAAAGATCAAGATCTCATCTGTAGATGACAACTTCTCCATGGGTCACAGTAACAAGTAATATCCAATCAGGTGCTTCCCTCTGCTGACTGCAGATTCCATAACTATTCCCAGTCTAAGACTTCCTGGGATTAACATGTCATTCCAACCACTACAAAAACAAATGCACTGTTCCAAATGGTACCTAATTATATCATGTTCACTGCTTTTAATAGTATATCCAGAAAGAATGATTCACAAGTCTTGGCTCCAACTCAGATGTTCAGAGAACCTTTATTGTTAGTCCATACATGTTTCTTCTCAGGCCTGGAATTCTCTAGCTCTGAACACATCAGGAATTAAGGATGCCAAGCCAAAAAGTGTGAAAATGATGTTATAACTCCCAGGGCAGTGATTCCAAATGCTGGCCCCAGAGCAAGTGCCTGATGAAGTATTTCACACAGACCTCTGTAGAACGAGAAATATAAAGATGATTTGTGAGTTCTTCATAAAGCTAAATGTATTGTCCCTTATTCTGAGATTCTATCTCTCTTGCCTTCTTGGTGTGAAAATGTCCTTATATTAGTTGTTTTATGATGGTAATGATTTACTATTCTTACTTGGTATACTAAGTTAGCAAACTTATCTTAATCTACCACACACTACCAATTTTAAAAAAGTTACTAGACTGAGAAATAGTAGAGTATATTTTCCAGGGGACATCAGTATGCCTAGATTTGTGTCTTGGTAATAGATTGTCTACCACCATTATTACTCAGGGCAACTATGGACCTGTTTGGAGTCACTTCAGAGTTCCAGCCTCCATCCTACAGCTAGGGGGTTTGTTGGCCCCCATGACAAGAACTGCAGGGGGCTGAGTGCTGAAGGCCTGTGCTACTCTAATGGATTGAGGTCAGCCTCACCTAACCTGAAAAAAGTATAATTATCAATTTGTGGCTCTAAATACGGGGAAGTTTTGGATAAGTTGAAAACATCATAAAGCTGGATAAATACCAAGGTAGGGGACCTACATCAACATGTTGAATATTTTGAGGGAGCCCAGGAATTGTGGGAAGGCTGGTGTAGGGCACAGTGATGGAATCAGGAGTGAGAAGTTTAGCCCACTTGGCTGAAGCTTAACCATATAAGCCTCCGTTTTCATAGCTGTTAAGTACAGATGATTGCCCTGCCTTGCCTCTCTGGAGTGTTTACTTGGAGATTGAAGGATAATGGATGGGAAAGTGCTTTGCAAACCACAGCATCCCGGACAAATTTAAGAAATGACTCTCTTTTACTTTGTTGACAATTGAGAAGGCAATATTTCTAGACACATGACATCGCTCCAGGCAATCGCTTCACTGAGAAGAGATGATGAAAATGTACATGGCCCATAGGCTAAATACTGTCAGAACATGTTATAACCAAATAAATCTGGACAATCCTATTTTTAACTCCATGTTCCCAAACCTAGTAAGGAGGCAGAGAGAATCCATTCTGGTAAGATGCTGGATGCAAAGTGGGGTCTGAGGGTCACAAAGGACAGCCAGGGGCTGTGTCAGCTGCTTATGCCTCTGTATTCTGGGTGAACACCTTAGACCGTAGTTGGACCACATGGTATACTGGTGTAAATTCCAAAGATGGCTCATCTGAAGACCTTCCCTAGGTTTTCAGATGAGCCCATCAACAATAAATTATTTTCATTGCCCTAAGATCCATGTCATTAGGATGTATTCAGTCTGTTATTCAATAACAGCAGTTGTCATTTATTAAATGCTACCTGTGCAGGCGGGCTATTTAAAGTGCTTTAGTGTATTATCTCATTTAATCCTCCCAGCAATCCTATAAGGAAGGTATATTATTGTCTTCATTTTTAAGATGAGAAAACTGAAGCACAGAGAACTGAACACCTTTCCCAAGGTCATGATTTCATGAATAGCAGAGATTGGATGTTTCAATCAATTATGAAATGATGGATCATTCAGAAAATGCTTGAAAAAGATTGGATAAGATGTGGGGTGAGAAGAAAACCTAAATCCCTATATCACACCATATATCCAAATAAATAAGGATGAATGCAATAATCACTCATGTTATTGTTTACTATGGGCCAGACTCAATGCCAACCATGTCATAAGCATTAACTAATTTGAGCATCAGGACAATTCTAGGAAGTTGGTACTGTTAATTTTATTTCTGGTTTTCAGATGAGTAAACTGAAGTTCAAAAAATTTAAGTTGATCAAGGTCTCTCAGTTAATAAATTGGGGGAGCTGGTATTCAAATCCAGGGCCAACTAACCCTATATCTTTTACTCTCTTTTTTGTATGTATTTTATTCTTTCTTTTAAAATGTATTTTTTAATTTTTAATTGACAAATTATGATTATATAAATTTATAGGGTATAATGTGATGTTTTGCTTTATGTATACAATGTGGAATGATTAAATCAAGCTAATTAACATACCCATTACCTTGTATGCTTTTCTTTTCTTTCTTTTTGTTTTGAGACAGGGTCTCACTCTGTCACCCCAGCTAGAGTACAGTGACATTATAGCTCACTGCAACCTCAAACTCCTAGGCTCACGCAATCCTCCTGCCTCAGTCTCCTGAGTAGCTGGGACTACAAGGGAGTGACACCACGCCCAGCTAATTTTTTAATTTTTGCAGAGGCGAGGTCTCGCTCTTGCTCAGGCTAGTCTCAAACTCCTGACCTCAAGCGATCCTCCTGCCTCGGCCTCCCAGAGTGTTAGGATTACAGGTGTGAGCCACCGTGCCAGGCCTCATCTTTTTCTTTTTTTGTGTGGTGAGAACATTTGAAATTGACTCTTTTAGTCATCTTGAAATATACAATACATTATTATTAACTAAAATCACTGTGCTGTGCAATAGATCTCAAAAACTTATTCCTCCTGTCTAACTAAAACTTTGTATCCTACAGCTTTTACTCTTAACTACGACACTACAGTAATTACCATTAAAGAAGTGTTAACACTCATACCACAGAAGGATTACCACTAAACGAAAATATCTGGCATAGGGAAGGCATTTCTAAACATAATACAAAAAGGCACAAACTATGAAGGAAAGAAAAGATTAGTAGATTTGAACATATAAGTATTTAAAAATCATATGATAAATTAAAAGACAAATTTTACACTAAAAATATTTGTACTTATATGGTAAAGAGTTAATATTCTTAATTTTTGAAACTTTACTACACAATAAAACACACATCCAAATTTTTAAAAATGGGCAAAGAACACAAATGAAGATACTTGACTAGCAAATAAAATTCAACCCAAAAGTTTAGCCCTAGTAGTAATCAAAGACATGCAAATTTGAACAATACTTAGATCCCATTTTTCCTGTATCAGATTGGCGAAATGAAATATGATGCTAACATCTAGTGTTGATTATGTTATAGGGAAATAGGCCACTCATGAATATTTCTGCTAGGATTGTGAATTCTTATAACCATTCTGGAGAGTGATTTGTTAATATGTTTTAAAAGCATTAAAATACCTTTTGATCCAAAACTTCCATATCATAATAAAATAGTCGGAAATAGGTGCAAAGATGAATGTTCATTGTAGCATTCTTTATAAAAATGAAAAGTTGAAACAAATGAAATGTCTGGCAATAGATTGGTTATGTAAATTATGGAATAATACCATTCTGGAATAATACGCAGCCTTAAAGTGAAGTTGTGGGAGAGTAGATTTAAACTCTGCTCCCAAGGATTCCATAGGGGCCCTATTAGAAAGTAGTAAAAGGTATATGTATGGATAGAGCTTCAGTTTCTAGCCTTTTCCCGGCCAGATCAGCTCACTTCCTATCTGTTCTCTATATATTAGGGTTCTGAGTCAGAATTCATTTTAAAAAAAAAGGGGGGGGCGTGTATTCCATTAACATTGAAAAAACTACCATTACACATAAATATGTCTGAAGCCACTGGCCTTTAAATAATTTAGGGCTCAATTTTACTGAGCCCCAGTTTCTTGATCTACAAAAATGAGAAAACCAGCTAAGGCTCTTGCCAAATGACAACTCTAGGAGACTAAACTTCCACTCCAGGTTTCAAGCAGCTGTACTTGGAGTCACACCCATGTCTGCTTCCTTCCCAGAGGTGTCTTCTTGGATGGCACTGCAGCAGCAAATTTCCATCAGAACCATCATGGAGAGCTGGACGTCCAGGGCCTTACAGAGGGCAAGGATGTCATGGATATGCCTTCTAAGAGATGAATGGACTGGCAGGGAGGCCACACAGACAAATCCAGCCAGGGTGGCTGTGTGGGGATGACAGGGCTGAAATGTGTCATCTCTGCTCTGGCTCCAATCTCTGTACCCTTTTTTATTCATAAGCTTTTTATTTTAGAATAGTTTTAGATTTTAAAAAAAGCTGCAAAGATAGTACAGAGTTCCCATACCTGTCACCCAGTTTCACCTATTGTTAACATCTGACATTACTATGGTACTTTTTCTTTTCTTTTCTTTTCTTTTTTTTTTTTTTGAGACAGGGTCTCATTCTGTCACCCAGGCTAGAGTGCAGTGGTGTCATCACAGCTCACTGCAACCTTGAACTCCTGGACTCAAGTGATCCTCCTGCCTTAGGGTCATGAGTAGCTGGGACTACAGGCACGTACCACCGCACCCTGGTACATTAATATTAACTAAACTCCACACTCTATCAGATTTCACTATTTATGTTCCTTTTTTGTTCCAGGACTCCAGCCAGGATACCATATTACATTTAGTTGTCATATAACCTTAGCCTCCTGTGACAGTTTCTCAGAGTTTTCTTGTCCTTAATGACCTTAAAGGTTTTTGAGTGGTACTGGTATGGTATTTTGTCTCTCAACTTGGGTTTACCTGAAATTTTTCTCATAGTTAGACTGGGGCTATGGGTTTTTGGTAGGAAGGCCACAGAGCTAAAGTGCCATGCTCATCATGTCATATCAAGGGCACATGCTATCAAGATGATGCATCTCTGTTGATGTTGATGTTGATTGCGGGGCTGAGATAGTGTCTTCCAGTTTCTGCATTGTAAAGTTACTCTCTCTCCCCTCTTCCATACTGTACCCTTTGGGAGCACGTCATGAAGCACATCCCACACTCAGGATGGGAAGGGACTGCCTGTGTCCTTCCTGCCTTATCAAGGCGCCCTCATCTAAGAACAACATTCACTTCTGGAGCCTCCACACTCTGAGACAAATCACTGTGAGTTTGCTATTGGGATTTTTTTAGGAGGGTGCTTTTTAGAAACATCAACCGTGTTTAGAAATAGAGGGCCTTGAGGGGCCTTCCTAAGGGTAATAGTGGGATTGGGGAGAGAGGCCACCAATGGGCAGATTTCCAGGGCTTGTCTGATGACCCTTCCCCATTATGGATTCCCCTCTCCCCAAACCCCTGAAGAAGGATTGGCCTGGGAGTTGATCATTGCCTCTTCATTGTCATTTAAACTTGGTGAAGCGTTCAAAAGAGCTAGGAGTCAAGCAAGGTCACAGGCCTTGATTCATGAGCCAATTTTAACTGATTGGCAGAGACCACCTGAATAGTGTTCTAGATGTCTAGAGGCCTGGTCTCAGGCTGAGAAACTTTCAGACCAGGTGCAATTAATGCCCACATCCATTCCCCTTCTCCATGGATCCCTAAACAAATGATTTGCCAATGAACAGGAAAACACAATAGTCTTTTGGTTAAACCACAGTAAATGGTCTCCTTCCTTCCTTCCCTCCCTCCTTTCATTTTTTGTTTTGTGGCTGTCTGATCTCAAAAGAGTCCTGTTGAAAGTCATAAACTCTCGGCAGCTAAACCCATATCCTCTATTTTGTGTCTCACCCTCACCAACATGTACATAGTAAGACTCAGTAAACGTTTATTGAAGGTACTTTCACTTGAAGGTACTCATTTGCTCAATTGCAAGATTCTCTAAGGCTTTATTTATGCTGGCACAGCCAGCACCTTTTTAAAACATGATATTGATATATATTCACTTAAATAAATTAATGTACCCGTCTCAACTCTTCCCTTTGGCTCTGTGGACAAGCTCATATTACAAAGCATATGACCCTAATATTGAAAAAGTAAAATGATGCTTCAGGCTTTAGGCTGATACATTTGTTGTGAGCAACAGATGGGAGGATATAGAGCATTTTTACATGGTGCCTGGCACATAGTTGGCACTCAGTAAACATTAGATATTGTTATTGAGAAGTTCCAGCTTTCCGCGTCTGCAAAGGCTGGGAGGTCCCTGCCTGGTCGAAGACGTCGGATCTCATCGTTCTATGTCATTTTTTGTTTCCTGTTCCCCTCAATAAAGTGGCTTACCCCCCCCCAAAAAAGAAGTTCCAGGCCTTTCTTTTTCCTGTTTTTCTTGGGATTTGTTAAGTTATGCCATTGTACCAGAGATTGCATGGATGGAAAGGTAAAGTGAGAGTTAGGAGATAGGGGGAGAGGCATTTCATGATTTATCAAATTTTGAATACAGGAACCTCACTTATTACCAAAAGAAAAAGTGCAAGAAATACAGTGATAAGTAAAGTACAAGTATGTGTATCTGAAAGACAAGTTTTAGGTCAGGTATATAGGAAAGACCAGCTCGACCTAGCCTTGCATTTTGATTTATTGAAAAAATATTTAGTGATAATTTATCATGTGCCAAGCATTGTGCTAGGTGTGAGGATATGATAGTGACTAAAACAGATTTGGTTCTTGCCCTCATGGAGTTTACTGTCTACTGGGGGACACAGTAGTTAATAAAGAAGCAAACAAATGAATATGTAATTATAAATTATGATAAACACTAACCGTGCCTAAAAGGCAACTCAAGCTCAATTTGTCCAAATTAATTCTTTGTGTTTCCCTTGTACTTTGTCCAGTGTTCTCTATCTTAGCAAATGGTACCATTTGGTACCATTCACCAGTCACTTAGGTCAAAAACCTTAAAGTGATCCTTAACTAAGCTCTTTCTCATATCTCAACCATCATATCTTTTGGCTCTACCTTAAAAGATATCCAGAATCCAACCTCTCCTTGACATTCTCAAGACTACCCTATTGTCCAGGCCACCACCATCTCTCCCCAGGAGTATCCAATACATCTTGGTGCTTCTACCCTTTCTCCTGTAAGGTCTATTTTCTACACACCGGTAAGAATGGTGCTTTTTAGCATTCCCCCAAAATGTATAATACCCAGAAATAAATTTAAACAAGAAAGTGAAAGATTTGCACACACTGAAAACTATAAAACATTGCTGAAAAAATTTAAGGAAGGTCTATATAAATGGAAAGACATTCTGTGTTCATGGATTAGAGACTTAATATTATTGAGATGGTAATACTATCCAAAGTGATTAACATATTCAATGTAATCCCTATCACAATATTAATAACCTTTTTGAAGAAATGGAAAAAACAATTCTCAATTTCAAATAGAAGCAAGGAGCCACGAATAGCCAAAATAATACTGAAAAAGAAGAACAAAATTGGAAGGCTCACACTTGATGATTTCAAAACTTATTGCAAAGGTACAGTAATCAAAACAGCAATACAGGCCTAAGGATAGATATATGAATCAATGGAAGAAAACTGAGAGTCCAGAAATACGCTCATATATTTATGGCCAGTTGATTTTTGACAAGGATGCCAAATCTGTCCAATGGGGGAAGAATGTCTCTTCAACAAATAGTGCTGGGACAACTGGATAACTGCATGTAAAAAAATGAAGTTGGACCACTACTTTACACCACAAACAAAAATGAACTCAAAATCGATCAATAACCTAAATATAAGAGTTAAATCCTTAAAACTCTTAGAAGACAACAAAGATGAATCTTCATGGATTTGGCAGTGGATTCTTAGATACGACACCAAAAGCATGAGCAATAAAAGAAAAAAAATAGATAAATTGGACATCATCAAGATTAAAAACTTTTGTGCATCAAAGGACACTATTAGGAAAGTGAAAAGAGAACTTACAGAATGGTTGAAAGTATTCGTAAATTATATATCTGATAAGGGCCTACTATCCGGAATATAAAGAACTCTTACAACTCAAAAATAAAAAGACGACCCAATTAAAACCAGGCGAAAAGAGCTGAGTATGATGGCACATGCCTGTAGTTCCAGCTACTCGGGAGGTGGAGGCAGGAGGATTGCTTGAGGCCAGGAGTTCAAGACTAGGCTGGGCAACATAGTGAGGCTCCATCTGTAAAAAATAAAAAAATAAAAATAAAAAAGGCAAAAAAGTTGATGAGACATTTCTCCAAAGAGGATATACAAATGGCCAAAAAACACATGAAAAGATGCTCAACATCATTAGTCATCAGAGAAATGCAAATCAAAACCACAAGGTACTACCTCACACCTGAGTGTGACTAAGAGGGCTATAGTAACAAGAGTTGATGAGGATGTGGAGAAGTTGGAACCCTTTCATATTGCTGGTAGGAATGTGAAACTGTTTGGCTGTTGTGGAAAACAGTTGGGTGGTTTCTCAAAAAGCTAAACATAGAATTATTGTATCATCCAGCAATTACACTGCTAGATAGATACCCAAAAGAACTGAAAACTGGTACTCAGACGAATACATGTGCATGCGTGTTCACAGTAGCACTATTTACAATGGCTAAAAGGTAGAAACAGCCCAAATGTCCATCAGTGGATGAGTGAATAAACAAATTGTGGTGCATATATATATACAATGGAATATTATTCAGCCAGAAAAGCAATTAAGTACTGCTATATGCTATAATGTGGAAGAAAATATGTTAAATAAAAGGAGCCAGGCACAAAAGGTCATATTACATGATTCCATTTATATGAAATATTCAGAATAGGTAAATCCATAGAGAAATATCGGTGGTTGCCAGAGTCTAGGGGGAAGGAAGAATAGGGAGAAACTGTCTAATGGCCAGGGGGTTTCCTTTTGGAGTGATGAAAACGTTTTGGAAGATAGAGGTAGTGGTTACACAATGCTGTGAATTTAATACACATCACTAAATTGTTTACTTTAAAATGGCTAATTTTATGTTATGTGAATTTCACCTCAAAAAATAATAATCCTTTTAGAAAGAAAATCATGGCCGGGCGCGGTGTCCCATGACTATAATCCCAATGCATTGGGAGGCTGAGGTGGCAGGATTGCTTGAGGCTAGGAGTTCAAGACCAGACTGGGCAATATAACAAGACCCCATTTCTATAGATAGACAGATCAAAAAATACATAGATAAATAGATAGCTAGATAAATAGATACCTAGATAGAAAGAAATTCATATTATGTCACCTTTACTTGTTTAAGATGAGGTTGAAGAATCAGCTTGGGTCATATCATGTAGAGCCTTGGGATCAAGCTTGATAGGATGCCAAATAATGATCAATCAAAAGCTTTTTGCCATGAAAGACCACTGTCTCAGGGTCCAGAAATATAGACAAGAGCTTTCTTTTCCTATAAGAGTGTGGGTCAGAAGGTTGCTTGAAGAAGCAAGGAATTAGCACCAGTGGTAGTAGATTGATGGATGCCTACTGACATTAGCCTAGGGTGTCCTGACTCATCTTTCTCGTGATAGTGATGGCTTTGCCAATGGTCTGTGATGCTAAAGGTCTGATTTCTGAGGCTCCCTTGGGAATGGGCACTACTAACCCTTGCTCCAGGGATTTCATTCTGTCTGTGTTCTCTTGACTGACCAACCTTCTCTTTCCTCTGCACTACCCATCCATTCAATTTGACACATACTTTAGGCTTAGTAATAGCTTTAGTTATGTACAGGAGCCACCCCTATCTCCTTCAGGTGATTACACATATGTCTAATCTCATCCATTATTTTATTTAAGGTCCAAGTTTTTTGTTTTTTGCTGTGTGTGTGTGTGTGTGTGTGTGTGTGTGTGTGTTTTAATGGGCACCTCATTTATAGACTCCATGTAGCCACAATACTCTCAAAGTAACCCAATGGCTGGGTAATTCTCAGTTCAGTGGTTCTCAATTAGTACTAGATCAAGGGTACTGTGGTAGTGGAAGGAGCAGTGAATCAAAATCACCTAGGGAGATTTTCCGAACTTTCCGTGGTTGACACTCTACCCCACTGCCCATTCTGATAGACCAGGAGGTTGGGGTGGCTGTGGAGGGATAAGCATGAGTATTCTGGATTCTGAAAATCTTTCTCATCCTCTTCCATCCTTGTGAGAAATATCATATACTTCAGGGGAGCCAATGGCTCTGGATGGGAACTTGACATACACAGACCCTTATCAAAGGGATTATCCCTTTAATCTGTGAATCCAGAGCCCAGTTGCTTTTGAAGAGACAGGAAGATCCCACAAGACTGCCTTGGATACTTTTCCATCAGCCAAATCTTTGCCACTATTTTTGTTTCAGAACCACCCACCTAGTTGAGGCTTTCTTTCTCAGGAAAGACATTTACCCACCAGAATTCTCACCCACCAGAGAGTGGGAAAGAAGAGAACTGGTGGAAGTAGGAGCTGCAAGGCAAAAAGAATATTTGTCACCTGATGACTGATTCCACCCCTCTACTATTTCTTTGCAACACAACAAGCTGACACTAAAGGATTTTAGAAAGTAAAGGAATGGATGCATGAGTTCACAATCACTTTTGTGGTGGGGGAGGACAGAGATGCAGGTCAAATCTTCTTTGCAAATGGTCAAATCCCCCAATTCACTTGGAATCTGGGTTGGTGAAATAGGCAGGGTACAATGCCAGCTTCACATTACTCCCTTTGCAGATGGTGGTGCTTGTCAATGGAGGTGATCTTTTTCTGTGGGAGATTAGGAAGACAAGAGGAAGAAAAACAGGTTTTACTGTTGGAATTCTAACAGCATTGAGTTGGGCCATTTGGTTTTTGTGGTCTGGACAATAGTAAGATATCAGTGGTTTTTAGCAGTGGAATTTTAAATCTGTCAGTGTGTCAGTATGATGCTTTAGAACAATCTACCAGAGCATGTTCGGTGATAGTTAAGAACTGGTTCTGCCCCAGCCCTTCTCCCCCAATTTCTCTTCCCCAAAGCAAAGACTAAGACTGAGAGGTGGCTAAATCAACACAGCATGGAATGACTAAGCACTTTAGAATTGTAGCTTCCAAAATGGAACTGATTCCTTTGACAGACATGGCTACCTGGGGCCTACAGAAATCTTTTGTTTGGTTCACATGATATCCTACATTTTTGCATGGCAAGGATTAACTACAACTGAGAAGTAGCATCTCCCTTTAGACAGTTCACCTTAGTTCCCACCATTCACACAGCATATGGATGTGCTTTTGTACCCAGGGCCATTCGACCTCAGACCTTCTTCAGTGTGTAGGCAGCTGCCGACATGTCCCAGACCACTCAAAACCCAAAGGAGAACGCATCGATGCCTATCCAGGAAACCTCAAAGAGAACCCCCAAGTGCAAACCTCCTCTAGTTGTAATGGGGGAAACACATGGGAAGTTCCCTGGAGTTAGTCCTCCTGGAAGATACAGGATATGGTAGAGAATGCAGCGGCTTCTCTATGATAATGCAGAAGTTGTTAGCATTGATCCCTGAGCAGTTTTCTCTTACACCCAGTAAATTCATTTCTAGGCTCACTGGATAATCTGAATGCAGTTGTTTTCAACTGAAGTAAGTGTTTTGGGTTTGAGAAAGTGTCCCTAGTACTGACACATGCCACCACTCCTTCTGATTAAGAACCACTGTCCTAACTAGTTTCTAAATCCTGTGTGATCATTTCCATAGGGACTATAGCTCCTCCTTTGGAACTATGCCTTGGCTCTGAATCCCCAAGGATTGTTTTATAACTAATGGCAGATGGGGGAACCCCTGAGGTTTAAAAAGGTTGCCAATAGCAGTGGGTTTCCTAAATATGTCTGTACATCAGAACCATCTAGAAATCTTTAAACCTTCAAAGTCCTGAACTCTGTTACACACCTACTGAATTAGAATCTTTGGGAATGGGGTCCAGGTATTTGCATTTTTTTTGAGACAGAGTCTTTGTCACCCTGGGTAGAGTGCAACATCATAGCTCATAATGTGGCATCATCATAGCTCACTGCAAAGTCGCACTCCTGGGCTCAAGTGATCCTCCTGCCTCAGCCTCCTGAGTAGATGGGACTATAGTCCCATATCATGACACCTGGCTAATTTTTCTTTTTTTTTAGTAGAGACGGGGGTGGGTGTCTCACTTTTGCTCAGGCTGGTCTTGAACTCCTGAACTGAAGCAATCCTCTGGCCTCTGCCTCCCAGAGTGCTAGAATTACAGGAGTGAGCCAATGAGCCCAGCCAGTATGTGCATTCTTAACATGCCTACCAGGTGATTCTAATGTAGCCATCCCAGCACCAGCCTGTGCTTCTAAGACAACTTTTGAGAGACAGTGGCTCACAGAAGTGGAGGATGCTCCTGAACCTTCCACATTCGTCCTGGAACCAGCAACCTTGTGTCCCACACTCAATCCATGTTATGCCATCAGAGCCTTTTCCCCTATTGGAGTTCCAGAAGCCACAGACAGTGGCTTAACATCATAGTCTGGTATTAAAACTTACCTGAGCTTGAATTTTGACTCTTCCATTTGCAAACTGAGTGGTCTTGAGTAAGTTATAGCCCTCCTCATACCTCAGGTTCTCCATCTGTGAGATGGTGATAGTAATACCCACCTCCCCAGGGTTGCTGTGAGATAATTCCTTGAGATAACATGTGTAAAGCATCTGACTGAGATTTGGGTACATAACAGTTATGTGGTAAATGCTGGCTCACATTTTTAGCCTTCCAGTAGTAGGGCCAATTGAGTATTCCTAGGAATTCTTGGGAATCTTCAGCCAGGCACCTTAATACCTAAGGATAAATGTGTTAGCCCACGACCCAATTTAGAGAAGAAAGATCCGAATTTAAGCAGCTCTAAAGACAACTTGCAGACATTCTGGCTTTATATATTAAAATTTAAGAATCTTCTCTTTTTATTAATATATATGTGCTTCAGTTCAGTTCCCTTAAATAAAACAAAAGCTACTCCACATGGCAACAGTTATTATTCATCTCCTTCCATAGTGCATGCCTGCCTCTGGGGGAGAAGAGAGAATTATTTAAGCTACATACTCTCAAAATAAGGCCAGAAGACCAAGCCCTACAGTATATGCCCTTAATCCCCTTGATAATTTGTGAAAAGCTAAAGCAGCTACATAGGCATTTTCCTAAGACGTGGAAAATAAAGCCAGGGAGAATGCAACTATAAAAGACATTAATTTCAACCCAGTAGGGGCTCATTAAAAAATTTCTAAAAGTTATGCTTTCTTAAAACCTAAACTTTATGTCAGAATCAGCCTCAGTAGATAATCATGCAACATTTCCTAAAAAGTTGAAGTGATACAGGTTTAGAAAGTTTATTTATCTGAATAGGTTTTTTAAATTCTCTAATCTGGTTTGAAAAATTTCTAATCTAGGTTGAATTTCAGGTACCTTCTGGTATACCAAACCTACAGACTCTGACCCAAGGCTTAAAGCTGTGGCGAGAAGAAAAAGAAAGGCAGGACAATGTGGGCGGAGGCCACGTTCCAGAACTAGAATTAAGGAAGTCCTGGGGGAAGGAGCTGTCCACGCACTGGGTGCTGACGACCCCAGCAGGTTACTGCTATGAGGCTATAGGCAAAAGTAGTCTATGAGACAATCTTGGAGTCCTGGGAGAGCCTCACTTTGTGAATTTATGCACCCCAAATGGGGGAAAGGGTATTCCTAGATCAGGACGGAATGCACCTGAATCAGGTAAGGCCATCAGAGCCTGCTGTCTTTGCTCTGCCCAGATGTAGAATATGACTCATAGACATCACCAGGGGTTGGAGACAGCACATCCCAAGAATCTCACAAAGGGTATGGGGGTATGAAAATGATATTTATTGAGCACCCAACTGTCTCTGTTAGGTTCTTTACTTCCAATAACACATTTTAATCTTAAGATGCAAGTATCATTTTAAATTGAGGAAACCAAGACTCAGCAAGGTTAAGTAAATTTGCCCAGTGTTACACAGGTAGTAAGTGGTGTGTCAACCTCCTTCAATCTCAGCCTCTGTCTATAAAATATGTCCCACTTCCAAACTTGTATCCTTTTACCATGTGAAATTTATCTGGGGCTGAAGACAAGACCTGGGCAGAACCATGCCTGTTGGATGAAAAGGAGGGTGGCCCTGGGAAATCAGAGTCAGGAAGTAGATATTTAGGCTGGATGTTAATTCTATTGCCTCGTTTCTGTATGAGAGGCACATCTGGTGGAAATAATGCTCACTTTCTTCCTCAACCAGGAACCTGTCACTTGTAGTCACCAACAAGGTGCTTATCAGTGAGACCAACTGTGTCAATAAATGGAGGTGATCTCGATTCTGATATCTTTTCCCATACAGGGAGCACTGGCAGCATTAAATACGTCCCAAATGAACTTATTCCTCACTTCATCATACTTTTTTTCTTGTCCTCTCTGCCTCAGCTGTTTCATTGAACCAACCTGTAAATCTGAGATCCGTAATTGATGCTTTCCTTACTCTTGTTCTCCTAGCCTTACCAAGATCTGCTGATCAGTGTTACCTCCATATATCTTTGTAACTCTTCTACTTCTCTCAGTTCAATGGCTATCGCCCTGGTTCAGGTCACCATCATCTCCCACCTAGACTATTATAGTAGACCCCTAACTGGTGCCCTTGCCTCTAATTTTGTCCCTCACAAGCCTGCCAAAATAATACAACATGCAAAACCGACCATGTTATCCCCCACATTTAATGTAGTGAGCATAGTACAGTGGTTAAGAGCTCTGAAGCCAAACTACCTGGTTTTTGATTCCAGCTCTGCCATTTACTGTGTATCCCTGCACAAGTTACTTAACTTTCCTGTACCTTAGTCTTTTTATCTGTAAAATGGGGATGATAATAATGGTATCTAATTCAAAAAGTTGTAGAGGATTAAATAAAATAATGCCAGCCACTGCCTCATTTCTTCGGTCCCTTTTACAGCAAAAACTCCTTGAAAGAATTTTTTTTTAGAGACAAGGTCTCACTTTGTCACCCAGTCTGGAGTACAGTGGTGCTCACTGCAGCCTCCAGAAAATGACTTAATATGTCCCATCACCCAATTTTCAACAATTATCAGTGTATGGCAAATCTTGTTTTATCTTTCACCTCTTCTTCTGTATTATTTTGCAACAAATCCCAGACATATAATTTCATCTGGAGATATTTCAATATATACTTTTTATCTTTTATAAAAGATAAAAACTCTTTGCAAAAAGATCACAATACTGCATCACATCCAAAAAATAATAGTGATTCTTTAATATAAACAAGAATCCAGTTGATATTGAAATTTTCAATTATTTCAAATGTCATGTTTTTTTTTCAGTTTGTTCAAATCAGGATATAAATAAGGGCCATTCATTGTAATTTGATTTACCTTTAAATCTCTTTTAATTTATAGGTTTCTCCCTCCATCCTTTTTTTTTTCATTTTTGCAGTGTTTTTATTGAAGAAACAAGACCATTTTTCCTGTAGATTTTCCCACAGACTGGATTTTCCTGATTGCATCCCTGTGGTGTTGCTAAATGGGTTCCTTTCTCCCCATGCTTTTTATAAATTGATACATCTAGAGGCTTAATCAGATTCAGGTTCCTTCTTATTCAGAAGTATATAATATCTTTTTATATTGCCATTGGTGAGCATTGTCGAGATCCATTCATTCATCAGGAGCTGTAAAATGACAATATTCTATCATTCCTTCCTTATTTTCTAGCTGAACACTTCTATAAGAACAATGTCTCCTTGTTAACTGTTTGGTCACTTTGGAGGAAAAAGATGATAAATGTTTGGGTTTTTTCCCCCTTTATTTAGTAATTTTCAAAATAATGAGTTGGTTCACTCCCCTTTTCTTTTAAACCCACTCCAATCAGAGTTTCACCCCCACTATGCCACTGAATCTGCTGTGGTTGTGGTCACCAGGGAACTCTATGTTGATAGACCCAAAAGCCAGTTCTGATTCCTCGTACTGACCCATCAGCAGCACTTACCACTGACAGTCAACCTCTCCTTGAGACTTTTTCTTCACTTGGCGTTGAGGACAGCACCCACCCTTGTTTTCTTCTTTTCTCATTGTCCTTCCCTTTTCAGTCTCCTTGGCTGGTTCATCCTCATCTCCTTAAGCTCTGTAGCTGGAGTATCCCAGGGCTGTCTCTAAACCTCTTCTCTATATATATACATTCAACTTCCTTGGAGATCTCATCTAGTTGCATTATTTTTTTTAAAATGTTTTTTTTAGAGACAGAGTCTTACTCTGTTGTCCAGGCTGGAATGCAGTGGTGAAATCACAGCTCACTCTAACCTCAAATTCCTGGGCTCAAGAGATCCTCCCACCTCAGCCTCCTGAGTAGCTGGGGCTATAGGCATGTGCCACCATGCCCAGCTATTTCTTTAAAAAAGATGGGGTCTTGCTGTGTTGCCCAGGTTGTTCTTGAACTTCTGGCTCAAATAATCCTCCCACCTCGGCCTCCCAAAGCACTGGGATTACAGGCATGAGCCACCCACTCTTGACCTCATTATTTTAAAATACAATTTTTTAAGCTAACTACTCCTATATTTGTATCTCCAGTCCATACATCATCCACAAACTCCTGACTCATATACAACTGTCCACTGATCGTTTGAGCTCAGGAGTTCCAGACCAGCCTGAGCAAGAGTGGAACCCTGTCTCTACTAAAAATAGAAAATTAGCTGGGCATCGTGGTGTGTGCCTGTAATCCCAGCTACTCGGGAGGCAAGAGGATCGCTTGATCACAGGAGTTTGAGGCTGCTGTGAGCTAGGCTGACGCCACAGCACTCTCCTCAGAGCAACAGAGTGAGACTCTGTCTCAAAAAGAAAAAAAAAAAAAGAATTTTATCTTTGAGTCTGTTTTATAAGTGAGTCTGATGGGACACTGGAGCATGCTCTGGGGGCTTGGCACCCCAATGCACATGTGATCGTGCCTCAGTTGCCCCCCCACCTCTTCTGAATGGGTTCTCACCTACCTGCTCCCCTACCCTTTCCCAGGAGCTGCCACCTTATGCCTCAAAGGGGACTTGGGCATGGCAAGAGTCACGGTTGAGCATAATTGCACTCTGTGATCCAAGTCTCAGTGCGGGGCACCTGTAAGGGTCTGTACTTGCCCTGTCAGTATCTCTGTGCTCCAGGAATACAACATTAAATAACAAATAAAAAATGCCGTGACTATTAATGGGTGCAAAAATATAGTTAGATAGAATGAACAATATTTGATAGCATATCAAAGTGACTATAGTCAACAATAAGTTATGGTATATTTTAAAATAACTAAAAGAATGAAATTGGAATTGGAATGTTCCTAACACGAAGAAATGATAAATGCTTGAGGTGATGGGCACCCCAATACCATGATTTCATTGTTACTCATTGTATGTCTGTGTCAAAACATCACTGTACCTAATAAATATACACAACTATTATGTACCTATAATCATTAAAAATAAAAAATAAAATACCATGACTAGTGGAGAGACAGACTGTGGAAGAAAATAAAAAGCTTTGCCCTGATTTTGAACAAGGACTTCACACACTGTGCACTGAAAATTTTCACCTGCACTTTGTGTAGCCATCCCTGTGGTGCTCAATAGATATTTGTGGAATGAATGAATGAATGATATATGTAAAGCTCTTAGAAGATCTGGCATATGGCTGGCATTCAGTAGAATTTAGCTATTATCAGCTATCACCTCATTAATGGCCACTTCTTGTTTCCGGTTTAACACTTCAGTCACATCTAACTATAGTTTTCTCCCCACTCCGTGATGTTTCTGGCACATGTGTGCCTTTGCTTGTTGTCTTCTCTGCCAGGGATTCTTTTTCTCTTTTCCTCTTCTCTACTTTCACTTATGTGGCTACCACTGAACTTGGCCACTCCTTCCTCCAAGAAGTCTTCCCTGACTACTCCTGGGTCAGATCTTCTCTCTCTGAGCTCACTTAACACTCCTCATCTTCTTCCTCTGTTGGGTTTAGTTCTTCCAAGGTGGGTCTGTGGCAGAACTTCATCCGCAGGCCCAGAACTTCCTCTGATGGACTTTGGAACGTGGCTGTGTCAGTTTAGGTACCTATTTTGATAAGAGTGAGTTCCCTCCCTAACTCTGTTAACCCTGAGTTAAGCATTTGCTCTTTCTCTGCCTTATGCTTTATCTGGAACCAGGTGAATTGCTCCGACTTAGTCCCCAGGTCCCAGTAGGACAGCGACGTGCCTGAACCACAGCCTGCTACTGGGATCCTGACACCCATCCCAGTTGCATAAATGGACAGTTCTTCTGGAATGATGCTGTTCGGCCAGCACTGGAGCCTTGTGTAATTTTCTTTTTTTTGTCTGCTTTTTAACCTCTCTGACCCTCAGTGTCTTCATCTATGAAATGGGAATAAAAGTGCCCATCTGGCAGGGTTGTGGAGAAGTATAAGTAAAGAATACCAGCCCAAATAGGATCTCAGAAAATGTTTGCTCAGAAAATGTGTAGTGTTAGCTACTGGTATGGGCCCTTCCCGTTGGCAGGGGCTGTCTGGTTTCCATGGGGCTGTGAACAATTTCAAGCTGCTCTAGCTCCACCCTGGATGACACACTGGTCCTGCCTCACTGTTAGTCCCTATCTCCCCAGTAGGTCCTCCTGGCCTCAGAGAAGGGGGAAAAAAATCACTGGTTTGGTTCAAGTGTGATAAACAGTGATTGACAGGCCTGAAAAAGAAGCTGTTGAATAACGAGAAAAAAGCCTCTAATTATTCCCCTTAACTTGTCTGTTATCCTGTCTGTTCAATTCATTCTTTGACAACTGTCTTTCCCCCCTGCTTTAGCTGTTTAGGAATAAATTATTTTGAAGAAATGTGTTTTCAAATAAATTTGTTAAGGCTAAAATGTTGACATTTGGAAAATTCTCTCTATTCTGAATCTGAGCTCCCCCACCCTCCGCTGCAAGGCTGGGAGCTGCTCTGGCTGGGGAAGCGCAGTGATGGCAGCTAACAGGGGCCCCGGGTCCAAGAGGGGGCCCCCATCTTCTGGCCCTAGATCCTTTGCAATTAGCTGGGTGACCATCTGGCAATGCCTTACCCTCTGGAAACACAGCCGCTTCACCTGTAAGATAGGCGCACCGTACATGCTTCTTGGAATTATGGATGTAAAAGAGCTTTGGAAATGCAAAGCATTTTTAAAAATATGGTGTTGAAAATATTGATCAGTTCAGTGAAAAAAATAGAATGACTGACTTTGGGCCGGTCAGCCCAGTTCCTGCCATTGGAACTCAGTCTCTGACCTTGGTCCTCAGGTGAGGTCCTCTGCCAAGGTAAGTCCTCACATCTCTGTGACAAAGAGAACCAGTGAACCCTTCAGGGACTGCCCTGGGACTGGGGGAGGGGGATGAAGTGAGGAATAAAAAGGCTTTTAGGAGGAGGGAGAAAGGTTGGGGAGCCTAGGATATTACTGCGGGAGCTCAGAGCCACAGGTTTTGGGGTCATTATCATGGTTATTGTTACCTTCACCACTTTTTTCACTCATCTTCCTCCTCTGCTGTTGCTGGGACCTGAGCCCCACATGTTACCCTAATGGTCATTGTCAGTAACCTGGGCATGGTTTAATCCAAGGAGTGGGTTCTCTTGGTAGTAAATCCATTGTGGTCACCCAGAGTCCCCAGTGGGTGAGGTTAGGGGAGGAGCCTGAACCAGGAGCAAGGAGTCCCTGCCTAATCTTTTTATTTTTCCCCTCTCCATTGCCCAGGCTGGAGTGCCGTGGCTATAGTCCTGAGCTCAAGGGATCCTTTGATCCTCCCACCTGGAATCCCCTTCCCCCCAGCAGCTGGGACTACAGGCATGAGCCACTGCACCAGCCCCTACCCAATCTCACAGTCAGTTTTTTGGAGTTGAGCTGATAGCTAAGCAGCACTCCAGAAGAAGAGATCTGAGCATTAGACTAACAATATCAATAAGGAACATTTTGAGCACTTCCTATATGTGAGGCAGATGCCAACCAGGGAACTTCCTGCGCTTCACGATATAGATAAAATTGGCTGCTGTCCACGCCACCAACTCTGCAGGCCGTGGAAGTCTAAACTCCTCCCCCAGATTTCTGCGACTGGAAACATATGCTCCTCAGGCCAAATCTGCCTTCAGGCTCCTCTGTCCTGCTGGCTGGCTCCCCTCTTGCACCAGACCATTCCAGACGTGAAATTCAGTGCACTTCCTCCATTTCCATAGTTCCAACTCCTCCCGTCAGCATTCGCATGATTCGCATGGTTATAATGCGGGTGAGGAAGCGTCAGGGGGTCACACACAGTGCAGCTGGCGTTGTTCTCTCTTCTCTTCTGTCTCTCCTTCCCTTTTTTCTATCTCCACCCCTCACCCAATAACACCCTCTCTTCCTCCTCTCCTGATCCTTGCCTGCTTTGAAGCTTCCATAATGGTCCTCTCCCGAGTTATGAAAAGTAATTGCTAAATGCAATGTGGTCTCCTGCATTGGACCCTGCAACAGAAAAAGGACATTGGTGGAAAAACAGATGAGATCTGAATTAAAAATCTATACTTTATATGTTCTGATACTGTGAACAAGAAATAAAATTTAAAAAAATCTATACTTTAGTGAGGAGAACTGTACCATGTTCATTTCTCACTTTTGGCAAATGTGCTAAGTAAGACGTTAACGTTGGAGGAAACTGGGTGAGGCGTCTAACAGGAATTCTCTGGACTGTCTTTGCAACTTTGCTGTAAGTCTAAAGTGACTCCAGAATAAAAAGTTTATCTTTGAACAAAGTTCTTTCCCTTATCCTCTGATGATGTCTCAGTACCACCTGTCATGGCCTCACTTTCTACCCTAAACTCACTCTTAAGGTTGTTGCCTAGAAACATCAGTTTTCTTCCTAATAGCATTTCTGGTGCCAGCTGTTAAGATAATACAGCTTTCTCTTCCTTGCTTCGAGTATACATTATCTCACTTAATCTACACAACAACCCCGATGGCAGGCATTATTACTCCTAATTTCTAGGCGTGGAAATTGAGGCTCATGGTGGTTAAGTGTTGTGGCATAGTAAGCAGCAGAGACAGAATGAAATCCAGATTTTGACTCCAGGATCCAAGCTCTCAATCACTATAATTAGCCTTCCTTGCTTTCCTTTTGGGAGGGGCTGTACTCTTACATCAGCATTTAACCTCCTATTTCACAAGTCAAGTTATCCTGGCAATTGTTGTAAATTAATCCATGCACCCCATATATCCATTCATTAATTCATTATTTATTGAGTATACGATGCCGTGTTCTGTCTGTGTACTGGGTGTTAGGGTTCCAGAAATAAGTAAGACATGATTCCTGCCTTCAAGGAGCTTCAGTCTGGTAGAGGAGACAGACAGGAAAATAATGTCAATGCAATTAGATAAGTTCAGCTATGAAAAGGTGGGGAGCTATGAAAGAAGAGGTCACCCACATCTGGAGCTCCAGGCTTGATTTAAATCTTTAAAGATGGATAAGCATTTTCCAGGAGCTATCAGAAGTAGGGACAGAGCACTGTAGGCTAAGGAAACAGCAGGAAGAAAGGCATGGAGGTGACAAAGAACACTGATGAGGTGTCAGCACTGTGGCCTGCTGGGGACACAGGGTGTCTGTGCATGGGGTGATTGGGGGTGAAGTCAGAGAAGCACAGGGGCCAGGACATGGGGTCCTTGGGGTCATGAGAAGGAGATTCAACTTTATCCTATGGGTCATGATGGAGGGGCAGGGAGAGTTTTAATGAAGAGAATGACATGGTTGGATTTGGGAATCTGGTGCTAGGAGAGGAAGGGTGAAAGGGGCAAGGCTGGAGGCAGGAGATGGGTTAGGATGCTGCAGTAAACCTGGTGAAATACGACAGTGTCCTCAACTGGGAAAGTGACAGTGAGGGTGGAGAGGGAATTGGTATGGGAGAAGTTAAGAATGGCAACTCCAGGCCAGGCGCAATGGCTCACGCCTGTAATCTCAGCACTTTTGGAAGCCAATGTGGGAGGATCACTTAAGACCAGGTGTTCAAGACCAGCTTGAGCAGAGTGAGACCCTGTCTCTACAAAAAATAGAAAACTCAGTCAGGTGTGGTTGCTGGGCCTGTAGTCCCAGCTACTCGGGAGGCTGAGACAGGAGGATCAGTTGAGCCCAGGAGTTTGAGGTTGCAGTGAGCTATGATGATGCCACTGCACTCTAGCCTGGGTGACAGAAAGGGACCCTGTCTCAAAAACAACAACAACAACAAAAAAGAATGACAACTCCATCCCGGCCCCAAATTTGGAATTACTCTTAGCTCTTCCTCACGTTCTCTCAGTCCCTTCATCCAATCCATCAGCAAAAACTACAGTTCTACCTTGGCCATATATTTAGAGTCTGATCACTTCTCACCACACCTACTATCACCACCCTACACCAAGCCACTGTCACTTCTCACTTGGATTATTGCAATGGCCTCCTAACTTGTTTCTCTCCTCCATACTTGCTGTCCATGGCAGCCAGAGGGATCCTTTCCAAGACGAGCCACATCATGTCACTCCTCTGCTTCCCATCTCATGCGGAGGACAATCCATCTCACGATGGCCTGCAGGGCCCTACCTGCTTGGCCCCCAGCTCCCCATCATTCACCAAAATCAAGCCACGCTGGCCTCCCTGACATCATTCCAACACACCATGCCTGTTTCCATTTCAGGACTCTTCCACTGACTTCTTCTGCCTGCAGATACCTGCATGGCTCCATCTCTCACTCTGTTCAGGTCTGTGCTAAAATGTCATCTCAGCAGACAGTCCTTCCTTGACTGCCGTGTGTTAAAAGGCACCCTCATCACTCACTATCCTTTTACCTTCTTTTATTTTTCTTCATAGCACCCAGCCACCTGCCATATGAAATATTTATTTGTTGGCTTACTGTCTCTCTTGCCAGGCCCCCACTAGAATCCAAACTCCATGTAAGCAAGTATTTTATCTGTTCTGCTCCCTGCTGTGTCCCCAGTGCCTAGAGCAGCACCTGGCACTTAGTGGGCACTCAGTAAGTATTTGTTGAAATGCTTGTTAAAAAATAGCATTGCCAGTATTTGGTAATTGTTTGGGTATTGAAAATAAGATATAGGAAGAGTTTGAGGGGTTAAGGATTTCTAAAGCAGGGTTTTGCAGAATAATTTATGTGGTCATTACCAAGCATTTCTTGTCCTCTGTCTCAGTCTATCTAGGACACCATTAGATGTCACCACATGTTTTGCTCCATTAAAGCCTCATTAATGCAAAAATCCCAAGACTCCTGAGGAGCAAAGTATGATACCAGATCTGAGACTGGGCTAGGCAGGAGAACTGCACTCCAAGAGAACACTTAGCTTGCTTATCTACTGAGAATCAAGTGTAGGGTGGGGGTGGCAATCTTCTGTGCCTAGTCGGGACTTAATTGTGCTAAGGAATGCTAGGCAGAGGCATCATTTGTGTCTGTATCCAAGCTGCGGACACTGGTCTGAGGACTCCGTCTGCAAGGGGTTTATGGGAGCGTGGGTGGCAGGGCATAAAAAGGAGCAGAGGCCATGGCCAGATACATGCAGTTCAACACAGAGAAGGTGGATCACTTCACTTGCCAGGTCTGACCTCCTAAGATGGGGAAAGGGAAGGGGAGTATGTTGATTTCCTAGCGCTGCTATAACAAAACACCACATACCACGGGGCTTAAAGCAACGGAAATTCACTCTTTCACTGTTCTGAAGGCTAGAAGTCCAAAATTAAGGTGTCTGCAGGACCAGGAGCCCTCTAAGACTCTGGATGGGGTCTTTCCTTGCTTCTTTCTGGCTTGTGGAAACTGGGGCTACTTGTTATCTTTGCAGGTTCAAGGGACGAAGCCCAACTATAGCAGCAAAGACTGTATTGAGGCCAACACAGAGAGAGAAGCAGAGTTGAGAGGTGGAAAGGGTCCCCAAATCACTCAGATACACTATTTGAGCCTCCAGGTAGATCCAGGGGGGGCCTGAAGCTATTGCAAACCTGCACCCCCCACCAGCCTTCCGAGTTACGTGAGCCAACACATCTCCTTTTTGGATTACGCTAGTTTGGGTTGGGTTTCTGTTACTTGCAACCAAATACTCTAGTTCTTGCAAATGCATCGGTACAGCATGTATCTTTTCAATACATTTCCCTTTTCCTGGGGGAACCTGAATGAGTCTGTAATTCACATCCAAAAGGACCTAACTGAAAGGGAGGCATTTAATCCCCCATTTCGTAGTTGAGAAAACCGAGGCCATACGCTGTTCTCACGGTCCCACCATAGTAAACGTTGGAACTAGCCTGTGAACCCAGGAGTGGATTCAAAGAGTAGGGACCCAGGGTTGTTTTTCTCCAGTTTGTGCCCTCATATTTCTTCAGAAGATTTGAGTAAGTATTAAGGATAAACCATTCATGCCCCAGCTCCACGACTCAGTTATTATCAAGTTATTGAAACTCCCTGTGCCTCAGCTTCCTCCTTTGTAAATTGGAGGCAATAATATTACATACCTCACAGAACCGTAGTAAGAATGAAATGAGATTTTAGATATATAGCTATTACGGAGAGAAATACAGATATAGATACACACAATGCATAGTACAGTTTCTGGCACATAGAAAACACTCAATAAAGATTGGTTATTATTATAATAATTATCGTCACCACCATCATCATTATCATTAAACTCCTGGGCTTAAGCCCAAAACCATCAATCTGGGCCCACACTCCCTGTCACTAGCAGGGGGACAGCTGCACTTGCCGCCGGCTTAGTCTCCGAAGGCTCAGGATTTGGCTGTTGCCGGTAGAGCATTTTAATGTGGCTCAGTGTTTTCATTTCTGTCATTTTGTTGTACCTGCCCCCTGAGGCGGCTGAAGCAGAGAAATCCCTGAGAAAAATAAATAAATAAAATAAGTCGTGATGAATGAAGCCCCCTTGTTCTTTACGTTCAAGCTGTTTTTCAAGGTATCTTTTGGTAAACGGGCCAAAACTGTGGAATCCACCAAAAACTGGGGGCACAGGTTGTGGCCCCAGAAGTGACAGATTGGGTCAGGTGGAGGCCAGCAGGTGGATGGGGACAATATGGGTGGCTTGGCAGACAGCTGCCGGGGCAACAATGCAGTCTGGAAGCCGTAGTTTTCAAATTCATATAACAGCATGAAGATCACCCATTAATTAGAGTCACAGATATTCAGAAGCCAGCTTAGCAAACTCTAAAGATTATTTTTAACTACACACACCAGACAGCCGGGCTGGCTCCCCTGGCAGATCCGTCAATCTCAGCAGATCTGAGCTAGAGTCACGGAAGGTGACAGCAGGGGAAACGGTGGGCCAGGATAGCATTCCTCTTGGATGTGCAACAATTGAAGGGAAACCTTTAGACTAGGCAGACCCACCCATGGACCACACCCCCATGGCAAATGAAAACCCCCTTCCTGTTCTCGGTTCTTGCCCAGGCCTTCTACCTGCTCCTGCCCTTGACTGATGAAAGAATCTTTTGAGTTCCTGATCCACTAGTGTTGTCTCTTGCTTTCAGTCCTGCTCTTTGGGATTTAAAGATGACCTTCAGCATCTCTACTTTGACCTCTAGCAGTTTCAAGGACAGGTTGGCATCTCCAGTCCATCTGCTTTGGATAATGCTCTACCTAGATGGAACTTCACCTTGCACAAGTCTTTTCTATCTCTTTTCTTCCCTTCCCACTAAGGGGCACTGGACAGCTTTCCTACTCTTCTGCCTCCCTCCCCTCCCCCAGAGATTCTGATTCAGCAGTGCTGGGGTGAAGACCGAGCATTTGAATTTCAACCTAAGTACCTTAGGTGACCTGGTGCAGGTGGCCTATGGTTCATGCATTCATACACACTGCTTCACAGGTTCCATGAACATTCTCTCCCTTATCTCCTTTACTTGTATGAGGATCCTGTTCTCTTTAGTCGTGGCCTCTTAGGTCATGCAGAGGAATGAATTCAACTTGCAGAGACTTGGGAAATTTATTATTCTCATGAAGCCAAGAGGCCACATAGGAGGAAATGATGTGACATCTCAAGTTCATTGATGAAGCGCATGCCTGTAGTCCCAGCTACTCGGGAGGCTGAGGCAGTAGGATCGCTTGAGCCCAGGAGTTTGAGGTTGCTGTGAGCTAGGCTGACGCCACGGCACTAGCTCTAGCCCGGGCAACGGAGTGAGACTCTGTCTCAAAAAAAAAAAAAAAAAAAAAGTTCATTGATGAAGAGACTACAAAATGATAATACAAATAAATTTTTGCAACTCTTATCTTTTCCACCTCTTCTTTATTAAGTCTCCTCTGTCCCACAAAAACCCCTATCCCATGATGAAGAGTAAGAGAAAAGGCATCCAATGGTTGCTTTTCTGGGCCTTATCTTCTTTTGGATTCCTCACAATGGACAGCACCTCTAATTTTGCCTTTAATTCCAGAGATTTTCACCGTTCTTAAGTCCACCACTATGCTTTGTAGACTCTCAAGTTACTTCCGTTCTGTATATGAGACAGGATAACTTAGGTTCCATTGGGGGGGGTCATAAAACACTTTAAATAAAAAAAAATTAAGTTGTAGTAACATAGTCTGAAACAAAAGAGATAAGAAAAGCCACCATGTAAACAACAGGTCATTTAGAGGCATTCCATCTTGGGGAAGGAAAGGGAGACCTTTGCTTCAGACACAGAGAGAGGGGAGAATGGTCGTTTTCTGCCCTTTAGCACAGTTTAGTCCATTCCTGTTTCATGATCAGACCTTCACGTGGTTAAGATTGTGTCGCATCGGGTTTCTGTGACCTGATGACTTATAACACTGAACAGTCTTGTTTGATCCTCAAAACCTTTCAACATAGTGTCATTAATTAATTAATTAATCCAGCAAATATTCATTAAGTTCTTACTGTGTGCCAAGTGCTCTGCTGGGTCTTTGATATGTACAGAGGCAAGTCCGACAGGATCTTTGTCCCTGGGAAGCCTACAGTCTAGGGGCTCATTCCTCAGAGGGAAACCAAGCCAAGGCTGCCATTCCTTCTTCTCCACAGGACTTGGTTATGGAGATCATGATCTCTCATTCTTGACATCTTGAGACGCAAATACTGGGTCAAGGGCTTGAAATGGCTTTTCCTGAGTGGGGTCACCAGGTCCTAATCATCCCCCTCCCTACCCTCAACTCCTAATGATCTCCATCTGCTGGTATTCACACCCTTGTGTAATGCCCTTCCCTTAAGTGATTCATGATTTTCTTCTAGCAAATAGAACATAGTAGAAGTGATAGGATGGTACTTCTGAGATTAGGTTATGGAAAGACTGTGGCTCATGCCTTGGGTATGCTCTCTCTCACTCTCTCTGTTAAATCACCTGAGCTGGGGAAGGCAAGCTGCCATGTTGCAAGCTGTCCCAGGGAGAGGCCAATGTAAAGAACGAAGGTCTTAGTCCAGTAGCACACAAGAAACTGATACCTGCCAATGACCATGTAAGCACGCTTGGAATAGGATCCCTCACCTCTAGTCAAGTCTTCAGATAAGACCACATCCCTGGCCAACAGTTTGACTGCAACCTCATGAGAGAACTTGAGCCCAAGGCACCCGGCTAAGACATATCCACATTCCTGACCTGTAGAAACTGAGAGGTAATGACTCTTTTTTGTTTTAAACCACTACACTTTGGAGTCATTTGTTATATGGAAATAGATAATACATCATGTTTTCTGCCTGGATTTTAATTTAGTCATCTCCCGCCTGGGGGCTTTTCCAAGGGCTCACTCAGCCTGTGATAATTAGAACTGGGAGACTGGAGTGTGTTGTGGGAGACACTGGAGTCGGAGGAGAGTGGCTGGAGCAGCAGAATGTAATTCTGCGATGACCTCATCCCGCAGAGAATGGCTGTGGAGGAACACAGGCTGGGGAATAAAGCCTTTCTGTCGTGCAAGTCCAGCTGGCTGGGCCAGGTCTGAGTGCCAAGCTTGAGCTAAAAGTGGTAAAGACTGAACTTTCCCTTGGCCAGATTGGGGCTCCCAATAGGTCACAAGGGACAGGATGAAAAGTGACAGGGCATTGTGACAACAGTATAGAGATTGGAAGCTGTTGTTAGAGTCCAAATGACCAGGCTCTGCTACTTACTAGTTGTGTGTCCTTGAACAAATTGTTTAACTTCTCTGAACCAAGCATTTGAAGTGGATATTGTTATAATATCCACTTTGAAGGGTTATTTTGAAGATTAAATGAGATAATGTAGGTAAGCTTTTGGCAGAATGCAGAATGGTTGATACTGCTATTATTCCTGGAAGCGGCCCCGGTTGGAGGTTTTGCCTAGATTGTTTCTGCTGTGATCTGGGTGGGTGGAAGGGGCCAGCAGGGCCCTCCAAAGCAGGGCTGTGGAGTGCCATCTGGTAAGCCCCTATGAAAAGTAAATACATAATTAAAAGGCCAATGTAGGTACCAGACAGTACCCCCAAAGGGAATTAGAACATCAGAAGATCTGTATGAAAAAGCCCTATAGTCTACTCAACATGGGCTAAACCTTCAGATCTAGCTCAACCCTCATTTGACATAAAGAAACTCTTACAGACAGCTTATTCCAAGAAGTCAATGAACAAAAATGGACAAAGGTTCTCATCTAGAAGTCATGACTCATCGTTCTCCAGAGAATTCATACAGGAGCAAAACCCAGGAGTGTGAATTCACACCTCATTGATGTCAGCAATTTCACACTGAGCAGAAAGTATCAGTCTAATGAGTTGGAAAACCAGACAATATTAGAAGAGAAGCGATGCTTTAGAAATGATATGAAAGTTTTTGTAGAAAAGATCACAGAAAATCTATAATTATAAAGGATAGACATGATTGATCACAGTTGGGTATAAAGATTTAAAAGGATGAAAAAACTGAGCAATAAGAGCATATATGACCATAGCAGCACAATTCACCATTGCAAAGATGTGGAAACAACCTAAGTGCCCATCAATACATGAGTGGATTAATAAAATGTGGTATATGTATACCATGGAGTACTACTCAGCTATAAGAAACAATGGTGATCTAGCACCTCTTGTATTTTCCTGGATAGAGCTGGAACCCATTCTACTAGGTGAAGTACCCCAAGAATGGAAAAACAAGCACCACATGTACTCACCATCAAATTGGTTTCACTGATCAACACCTAAGAGCACATATAGGAATAACATTAATTGGGTGTTGGGCAGATGCGGGGAGAGGGATGGGTGTATACATACATAATGAGTGTGATGCGTACCGTCTAGGGGACGGACACGCTTAAAGCTCGGATTCGGGGGCGGAGGGCAAGGGCAATATACGTAACCTAAACTTTTGTACCCCCATAATATGAAGAAATAAAAAAAATAAAAAGAAGAACATATATGACCACTTCCCAAGGTTTGCAAGGGTTGTTTCTAAGTCTGCTATATTCTGAAAATTGTACATGTGTTGACATTGCATAGATCAATCTAACATAATTCTGAAGATGAATATTGTATACAAGGCCCTACAGAGTACATGACATGATAGGGTTGCTTGTATATGATCAGTTTCTAAATGTTTTGAAACAATAGTAAGTAGAAGCTGGAAAAGTGCTTATTTAAAATTTATAGCTGGGCATGGTGGCTCATGCCTATAATCCTAGCACTCTGCAAGGCCGAGGTGGGAGGATCACTTGAGGTCAGGAGTTAGAGACCAACCTCAGCAAGAGCGAGACCCCATCTCTACTAAAAAAAAAAGAAAGAAATTAGCTGGGCATGGTGGTGTATGCCTGTAGTCTCAGCTACTCGGGAGGCTGAGGCAGGAGGACCCCTTGAGACCAGGAGTTTGAGGTTGCTGTGAGCTAGGCTGATGCCATGGCACTCTAGCCCAGGCAACAGAGCGAGACTCTGTCTCAAAAAACAAACAAACAAAAAAATTTATAGATTGGTCAGGCATGGTGGCTCATGCCTGTTATTCCAGCAGTTTGGAAGGCTGAGATGGGAGGATCTCTTGAGGCTAGGAGTTGGAGACCAGCCTGGGCAACATAGTGAGACCCCATCTCTATAAAAAACTTTTTAAAAATCAGCTGAGCATGGTGGCCCACAGCTGTAGTCCTAGCTACTCTAGAGTCTGGCTAGAGCCCAGGAGTTCAAGGCTGAAGTGAGCTATGATTGCACCACTGCACTCTAGCCTGGATGACAGAGCAGGACACCATTTCTAAAAAAAGAACTGAATAAATAAAATTTACAGGTCATTTTCTAAATCTAAATTTAGGAAACTTTATTCACTTTTGGGAAAGACTATTGCTTTAAGAAAAATCTCAGAATGACTCTTTAATTATCCAGATGTAAAACATGGTACTCACTCACTGTTCTTGGAGGAAATGGTGACATCATTGTTAAATTGACTATAGATATTGATAATGTAAATTATGACTCTGCAGAGCTACCATTTATTGAGCCTTCACCATGAGGTTGTAAGAATCACTTGGGATGCTCATTAAACATACAGGTTCTGAGCCCCTCCCTGGACATCAGATACACTAGGCCTGAGATAAAGCCCTGGAACCCATGGGCTTAACACAGTCCCTCATTGTTTCCTATGAGGGGATAAGTTTGGGAAATGGCAATTTACATGATTTATGTCAATTGTTATAATTGCCCCCTGAAGCAGGTACCATTATTATCTGCATTTTACAGATGAGGAAACCAGCTAATGGTATAAGATATAGTATACCCAAGTCAGACAGCTAACAAACAGGAGCTGCTGACACCAACACTCAGGGCTGGCTGTCCCCAAAGCCAGGTGCACGGCCATTATACCTCACTGACTGGTAGGTATGGTTGAGCAAGAGCCGCAGCTCTTAGCTGGTTGGTTATTTCCACATACACCCTCTCTGGGTTAGGGGGTGGGCAGTTGTGTGCAGGGGTTGGGCACGCAACTCCTGGGGAAAGAGGGAAGAACGGGAGGTCTGAAGTCTTTTTGGTGAGAGACTTTGTGACCTCTGAGCTCAAGCAGTACTGCTTTGGGACAAGGAGACAAAATGTGACATAGAGCTAGGACTCTGGGCCCTGTTCAGTGGTGATATTGAGAGTACCAGGATTTTGTACCCTCAGAAGGTCACTGGTGATCTTACAAGGGGCACCCACAAATCTCCCTCAGATGCTGCCAGGGCTGTGACATAGGACAGGAATGGGAGAGAAAGAACATGGTAGATGTTGGATGGTGATTGTAAGTAGACGGACTGCTTTATGAGCCTATAAGATAAGCTATCCCCCTGGGGGCAGCTCCAAATGACTGGGGGATGCCTTTTGTAAGAGAGGTTGAGATCAGGTGGGAGCCCAGGTCATTGTCATGTGGGCAATAAAAGGTAATGGGACCCCATTTTATATTCTCACACTGGTCGAGACCTTGACACTTAGATTACGTAATTGGGCTTTTAATGTGTCTAGACCTCATTGTGTTCCTTACAGGCAGGTGCTGTCATACAGTGCCTAGCCCAGTGGGAGAGACCCAATAAAGATCTTTCTTTTTTTTTTTTGAGACAGAGTCTCACTTTGTTGCCCGGGCTAGAGTGAGTGCCGTGGCATCAGCCTAGCTCACAGCAACCTCAAACTCCTGAGCTTAAGCGATCCTACTGCCTCAGCCTCCCGAGTAGCTGGGACTACAGGCATGCGCCACCATGCCCGGCTAATTTTTTCTATATATATTTTTAGCTGGCCAGATAATTTCTTTCTATTTTTAGTAGAGACGGGGTCTCGCTCTTGCTCAGGTTGGTCTCGAACTCCTGAGCTCAAACAATCCGCCCGCCTCGGCCTCCCAAGTGCTAGGATTACAGGCGTGAGCCACTGCGCCCGGCCCCAATAAAGATCCTTTGTGTTGAACAGAGAAATTTTGGTCTTCACAGCTCCCCTCTTTCACTAACTGTTCCTCAGTTTCCCCTTCCTTTGTATTCCACGGCCCAGCTTTATTTCTGGCAAGGGCTGAGACCCCCAGGCCCTTAGTTGCTCTTCTCACCTCATGTATTCCTTAGGAAGTGGGTGGACAAGGAGGGATGATGATTTATCGAGTGATTTGTGAGGTGCTGGCCTAAGAACTCACACACGTGTACACACACACACACACACACGCACACATACAACTATCATTTGATCCTCACCTCCACCCTGGGAAGAAAATGTTGCCCATACATAATAATAAGGGTTCCCCTACCCAGACCATGGAGATAAGGAAAATTAAGTTTCATTTTGAGAACCAAACTCTCTAATCCTCACACAATGGATGGGAATAGCCACTTATAGTAAAATGAAAACCTGTTCATGAAGATGTGACCCAGGGGTTTGAGACCCCTGCCCCCACCTCCAATGCCATCCAAGGTGACAGGGGAGGCATCCCTTAGAGGGGCTGTCATTGAAAAGTGGGAACCAAGCCATGGTTTTCTGTCCTTTGGGGGAAGACAGGGAGAACAGAAGGCAAGGGGTGCCTGGCATGGTGGAAGAGGAAACCGGAAGGGCTTGGCAGTGTCACACACTGAGGAGAGCAGAGGGAAGATGGTGAGAGGTCCACAAGCCACCTTAGACAGCAGATCACGGTTGAGATCAACTAAGCAAGTCACAGGCTCTTATTCCAAGCGTAGCAAGCAAGACCGTTTCGCATGGGTCCCTGGTAGCCAACTGTTGGGGTGGGAACAAGCTCTTAGAGCCAGCATGGTGAGCAGAACTGCTCCCTGGCCTCCCGGATGTCATGCTCCAGTTCCTGTGCTCTTGGACACTCTGACTCCTGAGAAATGGATCATCGATGTACCGATAAACCAGGTCAGGGAGCTTCCCAGGCCACGGGCAGATTCTGGACTGTGGTGAACCGATCAGGGAAAACGTCCGTCTGGATCTGGCTAGCCACCTGGCCTTCCTTAAGAACGCCCCTCTGAATCTCTGGTCCCAGGGCACACCTTTTGCACAATAGACAGTGTCACTCCCTCCATTCTGGCAACCAAACTAACTCAGAGTTTTAAACCCTTGGCCAAGGTCACTCAAGCAAACCTTTTTTCTCCTGGCCCTAAAGCCCACAGGTATCTCCTCCCTGACTCTCCTTCCAGAGACTGGCCTCTGTTCCTCCTCCTTTCTCTCCACTCTGTCCTCACTGGCCCTCTTCTCCTGCCCCGCAGCCTCTCAGTGGCACACTCCAGTTTCCACAGGGAAATCCTATTCCGGGTCAAGGCTGCGCCCTGGGAGTCATTGAACTCTTGCTTCTGTCTCCTTCCTGCCCCGCCTCTGCTGAGGCCAGGGACCCCTAGCAGTGTCACTCTGCAGTCTCAGGACTGCAGACCTCTCTCTACTAATGCAGGTGTCTTAGATGGTGGAACTTTTTACCACAGAAAGCAATGGGTGTGGGAAGCTAAAGTAGCATCTGTCTGTCATGGCTCAAGTGAGCAAGCCAGAGTGGCCTTGGGTCAGTGCTCTCGTCTGAGACGGGCCCTTGGAGGGACAGTGGTCTGGAGGCCTCTGACGTGGTTTGAGGGGTATGAGGAAACATGCTGTTCAAGTTCCAAGGGCAATGGTGTTCTGGCTCATGCCTGTAACCCTAGCACTTTGGGAGGCTGAGATGGGAGGATCACTTGAGGCCAAGAGTTCAAGACTAGCCTGGGCAACATAGCAAGACTCATCTCTAAAAAAAATTAAAAAATTAGCCAGGCATGATGATGTGTGCCTATAGGCCCAGTTACTTGAAAGGCTGAGGCAGGAGGATCACTTGAGCCTAGGAATTTGATGTTACAGTGAGCTATGATGACACCACTGTACTCTACCCCAGGCAACAGAGCGAGACACTGTCTCTTTAAAAAAAAAAAATTCCAAGAGCAGGTTGAACTTTCCTCAAACGATGCTGTGGCTTTAGGCTTTTCCTTTTTTACTACATTTCATCCTCACAATATCCCCTCTCCTGAGAAACTTATATCTCAGAAAAGGCAACTAACTTGCCCAAGGTCCCACAGCTAATAAGTGGTGGAGTAGGGGACAGAACCCAGGTCTGTCAGATTCTCACTCTATTCTGGCATTGAGATCCCTGCATAGGTGGGGTGTGGACTGTCCTCTTGGGCTTGAAGTACAGGAGCAGTATGGTGCTTCTAGACAGACCAAGCCTTTCAACCACGCTGGTGAACCATCTGTGTTAGGAAAACCAGTCTGTGAGTACTAGGCACAAGCCTGGCCCATGGAGGATAAGTCATCCATGCTAGTGTCCTCACCATTCCACTGCAGGCACCAGAAACTACCCACCGAACCGATTATTATTACTGTTATTATTACAAAGAGACTGCCATCCCAGACTAGCAAGGAGAACTCATATCTCCTTCTGCCCAGAAATGAGTCAGTGCAAAGTGCTGGATGATGTGGTTTTTAGTTCTTTCTCCAGCCAATGACTTGCCACAGAGTCTCAGTTTCCTCCTATTCTCTCATGTGATCAGCAGAGATGCCTCTAGAGCCAAATGGATAACTTGATGTGTTTTTTATTTCTATATTCTCAGAACCCAGGGTGGTATATTGACACGTGGTAGGCACGCAGCAGAAGTTTGTTGTTGCATGAATGAATGAAGTGCTGACCACTCAGGTGTGGAGGACACTCATGGGTACCTGTAGCCCTGCCCCGATATCATCCCTTTCCTTGGTCTTTTTTTTTTTTTTTTGAGACAGAGTCTCGCTTTGTTGCCCGGGCTAGAGTGAGTGCTGTGGCGTCAGCCTAGCTCACAGCAACCTCAAACTCCTGGGCTCAAGTGATCCTACTGCCTCAGCCTCCCGAGTAGCTGGGACTACAGGCATGCGCCACCATGCCCGGCTAATTTTTTCTATATATATTTTTAGTTGGCCAGATAATTTCTTTCTATTTTTAGTAGAGACGGGGTCTCGCTCT
>CM052441.1:113915911-113973833 GCA_028533085.1 Varecia variegata
TGGGGCGGGTGTCAGAATGGGTGGGTGCAGGCTCATGGCCTTGAGGAGGGAACTTGGTCACAGTGAACAAAGAGAGCACACGTCCCTTTATCTCACCCTCCTCCGTCTTCTTCCTCTCCTCTCTCTCTCTCATTCCTCTTAGGCATTTCCTTCCCATGATCAGGCTGCATCTGGGGGAAGGGGATTCATAATCTTTTAGCTTGACAGAGAATGGGAGGGGTACATTACTTGTCCAGAAGGCTAAGAAAAGGGTAGGGAGGATATTGGATTAGACTAGAATCCTCGAGCAAGCTACTTAGATACTGCTAAGTCCCTTAGATTCCCAATCTCTAAAATGGGATAAGAATGGCTGTCTCGCACATCTCAGTGGACCAAACAGGAGGAGGAATATGCCCCATTTTGACTCGAGGGGATTTCTGACTATGCGCTTGTCTTTCAGCGACATGTCTGGGGAAACATATAAATGCATGTTTATATGTAAGTATGTGCACATTCCCAACTCCACACACACAATCAACTGAATGCATGTCTTTTTGACTTGTAGGAATTGAAAACCACCACATATAATAAGTAGTTACTACCTACTTTTACTTACTACTTACTTATCTTAGAATACTACTTACTCTATGCTACAGCCTATCGAGGCTCTGTGTATATATCCTTTTATTTAATCCCCCAAGCCCTATAAGGTAGGTATTATTAGTTCCATTTTACAGAAAAGAAAACTGAGACTCCAGGTTAAGATGATCACTGAAGGTCATGGATCTAGTAAGTGTTAAGAGTGGGAACTTGAAACATGCCTGTCTTACTGAGTGTTTAGTCTTAATTGTTACATTGTTTCTAAGAATCTGAGCTTTTCTTTACATCCATAGGCAGACAGTTTTGGACTCAGGTCCGAGTACCATTTTCCCTTGATCTAATTCCCGCCTTCCTGTCCCCTGTGGCTCTGGTACAAAGCGATCTACTACTTGAAGTGGGAAAGGCTTTGGGAGTGTGCTCTCTGCACAACCCCAGGATGTTTTTCCAGCCCCTCCCCCACCCAGGGGAGGGAGCACCTTAGCCAGGTGTCAAGCTCAGGTCAGGGGTGCCAGGGGCTCTGCCTGGGGGGTTACCCTTCCAGACCAGAAGGTGGCTCCAGGTGGCTGCCTGTGGACGGGACCCTGCTGCCTCTCTGTCTCCATACTGTCTGTGACAGCTCTGGGCCCCCTGTGCCTTCTCCTTGACCTGCCTCTTCCTTCCTGAACCGGTGCCCTCTGTTTCTCATTATGCAGATTTCTAGCAATTCTAGCAGGGTTCACTACAATTCCAGCTCCTGTGCCAAGCAGAGAGACTATCTCCAATTTTGCCAGTTCAAAGAGTGAGCTGGCAATAGCTGTAAGGTAGGAGTGAGAGCGTGGGCTCTAGGGCCATGGGTTCAAATCTTTACCCCGAGTCAGATACTTCACTAAGTGCTTTGCACATACAATTCTCATTTATATCTCATAACAACCCTATGAAGTAGATGTGATTATTATCCCCACTTTACAGATGAGGAAACTGAGGCTCATGGAAGTTAGGGTCACATAGCAAGTAAGTGAGAGAGCCAGGGTTCGACCAGGACTGCCTAACATCAGAGCTTATGCTCTTAATCCCTCATTGCCCTGCAGGTCCCTCAAAGACCTCCTTGTAAAGAAAGTTCCATGTGTCTTCCTTGTCTCTTTCTGGGGCTTCCTAAGAAAAACCCCTGAAGTTTGAGGGTGGCTGCAATTGGCTCATGTCATGTGATGAGAAGCCAGGACGGTGTGGTGCTGGGTGATCCTGTGGTGAGCTGACCCTGTGACTGCCAGGGTCCTCTCCAACACTAATGTTGAGGAGACTGTTTCCAAATTGACTTGTGAGGGGTCCCCTTCCTCTAGGGGTGTCTGGCAGAGTTAAGATTGAGGTTTGAAGGGTCTTAAGAAGTGTGAACAGACAGGGTAAAAATAAACTTACACATTAATCCATTATCCTAATGATCGTCCTGAAGATAAGCTTGATCAGATATGAGCATTGCTAAGATTGATTTGCCTAAAATAAGAATCTCATTTGCATTTTTCTGATTTTCCCCTACTTCATTTAGCCACATTAAGAGACAGCTGCAGCTCTCACCAAGGACAAACATTTGAAATATATGGATATTGCCTACGTGTATTTATGGCACATAGGACCCTCCCCACCCACCTGTGTGTGCTGTAATCTCTTTGTCAGAGGAGAGGAGGGCAGTTTAAGAAACTTCAAGGTGATGGCTCTGGCTTGCGAGTGGAGGGTCAGCTTTTTCAACTTCCCTTTGATCATAATTTTAAACTTGTATATTGGTGGAGCCAAAGAATATGCCTGGGTAGAGTGTATTGGAGAAGATCCTAACAGTTCAGGTCTGAATTAGAAGATATAACTTCACATATCTATTTTTATTAACTATTCATATCAATCCTGAGAGGTAGCTAGGGCAGGCATTTTTATTCCCATCTTACAGATGAGGAAACTGAGGCCCAGTGAGGTTAAGGTATATGGTTTAGGTTAAATGCCTTATCAGTAGTTTCCAAGACCCCATAACCCCCAGGTCTGGGTCTCAAACCTCCTGACTTCCAGGCCAGTGTTCTCTGCTTTTGGACTTGGATGCTGGAACAGCTCTGGGAAGAGCCACCTCTCTCAGAGGAGAAGACCTGGTCCTTGTCATACAGACGAGGCCATACCCTTCATGCATTTGACCTCCAAAGGCCCTTCGTGAGGGAGACCAGGCCGTATCTGTGGGCTGATGAGGAGCATTGCTGTGTGATTCTTGGCAAAGCAGACCATGGACGATAAAGACCCCTGAGGCCATAGCTCCTAAGCTTCAGAGAGATCCCACTGACTCTGTTCCCATCTTCAACCTGAGAGCTGTTCTCCTCTATGGCCAGCCCCTCTTCAACCTGATTTGGTGATTAACTTTTGAAAGAACATGGAAAAGACACGGGCTGTGGAATCAAAGAATCGTGAGTTGAGTCTTGGCCTTGCCATTAATGTCAGCTGGCATCACAAGGGTAAATTCTCTTTCATGACATTATTTAATTTAATACATTAAATAGGTATTTAATTAAATATAATAGTACTTAATTTAACACATTATTTAATACATTATAATATCTAATACATTATTTCACTTAATCCTACAACACTCCCACAAGAGAGAGATTAATACTAACGCCATTGACCCCATTCTATGGATAAGAAAACAGATTCATAGATGTAGAGGGTAAATGACTTATATAACTTCCCCAAACCAGCCAGGCTTGCTCCCTATGATTTCAAATCTTATTTTTTCTAAATTTAGCTTTTAAAAAACAAATAGGCAATACATTCCGTTGGCTCCAAATTCAAAAGATACAAAAAAGAAAACAGTAAAAAATCTCCTTCCCACGCTTGTCCTCTAGCCGTAAGTCCCCCTCCCTGGAGGCCACCAATTTTGCCAGCTGCACATGTTTTCTTTCAGGGATTTGTTACACATATATAAGCAAATAGGCAAGTATATTGTTTCTACTCTTTGTGTGTGTGTGAGTGTATAAATCCTTTTTTATTGAAGAGGTGGTGTCAAAGTTTTACATAGAAGACGATAGTAAGGTATTGATTTTGGTAATATTAATACCAAAGCAGTATCTTTAGTTAAACATGCTATAGTCTCTCAATTTTCCCACCTTTGCTCTCGCTTTTTCTTCAGTACAAAATGCCAGACTCCTCACACCCCTCACCTGGCAAGCTCCAGGACACCGTTCAGGGTGCGGCACAGATGTCGTCTTCTCTTGAGAAATGTTCGCAAGCCTCTCTCCTCTCTTAAAGGTTATTCATTTCCTTCTCCATATCCCCACATTTCCCACGCTATGCTATAATTATTTTTAAACTAACTGTATCCAGTTAGCTATCAAATAGCCTGATAGCTCTCAGGAGCACATTCATTCATTCAATAAATATGACTATACATATGCTTGTTTTTGGTGAGGGTCTGCTCTTTTTAGTTTAAGTGGCAGGATATTAAACACGCCACTCTGCACATTTCTAAAGGCTTCCTAAAAACCTTTTATTATAGGAAACTTTCACACATATATAAAATTGGAGAAAGCAGTGGGAACCTACATATAGCCATCAGCCCATTTCAACAATTGTCTACACACGGCCACTCTTATTATAGCTACACTTCCCACTCCCAGCCCCTTTCCCCTGATTACTTTAAAGCAAATCTCTGACATCATATAATGTCATCTTTAAATTCTTCCGCATATGCCTCTAAAAGAAAATGAGTTTAAAAATCCCCACATGTCCACACATGTAAAAAAATAAGTCTTTAATATCATAAACTATCTAATCAGCATTCAGATTTCCCTCGTATTCCCCCCTCTTCTCTCTCCCCCAAAACGCTTTGTTTAAATCAAAATTCAAGCAAGGGCCACACATTGCATCTGGTTGACACCCTTGCTTTTTATCACCTAACAATACTCTTGGAGATCATCTGCTACCAGAACAGAAAGATCTATTTTATTCTTTTTCCTGTTGCAGAGCATTCTTTGTATGGATGTATTAACACTATAATTCATTTAGCTAGCCTGTTGGTGGACATTTAGGTCATTCCCAACCTTTTGCTTTTGCAAACAATGCTGCATTGAGTAACATTGTACCTACGTCATCTTGCACATGTGGGAGTGTATCTGCTAGATAAATTCTTGGAAGTGGAATTTCTGGATGAAATGTTTGTTATTTAAAAGATTATTGTTGGATTGTCCTTAGAGGTTTTACCCAAGCAATTGATACTTCCACCAGCCACGTAGGTTAGAACCTCTTTCCCCATGCCCTCCTCAGAAGCACTATCCTCTCCCAGACCTCTATCCATGTAATTCCCTTTCTCTAGAATATTCTGTCTCACCTTGGCAATCTAGTGAACTCTTGTTCTTTAAGGCTCAGCTCAAAGGCTCCATCATAGCGTACATCACGCTGGGTCCTTTGTGATTCATCTTTCTCCTTCACTGGTTAGTGAGGTCCATGAGTGTGTAGACCAAGGCACACAGTAGGTGGCCTAGATAAATTGGGCTAGAGAGGTACTGAAGGACTGGGTGAAATACTAGGGCATAATTTCTAGGTCTAGTTCCAGCAAGAATTCAGGGACCTCTGCTCAGTTTCCTTGGATGCAGTGAACTGAGTCATGGGTGCATCACCCACTTTTGGAACACTCTGGCCCCCAAGTATTGGAGCCCAAGAAAAAAACCCAGTTGCCACACTACCCAGCCCCAGATGCCCGCAGCAGATGGCATGGCATCACTGAGGCCGGAGGTCTGATTATCCTACACCCGCACCTCTGTGGATTCTGACCTTTCAAATTGTTTTCTATTTAATCTGGGCTGGAAGACCTTGCTTTTTGTTGTTTTAAAATCTGTGCTCTTTTCCCACCCCACAAATGAAACAGTCATCCTCCAAATTCCTATTATCTGGTGGGGCAGCAGCAGAATTAGGCCCCACAAAAGCAAGTTAGGCGGGCAGGTGGGAGTAATCCCGTGTGCCCGAGGTGGGGGAGGGTGCAGCAGATGGCTCCCCAGGCAAGCCTTGAAAGCCAGGATTAAAAAGTAATTTCAGCATGCTGAAAATGGGACTGCAGATTTGGGTCACTGCAATTAACTCTTTCCCAGCTGCAGGCAGGGGCCTTGTAGCCTAGAGGAGTTGCCCTGCCTAGGAGAGCTGCTAGGTAAAAAAAAAAAAAAACATTGGCTTCACCTCGGTAGGCCTCAGGGAGAGCATTTCTGGGTCTCTTCTTGAGGACAAAGCTCAGGCCCTTAGGCTCAGCCTCTTCTTGGAGACAAGCCTCCTGCTTCCCCTCCAAATCGAGTCTGTTAGAGGGAAGTCCCTCCTAAGGCTGAGGGAGGCATTTCGCCTCAAAGGATTGGTTATTGTATCAGAGGCCTAAAGTAGCTCTTTATCCTGTTCTCAAAAGTATCTCAGGCATTTGCCCTACAAAAGATGGGACAATTACTTCCTGTGCTAGAGATGCTACAGTTTTCCCCAAATAGGATCTTTCAATATCTGTTCTCTTGTCTCCCCCGATCCCTCTTACCCTATGCCCCATATCTGCAACTCCCCAATAAGAATTCCTTTATCTCAAAAGCCAATGCATCAAATTCTCTTCCCTAAGGAATGATTTTTTTTTCATTCTTGAACTGAGATTGCAACTAATGGGTTTTCCCTTTTCTCTTTGGTAGCTAGGAAACTCAGAGACATGTTCACAAACTAATTCCACGGTCTCTCTGAATGCATTTTATTTTTCTACCTGTCTTGATATTCTATTCTAATTTACATATTCCTTTGGTCTTGATTTTATTTTTCTGATTATATTGTGCTATATTATTGAATGTATATGCTATATATTATATCAAATCTTCTGTGTAGCTAGAGTATAAATAAGTAAATGCAGAAATAATTCATATATAGAATCATTCATTCAACTTTTAAAATAAGTACCTGTTAGGTGCTTAATATTATAGTACTTGAGTGGCTGATAAAATAAAATGTATTTAAACATTTATCACCTATTATATACCAGGTATTATGCCTAGGCTCTTTTATGTCATCTATTTTAATTTATGCTAACAACAATCTTATGACATAAATAATTAAATGAGTTGGAATACATAAGGCATTTAGTCCAGTGCCTGGTACACAGAAAGTTGTAAATAAGTGGTAGCTATTCTTCTTCTTAGGGATCATTACCCTCATTTTAAAAAGGGGAAACTGTGGTTCTGAAAGGTTAAGTTACATTGCTGTGGGAGTTTAATAAAAAAATGAATCTAGAGCCTGGTAGACAGTAGGTGTAGCGGCATTTGTTGTTTTTTTGGCTACCTGGAATTCATTGCCCTTTATTTCAGTAACTGTTCCTTTATTTCTCTTTGGGAAGCCACTCCCTACTGCTTTTCTAGTTCATGTTCTCTGGGCCAGGCTTTGTTTCATGCACCAGGGGCTGAGCAAGTGACTCTGTGTTCACCTAGCCACAGAAATTGGTTCAGGGGTATAACTCGTGAAAGCTAAGATTTGCATAGGTATTACTGGGAAGAGACTTGTTTTCCTTATTGCTGGGTGGGAGCTTGACCATATACACTGTATGTGTATATACACTGGAGTTTAGGCAGCCACCTCCCCACCCTAAGTAGAAAGCTCATATGATAACGGAGCCAACACAGAGAAAGTGGAGTCTAGAGGTGGAGAAAGCAAAAACAGGTCCTGACACCATCACTCGGTCCCCTGGGTCAAGCCACAGTGGAAGCCTGTAAGGTCCGTTCCAGTGTCATTTGGTTGCTAAGTCCATAAACTCTCGTTTTTTGCTTAACCCTGATTAAGTTGGGTTTCCGTCATTAACAACTAAAAGGATCCTAACTTGTACAAGGCATTCAATAAACTTTTGTGTCTTTCTGTTTCCATTTAATGGACTTGCCCAATGTCATGGCTAGTGAGTGGCAGCATCAATATTTGAACCCAGTTCTGGCTCCAGAGCCCATGGCTGTCACGTTCCCTGCCTATAGGAACTCGCACTCTAGTTGGGGTGCCAGATGGAGACAAATGAAACAGCTAGATGATGAGTCAAGGTGGTGATGACCCAGCCATTGGGTAAAAGCTACAGACACAGTACTTCTGGAGCTCCGCCACCCTGCACTCTCAGCCCCAGAACCTGTGAAAGGTCTGGGAGAAGCACAAATGCTGATTCACAGACATGCCAGCTGGCTCTGTGAGTTTCTATGCAAGGAGCTGATGATTCCTCTGCTCATTTAAAGGAGAAAGCTTGCACAGAGCAGAGGCTGAATGAAACAGACGCATCCACAGCACCTGACCCTGACTCACCATGTGACCTCTCTGGCTGCGTCACCTCCTCTTCTGAGATGAGCTCTCTCATCTGCACAATGAGGGTGAAGCTTGGCAAGTGAGACACAAATGAGATCTCATAAATTGTTAGACCGGAAGGTTGCTGCTGGACAGCCCCACCTGAGCAACTGCAGGACTGGGTCTCTCCTCTCTGGTATATCTGGGAGCAGTCGAGGGTGTTTGTCAATCAGTCCAGTCTGACACCATCTCCACCGCTCTGGAAAGACTCTCTGCTCCCCTAGCTCAAGGCCTTGTGGTGCCTGCACTGTCACCACTGCCCAGAGCACCCTTCTGTCTGTAGCACCGTCTGCATCTGGCCTGCCCCTTAGTGTGATGCGTCACTGCCCTGGACCTCTGATGAGAAAGGGAAGTCCCTTCCCCAGTTCTGGTCTGGTGGAGAGAATCGACAGGGAGTTGTCTGCTTTTTGTGTCATGGTAAACTTGTAAGAAAAGAGAGCCAGATTATAAGCTATTGGGAGGCCTGGTGTGGCCCTGGTTCAGCAAGTATTGCCACTTTCAGGGCAATACAACTCCCTGCCTAGGGAAGTACACCGAGCTACTCATAGGAGGACGAAAGAGCCAATGTCCCCACTCAAGGCTGATTATAACAAGGGTGAAAGATACTATTGTTACAGGCAGCACATTCAAAAGAAGTCAGCCTGGTAGGACAGAATTCTGCAATGGAGTTGCTCGCCCAGCTTTGCTCACTCTGGGCAACAGATTCGTAACCCTAATTAATCAGCTAATTTTAATAACCACCCCATGCAGGATATAAAGATTCATGGTGATGGTTAATATTTAAAAACAGGCTTTCCAGGAAAAAATGTGTTTATTATAAATTTTATATAATTTATGTTTGTTTATTATAAATTTTTATACATTTTATAGATAGAAAAGATGTTGTTATCAACTGACTGTATACTCCCCCAGTTCTTATGTTGAAGCCCTAACCCCCAATGTGGCTGTATTCAGAGATGGGGACTTTTAAGGAAGTAATTAAGGTTAAATGAAGTCATAGGGTAAGGCCCTAATCCAATAGGATTAGTGTCCTTATAAGCAGACACTAGAGAGTTGGTCTCTCTCTGCATGAGCACACACATCAAGGAAAGGCTATCTGAGGACACAGAGAGAAAGTAGCCCATCTACAAGCCAGGAATAGAGCCCTCACCAGAAACCAAATAGTCTAGAACCTTGATCTTGAACTTCGAAACTCCAGGACTGTGAGAAAACAAATTTCTGTTGTTTAAGCCACTCAATCAATGGTTGTTGGCCAGGCAGGGTGTCTCACACCTGTAATCCCAGCACTTTGGGAGGCTTTGAGTCCAGGAGTTGGAGAACAGCCTGGGCAACATAGCAAGGCCCAGTCTCTGTAAAAAAATTTAAAATTAATGGGACGTGGTGGTGTGTACCTGTAGTCCCAGCTACTAGATAGGCTGAGGAAGGAGGGTCACATGAGCCCAGGAGTTCGAGGTTATGGTCAGCTATGATCATGCCACTGCACTGCAGCCTGGGCGACAGAGCGAGACCCTGTCTCTAAGAAAAAAAAAAAAAGAAATCTATGGTTACTTTGTTGTGGCAGTCCAAGCTGACTAATATAGACGTGTAGTACTCAATTTACAAATAGGAATGAAATATACAACGCTTTATTGTAAATTCCATATAGCCAATTGATTCTCACAATGCTTTTGCTCTTGTTTCTATAGCCAAACTATGGTTTCAGTTCATCCATGATTCAACAAAATCAGACTATGAATAAATGCTACCCAATTTGGCAAAGAAGGCACTCACATCATTAAGAAATGAGGATAATTCCAAATGACTGTTGATATGTTCATTTATACTAAGCAGTAAAATAAAAGAGAAACAACAAACATGTATACCAGAACTTCATTTGTTCATCGATGACATAGTCACTTCTTTGCTAAATCAGGTAGTAGGTTTTGAATGCTAGAAGAATATTTCCTCAGTTTTTTGTGCTAGTCACACTGTAACAGTCACAGACACAACATGCCTTTAAGTTTAATCTGTATTATTAGCATTTTCTCCATCATTTTCTTAAATTTATACAATCAACAATTTCCATGGCGTAAATACTACCATGGCTGATTTCAACCCACCAATGTTAAGCCAATAGATGTGGAGTTGGGGAGAGAAGCACAGTAGCACAATCTATGCTATTAATAGATACAACATTACACAGTATTTTCACCGTATAGATACAATGGATGTAAATAACCTCAAGAGCATAGATGATGATAAAATATAGTTCAATAATCAGGAAGTGATGAGTGTTGAGTATTTCTTATCTTTGTTTTTAATGTAATTTATTTCATTATAAGTATACAGGGGTTATCCAGAAAGTATCCAGCCATGTAACCATTTTCGTTATATTAACAATGGCTGGATACTTTCCGGACAGCTCCAGTATATAATTTTATTTATTTATTCTTGAGGCAGGGTATTGCTCTGTCACCCAGGCTAGAGTGCAGTGGCATCATCATAGCTCACTGCAACCTCAAACTGCTAGGCTTGAGCGATCCTCCTGCCTCAGCCTCCCAAGCTGTAGCTGGGACTACAGGAGCACTGTGCCCAGCTAATTTTTCTATGTTTTTGTAGAGATGGGGTCTCACTTTATTGCTCAGGCTGGTCTTGAACTCCTGGCCTCAAGGAATCCTCCTACCTCAGCCTCCCAAAGTACTGGGATTATAGGCATGAGCCACTGCACCCAGCCTATAATTTAATTTTTAATAATGGCCATGTTTAATAACCATCTTGCAAATTTTCTGAAAATTTAACAATTGGCTTTTGGGAGCTAGTGCAAGCTGATTCCCACACTCCACTGTCAAATTTAGTTGTGACTGGCACAAACCAAACTTGGTAAAGAGAACTAGATCAATTGCTCAACATGCTAATACCTAACAGACTTTGAAGGCCAGTCCCCCTTCCCTAAGTGGTACCATTAGCCATGAGGACAGGATGAGGGAGTAATTCTGGGTCACTGAGCATGCTCCAGGCCATGCTTCTTAAAGTGTGGGCCCTGGACCAGCAGCCCCAGCATAACCCCAATTTTTGTGGAAAGGCAAATTTTAGGGCCCATTGCCTACCTACTGAATCAGAACTTCTGGGGATAGGGCCCAGCAATCTGTTTCTGATGTCTCTGGTGCATGTTCAAGCTGTTTCTGATGCATCTTCAAATTTCATGTTCCTTTCTGAGGACTATAGTTTGAACAGTGCTGCTCTTTGGTTTATCCCACCATTGCTCTTGCCCCATGCTGTGAGTGACAGAGTATCAGCTTTAATAGTCAGAACTCTTGTTACTACTTCCAGGTGTGCTCAAAGTACAGTGGTTAGGACTAGAGTTCTCATTAATTGGTTCCTGTGCACGTCTTTGCCTCCATCCAATAGGCTTGTAAAGTGGGGCTGTGGTACAGGGGCTCTTGGAAGCCTCTCTGACCCCAGGGCTCAGTGCTTACAGGATCTCTGTGGGATCAATATTCTCCTGCACTGCGAGCACAGCAGGGTGGTTTAAATTGCTTTTAATCAGGAGACAGGTTCCTACTTGGACTGGGAGTTCAATATAGATGCCCTATTTGTTCTGTCCTGTGTCACTGACTCTAACATAAAGTTAAACATCCTTCCTTGTAAATTAGCTGAAGTCATAGAAATCCTGGATCAAATAGGCTTGAACAATAAGTCATTTTATTATTTTCCATAACCAAAGTCAATGGGCTTTGGGGTTCATTGGTTTAGAGGCTCAGCAGTGGCATCAAGGACCCAGGTTCTTTTTGTCTTTCTGCTATGCCAACCTCCATAGTGATCCAACCTCCAGTTGCCGGCAAGATGGCTGCAGTGGTTCCAGCCATCACAGCCATAGGGTACAAAGTCCAGAGCAGGGGTTCTTCCTTAGGCTCCATGGGCAAACTCAGAGAGCCTTGAATCTGAATGGGAAAAAGAATTACATTACTAACCTCTAACTGAAATTTGGCATTTCCTTCAATTATGAATGCAGGCAACAACTACAGTGGTAGTAGTGTACTGTGGCTTTGCCTCTAAAAGAAATCACGTGTGTTTTCATATAACAATTGTGAATACATTGTAAAGTATCATTTATGCCCAATCCCACTTTGAAATTGTAGTAGTTATTAGACCCACCATTAGATCTTGATGTTGAATGTGTTAATAAAGTATCACATATATTATTATATCATAAATATGTTATTTTAATATTTTAATAAATGTGTTATGTTATAATTGTTTGCATGTAATTTATTTCATGTGTTTAAAAATATTAGGCCCTCCTGGTGTGGTAGCAGCACCTGTAGTCCCAGGTATTTGGGAGGCTGAGGGGAGGATGGCTCGAGCCCAGGAGTTGGATGACAGCCTGGGCAACATAGCGAGACCCTGTCTCAATTGTAAAAATCTATATATATAGAGAGAGGCGGGGGTGGGGGGAGAAAGAGAGAGAAAGTATTCTATTAATAAGAAGGAGCCCATAGAATTCACCTGAGTGCCAAGGGGATTAAAAAAAAAGGTTAAGAATCCCTGATGTGGAGGAAGAAGAGAGGCCATTTCCTTTGGTGGCTCTTTCAAGAGAGAAGAAATATTGTATCTCATTGGCCAGAATTGAGTCACATGACGTTCTTGAGCCCATGATTGTAAAGGGAAATGGAATTGTGAAGGGAAATGAAATATCTCCCCCCATGGGGGGCAGGTCATGGTCAGCTTTCCTTGAAGCAGGGGGTTACTTGGGGCAGGATGGGTATCAGAGGAAACTGGGGTTCTTTTAGGAAAGAGGACAGGGCTACTGGGGCGGTCATCCCTCAGGTGCTCTGGGTTAGGAGTTGCTCAGGGTCTGCTTCACACTCTGCTATGTACCAGCAGGATTAGACCAAGACAGAAGGAACAGCATGTTTACTTTTATGTGAGCACTTGGGGACAGTAGGGAGGCAGGAGGGGCTTTGTACCTCTCCAGAAACTTTCCCAGAGGAAGTTATGCATTAATTGATTCTTAGAGAATGAATAGGACTTAGCTAGGAGAAAGAAGATGGAAAGTTGTTCCAGAATGTGGAAATTGTATGTGCAAAGGCCAGAGGCATGAAAGAGCATGATGTGTTCTGGAAACTACCCCTAGTTTAATATTTGGTAAGAGAGAGGGAACGGTAAGAAAAGAAAAGGAGCTGGGGAGGTGGCCTGGGGTGCCAACATGGAGGACCTTGGGTACCAAGGTTGGGGTTAGAATTTTATCCTGGTGAACATAGGTAGTGTCTGGGGGGTTTTAAGTAGAGCAGCGACATGATCCTGTTTGTTTTTCAGAAAGATCATTCTGGCTGTAGTGTGGAGAATACAAGGAAAAGAACTAGACCGGAAGCAGGGAGACCACTTAGGAGCTTGTCCTTAAACCAGGGAAGAGAAGGTGGGGTCTGAACAAGGTGGTGGCAGTGGGGCTGGAGAAGAGAGGGCAGCCTTGACAGAGCTCAGGAAGCTGGTTGGATATACACCATGGGGGAGGTGGTGAGGAAAATGGATAAGTCCCAGATAACCCCTATGTTTGTGACTTAAGCCAGGGGCAGATGGTGGAACCATTCACTGAACAGGAAATAGGAGGAGATGGGAGCAAGGAGAGGTCAGAGCAGACGATGAGATCATAGGTTCAGAATTGGATGGATTGTGGTATCATTTTGGCTCCTTTCTCACTTGGCATTCCCATTTCTTGTATTTTCCCTGAAAGCTCGGAACCGCCAGAACTTTTCCACGAGAACCATGAGGCTGGGTCTGAGAGTTCCAAGATCGCTGTGGAAACAGGAAGACAAGGTGGAGAAGGGATGGCACCCAGTGATATACTTTTTGCTCCACTCTTCCAAAGACTCACACTAAAACAATAAAACTGCTAATTCCGTCTCCTAGTATACCAGGAAATGGAAGCTTTGCAGGAAAACCAAGCTGTATTATATTAATAATTGCAGGCTTTTAAATAAGTATCACAGGTGATATTTAGCACCAAACAATAAGGTGATGAAGACCTTATTGTTTTCTGTCCTGCTGGTGGAATAAAACCAGACTCAGCAGAATTCAGGGACTTTTAAATATATTTGGAGAGTGACTCTGAGCCAAGGTGCCTGCCACTTTACAGAGTAAATTATCAAGGCAATAAGAAGTTGGAACTTCAGCCTGGGGAGATGGTTAATTGCTTTGCCCTCTAGTTATTGTTTTGGTTCTACACTGTAGAGTGTAGTATTCCAAGAGAAGGGCTATAAATTTCATGGTGGGGTGGCGGGGGTACCATGGGGATGGGAGTGGGGGTAGAGATGGGAAAGATAAGCTGTCATTGTTGCCAACCTTAATTATCAATCATGGGACTTATGTATCTTTTTCAGGCAATGGTATCTAATGGAACCCTTCCATTTTTTTTCCTGTGTTCTCGACCCCTCCCCCAACTCACATATACACATGTGTACCCATCAACAAAGTGTACACACATGTGGACCCATTCAGCAAAGCCCTAGGCTACCCATCATTTTAGATACACGTATGCACAGACTTAGTCACGGACAGTTTTAATCCAGGTCCTTTAAAAAGAGAATGCCCGGGCCGGGCGCGGTGGCTCACGCCCGTAATCCTAGCACTCTGGGAGGCCGAGGGGGGTGGATTGTTTGAGCTCAGGAGTTCGAGACCAGCCTGAGCAAGAGCAAGACCCCCGTCTCTACTAAAAAATAGAAAGAAATTATATAGACAACTAAAAATATATAGAGAAAAAATTAGCTGGGCATGGTGGCGCATGCCTGTAGTCCAGCTACTTGGGAGGCTGAGGCAGGAGGATCACTTGAGTCCAGGAGTTTGAGGTTGCTGTGAGCTGGGCTGATGCCATGGCACTCTAGCCAGGGCAACAGGTGAGACTCTGTCTCAAAAAAAAAAAAAAAAACAAAGAGAGAGAGAATGGCCGGCTTGAGAAAGCAAATTTCATGAGGAAGTAGAAGGTTGCATTGATTTCACAGGGCCCCCCTCACCACCGTGTCTTGGGTCCCTTGCAGCCATTACTATTTCTTGGTCTCTTGCACTGGGCTTTGTGCTGGGCCAAATGTACCAGTTGCACTGGTTCTGTCCTTAGGAGCTGACAAGCACAGGCTGGTGGCATTCACATGACTTTGGCTGTTGAGGGCGGAGGCGGTGGTGGTTGCTGCTGCCGCCTCGGGTGTTACCTGGGTGGGTGGGGTGGTGGAGAGACAGGTGGGTTCTTTCACACGCTGTACATTGGTGAAGGCGTTTTGAGCTTGGGAGCTGTTTGTTTCTTCGCCTTGCAAGCTGTTGGATGCCTCTGCTCAAACAGAGGCCGATTCCCCAGCACGCAGCCCTGTTCAAGCGCTGCCTTGGGAAGTATTAATACTTCCCCCTCCAGCCAGGCTTGTCACCCGGCTCTCTCCCCGCCCAGCACGTCTTCCCTGGCAGGAAGCAGGCAGGCTTGCATTCTTCCTGGCTGTCTGACAGGAGCCCAGGGCGGCAGGAAGTGCCTGAAGGCAAGGTGTCAAGTCAAGGGAGGTCAGCTCTGGGTTGGGTTGGCAGTGGCTCTAGAGTTCAGGGGTCACAGGGGCCCTGCCAGTAGCAGGAGTGTGATCTCTGCTCCACAGGCCCAAGCCACACACTGCTGGCTTTGTGGGCACCACCTATGGAGTAGGTGGTTGGAGGTGGCAGGCTGGTGACCTGCAGATAAACTGGGCCTCACTCAGGTGAGGGTGGAGACATCAGAACAGTGTTTCACAAAGTCTGTTCCAGAACATTGATTCCGTGGAAACTAAAAAGGATAAGAGGGTTCTGGGATTAAATAAACTGGGATTAAATAAACACTGAGTTAAAGGCAAACAGATCTCTGTACTGAAAGAGACAAACTCCTCGAACTTAAAGTTTGCTAAAGAGTGTTATAAATCTTTAGGCAGGGATTAGAGTACAGAAGGTTTCCCAAACCCACTGGGCAGTGGAACATTTTTTTGGGCGTAATATCTCTTAGGGGAAGGGTTCCATAGAACACACTTTGGGAAACACTGCCCTCCGCTTCCCTGGCATGCCGAGTTTACGTGAACAGGCTGGGTGCTCAGCTCCTGGTGTCAGGATATTGGATTTTGAATCTGGCGATTTGTAGGGCTACTCTTGGCCTTTGCCTTTGTTGTTTCCTGCAACCCCAGTCAATGCATATGTCCTAGAGAGTCCCCTAAGGACTCAGATCTCTTGATTTTAAACAAGACCTCGGTTCTTAAGCTGCTTTGCTCAGGATTGCACAAGTGACTTCAGTTAGTGAAGTAGGAGAAGTAGCTAAGAGGTGCCTGCCTGGAGCAGTGGTGGATGCTGGTGGCAAATAACCTTGGCTTTGAACAGCAGAGAGGGCAGACTAGCGTGAAGATGGATTGCTCTGCAGGAGGAGAAGCTCACACTGCAGCACGGCAGTGAAGAACTGGGTCCTAAAGTGCAACAGACTTCCTCCAAATTCTGGCTGGGCTGTTCCTTGGATGTGGGACCCAGGCAAGTTTCACAACCATTCTGAGGCTCAGTTTCCACATCTATAAAATGGGGTTAATAATAGTACCTACTTCCCAGGATATTTGTGAGGAATAAATGAGACAATACATGCCGACCAGCACATGACCTCCTTCAACTCAAGGGCTCAATGAATGTCTTTTTTTGAAGTTCTGATATAGAAACAAAGATATGTCAGCTGAGAGGAGGGACCAGGGAATGAATGTGCACTGCTGTGCACAGAAGGTGGATGGACAGGGATAAGGTGGACAGGTGGATGGATGGAGAGCTACGGTCTGAATGTTTGTGTCCCCCCCAAAAAAATGTGTATGTTGAAATCCCAACTCCCAAAGTGACGGTATTAGAAGGTGAGGCCTGTGAGAGGTGAATAGGTCATGGCGGTGGAGACCTCAGGAATGGGATTAGTACCACTTATAAAAGAGATGCAAGAGAGAGTCTTTGCCCCTTCCCCCATGTGAGGACACGGTGAGAAGGCACCATCTATTACCCGGGAAGCAGGCCCTCACCAGACACCAAATCTGCCGCCACCTTGATCTTGGGCTTCCCAGCCTCCAAAACTATGAGAAATGAATTTCTGTTGTTTATAAGCCACACAATCTCATGGTATTTCATCATAGCAGCCCAAACAGATGAAAACAACAGGGTTACCTCGGTGCATTCAGGATGGGCGAGTTGAAGGAAGGAGGGGGGCATAATATAGAGTTTGTTTTCTACTTCTGCAGCTTGGGCCAACCTGGCTTGAACTTTGCTTTCACCAGTCAGCGTACTGATGGGAGAAAATCACTACCACGTGCAGTCAACTCTAACCTGTGCCATTTGGAATCTGGAGTCCTTTGACATGCCAGGCTGGTTCTGTAACTGCGCTGGGGGCTGGGGGAGGGATCTCAGCCACTGCAAGCCTGGCATCAACACATCAGAGGGGAAGAAAAGGTCACTGGCATTTTGGGATGCCTGGAACCTAGTGAACCTAGCAATGAGGTCACCAGTTCACCCTCTGGCTGTACAGTCCCGGCTCAGGAGGTGATTCATACCCTAACGGAGGGGAGGAGGAGAGGTAACAGTGCAGCTTCTCCTCACTGCGTAGGCTGCTGCCTCCAGGCCAGACCCAGGCAATTGGAGGAAAGGATTTGAGGGTTCAAGGTGAGGCCTGAATAGGCTGAAGCAGTTTGTGCCACGTGAAGGGAATCAGAGGAGACAGCTGGCCTGTGAGTTATTAAAGCCATACCTGGCCGGTTTCAAAGAGCATCCTCCTTGATGTTGAAAAGCTCCCAGGCCAGTCTCCACCTGGTTCTCTGAGGGGTGATCAGTGAGGTGAGGAGGGGGCTGGGAGGGCAGTGTAGTGTGGTCTCCAGAGCGGGACGCTGCCAGCCCTGGAAGGGGTTCTTTCTGGATGTGGAGGATGTGGGCTCAGGCAGTGTTTAGATCCAACCGGAAATAGTATCAATAGCCAACTTCCAATGTTAGGAGCTTTTCCACGTACTAACTCGCTGAGTCCTTGCAACCCTAGGGGGTGGGTTTTTTCATGAGCCCAATTTTGAAAATGGGGAAACCAAGCCAACGACAGGTTGAAGGAACTTGCTAGAGCTCCTGTTGGTATTAAGAACCAGGACTTGCACTCAGGCAGTATGCCTCCAGAGCTTGGGAGCCGAACCACTGTGCTATCATGGGATTTAGCAAAAATGGAATTCAGTGGTAGGCTAGGTCAGAGACATCGGGAAGGAGTGTGAGCTCCTTGTCTGGCTGGGTCTGAGCTCTGGGAGGCAGGGTTGTGGCAGGTGGCAGGCTCAGTGATATCTGAAGTTCAATGGTCCTATGGACAGAAGCGAAGAACAACAGAGGTATCTCAGATACATTTTGCTAAGTTGCTTGTGGTCTTTGCCCATGTTTTGCCCCAGCTCCATGCATGAAATCTGGGTGATGGAAATAAGGTTACCTCCTGGCCCTGTGATGGTCCCTTATGCTTCAGGGACAAGAGGATTCTGATTCCCAGGAAGGAGGAAGAGAACAAAGCTTATAGTGAAAAGAGCATTGGCTTTAGAGCCATTCAGGCTAGGCTTGAAATCTCACCCTAACTCTCATTAGCTCTGTGACTTTGAGAAAGTTTTGAAACTCTCTGAGCCTCAGTTTTCTCATCTGTAAAATAGGGATAATAACATATACCTCACAGCATTATTGCGAGCATTAAATGAGATAGATGGTGAATGAATGCTCATTATACAGTGCCTGGGGCATGGTAGGTGTTTGGTCAATGTAAATTCCTCCCCTCCCCATACTTGCTTTCTTCTCCCTCTTTCCGGGGAAAATATGATTTGCTAGGGTTAAAAAAAAAAGAGAGCAAGAGAAGGGTGGTGTAGCTGCAGGGCCTGCCACCCTTCTCAAATGCCTCTGGCAAGGGAGAAGGTTATTTCTGATCCCATTCGTGCTTGGAGAAGACAAGGGTGCAAAGAGAAGCCTGCTGGCCTTGCCTGGCTGCTTCTCTGTGGTGGCAGTCACCCTGGCATGGAGTCTGCCCCAGGAACTGACCCCCCAGATGCGCACACAGGCAGGGTGGGGCTGAGATGGGCCTCAAAGACAACTGGGAGCTACACCCTCCAGAGGGCTGAGACCAGAGGAGGTAGCCCAGCCACTCCCTCCCTTTTCTCGTCCTTCCCAGGAAAAGCAAACCAAGTGAGTTGTGCCTCTGAGCCACCAGGAAAGAAAAACGCTACAGAGAGAAGACAGGTGGCGTGCATTCATTCCCTCTTTCATTCATTCAACTAATGTCACTGAGCACCTTCACGTGTGTCTTAGCCCATGGGCGGCTTATGCAGGCCTCACTTCACAAACAGTGCACTTTCTAGCAGTGTGACCTTGGTCAAGTTACTTAACTTCTCTGGACCTCAGTTTCTTCAGCGGTATAATGGGTTAGAAGACACCTACCTGGTACATGGCAGGCACACAACGAATATTGTTTCTCTTTCTTTCCCATCTTCTCCTCCTTTCCAAATGTCTGCTGCAGGAGGGAGGACCTCAGGCTGCCAGCATTCATTTGCATGTGATTTTGTATAAATGTGGGGTGTCTTTTAAGCTGGGAGGGGGAAAGCTTCCAGAGGCTCACTTTTGTCTCCACTTGCTCTGTTAACCATGACTATTTTGGTATCTAATGCTGTAAAACTGTGGTCCCCAACCCCCGGGCTGTAGACCGGTACTGGTCTGTGGCCTGTTAGGAACTGGGGTGCACAGCAGGAGGTGAGTGGTGGGTGAGTGAAGCTTCATCTGTATTTACAGCTGCTCCCCAGCACTCGCATCACCGCCTGAGCTCCGCCTCCTGTCAGATCAGTCACTGTCTCCCATCACCCCCAGATGGGACCGTCTAGTTGCAGAAAAACAAGCTCAGGACTCCCACTGATTCTGCATTATGGTGAGTTGTATAATTATTTCATTATATATTACAATGTAATAATACTAGAAATAAAATGCACAATAAATGGAATGCACTTGAATCATCTCGAAACCATCTCTCCTCCCTCCCTCATTCCCTCCCCCGGTCTGTGGAAAAATTATCTTCCTTGCAACTGGTTCCTGGTGCCAAAAAGGTTGGGGACCACTGTGTAAAATAAAGCATCCCCCAAAATTCATGGCTTAAAATAATAACAACCATTTTATTATTATCTCTCATAGTTCTGTAGGCTAACTGGGGTTAAATAGGTGGTTCTCACTCAGGATCTCTTTGACTATTGCAATCAGATGTTTGCTAGAGCTAGTCATTTCAAAGCCTTCTTCACTCATGTGACTGACATTGATGCTGGCTGTCAGCTAGCCCCTCAGCTGGGGCTGTCACCCAGGCACTTACAAATGGCCTCTCCATGTGATCTGAGTTTCCTCACAGCATAGCCTCTGGGCTCCAAGAATAAGAGTTCCAAGAGAACTAGGACATTACTTCTGCCATAGTCACAAATCTGCCTAGATTCAAGGGGAGGAAACGTAGCCCATATCTCTTGATAGGAGAATTGTCAATGTCACATTGTAAGAACATGCGGGATGGGACATCTTGTTGTGGTCATCTTGGAAGATACAATCTGCCACACTGCCCAGCCAGGAAGAACTGCCAACAGGAAGGCTTGTGGCTTAACTCTTGGGGTGCCATTGGTGGGGTACAAAGAAGATAGGGCTCTCGAGAAGAGGCTTTGGGTATAGGAGGGAGTGGGAGTTCCGTCACTGCCAAGGTAGTTCTTGAAGCTCTATGATTCCAGAATTGGATTAGATTCTTCTAGAGGGCAGTGGGCAGAAAAATGGAGAAAGGGAGGAACAATAGAGCCTTGCATTATGGGAACTTGTTAGGTTTAGGAGAGAGTATTTAATCTTGCTCTGGTGATGTTCTGGTGTTCTTCCAGAAGACCTACTTAAACTGCTTGAGGAGGGCCCTGGAGCTCAGGGGATGGGGAACTACCCTTGGGTCAGAGGTCAGTGGGCACTGACCCTGGCATCTGGTGGGGGTGGCAGCAGCCTTCTCCCCACATCTGTTTCACCCCCAAAGTGGATGGCCATTCCTAAGTCATCCACTCCGGTATGCCTGGGACAAGCCCACTTTCTGCATAAACAGAAATCATGACACCTGCCCACTGTCCTGCCCATTCCTAAAAACTAAATAAATGAGAATGAGTTTGGAATTAATCTTAAAAAAATTCTCTAGCTGGGCACAGAGTGCACTCTATGGAAATATATACGATCCCTCTCCCTGTGGAAAACAAGAGGGAGCTCTCCCTGTTCCGCCCCCTGTGAACGAGGCAGAGATTAATCTGTTGAAATCAAATGTATAAATTATACATGGATGGGAACTGGCTCAGGGATAAGGTGTCTGATAGGGTGCTGATGGAAATGAAAATGAGGCTTGAAAGATCAATTCTGCTTTTGAATCAGCTCCAGCCCTGCCGATGCCCCTGGGCCTGCCTGGCAGAAAACACCCTGACTTATCAAATTAGAAAACACCACAGCCCCAAACCTTTGAAACAAGCACCTTCAAAGTAATTGCTAATGTTTTGGATGATATTTCTGTGCGTCACCAGGAATAATAAAAAGGCCATAAAAGTTTGAAGGCCCATATTTTTGCTGCCTGATGGCTGATGTAAATCAAACCCACCTCTTCAAAGGAATAGATGGAAAGTTTTACAATGTGGCTGTTGCCTGCCAAGGGAAGGGGGAGGGGCCTTAGTCTGGGAACAGGTGTCACGCCCAGCCCAGCCATTGCTGTGTGACCTTCAGCCTGTCATTTAACCACTCTGAGCTTATTGCTCTTCTATTCATCTATCCACTTATAAAGTCACCTATCCATTCCATTAACTTCAGGAGTACCTACCATGTGCCAGGCACTGTGCCATGCACATATTTGGTGCTCAGTAAATATAATCACTACGGAGATGACTAGAGCAAGCAGTTCTAGGTCAGAGAAACAAACAGGTAAATTATAATACCACCTTGCTGGAGTTAAAACAACACTGATTAGCGGGTTTGAAGATGGGCAGGTTTATAAAGGAACAGAGATGGTTTTGCCTAACAAAGAGGATTACTCCCTGCTAATGATCCTTTGGCCAGGGCTTCACAGGATGCCCTCGGAGAGTCTTTAAGGTGACCTCTGCTGAGAAAGTAGCAAGAGGAAATGAGCTGAGATTGCAGAGGGGCCGTTCAGGTGAGGTAAGAAAGAACTTAACCGCGCATGTTGTAGGTGGACGAGTGAGATCGTGGTGGTTGATGTGGCTCTGTGAGGTCAGGGACCTTCCCTCGGCGCCCGTGGCACTGCCCAGGGCCTGGCTCATAGAAGGCACGCCACATGTTTCTCTTTAACAAATGAATAAACAAATGGTCCATTACCTGGCGTTCTTTCAGGGTAGAACAGATTCTGCCTTGTTTGTACAACCAAGGTACAGACTTATATAACAACCTGGCAGGGGAAAGCTGAGGCCCTTCCCTGCCGGTGATGTTATTTGGGCCCGTTTGAACTGGATGGTTCACTCCCTTTCCAAAATAGTGTTATGAAGGGTATACTGTGCATCTAGCAAAGTGTGTAAATCTGAAGCAAACAGCGTGCTAATTTTTTACGTAGGCACACACCATGTGACTGCCCCAAGATCAAGATCTAGAACATTTCCCGCTCCCCCCAAGACTCCTCATGCCCTTTCCAGCTCCTTGGAGGAAACCACTACTCTGACTTCTTTGCCAACTCTTTTTGAAGACTCTATCTCCATGTGCCCCTCTTAAATAAAAAGGAAAAAAATAAATAAATTCAACTTCATGCCAGAAAAAAAAATTAACAGGTAGATTTTTGCCTTCTGACATTAGAAAACATAGAATCAGTAAATGCCAGCTCAGGAAGGGGCTTAGCACATCTAGATTAAGGGGGCCTCCCCTTTTCAGGAAATGGGACTCCTTTTTGACATCATCATTCCATGGACCCCAAATGAGAAGAATTGTTGCATTTTTAGTGTCTTTTGATTAAGACAATAATGAGCAGGGACTGGTGGTGGTGGTGGTGGTGGGGAGTGGGGAGTTACTGTATAATGGGGACAGAGTTTCAGTTTGGGATGATGAAAAACTTCTGGGGATGGATGATGGCGATGGTTGTACAACAATGTGAATGGACTTAATGCCACTGAATTATAGACTTATAGATGGTTAAAATGGTAAGTTTTATGTGTATTTGCCCATAATAAGAACAATAAAAAAGATAAGATATCATTAAAAAAATAATGACCAAAATTCCTATGAATTCAGTGACTGCTTTAAAATAAATGTTTATTTTATTAACAACCATTGATTCTATGTTCATTTGAAAAATAATAGTACATGTGAGTGTGAGAGTTATCTTTTCCCCACCCACTGACAGTATAAGGTACGTGCAGATTCCTAAACCTTAGCAATGCCTGTGAGACCCCTGCCTCCTCCCAGTGTCCAGACCCACAGATTAAGAGGAACTGCTCATTTCAACACTTTTACCCCACAATTGAAGACACTGTGGCTCACAGAAGGGAGTGACTTATCTAGGGCCACACAGCCCACTTATAGCAGAGCTGGGATAAGACTTCTGGGCTCAGGTCCTTCTAGCAGTGGCTCTTGCTTCTGTACCCTGTCGATACCACACCAGCTGATGACACATGCTCTTCTGAGCCTCTCCGGACACTTAACCAGATGTGACTAGAATCACCTGTACTTGCAGGTCCCACCAAGGCGGGAAGTAGGATGTACAGCCGAGAGATGAGGCCTCCTGGTTCTTTGTAATTTGACCCTGAGGCTCAGTGGGGACGTGGGGGCTGGTACAGGCTCATTGTTGTCATCAAGGCTGTGTTATGGCTCCTGTGAGCAAGGACAGATGCACCTGGAGCCACAGTGTTCGAAGCTGCAGGCTGGGAGTCCAGTTTCCGAACAGAGGTGCTGTCTGAGGCGGGAGTGGGTGCCTTGGTTATTTTGGCAAGAGCTGACAGTAAGGAATTCTCCTCTCGCACAAGCTGTGCAGAGCATTTTGTGTTGTGGGCTGTCCTGCCCCCGCCTTTCCTTTCCCCGGGCTTGGTGGATGCTGCCGCTCCCCAGCCCCCTCCCAGACACTGCTAACGACATCCAATTAATTCAGCATAATTTGCTTCATTACAAGCCCTTAGGTTGGCAAGTGTCTTCTCAGTGTGCAGAGCAACCTTCCTGCACTTTCTCCAAGGGACAGGGCTCTGAGTCGGGGAGGGGAGAGAGGACGGAGTCCTGCTGTATCTGCCCAGCTGGGTACCACGGAGCAGTTGGATGCTGGATACAGGCCGGGCTGTGCGCACCCCAGCACATCACAGACTTCCCGGCGCCCCCACAGCCCTGGTTAAAAATACGATGGAAATGGGGACGTGGCAACACACCTCAGCAGAAACATCAGGCCACCCTTGGGGCCTGCCAATAGGCGCCAGCCTCGTGGGGGCTGGGGATGTCAGTTCTGCGCTGAGTGGGCCCTGGCTTGGTGACTGTGGGAGTGACTGCAGGGACCTGTGGGAAAGGAGCCCCCGTGGTGGCCACGACCCAGTGAGGCTCAGCAGACAGCTGGCAGGGACTGCTCTTTGGACCTGGTCTTCAGGGGGCGAGGAAATGCTTCGGAGAACCAGCACCAGCCCAAGCAGGGTGGAGTCCTGGAAGGGGTGCTGGACCGTGGGGGGCAAAGGACCAAGGAGGGCTTTCGGAATCAGGCAGGCCAGGACTGGACTCGTACCTGTGCCTTGCCCACCATGTGACCGTGGCCTCTCTGATCCTCATTGTCTGTGATCATAAAGAGCAAGGTAATAAGTTGGATTACCATTAGTTGGATTGTGAGACTGAACGAGGTGATGGAGGATGTCGATGTCATCGTCAAGGGAGGAGGCCCAGCAGCCAGACAGCCTGGATTGCAATCCTGGCTCCACCACTGTGTGACCTTAGGCAAGTCACTTCACCTCCCTAAGTCTCAGTTTCCTCATTTGTGAAACAGGGATAATAATAGTATCTGCCTCCTAGGAGTGTTGTGAGGATTAGACAAGCACTTAGAAGGGTCCTGGCACACAGTAGGGGCACAACATATATGAGCTATTATTACTATCATGAATGATATGTGTAGCGTGCCTGGCACCCTGCCTGCAACATCATGAAAGCTCTGCAATTGTTTATCCCGCCTCTCTCCCTGATGACTTAAATTCCTCATTTATAAAACAGGGGTATTAATTCCTACCTATCTCGGTAAGGGTCTTCCAGAAAACCTTCCCTATGCACCCTCCTTCCATCCCGGGAGGACATGATCTTCCTTCCGTGCCCCACTGCAAGGCTGCAGACTTCCATCGGGGCCCTGAGCACATGCAGGTGTTGGTGTGTCATTCTCCTCTTGGAGCACGAGCTGTGAGGACTACAGCATGCCTGTGTCCCCTGTCCCTCACTTAGTGCCTGGTGTGTGGGAGACACTCAGTGAGGTTGTGCGGAGTGGGCCACTGTGGGCGCCAGGGCCATGCAAGCTGGACGTGGAGGAGGACACATGTCAGAATGTGTGGCAGTGAGTGGCCACCGTATGGTGTGGGGAACAGCAGGGCTTATGTCTGCTAGGACCTCAAGCCTCTTTTCCAGAAACGGGAGTTTCTGAAACCCTAGAGACGCAGCAGAGGAAAGGACTGGGATGGAACAGTGGGTAGAATTATGCAACTATCCTGTCCCTGCTCATCTCCCAACCCTCTGCCTGCTCCTCCACCCTAGGTTAATCATCCAGTCTGCAACATTAAAACCTCCAGGGGAGCTGTTGCAAACCCAGAAAGCCCAGAACTCACCCCAGACCAATTAAATCAGAAATCCCTGAGGGTGGGACCCAGGCTTTCGTATTTTCTTTTCAAGTCCTCAGGTGATTCCAGTGTGCAGCCAACGTTAAAAATATCAGATCATCTAGGGAAAGACACTGCTTCAGGGCTTCGGGAACTAGAGGATTGAGTGATGTGTCTCTGCAGCCCCGTTGACTCAGGTTTCCAGCGTTGCTGTTTTAGAGGAGAGCTTCGAGAATGACTGATACAAACTGGGCATCCACTATGCACAAAGCCCTTGGCTGGCTGCTGAAGGGAATACAGCAATAACCCACAGCAAAGACCATAATAACATTTATGAAGTGCCTATTGTATGCAAACAGACATTTGCTAATTCTTACAAAAATTCACAAAATTATTACTCCCATTTTAGAGATGAAGTATATAGTGGACGCTGACACCCTTCCCATACTCACTCTCATATACCCAAGGCTGCTTACTGCAAATGACTGTGATGTTTTGTTTTGTTTTTTGTTTTCTGGTCAAGGGAGCATGCTAGGACACTCCCAGAATGAGCTAGAAACATCCTCAACCAAAGGTGGATGGAGAGTTGGTCGATAAACACCCTAGTTTTTCACCTCTTGACCAGGACAACACTGAGATGTATTCTGTACCAGAGATCTCACACTTGTCTGCACAATGGATCATTTGGGGGATATTAAAAAAAAGTCTTGATGCCCAGGCCACACCCCAGACCAATTAAATCTGAATCTCTGTGGATCGGACTCAGGCATTCGTATTTTTAAAAGCTCCCAGGTGGTTGCGATGTTCAGCAGGTTAGGAAATGGTATTCTACGCTGTCTTCCAAAGTTGCCCAGTAGGACTGAACTCTAGTTGCCCAGTGAGGTGACTTGTTTAATAATGTGCCCTATTTGGGGTTCTTTCCTTTCCCTGTCTCACTCCCCCATTTGCCTACTGGTACTTCCTGGAATCATCTCCCGATACATTTGTGATATCAAATCCTGGCTTTAGGGTCTGATTCTGCGGGGATCAAAGGAAGTTGAGATCTGGAAAGGCGAGGTGCCTTGTTGAAAGCTTCACAGTCAGGACATGGCAGAACCAACATGTGAATTCTTGCTCTCCACCCTGCACCTTGTGGCATAATGGAAGAGATGGCTATTCAGAAAACTACAATGTGAGACAAGGGGAAATGAAAGATCACATAGATGTTCAAACAAATGCCAGAGGAACATTCAAACAAACCAGCATAGCAATTAAATGTGATTAGGAGTCAGGAAAGCCTTCATGGATTTGGAATCATTTATGCTAGGTAAATGAGAGGCATTTCCCTAAGTGGAGATGTAGGGCAAGGTCAGTGCCAGCAGGGGCAGAGGCCCAGAGACAGAGCCCAGGGTGGATTTGGATGAGTGGGTGGTGAGTTGGGGTGGTATGTGAGCGGGGGCTAGAGAAAGTAGGTGGGGGGCTTGGGTGGTCCTTAGCCTCCCACATTGGATCTCCTTCTAAGGCATGACTGGGTAGGTTCTTCTCTCTGGAATCTCTTACCCAGACTGTGCAGGTGCAGGCAAGGGGCCAAGCTAACGCCGTGTCCAGGGATGGGGTGGGAGGGGGAGAAAGAGGTAGACCAATGTCAAGTCCTGATGGTGAACGTGGGCTGCTTATAAAGGAGAGCCATCCCACAGGGACAAGGTGGCTGGGGTTGGGGGCCCATCTGATCCCCCTGCCCCTGTCACCACCCACCACACTGCTCCTCACTGTACCAGCTTCTCATGGTCAAAAGGCTGAGCCTGCTCCAGCTGCAGGACCTTTGCCTCTGCCATGCTCCCTGCCCTGAAAGCTCTTCCTGCAGTTCTCAGAACGGTCCCTTTTCCGCATTACTCAGACTTCTGCTCAAATCCCACTTCCTTAGAGAAGCCCTCCTGGGCTACCTTCTGCTTTCCCTTGTCCCCCGCCCCACCCCACGATTCCCTCTCACATCTCCTCGTCTTCCTCCTTTACTGCACACAACACAGCTGAACTTCATCTTGGGTCTGTTTCTGGTAGCTTCCTTATCCCATCCTTCTCCCCTTCCAGGCTACGAGGCAGTAGGCAAACACTCTGTCTCTGCCTTCTGTGTCTGTCCCCTCAGCTCCTAGAGCAGCGAATGACTGAACTGGACTGGCCCAGAGAGCTGTGCACTGGGGGCCGGGGTGAATTCCGGGGGGTGGAGGGCAGGTGTCGCCTGTGCCCTGGCACGCTGTGTTGGTGATGTTGAGCTGTGCTCAGGTGGCCAGGCTGGTCCACACGGCGAGTGCCTAACAGTGGCCGATCAATACAGATAGGAGAGCTAAATCAGGTTCAGACCCAGCTCTCCTGGGTTGGTGTCATGCCATAAATAGCTCCACAGCAGGCCACGGTCAAGGGCGCAGCTCTTATCCCCGCTTCCCCCGCAGCAAAGGGCCCCTCCCCATGGCCCAGGAAGCCCCCCTATGCTCGGGGCTGTTGCTCTTCTTCTGCCCTGCCTCCCTCTCATCCCACACACTAGAATGCCCTTTCCTTCTGCATTTTATTTCTGTGCCCAAGGTCTGAGGTGGTCACGCACACGCTGACATTTAAAGGCCCAGCCGAGAAATCAATCAGTGTGGTCTGTCCTTCAGCGCCTCAGGAACCCATGCGGCTGAGGCAGGCCTTGTCTGGCTCACACCCTATCGATTTGCAGTGGCAGCTGCGGGCTGCTGAAGTCACATGTGAAACCTGCCGTGGGAAAAATAGGGGGCAGTGTGTCCGAATGGCCGGGAGCCCTGGGAGCCAGACTGCTCACACTTGAATCCCAGCCCCTGTCATTTGCTGGCTGTGTGGCCTGGCCACTTGCTTGACCTCTCTGAGTCTCAGTAAATGGGGGACGATTAGTATCTACGTGAAAGGACTGCAGTCACGATAGAATGAGTTAACAAACATAAAGCACAGGGAACGATGTCCACTCCATAGTGCTCAAATCAACGTTAGCTGTTGTATGGTCTTTAGGTGGGGGATAGAAACGGTGCCCACCTCCCAAGATTGTTAGGAGGATGAAATGAAATAGTTCACATAGAATCCACTTAGCAGGTTGTAAATACTCACTAGATATTAGCTCGGCCACGCAATCTGGAGAATATGAGCCAAAGATAAGGACCCCTGAAATAACAGGGACGATTAGGAGTGACAGAGGATTGCAGTTGTGAGTTCACATACTACCCGACTTCTCAGGAAGGTGGCTTTCAAGCAGGGTGAGGTGAGCCTGCCATGAGGCTGGCTGCCGGTCAGGCAGTGTGACGCTGCTTTGTCCCAAGGAGCTCGTCCAGTCTGCGGTGAGACAGAAGGCCATCTGGGCCAGGGGTCACGGGTCCTCATGTGACTCCCAGAGCCTGATTAGTGAACTGTGGGAGGCAGAAATCCTCCCCAAGGAGCTCCGGGCTCCGGGTCTCAGATACAATGTCCTTTTTATGTCTATCCTACGTCTGGAGCCAGGACTTGATCATATGCCTATTTGGATTGAGGGCAGAGGGGAGACAGAGGGCCGGCAGGGAGAGGATTAAGAATTACCCAAGTCCCATAAACGTGACCGGAGACAACCCTCCCGACTGGAATGTGACAAAAGAAAAGTGCGTTGAGCACTTAGCGCCTGGGAAATGCTGCATCTGCAGGAGGGAGAGGGGAACCAGTGGTAACTGAGCTCTGGGCTGTGGGTTTTACGTGCATTTGGTGGAACTATGTCTGAGGTCTGAAGTCACATAGCTAATAAAGGAGCTGGGATCTGAACCTAGGTGCAGAGATTCCAGAGCCTGTTTCCCCATGAATGGTGCTGGTCGGTAGCCCCATGGAGCAGAGACAAAACATAAAACCTGCCAGGGTTTACCCAGCCTTCGGTAAGGGGAGGGTTCTCTGTGCAAGGGAGTTGCCCATATCCAGGTCACTGGAGAGGAGAATTCTGTTGTGGGCCAGGGTTGCTGTGATCATAGCCTTGTGGACAACGCCTTGAGGTGCTCTGTTCCCTAGGCTCATTCTGTGCTCATCTTCCGATTGTAATTTAGTTCCTAGGGACCTCGCTAGCAGGATGAGGTGTCCCAGATACAGATGCACAGGTTCCTGTTGCTGGTAAGATCTATTTCCCTTCATGAGTGACAGGTTTTGGACCAGGGTGGCAATGTGGGGTAGAGGAAAGAGAATGGATTTTGCAGTCAGACCAGTTTCCCACTCAGCCTGCAAGTTCCTTAAGCTCTTTAAGCTTCAATTTCCTTCCTCATCTGTAAAATGGGGTTTAAAAAGATCTTCCTTGAAAGAGCTATTGTAAGAAACGCCTAACTCAATACTTGGCGCGCTGCAGGGGTTCAACAATGGGTAGATATTTTTAAACACATTGACATTCTCATTTGTCAATCAGTCTTTTCTGAGTTAGTCTCTGAGCCATTGGGTAGCAACAGCATCAAGGTGAGAATTCCATCAGGTTCTAGAGATCTAGACTCCAGATGCTGATCCTTGGGAATGCCCTCAGAGAAGCCAACACGTGGGGCTAGGCTTGCCCTTTGCAGGCTCAGGTTAGGATCCCTGGGAATTGCATGGTTACCTGGAGGGGCAGGAGGTAGTCTGAGCTGGATGGTGAGGGCAGAGGAGTGTTTGAGAAGGAGAATTGAGGGCCAGGGAGCTTATGAGTCCCCAGTCCTGAGAAGACCCCAGGAAGCCAACCAAGCTGAAGACAAGATGCCTGGGTTACTCAGGAATGGCAGGGAAGCCACAGGCCGGACTAGCTCCCTCCCCACCAAGAACCTGCCCATCCACAGCCCCTGGGGAGCTTTGTAAGAACAGATTCCTGGGCCCATCCTTGAGAATTCGGATTGAGTAGATCTGGGTTGAGACTTGTGAAATTGTCCTTTTAAAACATTCTCCATGGCAGAATAGTATGTATCATATGCTACTATTATTTATATATATATGTATGTATTTGTAGAGACTTAAAATATCACTGAAAGGATACACAAAAAACTTTAGTAATTGTCTGTGGGGAGAACTGAGGGTCAGGTAGGAAAGGAAACCTATTTTCCATTTATACCCATCTGTGGGATTGGAATTTTCCTTATCACATGTATTACATTAATTAGCACAATTTCAAAAGTAATTTATTGAGGTGGAATTTACCTCAGTAACATAAAAATAACCATTTTAAAGCAAACAATTCAGTGGCATTTAGTACATTTGCAATGTTGTACAACCAGCACTTCTATCTAGTTCCAAGGCATTTCCACGATTCCAGAGCAAAACCCCTTATCCGTAGGGCAGTTTCTCCACATTACTCCCTCATCCTATCCCCTGGAAACCACCAATCTTCCTTCTGTCTCTAGGGATTTGCCTATTCTGGATATTTCATACAAATGAAATCATGTAATATGTAACCTTTGTGTCTGGCTTCTTTCACTTAGCATAATGTTTTAGAGGTTCATCCAAGTTATAGCATGTACCAATACTTCATTCCTTTTTTTTGGAGACAAAGTCTTGCTCTGTTGCCCAGGCTAGAGTGTAGTGGTGTCATCACAGCTCATTGCAACCTCAAATTCCTGGGCTCAAGCAATCTCCTGCCTCAGCCTGTGGGGTAGATGGGACTACAGGTGCATGCCACAATGCCCAGCTAATTTTTCTATGTTTTGTAGACATGGGGTCTTGCTCTTGCTCAGGCTGGTCTCCAACTCCTGGATGTGCTAAGATTACAGGTGTGAGCCACTGTGCAGGCCCACTTCATTCCTTTTTATAGCAGAGTAATATTCCATTGTATGGATATACCACAATTTGTTGTTATGCATTCATCTGTTGATGGACATTTGGGCTGTTTCCACCTTTTGGCTATTGTGAATAGTGCAGTAATAAACCTGCCTGGACAGGTGTGAGTACCAATTTTCAATTCTTTTGGATATATACATAGTTGTGGAATTGCTGGGTCATATTGCTAGTTCTATGTTTAACTTTTTGAGGAACCACCAGACTGTTTTCCACAGCAGCTGAACCATTTTACATTCCAGTTAATACAATTTTAAGGCTTTCAAAGATGCTGGGTACAAAAGAAGGAGGAAAAATAAGCTCTTAAACTTCTGGTTTCTAAATTAGAAAACTTTAATCATTTCCCTAAAATTTTTGTGGGCTCTCGGTGCCCCTCCTGACGGGACCCTCCCTTCTGTGCTGGCACAAAGAGCGGGGTCTGGCCACCCACTCTGCCCCTGCGCCCTCTCACTCGGCCTCCACGCGCACAGTCACTTGTAACTTATTGTTATTGACTTTGAAAGGAAGCTTTCAGCTGCTCCATTCTTCCTCTGTTCGTTGAAGGGCTGTCAATGGGATGGGAATTACAACCCTCGCCACTGTTATCTGTGTCGTCTGGCTGGCTGGCATGTTACTGGCTGCACTTCCCAGGGAATTAATCCCCTAAGTGTGGATGGCAAATGATGAAAACCTGGCACGAAAATAAGGAGGCAGGCAGCGCTCCACTGACACGCCTCGGGAAGCGATCGGCTTGTTCTCGTGTACCCTACTCGTTGTCCCCAAGCTCCGGGGCCATTCATCCACAGGGAAACAGCCAGACTTTCATTCATTCATTCATTTATTCAATGAACATTTATGCAATGGAGTGCATGTTCTGTGTGGCACTGTTCTAGATGTTTTTGTATGAGTTATATTGTGTAAGACTCATAACAACCCTGTAAGAGAAAGATATTGTCCTCAGTTCAAAATGAGGAAATGGAGATTCAGAGAAATTAAGAAAATTTCCCAAAGTCACATAGATAGTAAAGTAGTGGAACCAGGACTTGAAGTTGGATTCCCTAGAGCCTCTGTCCCTATCTCCCTTCCTTCTCTACTTATTTACAACATGATCTATGTCCCAGGCATTTGCAGCAGGCACTGAGGATGTCTTAGGGAACAAAGACAGACAAGTGTAAACTCTTTCCTGTTGCTCTTCTACAGAGTCCTATGACTCCTGGGCATCGTCTCAAACCTATTCAATTTCTTCTCAAATGTTCTCTGTCATCTAATGACCAGATGCAGCACAGACCAAAGAGCTGTGACATTGAAGATGAATTAAATTCAAGCCCAGGGGGATTATGCCTCCTTGGATAAAGATCTAAAATCTCATGGTTCAAAGATGTGGTTAACAAATCTCATCTTGGCCGGGCGCGGTGGCTCATGCCTGTAATCCTAGCACTCTGGGAGGCCGAGGTGGGCGGATCGTTTGAGCTCCGGAGTTCGAGACCAACCTGAGCAAGAATGAGACCCCTGTCTCTACCAAAAAAGTAGAAAGAAATTATCTGGCCAACTAAAAATATATATAGAAAAAATTAGCCAGGCATGGTGGTGCATGCCTGTAGTCCCAGCTACTCGGGAGACCGAGGCAGTAGGATTGCTTGAGCCCAGGAGTTTGAGGTTGCTGTGAGCTAGGCTGACGCCACGTCACTCTAGCCCGGGCAACAGAGTGAGACTCTGTCTCAAAAATAAATAAATAAATAAATAAATAAATAAATAAAAATAAAAAATTAAAAAAACAAACAAACAAATCTCATCTTGCCTTTCCCCTGCTCCCAAACTTCCCATGGCCCAGAGCCCTACAGACATTCCTGTGACATGAAAAATGGTAAAGCCCCAAGTAGGGTCTCTCTATGTGAGCTGAACCACGCAGAAAGGTTGGGGAGAACATTTTAGGATGTGCTTTTCTGTGCATAATGTGAAGTTCATGGATTGGGAGGCATCAGCTGGGCGTTAGGCCACGGAGGGAGGCATTTCTCCAAACTGGGAAGCAAGGTGAGGGCGTCAAGACTAAAAGACCAGTCTTCCCTAGAAGATGCCCTTAAGACATAGACTTACCCGGTTCATTTGTGTACCCAGCCCCTCCGTTTATAATCCTTGCTTCAGGTTTTGCATATTCAGGCAAGTTCGTGCTCATATTATGCAGGTAAACATATGCTGAGAGGTAGCAGTGTTTATTTTAGTGGAAGCATTTATTTTAATAGCTTTATAAATCACACCAGGATTGCATTTATAGCATCATTAAGGATCTGAAGGGGTCGCTTAAATGTTTAAGTTAGGCTTTGCTGCTGCAGTTTATGGGAAATATTATATGCTATCAAAGGCAGAAGGATGATAAGCTAGATCCCACCTCCCTCCTACCCCCACACCTCAAAAAAAAAAAAAAAAGAAGAAAAAAGAAAAAAAAGAAAGAGAGAAAGAAAAGGAAAAAAAAGAGAAAGGAGAGATTTGAAACAGAGACATGGTGGGGGTTGCGGGGGGATGGGAAGCCACATGAAGACAGAAGTAGAGATCAGATGGGATCTGACTCTAGAGTCCACGCTCTTAACAACGTTGCCGGTAGAGCAACTAATACTAGTAGGCACCAAATTCTTGACTCCTGTTCCGGCATGGGACAAGTGGTATCTGGTTCAGTTTGGCTTTTGGAGGTGCTGGTCCTGCCCACACACACCCCATGGATAGCACCACGTTAAAGCACCTAAATATGTATATTTTTAAATGAAGAGCTGTCGACAGTGAACAGCAAGATTTTACTGGTATCCCTGTATTGCTGCCAGCCCCCTCTTGAGGACTAAAGGATTCAGGATTTGAAGTCTTGAGACCCACAATCTGGCCTCTATACCATCCGGTTGGGGGACTTTGGACAAATCTCTTAAACTTCCTGGGCCCGTTTCCTCAACTGTAAAACAAAACGGGAATGGTGACACCAGCACCTTACTATGAAACCGTGCAACATCACAAGGCTGTGCCAATGAGACTGAGACGTGCTTAGTGGCTACACAGCTTTGCAGCTCCCCGTCCACACTCTCCAGGCTGCTGCCGAGTTTGGGACTGAGATGAACCAGGGCCTCTGAAGGGGGGCGTATTTGTTTCCTATGGCTGCCATAACACATCGCCACAAACAGGGGGGCTTAAAAACAACAGAAATTTATTCTCTCCTAATTCTGGAGGCCAGAAGTCTAACATCAAGGTGTCAGCAGGGCTGGTTCCTCCTGAATGCTCTGAGAGAGAATCTGTTTCAGGCTTTTCTCCTGGGTCCTGTGCCTCCAGCAATCCTTGGCATTCCTTGGCTTGTGGATGCATCCCTCTCATCCGATCTCTACTTCTGTGTTCATGGGGCTTCCCCTGTGTTTCTGTATCAAATCTCTCTTTTCTCTTTTTTTTTTCTTTCTTTCTTTCTTTTTTTTTTTTCTTTTGAGATAAGGTCTCACTTTGTTCCCTGGGCTAGAGTGCCATGGCATCAGCCTAGTTCACAGCAACCTCAAACTCCTGGTCTTAAGGGATCCTCCTGTCCCAGCCTCCCAAGTCGCTGGGACTACAGGTGTGTGCCACTACATCTGGCTACTTTTTCTATTTTTTGTAGAGACAGTGTCTCACTCTTACTCATCCTGGTCTTGAAATCCAGGCCTCAAGCAATCCTCCCTCCTCAGCCTCCCAAAGTGCTAGGATTACAGGTGTGAGCCACTGCAACTGGCCTCTCCTTTCTCTTATAAAGACGCTAGTCATTGGACTGAGGCCCGCCCTAAATCCAGGATAATCGCATTGTGAGATATTTATCTTAATCACATCTGGAAAGATTCTACTTCCAGATAAGGTCACATTCATAGGTACTCGGGTTTAGGACAGGGACATAACTTTTAGGGGACACAATTTCACCCACTATAGCAAAGAAAATTTAAATCCTTTTCAAGGGAGGAGGTTAAAATTCATGGCAAGGATGAGGATCTGGACCAGATGAGTAAGGGTGGGAGGTAAGGGATGGGGATGAGGGTGGGAGGACTGGCTTTCATGTGGTGCTACCCTTGGTGGGTGTGTGGGCAGGACCAGCACCTCCAAAAAGCCAAACTGAACCAGACACCACTTGTCTCATGCTGGAATAGGAGTCACAAATTTGGTAACTACTGGTATTAGTTGCTCTACCAGAGACATTGTTAAGGGTATGGAGTCAGACTGCCTGGGTACAAATCCAGACTCCATGACCATAATATTCCATTTTGGTGCCTCAACAGAATAACTGAAACTAAGTAATTTATAAAGACCAGAAATTTATTTCACACGGTTCTGGAGGCTGGGAAGTCCAAGATCAAGGTGCTGGCATCTGGCGAGGGCTTTCTTGCTGTGTCAGCCCATGGAAGAAGGCAAGAGGATAAGACAGACAAAAAGAGAGACAGGCTCAACCTTTTATAAAGAACCCACTCCTTCGATAATGGCAGTGATCCATTAATCCATTCATGAGGGTAGAGCCTTCATGGCCTAATCATCTTTTAAAGGTCTTACCTCTTACTGCTGTCACAATGGCAATTAAATTTCAACATGAGTTTGGGGAGGGATAAACATTTAATCTATAGCAATGACTTTGGGCAAACCACTTAATGCCCCCTTAGTTTGGGTTCCCTGAAAGCAGAGCCTGAGACAGGATTCCAGTGCACCTGATTTATTGAGGGAGTGCTCTTGGGAGAAAGGAGTTAGGAAAGCAGGATAGGGGTAGCGGATGGATCTAAGCAAGGGTGTAATCCCAGCTAGAGTCTAGTATTTGCCTAACTCCACCGGGAGCTCTGGAGGGTGAACTGCACCATAGAGTTGGTCCCACTTTGCATTAGTTGGTCCCACTTTGCATCAGTTGGTCATTGGCTGAGGGCTGCCATAGTGGGGAAGCATGGGAGGCAGTGTAACTTCCTAGAGGAGACCACGACTATTCAGCCCGGGGCAATTCTCTGGAAAGGGGGAGTGGGGGCAGCTGGGAGTCATTAGCAGCCAACACTACAGCAGGTGGGGGCTAGATGAACCTACCCAGGAAAGATGACTAACAGTGTCCACTACAGTTAACTTTGCATACTTTAGTTTCCTCATCTACAAAATGGAACTGATAATGGCAACTACCTCACAGGATTGTTATAAGGTTTAAATAGGTTAATATATGTGACGCCTCCTGCCACATGTGCGTGTTCCATAAGTCTGAGCTATGATTAATGTACTATTTATTAATGAGCAACAAATTACCTCAAAATTTGTCAGCTTAAAACAAAAACCATTTATTAGATAACTCAGTTTCTGAAGGTTAGACATCAGAAGCTGCTTAGATGGGCAGTTCTGGATCACAGCCTCTCATGAGGTTGCAGTCAAATGTCAGCTGGGGCGGCCGTCGTCTGAAGGCTTGACTTGGAGCCCTTCCAAGATGGCTCCCGCACGCAGCTGCTGGCAGGATGCCTCCGCGCCTCACCACATGGACATTTCCATAGGCTGCTGGTGTGTCCGCATAGTGAACAATCCAACAGAGAGAACTAGGAGGAGTTTTCAAAACCCTTTATGACCTAGCCTTGGAAATCACGCACCAACGCTTCTGCTATATTCTATGTTATAAGTGAGTCACCCAGTCCAGCCCATACTCAAGGAGATGGGAATTAAGTCCTGCCTCTTGAAGGGAAGAGTCTCAGATAATTGTGGAACTTAAAATCTACCACCATTCGTTGTTATTAATTTCTGTAGCAAGCTTGGAAACTGTTGTGTTGCCCTCCAAGGAAAATTTGTGTCTAAAAATGAACATACAAATAGGCAATGCATGAATCTCAAGTGATGGATTATTCAAGCATTTAAGCAAAGTAGCTGTTTTTGAAAAGGGGAGATTCCCGGGGCCCACTAAATAACACCATAGCTTTCCTTTGTACACCAGCAGACCACCCCTGCCCCAGGAAAATTCCACTTCTCTGGTTCTGCCAGTGGAGTCCAAGAATCTGCAATAAAAGGCTCAACAGGGGCCTGGCCCAGTGACTTAACCGGCAATCCTAGCAGTCTGGGAGGCCAAGGCGGGATGATGGCTTGAGGATTGCTCAGGAGTTCACAGCCTGAGCAGGAGAGAGACCCCATGTCTACTAAAAATAGAAAAATTAGTTGGGCGTCATGGCTTGTGCCTGTAGTCCCAGCTACTGAGGAGCCTGAGGCAGGAGGATTGCTTGAACCCAGGAGTTTGAGGTTGCAGTGAGCTATGATGATGCCACTGCACTCTACCTGGGGTGACAGAGTGAGACTCTGTCTCAAAAAAAATAAAAAGGAAACTGAACTCCCCCCATCCCGTCCTCACTCCCCTCCTTCATAAATAAATAAATAAAAGCAAGCTCAGCAGGGAAATCTGATCTTGTAGCCAGGACCACTGGTGTAGACAAATGTTTTGCCCTCCCTAACACCTTGAAAAACACACACACACACACTCACGTGTGTGTACACACAAAGCCCCTGATTATGTTTTGCTTGATCTTCCAGATTCCTGGCTTCCCTCACCAAATCTGGCTATCTTCCGGTTGCTTTCCTGGTTTGTTGGACCTTGGTTTTCCATGTGATTTTCAGCTTTGCTTACTTTCTTATCTCTGCCTTCAAGGAATACCACCCTTCCCTCAGCAACTCCGAGCTCTTGACTTGGGCCAGCCTCTGTCCCCATCCCTGGGGGATCTGGGGGTCCAGGCTTACCCAGCCTGCCTGTCCTTTCCACACACTCAAACTTCCATCCTTGACTACTGGATCTATTGGCTGGGTCTCCACCACTAGATCAAAACAGAGGCTGCGAACACTTATTCAGGTAATTCAGACACTTATTCAAGCAAGAATGATGATGTTTTTCCCCCTGAATGATTCAGATAATTATTTTAATTCTCTGCTTCATTTTGTCCCTGGAGCCCCGACCTCTTCATTCTGTGACTCTGGTTAAAATTTGGTCCCAGCGATAAATATTTCTAATCTAATTGTCTCCTCGACTCATGTTCCACAGGAGGTTATTTTCAGGGAAAAGGGTCTGTAGGTAACTGAGAATTAACTTCAGTCCTGGGCAACATGAGAATTAAAATAAAGCTGTCATGGCATACGTGCTATCTGCATTTCACTTTCTGGAAGGGCCCCTCTATGTCATCCCTCCTCAACCCCTGTCACATGCAGCGACAAGGAGCAAATTACCATTTATTAAACTCTAATTATCATTCCCGTTTTTCAATACCATTCTCTGTGTACGAGTGCAGCACACAAGCCTCTGCTTGCTGCCATTCCATTAGCAATAAGTCTTGTTAGCATAGCATCCATATTTATAGGCAGGGTGGAGTGATGCTTCAGTGACATGGTACAAAGTCGAATGCCCTTAATAGAAGGTTAGGGACATGTCCTGATTTTGGAACGATCCAGCCACACAGGAGATGTGAGGGACTTGAGGGGACTTAACAAAGATTTAGACTGTTTTGAGACAGTTTCAAGCCTTTTGTGGGACTCTATAAAAGTTCAAGCAAAGAGACTCTCACTTTGGGGGAAAAGCCCATGTATGCTTCTTTATCTGTGCGTCACAGAAACCGGAAGCCTGGCAGGAGATGACTGTGTACTGTTCTGTTGTGCTCAGAACAACAGCTCAGAAAGGACATTGTAGATCCTATTTGATCTGGCTGGGTTTGGACCGCTCCTCCGGGCCTGGGATGTCCAGTTTGAGCATCTGTCTAAGCAATAAAAGTTTTTCATAAGATTCTTCTGTAATTACCTCCCATGCTAGGTAACCCTCAAGTGGTTGCCAGGCTGAGACCTGTGTCTTATCACAAAGGGAGAGCCAGCTGTGCGGTTGGCACCTCATCAGCCAGGGTTCATGGATGTGACACGTCCAGTGGGTCTGGCCCAACAAACTCAGGTCTGACCCAATAACTCCAAAGTCCACACCTTTTTTAATAATACTGGGCATCTCTCCCTAGAAATTCAAAGCAGACTCCTTTACTTCCTGTTTCTCATTGCAAAACTTCGCCCTGACTTCTGAAAAGCATCCAGATCCCAATCACCATCTTGTGACCAAATGCTGTCCACAGATGCAGCGTGACCTGTCCACTTCATAGGATCCCTCTTCTCCCGGCCCAATTCCGTAGCACTTGCCAGGTGGTCCTGCCCTGAGGAAGCTTCACATTTAACTGGCTGTTCATGCACCCCTCCTGGCTCCAGTAAAGTTCCGTAGCCTCTGGGGCAGCTTCCTGATGAGTCTTAGCTGGTCTCCCACTTCTCATCTCAACTCATGAGATTCCGAATCTGGGAGCTGGGAGGAACATAAGAAAGAACCTGGCCAAACATTTTCATTTTGCAGAGGCGCTGAGGTGGGGGTGGGGTGTCCCCTCCCCCTTGGCAGACACCTGGCGTCTCTTCACCTATTGTTCAGCAGGGGCTGACAGCTCCCCGCAGCGTAATCACCCTCAGCTCATTAACAAGCTGTGCTCATTTGCATGTCTAAATATCCCTGTACATAGAAAACAGAGACTATTACATCTTCCCCTTGTGTATATACAGGAAAAGGGCAGGGAGGAGGCAGACAGGAAAGACGGATCACACACCCCTTCCTCTGTGCTTCCCAGGCACCTGTTGGTCACTTTTTGTTTTGCTTTTTTTTTTTTTAAACCAGCCCATTCTTTCCTTGCAGACAGAGCATTGATAAACTTTATCTTGTAGTTACTGCCTCCTTCCTCTGGATTTGGAAAAGCTCTTGAGTATTTGCTATTTTTACCTCCCTCATTTCCACCTCTTCTCTGGCTCCACTTCCAGGAGGATACCCCAACCCCTCAGAAAAACAAAAACAAAATCAAAATCAAAAAAACCATAGCCTTCTGCATCCATCCGCTTTATGCAAATGCCGCAACACATCCATCCTCATTCAGCGTGCTCAGAAACAGGAACTGTCTATCTATAGATCAGCCTGATTGCGGTTCATTTTTATACAGCTTGAGAAGCGTGAAAAGTCACAGGCTGGGGCTAAACCAGCCTGAAACTGTCATACAGATGATCATGGCACATGTAGATCATTTATTTCAGGAGCACCTTGATGGGCCCCCCGAAGCCACCCCTGTGGATTTCTTGTCAGTTTGTAGGGAAAAAATGCTGCTGTAATGATGCCTTCTAGGGCTGTGCCATCTTAATCACGGGTGGGGACATTCGTCTCTGCCCAGCTGCCAGCTTCCTGGGAAAACAGCTCCAAACCAACGGACCCCAGGGCAAGAAGACCAGCCCTGAGAGCTGGAGTGGCTCCGGAAGGTGGGGGTGGGGGAAGCATGGACAGCAGTGGGACTTCCTCCCAGCTTTGTCACTCCACCCACCCTGCAAGTATTTATTGGGCCCCCTACTGTGTGCACAATGCTCCACTAATTCCAAACACATTTACTTAAGAAGCACTTATAAGTGCTTGCTGTATGCCATTCACTATTCTGTCTGCTTTACAAATACTCACTCATTTAATCCTCATCACAAACCTATGAGGCAGATACTATTGCCCTCACTGTACAGATGAGGAAACTGAGACCCAGAGAGGTTAAGTAACCTGCCCAAGGTGGCACAGTTCAAAAGCGTGGAGCCAGGGTTCTAACCAGGGCGGTCTGGTTCTAGTCTGTGCTCTTTCCATGTAGCTGGCACAGTGACAGAATGCAGTGACAACTATGTGTGGCTTGTTTCTCCAGCATCCATTCACCCTTCCTCTGCACATAGTACCCTTATTCTCTGTGGGGGAATTCACTTCTTGTAGGTGGCTGGGGTGTGTTTGGTCCCATTCCCAGCTCCTGGAGTGGGTTTTCATTGGTTTAGGCCAATCAGCAAATCCCATCCCCGGCTACTCTGATGGGTTGGGGTCAGGCACCTGGCCAAGAGAGTGAGTCTTAGGGATTCTGAGGGAGCTACTTGGGGACACTCTCTCTTCCACATGACAGAGCAATGTAAGAAGACTTCAGGGTGGGGAGACTGAGAGTGGAAGGGCTAAAGGGCTTAAGAATGAGCATGTGGAAGCCAGAGCAGAGAGACAAAGATGGAAATTGATTCTTTGGTGAAACTGGTTAAGCTGCTGGATCAGGCTTTGCCTGAAGCCAATACCATCTCTAAACTCTTCAGTTGCCTGACACATAGCAGGCTTTCAATAAATATGTGTTGAATACATGAGTTAATAAAATCCCTTTATTGGCTAAGCCAGTTTAAGTTGGGTTTTCTGTGATTGGCAACTGAAAGATTCCTAACTGAGACACACACACACACACACACACACACACACACGCGCACACCCCAGTGACAAAGAAAAATGTGGTATATATGTACATAGCACATGCTGACAGAAATTGGTCTTGTTAAAACAATATTCTATAAGACAGGAGGTGGGGGTTTAGCCCTTTTTAACCAACAGCATCTCAACTCTAACAGGAGTGGTTCCCTGGGTTTGGGTGTCTATTTATAATAGCAGAAGTTTTCTTTGAGACATTAACTGCCATGTGCGTTGTATTTAACCCACTCTAGTTTTGCGCCCGGGGCCTCCTGAAGCATATGTAACTCACATGTCTCTTCACCTTGGGAGCTATGAGAGCTATTTTTAAAGTTGCATTTAACTCATGCACAGAAAATAATAAAAAATAACAAATTTTTCATTACATTAGAAAGGATCATTTTGTTTTTGAAGTTTTTATTCTATTTTGTAATGAAACACTGTGGCCCCAGGGAAAAAAAAATTTTCCTAGTGTGGCAGTCATGGTGTTAAGCTGGGAACTTTTTGAAAGTGACAAAAGGATTTGTTAAGGGTAAGTGAGCCCACACTCTGAAATGAGAGCTAGGTGTGGAGTGTGATACATATCTATAGGCTATAAATGATCAAGCCTCGCAACAGTTCCGTAGCAGATCCTCCCTCCCTAAGGAATGGTGGCCCTCGTGGCCTAGAGTGTCGAGGGAGCAGTTCTTGGTCAGCTAGGATTCTCTTCCTGGGTTCCCACTGGTTTGCCTTAGCTATGGATTCCTTAGTTATGCAGAATCAAGGAAGATGATGAGGAAACCAGTCCTTCCAAAATCAGAAGTTCATATATTCAGTTAAAAACTAAGCCAACAGAAATGATTCATGATGTTTGATTCCTCTGACCCTCCATGTTGACCACTTTATAGATCGTCAATGTCATACTCCCTTTGCTTCTTCTGAATACTGGACTCCCCTTGTTTTCATATGTATATTTAACTTGTTTGCAAACGCAAGCCATCCGTTTTCACTTTGGGATCTGCTCCCCCTTCCACCCAGTGCTGGCTGGGCTTCTCTTCCCTGGGGATCACAGAGCAATTCCTGGAAGGCTGAGTGTGGAAGAGTGGGTCTTGGGTATTTCCAGGTACTTAAGATATACAGGAAGCCTGAATGCAGGTCAGTGAAGGAGCTGGTATGATGGTGCCCATCCTGTTTTAGAACTTAGAGTCTGTGGGATTTCTTTCCCCCACCTGGTGATACCATAGTGTGCTCTGGGAACCAGAGAGTCTCCCTCTCCCCCTGCATCTGCTCCCTTCTCCGGATGCCAGGCATCCAGCCTCTCCTCCTGCCCTGTACCCAACACCAGCCCTACATCATGGCATCAGAACATGCTCCCCCAGTACCTCTGTTCCCCAGTCCTCACTCTACATCCCCCTGGAAAACTCCATGCTAGAGTGCTGCTGCTGCTGCCTCTCTCACTCCCTGACCAGGTCACAGGGGGCCACTGTTGGAGAAAGCCACAGAATGACCCAGCAGGGCCCGTTCATGGACCCCAGCCCCAGCCCAGCCCCCAGAGCTGTCCTGGAGAAGCCTCCTCTCCTATTCCCCTTGTTAATCAAAGAAGAAAGTGTCACTCCTTCCTCAACTAACCTCCTCACTCTTGCCTCCTTCCCTTCTATCCGGGGTTCTGCCTTTTTGTATGTGATGATTGAGGCCCTTAGAGGCAAGAGACTCCAGCTTCCCCCACTCCACCTACCCCCTTTCCTTCTCTGCTTTCCTTAAGAAAGAGCAGGTATCTTTCCTCCTGTTCGAGGCTCACCCTTTGATCTTACTTCTCTTCCCTCCCATTCTACTTCAGACCTTGACTCATCAATTTTTGCACACCTCACCTTTCCAAATCTCCAAATGCCTCTGCTCAGCCTGTAAAGATGCAAAAGATTTTTGCTTTTTAACAAAACCCTCCTTAACACAAGGCCCCCTGTAGCCACCCTTCAACTTTCCCCCTTCCCTTCCCTTCCCTTCCCTTCAGCAGAGGTCTTCATACTTACTGTCTCCTCCTCTTAACTTCCTGTTCACCTTTAAACTCATTGAAATCTGACCCAGCCCCCACTTCACTAAATTTCTCTCATGATGGTGACCTCCTTGATTGCCAAATCCTTGGATCTCCTCCTTGCTCTCTGATTGTACTGCTCAGGATTCTTTTGGTCACAAGTGACAGAAACTCAACTTGAACTAGGTTAGTAAGAGTTGGAATGAATTAGCTCACGTGGGAAGCTCTGGTAAAGAAGGCAATGTGGATGGAACTCAGGAGTGACCATACCAGGGACAATGGTAGCAGAACTCTCCAGGCCTTTCATCATTTCTCCTCTTTCCATGATGACTTCATTCTCTGAGACGACTATGGTTTGAATGTGTCCCCTCCAAAATTCAGGTGTTGAAACTTAATGGCCAGTGTAATAGTATTAAAGTAGGCCCTTTAAGAGGTGATTAGACCATGAGGCCTCCTCCCTTATGAATGGGATTAAGGCTCCTATAAAAGAGGCTTCACATGGCTCCCTTGCCCCTCGGTCTTCCACCATGTGAGAACACAAGTTTCCTCCCTCCAGAGAACACAGCAACAAGGCACCATTTTGGAAGGAGGGTGCAGCCCTCACCAGACAACCAAACTTGTCAGTACCCTGATCTTGGACTTCCCAGCCTCCAGAACTGTAAGAAAACAAATTTCTGTTCTTTATAAATCAGGTATTTTGTTATAGCAGCACAAATGAACTAAGACACCAGGTCTCTCCATGTGATAAGAGACATGGTCATTGAAGGCTCTGGGCCTCAAACATAGAAAGTCTGAGAACTACTTTCCCTGACCCCAAGGTAAAATCTCAAGGAAGGGCACTGATTGGCTTATCTTGGGTCAAGTGCCCATCCCTGGACCTATCACTGTAATTGGTTAATTATAATTAATTGTAGTTTGGAAAACAGGGCCTATAAGAAGATGGCAGTTTCCAACTAAACCACCTGGTTAGAAGAATTATTTCCAGAAGAGTGATGCTCTTATGAGCATGTAGAACAATAGATGTCCATTATCTTGGCCATTCCTTTTAAATTTTTCTCTCATCCTTCCTATATCCACCTCCTAAATCCTGAGTTCACCAGGTATGTTAGTTGGGATTAGGTATAGCAGAGAATAACTAAACAAAAGCCATATTGACTTGAACACAATAGTAGTTTAACTCTCATATGGATGTCTGGATATTTGCAGTTCAGAGCTGGTACAGCATCTCTGTTTCAGGAGGTCCTCAGGATCACAGGCCTCTTGCAATTAACTGCCCTATAATTTCTTGGGAATGGTCCTCATCCTTCTGATTCAAGGCAGTATCCAAGTTCCAAGGGGCAGGATGGAGGAAAGATGAAGAAAAAGAGTAAAGGACATGAACTGTCTCATAAAGGAATTTTCAGGCAGCTGACGTCTGACATCCCTTTAGCCAGAACATGGTCACACCTAGCTGCAAGGGAGCCTGGGAAATGTAGTCTTTATTCTGGAAGGCCATGTGCTCAGCCAAAAATTCTGTCACTATGGGAGAAGGAAAGAATGGATATAGGGGAGCAAGTAGAAATCACTGCTGCACCAGGGTTTCATCCAAGGCTCACCGGTTCTTACTCACTGTGCACTTCCTGGTTGATTTCATTCTCACCCAGTGTTTCAGTGTTCACCAATGTCTTAATGACTTCTGACTGTCTCTCTTGAGCCTGGATAACTTCCTGAACTTCAGATTCATCTATCTAACTGTTTACTGGACACCAGGATATCACCAACATGACCCTAACTGATATCTTTCCCACCAAATGTAGGACCTTTAGCTTAAAATATTTGATCCCTTGGTATAGGTTATAGACCATTGCAGAGTTTTCTGTAGACAGGAATTATGATACAGTCATAGTGAAGAGGGCTAGTGTGTTGGAATTGGCCGGACTTGGGTTCAAACCTGGTTCTGCTTCTCGTTGGCTGTGAGATTTTAAGTGAATTGCTGTATTAGTTTGCTAGGGCTGCTGTAACGGAGTTCCCCAGACTGGGTGTCTTAAACAATAGAAATTTATCGTCTTACAGTTCTAGAGGCTGGAATTCCAAGATCAAGGTGTCAGCAGCGGTGGTTCTATCTGAGGGCTGTGAGGGAGAATCTGTTCCATGACTCTGCCCCAGCTTCTGGTGGTTTGCTGGCAATCACTGGCATCCCTTGGCTTGTAGAGGCATCACCCCAATCTCTGTCATCATCTTTCCTGTGTGCATGTGTCTCTAAATGTCCCCTTTTTATAAGGACACCAGCCATATTGGATGAAGGGCCACCCTGATGACATCATTTTAACTTGATTACTTCTGTAAAGACCCCATCTTCATTTTGAGGTACTGGGGGATAGGCCTTTAATATATGAATTATTGGGGGGCACCATTCAACCCATAAGAATTACTTAGCCTATCTGTGGAGGATAATAAGACAATGATAAGAATGTTGTGAACGAGACCTATGCTGCAGAGTTGTTGTAAGGTAAATGGTAAGTGAATCCTCTGGGCAAAATATTGGTGTTTAATAAATGCCAGTTTCCTTCTACCTGGCTGTAGATTTCACTGCAATTTTGAGGCTCCTCGAGAAAAAAAATGTTTCAGGGGTAGCACGAAAACCAGAAGATGAAATTATAGTAAACATTTATTGTTCTCTTTGGCCACTCAGCTCCTGAACCCCTTTCCCGTGTTGGGGTATTTTCTACTTAATGAGATTGGAAGGAAGTAGAGCCTGTTACTTACCTCTGGAAGCTAAAAATTCCAGATCCCTTGTTGTCCCAGGTCAGTTCCAGGGTCATTGGGACACTCTCTGTGTAGCCCTCAAGCCTGGTTTTCTATCCCTGCACCCTCTGAGATTCTGTGAGCTACCAGTATCCCTAAATAATTTCATCTTCTGCTTAAATCACTTGGAGTTGGTTTCTGATGCAACTAAGAACACTCACTGATATGAGGTGCAAAAGATGAGATTTTAGGCACCAAAGACTGTTCCGTTATGGGCAAAGCTGAAACAGGACCTCCGCCTGTTCAGCTGAGCTTCTGTCTCCCCTCAGGTGATAGAATTATTGGAAACCAGTGCGACTGACCACTTGCAACTGGAAACACAGAAACATGATCAGCAAAGATACGGCAGTATCTGTCACCCTTACCAAAGTGACAAGTGGGAGGGGGTGCTGGTTGGTCCGGCAGAGCTGATGAAGGACAGCTTCTGGAATGCTTTTACCAAGTGTGTGAACGGCCTGGGGTGAAGTGGTGCGAGTCCCTCTCCCTTGCTCAGAAGTTTGCCTAATGACGACGGAGCGGTGGCCAGTGAACAGGGTGGCAATGAAAGAAACACTGACTTTCCTGCCAGGAGGGAAGAGACTGTTCCTCCTTGGTATGCACTTTGAAGAAACATTCCAGCATTTGGACAGATTTCTCAGGTTATAAAACATCATATTCTTCTCTGTTTCTTGAGCCTTTATAATTGATACTGTTATTTCTTCAAGTCTTTAACGATTCTGCCAGGACTCACATAAAGTTTATGAAAGAATGTTAAAAGTAGATGTGAATGGCAGAGACCCAAGAATCTGTGTGAGCTTAAATATCTTACGTCTGCAGAGAGGTCTGATGGGGAGACGCAGATCTAGAATTTCGGAGCTGTATTGGGCCTTCTCAGTCATATATTCAGGTCCTTTTATTTTATAGATAAGTAAAGTAAAGCCAAGAAAAATTAATAGCCCAGGATAACAAGGCCCACTTGGCACCTGTGCCTCGTTTCCGACAAACATTCTTCATTATATCACTCTGTCTCCAAACCAACCACCTGATAAAACCCACCAACCGGCAGAAAACAAACAGGAGACTGGAAATGCCGTCTGTGCAGGCAGATTTTTCATAGTTGAGGAAATGGCAGGTGTCAGTGCATTTGAAGTTCAATAAGTGAGTCTTATCCTAAAAAAGCCCCATCCAGGCCTGGCAGGTTCCCCGACAGGTAAGGGCATTCCTCATTCAAGGCTGTTTGCAAAGATCTAAATGAAGCCTGTGATAAAACAAACAAAACCCCAAACTTTCACTAATGTAAGAAATCAGAGATAAATTGTCTAAGTATTATCCTCTGTCTAGCTAGCATAATAAAAGTACAAGCATCAGAATTCTTCTCTGCTCTGTAAGCTATAGACCTCCAGCCTCTTTAGCCTAGGGATAAAAAATGCAGTCCTCTTACCAAGCAGTAGTACTCTTCTTGCTCTGCTGCCACCTGCCCCGTTGTGATGGGGATCCCTGGCAGTGGTGTTAATAGGTGTCCCTCGGCCTGGTCCTCTTGTCTTGCACTCCCCACCCCCATCTCCATATTCCTGCTCTATGACTCCAGCTTGTCACCAGGTGTTTCCTGCTGATACCAGCAGGAGAACTGTGGCTGCCGGTGCTCGCCAGCATCTATGCTGGGGCTGCCAGTGCCCAGTGTTGAGAGCTGTTCCATCTGTGCCAAGGGTACTGCTTCCCGCAGCAGCCAGGATGACCCACTTCTGAGTCATCGCTGCTTGTGGTCAAAGCTTCTAGCACCCAGGCTGGGGTACCACAGGCAATACCTTTGTTGGTTTCCTTCAGAAGTCACTGCAGCTGCCTTGACCCTGGAACTCACTCGTTCCCTATCCGAAGGGTTGGGACCTTCCAGGTAACCAGCTGCAGGACAATCTTGGAGACAAATATGTTATGATGCTCACGTCATCCCTTAACCTCTTTGTCTTTGAACCAAACTGGGTCACTTTAACTCTCTAGAATGATTCAACTCTTACTAGCTGGAGGGGATTCCAGCAAGCAGCTTAACCATTCTAGGTCTTATTTTCTCATCTGTAAAATGGGAATAATACTTGCCTCATTGGGTTGTTTTGAACATTAAATGATATCAAGCATTCCATGTGCCAGGCATGGAGTAAGTAGTCAATAAATGGAAGTTATTCCTAGGAAACTCCTCAGCCCCCTGACCAGCTTTCTAAACATATCTGACTCCTAGAATTATTTTTTTTTATTTTTCCATTTTTGTTTTCACCTATTGAGCACTTTCTGTGTACCAGGGACAGAGCCGAGTACCTGGCATTCATTATCTCATTTATTGCTCACAATGGCTCTATGAGATAGGTATTCCTGAAAGCTTTGTTTTAAGGATGAGTAAACTGAAAGCTATGGCTTGCCCAAGTCATGCCTCTCATAAGTGGTAGAATCAGAGTTTGAACCCAGAACAAACAAACTCCAAGTCTTGTGACCTTAACTGCTCTGATATATTGTCACTCCAGGGTGAAAATAGCTTAGTCTCAAGCTAGTCCTTTGATGCAAGACTTTTGTTTTCGGGGAGCATGTGTGTGCGTTTGGGCTATTATTACTGAAGAAAATTCTGTAATGTCATATTGGGTTAACCAGGGAATTCCCACAGCTGGGGCTGCAGTTCTTTCATTATCTGGTGTGTTCTGCTTGTTTGTCCAGATATGCTGGGACCGGGGTGCGTCTCTCATTTCCTGAGTGAAGCTGGGAAAGGCATGTTACCCTGGGCAGAAAGTGTGTTCTCTTTACTCAGTCTTTCACAAAACTGGCCTTGGTCCTCTGCTTCCATGGCAAAGGAACAGGGAAAGGGTTGGGCATCTCACCCCCCACTTATTTAAAAAATAAAAATAATTTAGATAGACAGAATATTGTTTTTGTTTATTAAATTGTCATGCTTTGTCTTGTTTTTTGTTTGTTTGTTTTTTGAGACGGGGTCTCGCTCTGTTGCCCAGGCTAGAGTGCAGTGGCATGATCATAGCTCACTGCAACCTCAAACTCCTGGGCTTAAGCAATCCTCCTGCCTCAGTCTCCCGAGTAGCTGGGACTATAGGTGCATGCCACCACACCTGGCTAATTTTTCTATTTTTTGTAGAGATGGGGTCTCACTCTTGCTCAGGTTGGTCTTGAACCCCTGAGCTCAAGTGATTCTCTGGCATCAGCCTCCCAAAGTGCTAGGATTACGGGCGTGAACCACCACTCCTGGTCAGTCTCTGTTTTTTTATTTTTGATAACTTTTTATTTTGATATAATTTCACACACAGAAAAGTTGCAAGAATAGTACAGGGAATTTCCATATCACTGTCTCTGAGGTTCACCAGTTGTTCACGTTCGTTTTCTGTCTTTCATTCACTTGCTCTCTGCATTGTTTCTAAACCCTTAAAATGTAAGTTGCAGATATCATGTCCCTTTACTCTTAAACATTTCAGTGTATGTTTCCTAAGGACAACCACATAACCATAGTAGTTATCAAAATAAAAAAATTGACATTTGATACTAGATCATTATCTAATACATAGTTCATATTCAATTTTTTTCCAATTATCACAATAATGTCCTGTAGAGGTATTTTTCCAGGTCCCAAATCCTTTTCCGGGTTACTTATTGCTTTAAATTATCTGTCTCTTTAATTTCCTTTCATCTCCAACGCTTCCTTATCCTTTCTTTGTGTATTTTTTACCTTGACATTTTTGAAGACAAAAGGCCAGTTATGTGGTGTAATGTACCTAAATTTGGGCTTGTCTACTATTTCCTCATGATTAGATTCAGGCACTACACTTTTGGCAGCGATGCCACCTAACTGATACTGTGTCCTTCCCAGTGCATCCCATCACAGGGCACATGATGTCAGTTTGCTCCAGTGTTGGCGATATTAGCTTTGCTTACTTGGTTTTCTCTATTATAAAGTTACCACTTTCCCTTTGTTATTAATAAATAATTTGTGATCACCTTTTTTAGTTTCAACTTTTTCTTCTTTGCCAAAATGTCCACAGCAGCTCTGACATTAGGCCAACAGTAGGGACTGAGCTGATTCTAAAAGAAAACTCCGGTCTCCCCTTCAGTCTAATGTCCTCTTTCTCTTCTTTTTAAATCACTTTTTAATTGAAGTATAATTTACACACCTCTTACGTCTATACAAGTCTTAAGTGTACAGCTTAAATAATTTTTGCATATATATATGCCCATGTAATGACCACTCAAATCCAAGATACAGAATATTTCCAGCTTCTTAGATGAGTTCCTTGTGCTCCTTCTCAGTTAATTCTCTTTCCACAAAGGCAACCATTATTTTGACCTCTGTCACCATAGATTAGTTTTGCCTGTTCTTGAACCTCATGTAACAAAATAGTTCAGTATGTACTCTTTTTTGTCTGGCTTCTTTCACTCAACATTTTTTTGGCGGGAGGACAGTCTCTCTCCATTGCAGGAGCTAGAGTGCCGTGGCATCAGCCTAGGCACTGCAACCTCAAACTCCTGGGCTCAAGTGATCCTCCTGCCTCAGCCTCCTGAGTAGCTGGGACTACAGGCGTACACCACCATGCCCGGCTAATTTTTTTCTATTTTTAGTTGCCTGGCTAATTTTTCTCTATTTTTAGTAGAGATGGGGTCTCACTCTTACTCAGCCTGGTCCTGAGCTCCTGACCTCAAGTGATCCTCCCTCCTCAGCCTCCCAGAGTGCTAGGGAGACAGGCATGAGACACTGCACCCAGCCGGCAGTGGTTAAATAATATTTAATATGAATATCTGTAGAGAAAGGGCAGATTATCTTCAGTTCTACCTGCAGTAGCCACCACTCTTTATGGTTTTGATCTGAGCTATTTCACTCATCTAAATTATTTCCTTGGTCCCTGAAAGCATTTGAGTTTTCAATCTCTTCTCTGATGTTTTCCTTGAGTGATGTCATCCTCTCCCACAGTCTCAGTTGCACATTGCTGACACTTTCCAGATTCAAATCTTCAGTTTCCTCCCCTCTCTGATGCTCTAGAACTGTCTTTTTAACCCTTTGCTAGATATCTCTATTATTTGGACATCCCATGGGCTTCTCACATGCGTCATGTCTACGTGAACTTGTTCTTTCTCATCAGCCTGCTCGTTTCCTGCACTCACTGTTGTGGGGAATGGCATCCCCATCCCTGCAGGCTCTCAAGTTTTATGTCACCCTGGACTCCTCCCTTTCCCTCATCTTCTACATCTAATTGGTCATCTAATACCACTGATTCCCTCTCCTACATATTTCCCCAATCTCCTCCTTTCCATTGCTACTGCCATTGTCTTAAATCAATTTCTCTTCTTCTCTTGCCTATATCATTCCTCATTCCACAAATATTTATCAAGTGCCTACTATGTGTAGTTCTAGGGCAATGTTCTAGGCACTGGGATCAGAACAGGAGGCATAAAATTAACAAGCAAACACACACATACCCCAGCGAGCTTTAGGTAGTCATCAATATTGAAGAATGACTAGAGGGTGAGGCAGGGCTACCTGAAATCGAGTAGTCAGGGAAGGCTTCTCGGAGGAGGTGATTTTTGAGCTGACACTTGAATAACACTGACAAGAAGTGAGCCACTTGGAGATCTGGGTGCAGAGTTCTCCAGGCATCCAGGCAGGGGAAAAGCAGGCGCATGAGACTGAAGTCAGGAAAGTGTTTGAGGGACAGCAAGGCAGCCACTGCAACTGGAGCAGAGGGAGTGAGGGGAGAGGTAGAGCAAGGCCAGATCACACACATCACAGGGGGCCTTGCCATCCCTAGGCAGCGTCTTGCCTTTTTATTCTAGGTGGAATGGGAAGCCATTGGAAAGTTCTGAGCCGGGGCAAGATCTGCTCTGATTGAGATTATCAAAGGCCACTCAGGCTGCCCTGTGAGGAATCAACAGGAGGAGGTCAGGGAGATAGGCTGGGGTGTCTTAAATTGCCACTAGAGGCATGGCCAGAGTCAAGCATTCAAGTGCAAGCAATTTATTTGGAAACACCAGTAGAGATGTAGGGAAGTGGGACAAGGAAGGAAAAACAGCCAATAAAAGATGCATTATCAAGTGAGTTACCGCTGTGGTCACCTGGGGAATGCTGAAGGCCAGTATAGAACATATTTGTTCATGTTACCTTGGCCTGAGGATGAGGAGGGTGGGAGATTTATGCCAAGTCCTTCAGTTGTTGGCCAGGGCTGCTGTGGAGTGGCTAGAGGGGTATTCATTTTCCTGCCTCCCCCTGTGTGAAGAGAGCAGGGTCCCAGCCCCCGGGAAAGCCCTCAGGCACAGAGATGGGACACGGCCTGCAGTGTAAGGCGCAGAGAGGAGGCCAGCACGGCAGGGGGTACGGAGGCCGTGTGGGCATGGCACCTTGTCCAGGTGTACGGGAGGCAGGTGGTATAGAAGCCTGTGCTTGCTGCTGTGAGGGCAGCGGGGGTTTCGACAGGTCGTCCCGCAGGAAGGAGCCTGGAGAGGGAAGACAAGGGCCTTTGGGGCTACCATAGCATTCATTTGAGAGGCCACCACTTGAGACCTCTCCGGACTCCTGGAATGACTAGAAGGTGAGCCAGGAGTGTCTTTGCAGGGGTCTGTGGCTCTGAAGGAGCTGACAGGGATGAGAACCAGTAAAATGTGTTTGGCTACTATCCACGCGCCCCATTCTTCTCTCCCTCCCGGGGCTTGGGAAATGCAATTGCATCTTTATTCTGTTTCTTTTGTGACTGGCCCGTATCTCATGCTCAGATCACACCTTTCCTGACCAGTTGGGATTTCTGAGCACTGACTCCAATTTCCCTTCCCAACTTCTGACCTCAGCTCAGTCCTCTGGACTCAAAGTCCCATCTCTGTCCCCAAGCACACCCTTTTCCTCTATGGTCTGACCCAGCCGTGACCTCCTGCCAGCACGTTGCACTGTCTGCCTCATCTTGCCAGCCTGGCACCACTCCCAGAAAGGCTGCCCTTGGCTTGTCCTATTTTGTTTCTCTCCCTAATTTGATGCTGACATTGACAGATAAAGACAAGGGAGACAGCCAAACCCCAGGGTGTACCCGGTAGGTACCATTCAAACACCACCAAGTTAATCCTCAGGATCAGGATCATGCCTGGATGAAATCTGAATCTCCGCCACTTGGGATGGAAGGGGAAAATAGCTTTTGAAACTGCCATGTCGAGAAGCCATTTGCCCAACCAGAGGATTCCAATCTCTAGACCTGAGAGCCAGTTTCTGGGGAGGATAGAAAAATTTTGATGTGAGGAAGGAGTAAGGAGAGGTAGAGAGAAGAGGTGAAGCTCTAGCAAGTTAAGGTTTTTGAACTTCACAGCTTTACCCTGGCATGGCCCATGGCCCATGGCCTGTGCGAGACGTTTCTTATTACAAGAGGGAAGTAGCACCTGGGACTGTCTTCCTATGTGTTTACTATCTCACACCTGCCTCACCGGAATTGTCTTCCGCCCAAATAAAAGCAGCAGTCACAGTTAAAAATTCTTTGGCCTTTGATTTTAAACATCTTTGTCACAGCACTCTATTTTACCGAATATTAAATTTCCCGCACAGTATTTGTTTTTTGTTTTGTTTTGTTTTGTTTTCCCTGAGACAGGGTCTCATTCTGTCACCCTAGCTGGAGTGCAGTGGCGTGATCATAGCTCACTGCAACCTCAGACTCCTGGGCTCCAGCCATCCTCTTGCTTTAGCTTCCTGAGTAGCTGGGACTACAGGTGTGCACCACCACACCAGACGAATTTTTCTATTTTTTTGTAGAGATGGGGGTCTTGCTCTTGCTTGGGCTAGTCTTGAACTCCTGGCCTCAAGTGATCTTCCTGCCTCGGCCTCCCAAAGTCCAGCACAGTCTTGAAAAGGAAGAAAACACCTACTATGAGAGAGGATTCCAGCTAACTGCAAATGGGTATGGGTGCTGCTTGAAAGCCCTTAGTGGCCACAGTAGAATTAGAATTTGGAAGCCCCTGAGAGAGCTTGTGGACACAAGGCGGCATCCCTGGACTCTTGGACTTGACCATCACATGGCGACTTTGGATGTCCTGGCGCTTGCCCTTAGCAGTCACGACTGGCCTTGGGAGAAGCACCCATCGCCTAAGAGCCTCCTTTTGTTCTCATCTCTTTCCTAACAAGCCTTTATCTAAATGCAAATGCGATTCCAACTTTTTGATTAGGATATTATATAGTCATCCATTCCAAGAAAATCACAATTAGTGAGTGATTTTATTTCTGACTCGCCGTGTCTTTGTTTGGAGAGTTCGTTGGTTGTGTGATGCTCGCGATGCAAGTGGGCAGAAGGAGTCACTCTTTACATGTGTGTGGAGGGACCTCTGCCAGGTTTTCTTAGATGGAAAGGTGTTGGCTTCTTACCATCACAGAGGAGATGGTGGTAGTGGAGGGGGGGAGTGTGGTGAGGGTGTGATATTCTACCCTAAAATATTTTTCTAAAATATGCTGGCAGCTAAATCTGGCCGAGTTTGTGGGGTTGGGTGGAGTTTTCATTAAAGTGACAAGGCAGGGCACCCTTTGTCTCAAGGTTTTAACTATAGTTGGTATTTGGGGAGACACTCTCCTGGGTAATATCTGCTGCAAAGACCACTCAGGCATAGCCTGATTCAGAGGGGCAGTTACATTCATCCTGGCTTCCCACATGCTGGCTGTGTGACCTTAGGTAACTTACTTAACCTCTCTGACCCTCTAGTTCCTCATCTAAATGATACTACCTAACTCTTAAGGTAATCGGAGGATTTAGGGAAATCAGTTAATATTTATAAAGTGTTTAGAATAGAGTCTGGTGCACAGGACATTGCCTGAATTATATTACCCTTTCCTGCCTCTGCTAATAGCATCTACCATCTACTGAGTTCCTATAAATGGCAGGCAATGTGCTAAGCACTTTATGTGCATTTATCTTGTTAAATCTTCAACGATGCAAAGTAGTGTAATGATCCCTGTGACGGTTAGTTTTATTTGTCAACTTGCCTAGGTCATAGTACATAGTTATTTAATTGAACGCTAACCTAGGCGTTGCTGTGAAAGTGTTTTGTAGATGTAGTTACCACCTACAATCAGTTGACTTTGAGTAAAAGATTTACCAGCCTCCTCAATCATGTGAGCCGAGTCCTTAAAATATATCTCTTTTAAAGATGTGCTTGTGTGTGTGTGTGTGTGTATACATATGTGGAAACTGATGATCAGAGAAATAAAGTCATTGCACAAGGTTACACAGCAGGATTTGGCAGGGTTTGAACCCATGTCTCCCTTACTGCACAGCTAACTTTCCACTGCAGGATGCCGTCTCTCTGGTCATGCCATTTCAGGCATGACCGCTGAAGGGACCTGTGCTTTCAGCCTGTCTTAGAGCATGTAATGCTTTCTTATCTTCAAACTCTGAAGAAAGAACCTACAGCAGTGTCATTCCTCTGACCATGTGGTCGGCTCTATATTCTGCTGGCATTTGAAGAAAAGATTGGGGTAAGGAACAGGGGAGAGAGGAAAGGGAGGAATAAGAATTTTACCTGTGGGTTTTGGTTGCAAGCACCATGGTATACACAAAAGAAAGAGTCAGAAGGGTATCATGGAGGTGGAACGGCTCACAGTAAAAAGTGCTCCGTGGGCCGTGCCTGTTTGTACCCAGGCACGGAGAGAGGAGCTGAGCTTATACAGGGAGGGAATTACCACCCACAGAAAACAAAGGAGGTTTTATTTCCCAAAAGGAAATTGGGGTACTAGTAAGAAGGGAAATGGACGCTCGACAGCCAAAATGATCAATGACCCCTATAGCAATAAAAGATTCTTAGATTGGATTCCTTTTTGCAAAATAATTCAGAACAGGCCCATGACCACTACCCAGAAATGGCCCTTAGGATTTGTGGGGTGCTGTAGAGCATATCTCTTGGGTCTTTAGCTTAAGATTTTTGGCTGTAGGGAAAGGCTCTTTTTATACAAATGTTCCCGTATGAAACATAGCTAGCAATAATAATAATGGATATCCATGGAACACTGACCGTATGCTGGGCACTGTTCTAAGTGCATTATTTGACGTCATCTCATTTTTCACAGCAACCCCGTGAGGTCGGTACAATTATCATCACCATTTTACATAAAAGAACACCGAGAAACATGGAGGTTAACTAACTTGCCCACGTGGCCAATGAATGGTAAGCAGAACACAATAATGTCTTTTTACAATTCTAATCCTGGAATATTAAATAGGACTGGAGACTGTCACATCATCACAAACAGCAAAGGTCCTGGAGGCAAGCCTTCCTCCTAGCTGGAGAGCTCACAGGGTCTGATGCTCGCTTGATAAAGACTCTGCCTTGATGTCTGATCTGAGATGTTCAATTCCATTTTCCTAATGGCTGTCAATCAGTTCCCCACTGTTTCCCCTGAGGCCGGACCCAGCAGGGGTGTCGTCAGCACTTAGGAATAGCATTAAGAACAAAGCCTGATTCAGGCTGTTTGTTTTTCCCCAGTGAGATCGCCCAACCCTCAACTCAGTCAGGAATGAGCTCAGATGTCTCTCCGTGCGGAATGAATTGCTTCCCAAATCACTGGGATTTCCCGAGGCACCCGATACCACCGGAGCAAACAGAAATGAGAAGTGAGTTCCAATAATGCCTGCGATCACTGTCGCTTCCAGGTACTTCACTCTTTAGCCCGGCGATGTTTGATAGAAATAGAACGCGAGCCATAGCTGTCATTTAAAATTCCCTGGAAGCCATATTTTTAAGAAGGTGAAATTAATTTTAAAAATACATTTTATACACAATATTCCAATTAATTACCATTTAATAATCCAATAATTACCATTATGACATGTAATCCCTATAAAAGTTTATTAATGAGGTATTTCACATTCTTTTTTTCATATGAAGTCCTTGAAGTTCCATGTGTATGGCATGCACAGCTCACTTTTGAGTAGCCACATTTCAAGCGCTCCTAAGCCCCGTGTGGCTAGTGGCTGCTGTGTGGGACAGCGCAGCTCTGGACCGTCACGCTTTCAACAGCTTCATTCCTCAGAAATGAGCGCCGGTGAGATGGCTGCGTGGTCTGTGACCTCATGGAGTTTACATTCTAGGGAGCGGAATGTACAATGAACAAATGAGCATGTAAATAAATGAGATAAGTATAGGTCCCGATGAGCAGCCACACAGGAAACAAATCAGGTGAGAAGGTGATTTGGGAGCTGCCTGAGCATGGTTGGGGGGGGCTGGCTGAGGAGATGACGTCTGAGCCAGAACCCGAAGGACAGAAGGAACCAACCTTCTGAAGGGGCAGAGCCTTCCAGGCAGAGGCCAGAGGTGATGCAAAGGCCCTGAGGTGAGGACAGGCAGAAAGGAGGGCCATGTGTACCGGCCCTAACGTCTGAGGAGCTCGGTAGGTGGGGACCAGGTTGCCTACTGTGGATTTTGGATTTTGTCCTAAATGTAAAGAAAAGCCAC
>CM052441.1:113974333-113989433 GCA_028533085.1 Varecia variegata
CAATCTGGCAAGTCTTAAAGGCTTAATAAATAGCCAGCTTTGGAAACGAGGTCCAGAAATGACCAGCAAACTCTCTCTGCCTCTCACATACTTACCACGCACCTCCCCTGATTAGCACCAGTGATAATCGCACCACTTAATCGAGTTGAATTTAAGCTCTACCTACTGGAATCTTCTAAACTCCCCAGCATGTAATCAACATGAACGCGCAGAGTGATTGTTTTTAATAAACAGTATAACTGGCAGAGTTAAGCATTTTTTGGCCAAATATTTATTTTATAAAGGAAAATAAATTACCTTTGTGCCAGGCACTCTGCTAGGTACTTTTACAGATGTTAATCTTATTCAGTAGCTACAACAATTAATTAATTCAGTAGCTAAAACAAAGTAGGTTCTATTAATGTTATTCTTACTTTCACAGAGCAGGAAAGTGAGGTTCAGAGGGGTAGGTAACTTGCTCAAGGTCACACACAACCAGTGGATGGAAAGCCTGGGGGTTGAACACCTGGCAGCCTTGGTCCAAAGTACAAGTTCTCCACGTTGCTCTGGGCTCCCACCTCCAGGCTCTGTGCCATGTGCTGAGCAAGATACACAGAACTTCATAAAACATTACTGCAGCCCCAGAGGAATTTAATCTAAATAGAGAGGGAAGACGATCAGGCAAATATACTTGACATGTGACCTTGCATCGCTAGTTAGGTGCTGCTGGTGTGCTGCTAATGTGAGTGTCATTGGAGATATTCCTTCAGAGTCAGGGTGGGCGAGATTCAGCAGGGTCTTCTAGAGAAGGTGGAAGTTTAAACTGTGCGTGCAAGAATCATTAGGACCTGGAGAGAGAAGAGAACCTCCCAGATGGCAATTCCAGGTAGCGGGACTAATGCAAGTCAGGCAAGAAGGCAGCCTCGGCCAATAGTTTCTCCCCACCCCTTTTCTACGTCCTGTCTTCTCCACTAAAATTCAGACTGGGTTTTCCAGGCCCAGGTTAATTGCCTGACCCCTTTCAGCTGAAACAGGTGTCCATTTCCCATGCACTCATGACATCCTGTGATTATTTCTGTCATTGCTATTTCCATATAAAATGATTGGTCTATGAGTTTCCTCCTTCTTAACATCAGGAACTTTGTTTTATTTATGTTTGAATCCTCAGAGCCCAGAACAATATCTGGAACATAATAGGTATTTGATAAGTTAAAAAAATAATTGAATATTTTTCTTGATGATTTTTCTCTCCTTTGCACTCCTCTGTTATTTGATTGTACTACTCCGTATTTCCTGGCATGTGCCTGAAACACTAAGAGCCAATGTGTCAGTGATTTGAACAAAATAGTTTGTTTCTTCCATGTGAGAGTAGGAATAGATGAAGTCCAAAGTGATACAGTGTCAGATATCCAGGACCCTCCTAGCTAGTACCTCTGCCACCCCTGGTATGTCGCCTTCATTTGTGTGGTTGAAGGTGGCTCGCCACCGCATCTCTGTTGGAGCCAGCGGGAACGAGGAAAGAAGAGAGGGAATGAGACAGGCTGCCTGGTTTTTAAAGGTACCACGTGGAAGTTGCTCCCATAACATCTATTCACATCCCATTCTCAGGACCTAGTGATGTGGCCAGATCTAGCTACAAGAGAGACTGGGAAAGTCAGATCTTTTTGGGTAAGCGTCTAAGGCTAACATTTCTATTACAGAGAAGGAGAGAGCAGATATGGGGGTGTGGGGAGGGCAGGGACAAGGACAGTGTCAAGGACAGTGTCTGCCACACTTTTAAAGGCATTTATCAGGAATTCTTTAGTCTCAGCTGTCTCATTTGTAAAATAGGAATAACAATATCTATCTTATAAGGTGGTGATGAGTACTGAATGAGAGAACATTTGTGATAATATATATCATATATATTATCTGTGTCTGGTATATAAAAAGATTGTCAATAAATGTTAGTGTCCTTTCCTCTCTTTCTTTTCCTATGTTGCCTTATTGTAGATGTTTAGACAGTTCCATATGATATCCATGCAATATGTGTGACCTATTTTTTTCTTTCCAAGGTACATTTGTTATTGAATTATTTGCAATTGTCGAATCATGTGTGGTCATCTTATCTTTCCTGTGAGAGTATGAATTCTTTCTTGACAGAGGCTATAGCTTGCACAACCTTAATCTTACAGCATAGCATGCCTTGTACCTAGATGCTCAATTAACAGCTGCTGAATGAATGAAGCGGTGAAGAAGAGAAGAGCTTTTTCCTTACGTAATTACTCTGTCTCTACGGAGTGGGATTTATCAATTGCACTGAGGCAACAGTACAAATAAATCAGCATTATCCAGGTTGAGGTCCCACAAAATGTTGTGCAGTACAGGACATAGACATCCCCCTCCCTGCCCCGTGGTGGTGCACTTGAGCCAGAGAAGAGTCAGATCTTGGACCAGGTGACTCTACTCCCAGGACACAAGTCATAACATCAACTGCATCACCACCATCTTCTCCCTCTTTCCTCTGACTCTCCTTCCTAAGGAGAATCCACTCTCCCCTTCATAATTCTAGGCACCCTTCTTGTAAGTTAAAGCGCAAAAACAGTCCTAAAGGTCAACATTTTACAAAGAGTCCTGAAACTGTTCTGCCCGTACAATTTGGTCATCTGGTTTGGGTGTAGGGGGGAAATTGCCCATCCACCTTGTGAAACTGGGTTACATTTTGACCATGCCAGGCCCGCTGGCCCCTGAAAGATGTGTTACCATGGCAAATATAAGGTCACCTTGTGGTTACCTACTTGACCTGAGCTTGTCATGTCTATCCACTCATGCTGAGGATGACAGCACCCTGGAAATCAGACTCCTAGACTCTCCCTGGTTTCTGGTTTGTCCCATTTTCTCCAGCCCCCTGGGCCTAGCCGGGGGTGTTCCAGCTCCTTTCATGTCTGGCATTTCCTTGATCTCAGGCATATTCATGTCTGGCATATATGTCAGGCATATTCATGTCTGGCATTTCCTTGATCTCTGCTCTCCTCTGGCTGGGTTGCTTTCGGTGGACGCTGTCCCTCCCTCCCCAATCCAGGAGGGGCCCTGGCTTCTATGACAGCAAATCCATTGCACCACTTAAGTTTAATTAGAGCACAAAGACGGATGATTAGTTTACACATCAAAGCACTGAAACAACTCAACAAATTGGCCCCATCCCAAAGCCCAGCGCAGGAGCTGGCCTTGAACTTGGAGGCCCTGCCTGCCGGGGCTGGGGAGCCCCACGCAGAGGCGCGCAGAAGGAGTTCTGTTTCTCAAGGGAAGAAATGGAGCCCAGCTGTGTCCACCCCTAATGGTGCCCCAGTGTCTCTGTCACCTTGGCTTTCCACCTCCAAACCCTCCCTTGGCTGCTGCTTAAAGTTCACGTGTAGTTGACTCTCAATTATTTGGGGACTGCTTATTCAATCCACAAGTTATCCAAGCCCTTTGTTAACCCTGTTTTTTTTTTTTTTTTACTTTGTTACCTTCCAAGTGGGATGTTGACTGTTCATTAGGATACCTACCAGGGAATGAAAGCAGAAAGTAAATAAACCAGGCCACTTGGCTACCAGCTGATGATTTTTTGTTTGAGGTTTGATGGGGGAGGAGATAGAAATTACAGGTTGCAAGGAGGTAAATGCATTGTTTCTGGGTCTCCTTCATGCGCACTCTCCTCCTTCCTTGTGGATGACCAAGAGGCCGCTGAACACATGCAAGCACTCTCCATTCGGCCGTCTTTGCCTTTTATTACATTTTTCAGATCCCTCATTGTCACGCTGGGGCCCAGAGTGGCTGGCTGACCGTATACTGGGAGACAGAAGCAGTTTGGTTCTTCTGGCTCCAAAGGCTAGTCTGTTTGTGTTAATGATCAGTGAAAAACAAAACAAGCAAGAAGCCTTTAAAGTCCACCCAGGAGCTGAGCCGGATTGACCTTCTTACTTGGTCTACACCCATGCCCATCAAAACAACTGGTGTGTCCTGCTCCAGGGTCCTACTGTCACAATCAATGGCAGAAAGGAGACTGAAGTCTGAGGGTCTTCCTTATAGCCCTCATCCCTCGGGACTGTGTGTGATCTTTCTAATTGTCAGGAGAAAAGAGAGCTGTGCAAACAATTGATGGCGATGCAGTGCATGGTGGGATTCCAGTGCCCTCGCTGCGGGGCCTGGGTGTGAGCGGGCATCAGCCCGGCTGCTGTGATGTGGGCAGACAGATGAATGCCGGCTGCCGCTAGCACAGGACAGTGGATGGCAGCCGAACTGGGTGCAGATGGCTGTAAGCACAGCGTTTGAGAACGAGGATGACATTGCATTACCATAAACCAGGGGCCTATTGATCTGGCTGATTAGAAAGTCTTCCAAGGCACTAGGGTAATTAGCACAATGTACAGAGTAGCAGTTATCAGCTTCATTGCTTAATTAACAATGTAAATATCTTTCTAAATGACATTTTATAATCCTGATTAGACCCTCTAGCGTTTGCCCTGTTCATTGCTAATTCCTTCCAGATGCACGGATAGTCGGGTAGTCGCCCCTGTTTCCATGCTTGACATCACATTTCTGCATCGCGTACGATAAGGCGATTGTCCATGCCCCACATCTCCTCTTTTGTATCCAACTAGGGGTCTGCTCTGCCTTCCTCCTGCAGCCCGAAATATACAGTCTGCCAATTGAATTGCCAATTAAAAGTACTTAATTAAATGTGAAAGGGGAGCTCTGTCATGTTCTGGATTCTGAACTATTTTTTATTTATGTGCTTAGCAGGATAAGTCATCTTAAATTAGCATCACATTTTTCCCTCTGAAGAGCATGTGAGAAATGAGGCTATTAGGAGGAGAGGTTTAACACAATATTTGTGTACACTAGTCATGGGTGCAAAGAATCATCCCAAACGCATATGTTGCTTTGGCAAGCAGGGTTATTTTTCATATTTAGTTTATTTCCTTATCATTTCTTGTTGAATTCATGTTTGCCATAGAATATTTGGCCTGCCTAATCAGACATATGTGCAGGGAACTTGATTGTTTTATTTCTTTTTTTTTACTTTAATTTCACCTATTGTTATTTTTGAGTATCACAGCCACACTAAAAGATTATTGTTCCATGTCTAAGTTCCAAATGGCATACACACAAATCTGTATGGAGCTCTGGAGGCGGAAAGTTCAGAGGCTCCTACCCTGCCTGGAAAGGACGCCCCAAGCTATCCAGCACTGGAGGCCGGATGATTCAATTGGTGAATTATTCACTTCTGGTCTTGTTGCTGTCACTAACTGCATGATGGCCAATGCAGTCACACATCTATGAAGTGTGAGGGAAAAGTAAAAATACAAGGAAAGGGAATTTAATATAAATCGGTGCATATTACACTGGTAAAATGGTAGAGAAGGCAAAGATGAATTTTGGAGGAATTTGCTGTGGGTTTTAATTAACCGTCTTGCCCTTGTTCCCCATTATCATTGATTTGTGTGATAAGTGCCAATTATATGTGTCATAAGTATACTCCTTTTTGCTGAAGACAAGAGATCTTATGTGTGATGCAAATAAGGGTTCTCAGAATGCTAATTTTGTAATGAGCCAATGCATTCTTCAAGGAGTTTATAGTCTAGAGGGGGAATAAAACATGTGCATAAATAATTATAATGCAAAGTAGGAAACTGGTGTGTCATGAGACAGTACAGAAAGAATTATGGCCAGAAAAGAGGGTGGAGAAATAAATTACAGCTGAGAGATGTGGGAAGGCCTGCTTGAAGGTTGAGGAAAATTGGCATAAAAGCAAATTGAGAGTATTGGGTGTGGTTTCCAGAAGAGGCAAACAGCAGGGAGAAAACACAGAGGTGGGACAGCATGACATTCATTTATGTTTATTTTATTTTATTTTTTGTGAGACAGGGTCTTACTCTATCACCTGGGCTAGGGTGCAGTGGCATCATTGTAGCTCACAGCAACCTCAAATTCCTGGGCTTAAATGATCCTCCCGTCTCAGCCTCCTGAGTAGCTGGGACTACAGACGTGTGACACCACACCTGGCTAATTTTTCTATTTTCTGTAGAGGCGGAGTCTTGCTCTTAATCAGGTTGGTCTCAAATTCCTGGGCCTCCAGTGATCCTCCTGCCTCAGCCTCCCAAAGTGCTAGGGTTACAGGCATGAGCCACCATACCCTGGCCCAGCATGTTATTTAAGTGAGGGACAAGAAGCTGTTTACCAGGACGATTGTGGGAGGAACATGAAGGAGGAGAAAGTACCATAGGCAAGGCTGTAAAGGGAGGTCAGGGTTTGATCACCATCACCCAGAACCTGGAATCCAAGGCCACAACATCTGCACTGCTTTCTGTAGACCAGGGATCAGCGAACTTTTTTTTGTAAAGGGCCGGATAGTAACTGTTTTAGCCTTTGTGAACCATATTGTCTCTGTTGAGACTACTCAACTCTGCCATTGTAGTAAAAAAGCAGTCATAGGCAATATGGCAATGAATAGGCATTGCTAAGCTCCAATAAAACTTTATGGATACTGAGATATGAATTTCATATAATTTTCACATGTCATGAAATATTCTTCTTTTGCTTTTACTACTGCCTTCTGCTGTTGGAACAGGCCGGGGCATGAAACTATAGCCACCTCCTAACCTCTGAGATTTTCTTTACCCCATAACCACAGACAGCCAAGTTCTGACTGAGCTTGGATCCTGTGGGCCAGAGAGCCACGAAGTCAATGCACTGCATGCGTAGGCGAATGTGACTCCATCACTGCTGTGGGCCCAGGACGATGCTTCAGTGTGCAGCACTAGGGCAACATGGGAGCTGTGTGCAGACTCTAACACTATTTGGTAAGTAAACAGAAATACCTGGGTTGAGAGTTTTGACAATCCATGTGTACCGAATGTGGTTCACAGTTGTGTACTTTTACGAAACCCACACTTTTGGTACACTATATACTGACATCCTTAAACCATCTTCCCTGGGCTGAATTAGGTCTTTCTGTACATCAGTAGGCTAATAATAGCTTCCGTCCATCTCCTGGGTGAGGTTCTTGTAGTCTCCAGCAAATGATTTTCTTCCTCCCCACCCCCACCCTTCACTGCCCCAACCTGCCCTCCAAGGGAAAAAGGTGGAGTAGGAACGGGAGTGGGTTCAGAAGCCTCCTAGCCCTCTCCAGCTCTCCTTCCTGCCCAGATACCCAGAGAGTAACACAGGGGTCAGAGAGGCCAGCTGACCCCCAGCTGAAATGTTGAACCAGCTTTTCCCTTGGTGAGCTGGATGGAAACGGTTATTTATCTCATTTCCAGATACACCTGTCATAACAGAGTGTTTTTAAAAACATAAAATAAAATATATTTTTCCCTGAATTTGGAATGACATGTTTATATTTGAAAAAAATTATCTTATTTATCTCCTTCCCTTTCATCTTCTCTGCCCTCTCTTCTCTTATCCAGAAAAGTCTTTAATTTATTTTCTTTTAACAAGAGCTAACATTGAACAATGTATGGCAAGGAAAGGTTAATTAGGTGACTTACTTTACAATATTTTAAAAAGAAAGGTGTAGTCAGACGACCCAAAGGTGCTGAGAGGTCGAGGAGGCTAAGTACAGAAAAGGAGCCTTTACTTATGACAATATGGAAGCCACTGAAAGCCGTGTTGAGCAGTTTTGGTGGCGTGAAGGTGGAAGCCAACTGTACTGGCTGGAGGGTAAATAGGGGAATGATAAGTGAGGAAGTGAGACAGCCTGTGTAGACAACTTTAATGATGGCTTCTTGTCACTTAGATCTCAGTTTAAATGTCACCTCTTTGGAGTGATCTAAAGTGGCCATCTGGTGATGATCACATGACCACACATTTCTCTGCAAAGCACTTATTTATGACCTGATCATATCTTCTTTCTTAATTTGTTTTCTCTGCCTCTAGGACGCCACGCAAGCACACTGATCATATATGTGTTATTGATTCTGTCTTCCCAGGACCTGGAAGACTGCTTGGTACCTGGTAGGTGTTCATTGGTTGAATGAAAAGATACAAGTTTGGCTGGGCAGAGAGTAGAGAAATAGAAATCTGTCTGGGGGTGGGGGATATGGAGTAGAGAGGGTTGGGTGTTTTTTCGTTCATTTGTTTTTAAATGGGAGCCCCTAAGCCCAGTGCTTGTCAAATGTTGATGTGCCTCAGAACCATCTGGGGACCTTGTTAAAATGCAGATTCTGATTCTGCAGGTCTGGGTGGGATATTCTGCATTTTATAACAAGGCCCCAGGTGAGGCCATGCTTCTGGTCCATGAATCACATTCTGAGCAGCGAGGCCCTAGACTACCTTGGCATGGTGCTTAGAACAAACAGGTGGAGACAGGGAGATTAATGAAGCAGGAGGGAGGGGATAACTCTAGAAGCCAAAATTTTTGGAACACAGTGGGGATAGAATCCAGAGAACCAGCAGAAGAATTGGTTTTCTAAAGGCAGAAGGAAACTTTCCTCGGCATAACAGGAAAGAAGGAGAAGGGGTGAGAAGAAGAGGGAGTTCTTGTCTGATCTGCTGATGTCTATCCTTTCAATGAGGTCCTCAGCTGAGAGTGCGGGTGGAGGTGGGGTGTGGGAGTTCTGAGAAACAGAGTTATTTTCTTCCCAGGCAGCATCCGGTATGTCTTTGAGGCTTGGATCATAAATTTAAAGTAAAACTCATCAGCTCTGTTGTGTAATTTTCTCAACATTAATCTGCTTGGGTGCAGGTTGGAGAAGGAGGGTGGTAGAGTCACCCAGAGTGAGTGGGACAGAGGGCAGGAGGAACCAGGGAGTTGAGGCATTAGTAAGGGAATGATTTTAATGGTGGACCACAGGAAGTAAGGCCGCGGCACTGGGCAGAATACTGCTACTCCACCTCTGCTCTCCTGGGGCTCTAGTGGGGGAGACAGAATGATTGATAGAATCACACAAATGCATACCTATCCACATGTACATGCACATATATGTATGTACCATACGTAAATGTACATGTATATGTAGCAGAACTGTCAGTGCTATACCCACAATCCCTTGAGCCTCACCATTGCATTCTACCAGGCTGACTTCCAGCTGCCAGCATCTGCATCTCTTTGCCTGAGAGCACGGCAGGCCAGAAGTACCAGGGAATGGGTTGCCCCTGAGAACATCCTTCAACCAGTAACTAAGAGGAATTGGTACATAAACACCCTAGGGTGGGATAACTGAGGTTCCACATTGGTTCCCAGCAGGATGGACAGGTGCCCATGGTAGTAACTTGCTTGGCTCTCTTTATGGGCTGCCTTCCTTTCCTTGCCTCACTTCTCCAATTGGGTGTTTTCTAGGATCATTTTCCAAATAAACTACTTGCTCTCAGATCCTTGCTTCAGGGGCTCTTTCTGGGGGAATTCAAACCGAGATAAATATAATTATAAATTGTGATGCGTGCGGTGGAGAAACGTATGGGCTACTATTTGGTTGGATATGGGGGATGGGGCAGGGATCTGCCCCAGCATGAGGTGGGAATGGGATGTCAGGGAAGGCAAGGAAGAGATCTGTGAGTCAGGATCTAAAGGAGGAGCATGGTAAAGGAACATGATGCATTTAAGTGTCTGAAAGGCCACTGTGTCCTCCATGGAGGACCAGGGACATAGAATGAAGCTTAAGAGACCAGACCCTGTAGGGTCTTGTAGGACGTGGCTTATGTATTCAGAGAACACTGAGAAGCCATTAAGGGGGTCTATAGTTGGACAGTGACAAGATTAAACCTGCCTCTAACAATAAGTGGAGAAGGACAGCAGAGCCCATATGGGAGGGACGGAGTTCAGAGGTCACTGTTATGACCCAGGGCATTGCATGGAGTTTTGCACATGGAGGAGTTTCACCAGGTGTTTGCTGAAGTGGAAGGTAACTATTAACTACATATTTGATTGACCAGAACAGCCTATTTCCTGGCCACGCTGAATAATGGTTTGCCTTCATTAATATTGCCCTTTTTTTCTAGGCTGCTGCACTTAACTCCAGCAGCCCTTTCTCTTGGGGAGAGCATTAACAGGATAACTTCTTTCTACCTTTTTTTCATTCTCCACTTCCCTCCTTTCCACTCTCTTCACCACCCCCTCCCCACCTCTCTTCTTCCTCCTCCAAATAATCCTGTTTAGTAACGTTTTTGGTTATTTCTCATAGTTTCCATTTCTATTATTGGTGGCATTTAATTCTTATCTCTGGCCATCTCAAGATGCTGCAGATGTAGTCACTGGAAACAGAATTACATATTGTGAACAAGGTAATTTTAAAGTGGATCTTTAGTCAAACGCCATCAAAATGCAAAAAAATGTTCCCAAGCACAGTCACTGCTTTGGCAATACTGCCATGTACACATCCAGCATGCATATTTGCTTTTTATGGAAAGGGAAATGCCATTCCAAAGGTAATTTATACAAAAAGTTGTGTGTGTTTGTATGTTATTTACAATTTGAAATCATGAGACACTGAACATATTTTCAAGAGATGAAAAAGTGGAGACATATTCAGAGATGACATACATCTTATCATCAATGTGGTCTCATGTGTGGTCACTGTAGATAAATTACTATGAAACACACCAGAAATATAGAATGACATACACCTGTCAGCAAAGTTAGATTCATGGCGCCACAGAAAATAACACAAGCCAGAGGACCAGGAAGGGGCTAAAACCCAGTCAGTAAATTACTCTCCGAGTGTACATTGTAAATAGTCACGATTGTACACTTTTCCCTCTTGTATTCCTTTTTATAAAAATTTTAAAATCCTTGCTCATCCCCTTCTTCCACCCAGCAATTAAAGAAAAAAGATGCTAGATGTCTGAGATTTCATATCACCTTTATATCCAATATTTTCATTGTCTTAAAAACAAATCTTGTGTAGTCAAGGAGGGTTGTGTTTTGTAACACCCTGGTGTAGAGGAGACTAGTGCATTGGGTTTTCCATTTTTGCACTGGTATCCTCTTTTGGCACATTCACTGTCACCCTGTGCCTCTCACCCTGTGTTCTGGCAGGACTTGAGACAGCAGTTGCAAACTGGTAAATAGCAACTTTGCATATTCTGAATAGAAGAGAACAACGTGGTACCACTCATTCTGTTCTTAGGGAAATCCGAGATAATGGGGAGCAGGAGCGAGGGCAGACCAAGGGTCCTAAGTATTTTCTTCAAAGTGTTTATTATGCTTATTAAATCTATTGTACACTGATGAATTAATTTGAATTATTTACATGGTCAACCTTTGAGACAATAACCTGATTTAATCAGAGGATGCAAATGGATCACTTCTCTTAGAAATCTGAAAACAGGTTCAAACGGGAAGGATCAGGACTTCTTGTGTCTTTTCCTACAAATATTGGTTACAAACCTGCAGTTGTCAGGCTAAGTTACATAATGTCAGAAATCAAGAGAATGTGGTGATGTGTTTCTTAGGGAAGTTGATAAACTCCCCTGTGAGAACATGTCCCTGGGGGACAGCCAACTCTAGGGTGACAAATTTCTCAAATAAAAAGTCTTTCAACTCTGTTTATCTATAAATATTGTGCACTGTCTGAAATGAGGGTGTTCATCTCCTAAAATTTCAGTGTAAAAGAAAATGACATGGTAAGAATGGTTGGGTTTTCATTAGATTATGGGTCTGGTGTCTTTTTAGTGAATGTTTGGTCTGGTAAGAATTCTTGAGTTTTACCACTGAAGCTGTGAGAACCTAAGGTTGCTGTCAAGTTAAAAGGATCAAAGTCAAATATTTTTAAATCTAGGTTTCCATCATGGCTTAGAAAAAATTGGAGATTGGGGTCCAAATTTCCCCTACTTTGGGTTATTTCTTTTTTCTTGGTGTTTGTATGTTTATAAGGAATTTCTGTGAAAGGTAAAATCTTGTGTGTTTGTAAAAAGACAGAAGAGGCACAAGTGATTCTGAAGGTGGAGCCTTTCGGAGGTAAAGTGAACAGCTTGCATCTTGAATATTTTATGAGATCTAGGTATTAGAACGATGTTTCTGATGCAGGAACACAGCGATCTAGGAACAAAAGAGAGATGGGACTAGAGAACAGACCGTGAAATTTCTTAAAAATATTAAGTGATCCTAAGGCTGAATGCAGGAGTGGATGATGTTACTGCAGATTGTTCTTAATAAGGGCTTTAAAAGCTTAATGATTTATTGATTGGATCTGCACTAATGATGTGGCCCTTGATTATGCATGTGTAAATAAGAGGGCTGATTTATGAGGGCACGATTGTATCTTTCAAATATATTTGGTCCAAGTCTACATATTGAAAATAAATGGAGGCAATTATCTGAATATTTCAGGGGTGGAACCCTTCACGCCCTCCCCCACCCCCCAAATTTGGAGGCAGTCTAGTATGCGAGGTGAAGAGAAAAAAAGAAGAAAGAAAACTCTAAAGGGAGTTAGGAAAATACAAAAGAGGGAAAAGCCTAAAAAAATACCTCTGTCAAGAAATATCCCCTGCTTCTGTTATCCTAAGAGGAGAAAAACAGATTTCCAGGTGTCACCAGGGAGCAATGTTTTCCTTAAAAGAAAAAAAGATGATGAAAGAAAAAGAAAAAAGAAAAAATTACAAGAAGTTGTCCTGTTAAATCAGCTACACATGGAATCTGTGTAAGGAAATCAGCCTTTTTGTTACAAATAGGTTTAAAAAGCCCTAGAGAAGAGAGACGTGAACAGAAGCAATATTATCCACTAACAACCTCACTGCCTTTTAGAAATCAGCTGAGAGAAGATCAGCATCATTGAACAGGGGGTTTATCTTAAGATAATGACTCATCTTTATTTCTTTCAGGATATAAAACTTGTATTTAAATCAATTCAGAGAAGCACTTTAGCTTTAAACATTAGAGAGCAGGGAGAGCCTATTTAATAAAACAGCATTATTTCATTTTCAAAGAATGATACTGGCAGTAGCTCTAAGTTTAAATTCTGTATTCTTTTCCTCAATTATAATTATAAATGGATCTGAAAGGAAGCATGCCTATTACTGTCATATTTATTCTTTTGACAGGTGTTATGGGCCTGTAATTTGATGAAATGATTCAAAACGCAGATTCTTATCCAAACACAATTCTTGTCATCAACACGAGAGGTTCAGGAAAAGTCCTCCAGCAAGCCTTTTCACAGGTCTTGAACACTCCTAATATTTTAGCACAATCCATATTCAGGATGATGGGGGAGAGCTTGCCTTCAGTGCTTATATCCGGGGTAGCAACAGCCAGAAGGAAGTGTGGGCGTTTGAGGTGAAGAAAGTGGGGACAGCTTTCTTTTTTAACCGGGCGGGGTCGGATCCGGGAAGGGGCACCCAGTAGGACCCCGAGTCCCGCGCGCGGCCGGCAGAGGGCGCTCGCCCACAGTCGCCAGGCGGGGGCGGTGCTGCGCCACTCCGGGGGCGCAGGCGCAGTCGTCGCCGCCGTGGCCGCGGCGTCCGGGGCTGGCGTCCCCAGTGGAGGCGGGTGAGCCGCGCCGCGCAGGCCGAGGGCGGGGGCGCGGGGGCAGCGGCGGCCGGAGCCACGCGGGGCGGCGGGGGCGGGCCGGGGATGTAGAGGCCTTGGGCGTCCTCTGACCCGCGCGAGACCTAGGGGCGACTCGCGCCGCTCCTTTGCCCTCCACGTGCTTCTCCTGGCCCGGGAGAGCTGGATGCACCAGAGCGCGTCTCCCGGGGGCGGCCCGGCCTGTCGCAGGCCTTACCGGGGCGGCTTCGGAGGAGCGGGGAAGGCCCGTGACGCGAGGGGGTGGGGGCTGGAGGGAGCGCGTGAGTCTCATGGCCGCTAGGCCTAGCACATGCCTCCGGCGTTAGCCTCAGTTTGCCCATTTTAAAAAGGAGACGTGTCCCCTTTATCTCCCTCTGTCCAGGGCACCCCATTAGGCCGAGTAACCTTAACATTTTGTTTTATGCTTCTGAATAACAGAGCAAGTCACTCCGTGGCCAAAACCCCTTGGCTCTTAGGAGTAAATCTTTTTTTGCTGTTATCGTTTTTAAAAACAGTTTTATTGAGACGTAATTTACATAGCATACAGTTCACCTATTTAAAGTGCACAATTCAGTGTCTTCCAGTATGGTCGCAGTGTTGTGCATCCATCACCATAATCAGTTTTAGAACATTTTCATTACCCCAAAAAGAAACACCTCTTAGCCATCACCCTTCCGTCTCTTCCCAGTCCCCCCAGCCCTAGGCAACCACTATTCTTTCTGTCTCTATAGATTTGCCTATTCTAGATATTTCATATAAAGGGAATCATACTTTATGTAGCCTCTTTTGACTGGTTTCATTCACTGAGCATAACGTTTTCAAGGTTCATGTGGTAGCATGTATCAGTACTTCATTTCCTTTAATGGCAGAATACTGTTCCATTGTATGCATGTACCACATTTGATTTATCCATTCATCAGCTGATGGACCTTAGGCCTAATCTTAACTCCTCACCACCTAACCAGACCTTTCCGGATCTGACCTGGCCATGGACAGCATCCTCTTTGTGCTTGCCCTGTCTCCCTGCGCTAGGGTGGGCCTGCCAGTCCTTCCTGCCCTAGGCCTTCATGCAGGCTGCAGGCTGCTCTCTCTGCATGCACCACCCCTCCGAGTCCTAGTTGTCCCCAGATTTAATGTCCCTCTCTCAAGAAACCTGTGACTTGAGTAGGTGAGGTACCCCGTGAACCATTCTCTCAGGGAACTGAATTCCACTTTGTAGTATTTAATTATAATTGAATAATTGGTTTTTATTATCTTCTATCAGTGTATGAGTTCCATGGGGTTAGGGGCTGCCTTGTTTCTCTTTCTCTAGCACCCAGCACCCTTTTGGTGCTCAGTCGCTGTTTCATCTCTTACACACACACACACACACACACACACACACCTATGTGTCAGGAGCTATGCTATACTAGGGCTACAGTCATGAACAAAATAAACTCCCTCCTCACATGGAGCTTACATTCCAGTGGGGGAATACAAACAGAAACAACTCAATCTGTGGGTAGTGAACAGTGTCATGAAGAAAGATAGAAGGGATTATAGTGTGGTCAGAGATGTCCTCTTGAGTGAGACTTGGATAAAGGTGGCAGGGGCGGGGAATGAGCCATGTGGGTGGGTCCTGGGGAAGGAATTAGGTAAGTGAAGACCAGCAAGGAGGCC
>CM052441.1:113996994-114007142 GCA_028533085.1 Varecia variegata
CAATACCTGTGACACACCCCTGAGCGGGGACTCAAATCCAGATCTGTCTGCTTCTCAGCCCCATCCTCCTCCTCCTGTACACGCTGCCCCCCGACGGGACGTCCGTGCTGGGGTTCAAAGAATGGTAAAGAGACCGCCAGAATAAATGAATCACTTTCAGAGCAAAGTAAAAAAATAAAAACACAAAAATAAAAAACACGGAAAAAAAACAAAAAAACACCAAATTCTCTCCAAATTTCACATCATGAGTGGCTGGGAGAGCAAACATAAAGGATGCTGCAAACATGACTGTGGCGAGAAGAGTCGTCTGAGCAAATGTCAGCGTCTCCCTCCCCGGATTTCTTGCTCTTTCAGCCAACAAGGCCAAGCAATATTCCAGAACTGCTGCTGCTGAGTTCCAGAAAGGAGGTCTCCCAACTTCAAATGTCTTTAGGACGGCTTCACTCGCTGGGCCCTGGGTTCTCAGTTTTGTTTTTTATACTGCAAGACAGAGAGATTAGAAGTGGGGGAGGGAAGCCAGTGGGGGTAGGAGGACTCTGGGGAAATCTGGAGTCCTAGTGGTCTGGGCCTCACCTGCCTCCTGCAGGGGCTTCTTGGAGGTGGTGAAGCCCAGGCAGGAGGCACTGACCCGTCAAATCTCTAGTTCGTGCCTGGACTCCTTTTCTTCTTTAATGGAAAAGGAAACTGATGGGGCTGGAGAGGGAGGATGATAAGAAAACTGGGGATGTTCGCTGAGCACAGTGGCTCACACCTGTAATTCCAGCTACTTGGGAGACTGAGGTGGGAAGATCGCTTGAGCCAGTGAGTTTGAGATCAGCCTGGGTAACATAGCAAGATCCCATCTCAAAAAAAAAAAAAAAAAGAAAAAAAAACTGGAGACATTAGAATTGAAAACTGTGGGGGCATTCATCCTTCTTTCTGAGTCTTATTCTGGGGGAAAAAAAATCTTAGGTAGAGGAAAACCCTCAGAAGCCAGCTAGTCCAATCACTGAGTTTAAAAGTTGGACACTGGGCCCCACATCTGGAGAGTGTGAGTTAGGACAGAGAGGTGGGGACATACTCTGCTCTCTAGGTCCTTCTAATATGAGTCTAAGGACCAAGAAGCCAGTCTACATTCCTGACTTCCTTCCTCCCTCCCTCCACAAAGACAGATCCTTGAATGTTTCCTCATAATCCTACCCCAGGATGAATACCCCCAGAGACAGGGAGCTCACTCCCCAAGACAGCCTTCCTCTCTAGACACCACAATGCTGCTGCAGCTTGGGCACTATTGTATCCCAGAAGACTGTCATCTTCCTCCTTCCTGCTGCCCCTTCTCAGCTCGTTCAGCACTGCTAGGCAGAAACTCGCCTTTAAGGATTAAAGGTGACACCACCACCCCTCCACCTCGCAGAAAATAAATGCAACCAGAGGGATCAACTTTGGGCTTCTGGAGGAGGGGAGCAGCTGGCCCGGGAGCGCCTGAGCACCATCACTCTCAACTGTGGGGCAGGGGCGGCCCCTAGTGGTCACAGAGGTTACAGCCAGCATCACCCCGGCTCGCAGGTGGAGCCGGGAGCCAAGCACCTACTTTGTTCATGATCCAGTCGGCATCTTCGATGGCTCGCTTAATAATCTGCTGGATTCTCTCAGGGTTGTCTTCGTCCGAATGAACCCGGAAACTCTGGAGGTTTAAGCACAAGGAAAGATGACTCGGCAAAGTTCCCAGGACCAGCAGCTTCAGAGCACGGCTCACAGGCCAAGTCTGTAGCTGGGTTTAAACTCAGCATCTCTCTTAATGGACAGTTATGATCATCCCACTTACAGACGAGGAAACAGAGGCTCAGAAATCCTAAGTGCCGCTAAGCAATGGCATTTGAATCCTGTTTTGCGGTCTATTTGACTCCAAAGCTCGTACTCCTGACAGCAGGGCAGTTGCAAAAAGGAAGACTGGCCCCCAAGTTACCCCAAAATCAAGCAGGGGCCAAGGAGAAACTTTGATCCCTGTTCAGTTTGTTCCTCGGAGGAAGCTGCTTTCACCAGGGTGAGATCTCTGCAGGGCCTTGCAGCAGGGAGGATCAGGGCTCCCCTTGGCCGGGTGCTGGAAAGGCAACAGGGAGGGGAAGGGGGGCAGTGGACGGGGGGCTTTGGGAAACCCGGCCAGGCCTGTGCAGTGCGGGCTGCTGTGTGCTGCTCACCAGATGTTCGCCCTTGAGAAGCAACCTGAGATGCAGTTCATCGGTGTGGTGTTCAGGGCCCTTCAAAACTAGCACCTGTCACCCCTGTCACTCCCAACCCTGCACATCTTCCTCCTCCTCTTTAGCAACCACCTCAACACCCACCTCTGGGAAGCCTCCCTGCCTCCCCCAGGCAGCTAACCACGCCCTTCTCCGTGTTTCCACAGCCCTCTGTGGCTACCTCTATGTTCTCACTTTCCATATTACATTTGTATAAATTTTAGTTTTTAACCTTTTATTTGGAAATGATTTCTCAATTATAGAAAAGTTGCAAGAATAATACAAAGAATTCCCTACCAGAATCCCCAATTGTTAACATTTTGCCATATTCATTTTATCATTCTCTCTTTATATGCAAATGTGTAAGTTTTTTTCAGAAGCCTTTAGGAGTAAGTCACAGACATCACGCCCTTACCCCCTAAATATTCCAATGTGTATTTCCTAACAAGGGCATTCTCTTACATAACCACAGTAGTAAAATTCAGAAAATTTAACACTGATACAACACTATTATCTAATCTATAGCCCATATTCCAATGTCATGCATTGCCCCAAGAATGTCCTTTACAGCAATTTTTTTTTTTTTCTGGTCCAGGATCCAATCTGGGATCATGCATTACATTTAGTTGTCCCATCTCTTTAGTCCTGTTCAATCCAGAGCAGTTCTTCTGCCTTTCTTTGTCTTTCAAGATATTGACATTTTTGATGAGTATAGACCAGGTAGTTATGCAGTAGAAGGTCCCTCAGTTTGGGTTCACCTGATGTTTTCTCATGATTGAATCCAATTGTGCGCTGTTGGTAGGGAGGCCTGTCAGAACGACATTGTGTCCCACACTCTGTTCTAATCATCCATTCAGCTGCCTCAGCCATGCCCTGGGACCCAGCTGGTGTACAGGGCGATGCACCCCGTTTCCTGGAGAGAAGCTGGACTGCCCAGCATTGGTTTCCTGTGGCTCTCAAACTGCCACCCCACCACCACCTGAAAGACTACCCCTGTACCCTGGCCCTGGCCTCCAATCCCCCCACCAAGGTCCCTGTTAGAGTAACCCCCCAGATCCAGCGCACCCTGCTCCCACCTGCCTGACAGCATGTTTGTAATGCTCCTGGATGCCCTTGGTCGGCAGCTGCTGGCAACAGCGCAGCAAGTAGCGGTAGAGCTGCAGCGGCCTCTGGACCAGCTGTGCCCCCGGTAGTGGGGCCATTCGCAAGACCCTCTGTCCCTGGAAAATACAGAGCATCACTCCTAAGGCATCAAGCCAAGTTCTATACTCAGCCCTGGCCTAGGTCCCAGTCCTCTGTGAAGCAGGCGGGACACAGAGCAGAGGCCAGGTCCCCCTCGTGCCCCACCCCACGGAGCCTGCACTCTGGGCTGGGCTGGGCTGGGCGTTCAGTCCTGCAGAAGTCCCAGCCCAGACCAGGCCCATGAAGACCACAGGCAAGTGTGGAAGGAGATGCACAGCCTCATCCCTGGTGTCTTCTTTCTGGAGCCCAAATTCAGGTGGTGGGTGAGGAGATGCCCCTGACGGGCAGAGCAGGGCAGATAAGCAGGAAGACCCTGAGGGCAAGTCACTAAGAAAGCACGGGGCAGCAGAGGGGAGAATGCCCACAGGTCTGGGCCTTGCTACTCAAAGTGTGGTCCTAGACCAGCAAAGCCAGCATAACTGGAAGCTCATTACGAATGCAGAGTCTCAGGCCCCGCCCCAGACCTACTAGACCAAAGCTGCATCTTAACAGGGTGCCCGGGAGAGTCGCATGCACATTAAAGCTTAAGCAGCACCATTCTAGGGGCCTCTGCATGAAGAAAAAGCCACACGCAGTTGCTATCGTGCACCCAAAGCCTGGGCACATGATTTCATTTTACTGTGTTATTAATAACAATGAGCACTTTTTCTGTTCTATTCACTTTATATGTGATTAATTGCACACATAAGAAAAGCATGCACAGAGAGGTCTGGTAACTTGCCCAAGATCACACAGCAGATAAAGTAGAGCTGGGATTTGAATCCTGGAAGTACGGCTCCAGGCTTTAAAAAAAACAAACAGCTTTATTGAGGTATAGCTGACATACAACCAACTGCACATATTTAAAGTGTATAATCGATAGGTTTTAGCATATGTATACAACTCAGAAACCACCACCATAATCAAGAGAGTGAACGTACCCATCACCCCCAAGTTACCCCACGCCTCTTTGTAATCTCTCCCTCCTGCCCTCCCCCTTCCCCATCCCCAAGCAACCACTGCTCTGCTGTCACTACAGATTCGTTTGCATTCTCTAGAGTTTTGTATAAGTGGAATTATACAGCGTGCTCTTTCGTGTTTGCAAAGCCCATATTTTTAACTCTGTATTAAGGCTCTTTTCAAAGAACCCACAAATCTGGCCTGATCTCTCTCTTTTTTTTAAAGGAAACTGTGAGAATATAGATTGTTTCAAATGTTAGATTCTAGAACATACAGACTTGCTAAGCTTTCATTAAGTGCCCCTCTATGTGCTCACTGCCCGACCGACTCCTGCCTGAAACCTGCCTGGTGTCCCTGCCCTCAGCCTGTCACTCCAGTCTCCTCCACACTGACACCAAACGAGCTCTGGAACCAGTGTCCTGGGCACATTCCAATCAGCCACAAGAACTTCTCCCAGATCCCCCAAACCATCCAGTACGTCACCTCTCGGTGCCTGTGCACATGCAGCTCCCTGAGCATGGAGCTCCCATCCTCATCTCCTCCAGGTCCAGCTCTGTGTCATTCCTCCAGGAGGCCCTTCCTGGCTGTCCCTCCCTGGGGACAGAGAGGAATCACTCTGTCCTCTGTGGGAACGCAGTGCCTGGCTCGTGGTGCTACGACAGCCACTCCCACCCGCCGGGGATGCATCTGCCCGAGCTGCGGCTCTCCTTAGGCTGAGCACCTGGCCCGCAGCAGGCTTCTCTCACTGTTCCACTGAACTGAATGAATCTATTATCGCCTCTGTACAGATTTCCCTCTACGAGAGAGGGCCCCTGTGTTCCAGAAGAAGGAGCTAAAAGAGAGTTAGTGACTGGCCTTAGTTTTAAAGAAACACAAAAAGAGAAAGAAAACCCCCTGCCCCCCAACGCCCCTGCAAGAAAAGAGAGAACCGGATCACCAAATCTATCAGATGCCCTTAAACTAAAAGGAAGCTGATGAAGTGGCTGGTTTCAGAGGCTTCTTCATTCTATTTCCAGCACATTATCTTCCTGGCAACAATCAATGTGCCTCCACAGCTAAGGTAGCCAATTCCTCCTGGTTCTCCAGGCTGTTCTGACACTGGTGTGGACAGGTGGTGTCTGCCCCCTCATCATCTACTCTCCCTTCTGGTTGCAGCCCGAACGTGCCATTTGGGGTAAACTCCCAGCCTGCAGCCCCCGAGGTCTGAGTGGGACTCCACCCCAGGCCTGACGGACCAGAGCCCGGCTTCCACGTGGGCACAGGGATTGGTGCGCAGATGGACACATGACAAAAGTTGGTCTGATCAGAGTGAATCTCAACACCCCCGCAGAGCTGACCAAAAGGACTCCAGCTCTTTCCCACTAGACTTGAGGCTGAGGGGACTGGATCCTCTCTCAGTGAAGCCACCTTGCCTCCTCTTGAAACCTGGGACCACAGCCACGGAGCAGAAGGCAGAGCTGAGACTCCAAGAGAAACCAAGTCCAAAGAATTCATTTGAGGCCTAAAACCACCCACCTGAAGGCAGTTCCAAATTCCCCCATGATGAGCTTCTGAAGGTTCCAGCTCTAAGGAAGAGTCTGGACCAGACAGGGCTCCTCTAGTTCCTCCTGCTATGAATCACCAATTTGCCAGGCTGACTGGCCACGCTTCAGCCCAGCAAACAGAGGGGAACCCCACAGAATGGTGGCCAAGACCTTCAAGGGCAACCACAGAGGACATACCACCAAAGTCCCCAACCTGATGGGCAGACTCGCCTGGCAGGTTTTCCCAAACTATATAAAGTAGTAATCAAAGATTGTAAAATGCTAGTCGTGGAACAGATGGTCACCATCTGTAGTCCTCAAAATTAACATTTGGAAGGAGCACAACTTTGTTTCATTGCTTAAAAACCCAAGCAATACTTAGTAACCAACCCAGCAAGTATGGGCGGCAGATTATTTTCAGCTCAATTATAATACTTAGTCATTCTCGGTAATAACTAGTAGAGAATACATGTGTGGGTCCACTTAGAAGAGCTAAACTAAAAGTGTTTTAATTTAATTTAAAGTGTGGGTTTGCTATTATTTAACAGGCAATGAACCTCACAGCATCCCTGCTAAAGCTGGAGTCAAACCCTTTGGCCCCAGCAAGGCCTGCTTTGCTTACCCTGCCCTTACACCGGCCCTTAGCCTCCCACCCAGCTCCCGGCCTCTGTCACGCCACCTCCATCTTCCCAGGCAACCCAGACTCCTCCCTGTCCCCCAATCCCCACGCCACTGGTTTCTCAGTCCCATCAAATTCTACCTCTGGATGACCCCTCACATCTGTCCCCTCCTTCCTACTCCACTGCACAGCCCTGGTTCAGACTGTTGTCACCTTTCACTGGGACAACTGCAACAGTCCCCCAGCTGGTCTCCTTGTCTTCCAATCCATTTCCGTACAATCTGTTTTCCACCCAACAGCCACAGTGGATCTTTCCAAAGCATAAATCTCAGTGTGTCCTGTCCCTTCCTGAGGCCCCTGCTGTCCTCTCCCACTCTGCATCATTCATGGCAACTTTTTCCAAAATGTGGGACAAATACCTAAAATTATTTTAAGCAGTATATGGACCAACATCTTTTTATTATGATTTTATATTTATTTTCATGTGTAATGAAAACATAATACTCGTGTTTTCATAGATATTATGGCTTAAAGTATTTTTTTAAATAGGCATAAAATTGATTTTTTTAATGTATCAAACCAATACTAATGCACCTGAAATGTGGACATGGCGAAATCATGACAGTGGCAGTGAGGTGTGGAAAGCACTGGCCTACAGGATAAAATCCAGACTCCTAGAGGTCCTCCCCGACCCGGCACTCCTGCCACCATGCTTAGTGGGAGGCCTGTGGTTACCTCAAAATAGCCCTCACACCCTGCATCACCCTAGTTGAGGCTTCGAGCTCAGGCTCTCACCTGCATTGCTGGAAGGGCACCCAGCTGCCCTCAGGCCTCCGCCAGCCATTTTCCACATAGCGCTCACAGCGCTTTCCCAACCTCCCAACTGAAAATCTTCCCACAACCGGACAGTAAATGATACTGTGAATTATTATTAATTTTCCCGGGTATAATACTGATAAAGTGGTTATGCGGGAGAATGCCTTTATCCTTAGGAGATGCAAGTGGAAGTATTTAGAGCTGATATGTCATCAGGTCTGCAACTTACTTCCAAATAGCTCAGCAAAAGATAACACAGAGAAGACAGAGAGTAAGAAAGATAAGGACATGTGGTGAAATGTCAACATTGTGTTTAGATGGCAGCCATTAACGGTGAACACTGTGCTATTACTTAACTTCTACGTATTTGGAATATTTTCGTAATAAGAAGTTACTTTAGAAACATCCCTGGTGGGGAGTCATCCAGCGGTCCTCCCCGCACGTGCTCCCCAGTGGCAGGGAGCTCTCGCACTCCATTTTCACTCTGCTCAAGCTGCTGGGAAGTCCGTCTGGGTCTGAGCTGAACGCTGCCACTGTAATATTCTACTCATTGGTCTGAGCTCTGCCCTTTGGGGCTAAAGTCTTCCCTAACCTACCCCGGAGTCCAGCCTTTCATTAATCAGTCAACTACCCCAGCTCCCCCTCCCACTGCCCGTCATCCCTTTCCCAACAAAAGCATCCTGAAAATGCTACTAATATCATCTCCCAAAGCTTTTCTTTTCTTGAGGCATACATACCCCCATTATTGATATTAATCTTAAACATACTGTCCAGTGGGGAAACAATCGTTTGGTTGTGTAAACCAGCTCCACTGGGCAGGGGCCCTGTCACCTCCTCTGACCTAGGAATTCGAGGAATGCAGCTCAGACAGCATTCTCTGGCATTGTCCGCTTCAGCCCTCATGTGGCCCTGGCATTTGGCTCAAAGGCACCTTTCTCCCAGGAGCTAGTCTTAAGTCTGTTTCCCCACCTTGTATTTTATGAGTTCAGTCCAGAGTCACAATCTGCCACAAATCCTTGGGGTGTCTGACTCTGTTATCTAAGTCAACTCAATTCAACATAACAAGGGCACAGAAACCACCACTTAACAGGTACAAATGGGGTACAAAGAGAGATTAACTCTTTCTGCCGTTAGCATCAGTCACCCATGCAGCGCCACTCAGAGTATCTAGCATGTGTACAACTCTGGACTCAGCCCTAGGGCCACAGAGATGAACAGTCTGCTATACCTAGCTCTCCTAGCCGGAGCCTTCTGCAAAGCTGACAGCATGTCTTCCTACCTACCACTCAGCACATGCCAAGTGTGAGAGCTTTTCATACGTCATCTCACTTCATCCTCATGGCAGTATTATAGGGTAGGTGTCATTAGGCCCATTTTATAGATGAGGAAACTGAGATTCTGAGAGGTTAAGTAACTTGCCAGAAGCCATATGGCTAGTATATGGCAAGGCCAGGAATCAAACCTAGGTCTACTTGGTTCCAAAGCCCATGCCCTTCTCTGCCTCATGACACCACCTGCTACGTCTGTATCTGAGCCAGCCATAAAAATGCTGACCAGATCAGGGCTAAGAACCCCACAGGGAACTCTCCTAGGGCTTGTGCAGGACCAGGTTCAAGCATTTATAAAAGCACTTAACTTTACTATTATCCAGTACTTCTCAACCTTCTCTACAAATCCTTGCTCCATGCTTTCCTGAAACACAAAGACATCATCTGTAGCTTTCCCCTGCATACAGATGGAAAAAAAAAGAAAAAGTCACCAGGCTGACATCAACTACACAGATAAAGGAAAGGGCAGCTAAGAAATGCTTAACAAAAAAGCTCTTACAAAATCCAAAGAATATGACAGAATAAAGGAAAAGAGAGAAAATAAAGCTACAAAGGGAATTTCCTGGGAGCCAAGTGGGATCACTGGCACAGATGTTGAGACACAGGCCTACGGTTCCATTTAACCCCACTGTCCTTTTCCCTAACCTGTGTCCTGACACAGGGTACCTAAAAATAAGTGGAAAAAAGTCATATATTAAAAAAAGAAAGAAAGAAAGAATGGAACTGCAGAAAATAACCAGAAATTATGCCCTATTGAGCATTGATACAAGCTAAATTAAGCCTGCACAGGCCATTTTTTAAATATGCAATTACTCTTCCTGATGGGGAAAGTTGAAAAATAGGAATGGAGTGGTTCTGCTTCCTGCCCCCATCCAGGGCTCCATCTTGCTCAACCAAGCTACTGGGGCAGTAATCCCTGCCTTCCCCAGCCCCCCTCCCACATGGTCAAGTATAACATCCCCCTCCCCCTTGGTCCCCTACTTCATCCCCACTGGCACTAGGTTCCCAGCTCTGCACCTACGCCTCGCCTGGACTACCCCAATACCTCCTGATCAGTCTCTCTCCTTCCAGTCCAATCCACACAGCGCCACCTAAGGGTACTTCCCAAAAAACACACCTGTCGCTCCCCTTCCTCAAAACCTCTGGGGGAGTTCTTTACCCATGGTCTTCTGAAATCTCTTCCGACTTCTCTCATGCATCTGACCTGCTGCCATCCTTCCCACACTTCCTGCATTTTCGCCACAGACAGAACTTGGAGGTTAAGTTCATGGACTTTGGGATTTGAGAGTCTGGACTCAAATCCTGGTTCCATCACTTGCCAGTTGGGGGACCACTGGCAAGTTTCTTAATTTCTATCTCAAACTCTTGTTTCCCATATGTCAATGGGGGATTTAGTAGTATTTCCTATAAAGGACTCTTGCAGAGATTAAATAATGCTCCTAAACCACTTAGCAAGTGCCTGGCA
>CM052441.1:114007642-114051055 GCA_028533085.1 Varecia variegata
TACAGGTGTGAGTCACTGTGCCTGAATGCCAGGCGTTGGGCTTTAAGTGCTTTAATGACTTCCATTTTCTCTGAGAGGTAGGTGCCATTATTAGCTACACTTTGCAGATGAGGTAATTAAGGCCCAGAGAGGTAAAGCAATTTGCCCAGGGTCACACAGCTGGTGAGTGATGGGGCTGGGTTTGAATTAACAGCCAGTGCCCTTAATCCCTATGCCATTCGTCCTCCCTCCCAGTCTCTGTCATCTCAACCCTGGACCTTGGAGTTTCTTGCTGTCTGGTCTGAAGATTTATATTTGGGTTCCCCTTCTCTTGACCCTGTGGATTTGGTCTTGGATGTGCTCACCAGGTTCTCTCCCATATCCCTCCTTTGTTAGGCTGACCCTCCTGGGCTGCCTCATAGCCCTTGTGTGGGATTTGAAAGGCGTGAGGGAAGCGGTGGCAGCGGCAGCAGTCCGAGGTGTGGGCTTTGGCAACAGGACATGTGGCATTTCTTGACGTCCCTCATGGCTCTCCTGCCTCGTGATGCAGGTGGCTGTGATCACCAGGCACAGTCTCCTCCAGCCCCTGGACAGCGAGAGTGGCTTCCCAGTCTCTGAAAGCTAGTGGCAGCCTCCCTGACCATTGCTTTTCCAACCTTCCAATGGGTTTTTATAAAATTAATTTCCTGTAGTGAGTTCCTTCTTGAAATGCCTCGAGTGGTTTCTGTTCCCTATTCTCTGGCTGATACTATCTGGGGGCTGGAGAACCTCTTAAAGGATTTATTTCTTATAAAGACTATACTTGAAAACTAAGGAAATGGCCTTGGGACAGGAGACTCCATGAGAGGTGTCTCTGGAGTGTCCCTCCTTGGAGTTGGCTGGCTGAGCCTTCTTATCTGCCAGCATTGATTGGGGGCCTGGCCTGAGGGAGGGGAAGAAATTACGAAAGAGTCTCCCAGCTAGACGATTCCATTCCATCCACATTTTCCTTTTCTCTGGATGTTGACTGCCTATCCTTTGTGTGAAGGAGGCAACAAGGGTTATTGTCCCCAGTGAAAAACGAGGGACACCAAGGGACAAAGAAGCTTGAAATGGGGTAGTGTGCAGCAAATCCTGGGAGAGCATCAGCGTCTCCAAGTTCATCATCTCATCACCAGAAAACCAGAAAGATCCTAAGGGGCATAGTGGGTGGGAGCATTCATTAAGCACCTGTTGTGTTCACAGTGTCAAGCATTTTCCATGCAATAATTCACTTGAATCTTCACAAAGCCTTGTTTTATTATTCCCAATGATGAGAAAAATGAGGCTCAGAGAGGTTCAGTGAATCGTCCAATGTCATAGAGTAGTAAATGTGAGATTCAGATCCAGCACTGTCTAGCTCCAAAGCCTGTGTTCTTTCTACACCCCTCCCCCCCCAGAATAGCTGCCTGGAAAGTGCTATGGGTTGTTCTCAGGGCTCTCACTGCAAAACAACTTGTTCGTGCCTGTGCCTGTTTAGTTGTGTGTACAGTTGTCCCACAGATTGGTTCCAGGGTCCCCGCGGATACCAAAATCCATGGGTGCTCAAGTCCATGATATAAAATGGCATAGTATTGGCATACAACCTATGTACATCCTCCCATATACTTGAAATCATGTCAAGATTACTTATAATACCTAGTACAACGTAAATGCTATGTACATACAGTTGATCCTTGAACAACATGGGTGGGAACTGCCTGGGTCCACTTCTATGTGGCTTTTCTTCCGTCTCTGCCACCCCTGAGACAGCAAGACCCACCCCTCCTCAGCCCACCCAATGTGAAGATGACAAGGATGAGAGCTTTGTGATGATCCACTTCCACGTTATGAATAGTAAATATATTTTCTCTTCATTATGATTTTCCTAATTACATTTTCTTTCTTTAGTTTATTGTAAGAATTCAGTATATGATACATATACAAAATGTGTTAATTGACTGTTTATGTTCTTGGTAAGGCTTCTGATCAATAGTAAGCTATTAGTAGTTTTTGGGCGGTCAAAAGTTGTACATGGACTTTTGACTGTACATGGGGTGGCTCCCCTAACCCCTGTGTCATTCAAGGGTTAACTGTGGTTGTTTTACTGTATTGTTTAGGGAATAATGACAAGAAAGAAAAATCTGTACATATTCAGCACAGATGCAAACATCCATTTTTTTTCTAAATATTCTTGATCCAAGGTTGGTTGAATCTGTGGATGTAGAACCTGTGAATATGGAGGCCTAACAGTAATTGCTTACATTTAGGTCCCGGTCTCTGGGCTCTTCCAATTGTTTTTTTTCTTTTTTTGAGACAGGGTCTTGCTGTGTTGCCCAGGCGGGAGTGCAGCGGCATCATCACAGCTCACTGCAACCTCAAACTCCTGGGCTCAAGCCATCATCCCCTCTCAGCCTCCCAAGTAGCTGGGATTATAGGTGTGTATCACCACACCCAGCTCATTTTTCTATTTTTTTCTAGAGACAGGGATCTTGCTCTTGCCTGGGGTTGGTCTTGAACTCCTGGCCTCCAGCAATCCTCCTGCCTCAGCATCCCGGAGTGCTAGGATTACAGGCGTGAGCCACTGGGCCCAGCCCAAGAAGCAAAGAAAAATGGCACAGGTTCTTAAAAGCTAAATGTTTATTGCTGACTCAAAAGTGGGTACTTCTGACTGTATTAAAGTTGTCCCAGAAGAAAGAGAATGGGCCCTGTCATCATTGAGACCGGGGCTCATATCCTGACCTGGGCACTCAAGAGCTGTGAGACCTTAGGCAAAGGGGGTACACTTTTCTTAGCCTCAGTTTCCTCCTCATCAGAATGGGGTAGGGGGTGGGGCAGTAATGCTTTCTCCATAGAGTTGTTATAGAAACCATCACATTACAGCACAACCAGAGACTGCAGGTTGAAGATCTCCAGCCCGCTCTTGTTCTCACTCTTTTCTGTTGCTTCCTCCTTTATTCGGCCCCTCTAGGTCATGGTCACGCCTTAGACCTGCCAGAGGGGACACCAGGACAGAGCACACAGCTGCTTCGCTCCATCAGCACCTGGAGCTCGCTTCAGGTGAAGAAGAAACAGGGAACTCCTGGAGGTGAGCCCCTGGCCTCCCTTTCATCCTCCTTATCAAGCCTGGGCGATGACATCGAGTGGCCCTCGCTGTCAGCCACCCTTTCCTCCGGAATTTAATCAGAGCGTACAGACCAACACTGGTCATTGCAGTTAGGGAGCTCCAGTCATTCTGGCCTTACCTGCTTTGTGCTACTTTTTTGATTTTGCAAATACTTTTGGTTGCTTGTTTTTGTGCAGGAAAGCACTGACTAGCTGGCTTTTTAATAAGAGTCCCTGTGGAGAGGTGATTGCATCTCTGGGAGCCAGTTTCAACTTCAGAGACCAAGGGCACAGGCTTTCACCAAGGAGCCTAATTAGACGAGCTCAGGAAACTCCCATCTGTGTTTCTGTGGGGTCCTGGGACAAGTCTTTTTCACCTAGGAAAAAATGTGTGGTTGAGTCACAATTTTCTTTTCCTCTACTGTTCTTGCCAGACTTTGAAACTGAGGTTATATCAGCTTTATAAAATGAAATGTACAGGTTTCTCTCTTTTGTTTTTATTCTCTGAAATATTGATCTTCATGTTTATTTGCGTAAACTAAGGATTTTATGTTTCTTATAAGTTTAGTTCAACTTGCCTGTAAGAACATTTACGCCTAATGGTTTTTGAAGGACGGGACTTCTTTGTGTATTGGGATTATCATTTGGTCTTTATTTCTACCATCTTATTTTCTGGTTTTCATTTACCATCCATTTCCTGTGCTACTTTTCTTCTTCTTCTCAATTTAACTTCTCATCTTTTAAGTTTTCATATTCTTCCATTTTTCCTCCGCAAATTATGATTCTATTCTTTCAGTCATGATCCCCTAATTTATTAACATATATCCTATATATTTATTAAATCCAAACAGACAAGCCTCTTTCAGGGTGAAAGAGAAAGGCCCTTGGCTGGACACGATGCCAAGTGACCAGAACAAATGTTTTCATCCAACCTCCCAGTCCAAAGGTCCCAAAGGCTGGTCTGCTGGCGGATTCCCTTTGGAGGGTTCGTTAGAAATCAGAGAGTGGGGCAGGGGCCAGGACTCCCTAAGTTCTTTTCCTCTAAACCGCAGAGGAGAGTCCTGGCTGAAAGCCATTTTTAAAATAAATTAATTTTCTAATTCATTTGTTCATTTAATCAGTCAATACTTACTATGTAAATTTACTTAATCATAGAATAAGTAAGACGTTTGCATGGTTCAAACTTCAGTCAAAAAAATCTCCTTCCAACCCAGTCCCCAGCTGCCTGGTCCCACCCCAGAGGGGAGCAACAGTGCCAGTTTCTCCTGTCCCCTTTTGGAGCGATGCTGGACACGTAAGAACTGTACCTATTTTTTTTTCTAGTGCCCATTTTTTAACTCACACAAATGGTAGTCAGTTATGAACTCCGTTCTGCACCTCGATTTTTAAAAAAATCTTAATAATCTATCTTAGCATTCTTTTCAAAACAATGCATAAAGCCTTCATTATTCTTTTTTTATGGTTCATATTAGTCCACCGCATGGAGATATCACAACCTTTTCAATAATCTCCTATTGAGGGACATTTGACTGACTTACATTCTTCTGTTGCTGTAAGCAACACTGCAGTGAATAACCCTGTACAAATGGCATTTCATAGACAAACATCTGTAGCATCAATTCTTATAAGGCACATTGCTGGGTAAAAAGATACACACATTTGTAATTTTGAAAATGTGGTAAAGTTGCCCTATTTAGAAGTTGTACAAATTTACATTCCCACCGGCAACATCTAAGAGTGTTTGCCACATGCAGGTGTTTTATTGAGTGTTTATTATGTTCTACATTTAACCATTGGGTGGTTAAAAAGGTGGACCCAACCTTCAATGGCTCTAAGGGTACAGGGCAGCCCCTGCCTGGCTCACGCCAGCTTGCCTGTCCCTCCCCGAGTGCCCCGCCTGCACCCCCAGCCTCACTGCCCTCAGGGACACCCACCATTTTTTAGTCTTTTGAACATGCTAAGCTGCTTCCCTGCATAGGGTCTTTGCACACGGAATGCCAGGTACCTAGAAGTCCCCTTCTCCCTTCCCCTCACTGGTTAACAACCACTTTTAATCCTTCAGCTTGAACCTCAATCACCATTTCTTCTGGGAACACTTTTCTCACCTCCATGACTAGGTCCCTCATGACCAAGTTATAAGCTCCCCAGCACTGTGTACGGTTGCCCCTTGATGTCTGTGGGGGATTGGTTCCAGGACACCCCCACCCCCAGGATACCAAATCCATGGATGCTCAAGTCCCATGTATAAAAGGGTGTAGTATTTGCATGTAGCGTAGGCACACCCTCCTGTATACTTTAAATCACCTCTAGATTACTCATAATACCTAATGCAATGCAAATGCTACATAAACAGTTGTTATACTGTATTTTAAAATTTGTATTATTTCTATTGTTGCATTGTTATTTTTTAATTGGTTTTAAAAAATATTTTTCGATTTGCAGTTGGTTGAATCCTTGGATATGGAACCCACAGATTTGGAGGGCCAACTGTACCTCTCCTGGTAGGCCTAGAAGCTGTTACCCATTTTATTTCTGTGATTATTTCATTACTGTTGGTCCTTCTTGCTGGTCTCTGTGATCCGTGAAGGCAGAGACCATGTCTGGTTTTCTCTCCGTTGTATCTGCAAAGCCTGGCACTGTGCCCATGCCTAGCAGGCACTCTGTAAATACTGGTTGTTTCAATTTATTCAGTAAGATCAATAACTCTTTATTAAGTGTCCACTGTGTGCAGACACTGTTCTAGACACTGTTCTAGATGCTGGGGATACATCAGTGAATAAAACAGACAAAATTCCTACTCTCATGGAGCTTAACTTTCTGACAGTAGTTGGGGGGAGGAGTATACAGTAAATAAATAAAAAATTAGTAAATATATATTATGCCAGATTGTGATGTGTGCTATGAATAGAAATCAATCAGGGTCAAGATGAAGAGCAAGGTGGGGTTGGGGAGCCATTTAAAATAGAGTCTTCAGGGAAGGTCTCTTAAATAAGGTGCTATTTGAACAGAGATATGAAGGAAATGAAGGGATGAGTCAGGAGGATATCTGGAGGAAGAAGATTTCAGATGGCGGACATAGCAAGTGCAAAGGTCCTGAGGCAGGTCCATAAGAAGCATGTTAGAGGAATAGCAAGAAGGCCAGCAGGGCTGGGATGAAGTAAATGAGAGGGAATGAATCATGATAGAAGGGGGAATGAATGGCCCATTACAAAAAAATTGGCATGTAGTGGAAAAGGTAAAATTTACAGGCGGGAAAAAACTAATGTTATGCCAAAAATGGCACATGTGTTCAACAAATGGTACTGGGACAAATGGATATCTACATGCAAATGATTGAACCTTGATCTACACCTCTCATCATCTACAAAATTTAAATCAAAATGGATCATAAACCAAAATGCAAAACCTAGAACTATAAAATATCTAGGAAAAAAAAAGAGAAAATCTTTTTGATCTTGAGCTAGGCAAAGATTTCTTAGACAACACCAAAAGTATGATCTGTAAAAAAATTTGTAAATTGGACTTCAAAAAACACTGTTAAGAGAACAGAAAGGCAAAAAAAATTGCAAATTACACAACTGATAAATTACACGTATCCAGAATATATAAAAAACTCTCAAAATCCAACAATCAGAAAGCAAACAACACAATTTTAAAAGGGCAAAAATAGTGATTCCACAAGTATACAATGAGGTATACTTAAGTGTACTCAAAATCATAGAGACAGTGGAATGGTGTTTGCCAGGGTCTGGTGGGATGGGGGAGATGGGGAGTTGTTTATGGTTAGAGATGTTCAGTTTTACAGATGAAAAGAGTTACGGAGACGGATGGTGGTGATGATTGCATATTATGAATGTATTTAATACCACCAAACTGTACACATAAAAATGGTTAAGATGATAAATCTTTTGTTATGTGTATTTTGACACAATAAAAAGATTAGAGGGAAAAAAAAGGACAAAAGACTTGACTAGATGCTTCACCAAAGAAGATACGGACGGCAAAACAGGCACGTGAAAAGATGTTCAACATCCTTAGTAATTAGTGAAATGCAAATTAAAAACACAATGATGTACTACATCTTTTAGAACGCCTAAAATAAAAAGGTATTGACAATGCCAGCACGCAAAGTAACTGGAATTCTTATACATTGCTGGTGGGAAAAGCAAAAATGCTACAGACACTTTAGAAAACGCTTTGGTGATTTCCCGTAGAGTTAATATCCATCAACCGCACGACCCAGCAATCCCACTGCTGGAGAAATGAAAACAATGATCTCACAAAACCTATACTTGAATGTTTATAGCTATGTTATTTGTATTTGGCAAAACTGGAAACAATCTAAATGCTCCTTAGTTGAGGAATGTATTACATAAACAAACTGTGGCACACCCAAACAATGAAATACTACCTAGCAGTACACAGAAGTGTACTGCTGATACACACAAAAACATGGATCAATTTCAAACATCTTCTGCTAAGTGAAAGAAGCCAGACTCAAAAGGCCACATACCGTGTGATTCCATTTATTTGACAGTCTAGAAAGGGCAGACCTATAGGGACAGAAAATAGATTACCGGTTCCCAAATAGACCTGAGATCAAAATCCGAGCCATGTGATCTCTTTGAACTTCTGTTTCTTTATCTGTAAAATGAGGGTACTTATACCTACCTCCTAAGGGAGTTGTGGGCACTCAGTGCCAAAATATATAAAATATCTATAAGGCTTTTTTGCCAAAAAACAAAACAGAAAAACACCCAATCAAACCAAATCTACAAAACTGTACTCAAGAAATGTTCATTTTCTCCCTTTTCCCTTCCCTTCATTGGTCAGATCCCTCTTACAGATGGCTCATATCATCTATTAACTGTCAATATGTACCAGTTTTGTCCTTATCTTTAGATTCTGAAGGCACCTTTCTTTCCCTCTAGGTACTGACTGCTGCCACGGGTGCATGTTGACTGGGACTTGAGAGGTAATCTCAGCTTGAAGCCAACCTAGGACTCAGACATGTCTGAAAAACCAACAGATAGACTTTCCAGACCCTGTTTGTATTAACGATGGAACCTCCCTCAGAGAACTCATTCTAAACAAAGGAGGAGCCACAGTGAATGAACGGGTAAGATGGAGCTCTTAAGAATCAAGGTATTTGAAGACAAGCCCAACCCATCTAGCATTTACAGAGCTCACACTATGAGACCCCTGCTATGTTCTAACAGGAGGCTCTAGAACTGTCCCTGGGAGCTTCCCTTATTGGGGGAGGTCACACACAAATAAAACAACTTTAGAATAATTAGGATATAATAATGAAATTTGCTAAGAGAATAGATCCTAAATATTCTCACCACACACTTGTAACACCTCACAAGGTGTTGGGTATGTCAATTGACTTGATAGTGGTAATCATTTCCCTCTGTTGCCCTGGGTAAAGTGCAGTGGTGTTATCATAGCTCACTGCAACATCCAACTCCTGGGCTCAAGTAATCCTCTTGCCTCCCAAGTAGCTGGGACTACAGGCGTGCTATGAGGCCCAGCTAAGTTTTCTATTTTTAGTAGAGACCAGGTCTTGTTCTTGCTCAGGCTGGTCTCGAACACCTGAGCTCAAGTGATCCTCCTTCCTAGGCATCCCACAGTGCTAGGATTACACACAGCATTTTAAAGCAGCTTTTAAATATTCAAAGATGGGGTTCTCACCCTTTTACTACTATATTTTGTCAATAGCAAACTGCTTTCAACTTCAAATACTCTGCTGGAAATCTAAAATAAATCTTGTAAATAGGCAGGTAGATATTTTTAAGATTAGAATCTACATAATGTTAAAACACTTCCACTCAATTTATCCCACTGCCTAATCTATGAAGTTACAAGAATCCCAAGATAATTTAAAGTGGGGGGAAAAAAAGAACTTGACAGTAAAAATGGTATTTTATCCTGAGACCATAGGCAAAAAATAAAACCATGACTTTCTTGCTCAAAATCCTCTGTTCTGTCTGTAATTAGGGCTAACCACCTTACTTCAAAATGCTATAATTCATTTCATCTAAGTTACTTTAGACTGACAATGCAATATAGTGAAAATTCTTCTTTTTAGCAATAAATAGAAACCTTAGTACAGATAAAATCTCCTGAATACTCAACCATTTAAAAGGATGCTATAACACCTATGGGTTCAATACCGCAATGCTGATTACCACACAGGCACAGACAGGTATATAAGAACTTGGGCTAAGTCAGCGACATTCCTGGCGTATTGGTACTTTTGTTAAGTCAGACATAAATGTAACTTGTAATTTAGCTTTGTTAAAAGCAGAGCATCTACATTTAGGAACGGGATGGATAGATAAGACTTTGTCAACCTAAAAGGAGACTCGGAAAGACAGTTTCTCCAGAACATGTTCATTTGGGAATAGCAGGGGGCTGGCAAGCCTGGGCTATGGAGGCTGTGATGGATCGTAGCATATCCAGGGTGGTCGGGCAAAGGTAAAGATTTTAAAGAAAGTCCACATATGCTGCTTTGAAACAAAGTCCATAGATCACAGAAGCTCATTGCAGGAGTTGGTGTTCGTTCATTGGTGGAAACAGTCATTGCAGGTGAGCAGCTTATCTGGGACACTGCAATCTTCAAGAAGACCTTGTGATAAGTTCTGTTACAGGGTACGTGCAGGGCATGTAGGACTTGTGGGTCACGTGGGGCACACAGGACACGTAGGAATCTCTAGTGATAAGGCAGGTTATAGGCGTGCATGTGAGAGCTCCTTCTTTCATGCCCCCAACTCCATGTTAGGATTTTGATACAAGTGACTCCATTTGGTACCAGCAACTTTCACAATTCCAGCTAAGTGAGGCTTCTAATTGAATAGATTCAGTGGATCGCTTTTGCAAATAATGTGACCCACGTTTACTCGTCCCATAAACCAGAAATCATTACAACTGTTTTAACCAATCCTGAGCTGAGTCCAAATATTGCAGCTGTTCTCCTACTTTGTTATTTGACAATTGTTCTAATAAATTGCACTCTTAATCCCCAGGGCTTGGGACCTTTTGTTCTATTGAGATTTTTGCAGGGCTGCTACTTGTAACAGTCTGGCTGAAAGATAAGAACCCCTTGGATGTGTATAGCTGTGTGAAGTTCTCTTCTGAGAGCAAGAAAGGTTGTTTTGAGTCTCTGCACCTGCCTGCCTCCCTGGCTGTGATGCAAAACACAGCTTTCAAACAAAGGAGTATAGGAAGGGACTGTCCCTCAGCCTTACCAGTGAATTCAAATCAGTTTCAGGAAAACAGATTTAAATTGGTCATCCAAACCCCACCCAGAATCAATTCTTTCTGAACAATAGCTGCTACCAATGCCTGGGAAACAGTAGCTGCTCAATTCTATTTTAAGTAGCGTGGTTGGCGCTTAACCTCCAAGTCAGGTTTAAGCAATTAAACCAGTAATTAATTAATTAATTAATTATTCCTCTATTAAAAAAGAGACGAGGGGTTTTACAGTTTCAAGCACAGTGAAAATGAAGAATTTGAAAAGAAAGACTGGAAGGCCTTTATGACGACGTGGGAGTTATTCCATCATGAATGTGGATGAAAAGTTTGAGCCTGAAATTTGACTTTGGGCTTCTGAGCACTCAAGGCAAAAATAGGGATGATGGGCCATATACATTTCATCATCCGATTTAAAAAGAAGAAGAAAAACAAGAAGTTGCAGCAAGCAGCATTTGTTTTGTTTTGTTTTTTTTTTACAGGAAGCATTTTTGTTTGGAGGAACAAACATTCACCTGGCATTACATTATTTGAAAATTAGATTTCACAGATCCTCATGGAAGGTACTTGGGGTGACTTGCTCAGAGATGTCTTAAGAGTGTGGTTTTGCAGAAGCAAAAATGGTTTAGGACTTGCCTAAAAAGAAATTACAAATCAATGAAGCATCTGGGGAAAGCCAGTCAATTTATAATTAAGCTTCCGCATTGAAGGAGCTCAGGGAATTTCACCCCAAAATATGACTCCTTGGTATAAAGAGTATTTTGAATTAAAGGCCTTTAGAGATCAACAGGCATTGGGAAGGGCATTCCCTCTAACTGCATAAAATCAGATGGAGCCATAAAAATCAATTGGCTGTCTTTCCCCTCCTTGTTATCTCCATATATTGCAGGAAAGAAGATAAAGAATACAGCCAGACCTGGCCTGACCCATTTTAAAGATAATACCTGTCTCAGGTTAACTTAATTTCCGAAGAGAACGTTTACAGTGAAAGGGGCGGCCTTCCAAAAATAGCAGGAAAACACCTAATCCCACAATTTCTCCAGGAACAGATCAATCCTATGAGTTCTCTCACTAACACGCACTCTGCAGTCCTGTTTTGCAGAACTTCTGCAAAGAGCTGAATGAATGGAAAAGAGATGTAAATCTCTCTCTTTCGAAATTGAGAATTTGCCTTTTTTGAGAACCTGCTTTTACAGAGCTCCTGAGTAAACAGCAGAAGGAGCTACAGCCTCAACCATGTCTCGAGGGCAGAGTCGCATCTCCTGTGATAATCCCTTCTCCAAGGAAAGGCAGGAAACCAACCCCTGGACTTTGACATTCTGCTGCTGCTTTTGTTATCAACTGACAGCCGTCACTAATTTTTTCTCTTTGTCCCCTTTAAAATCAGCAAGCCGAGTGGCCTCACTGCTGGCATCCCCTTCTCCTTCTTTGGGATGCCACTGCCGTCTCCCTGCTCTCTTCCCCCCTTCCTTTCTCCCTCCCGCAAAGAAGATAAAATAAATTTTCACTTTTATATCTTAATTTCTGCGTGAGAAATGTTTCTCCACCCATGCCATGAGTACCCACTAGGCTTTCCACCCTAACATACAGGTCAATCTGTTTCCCCCCATCCCCATCCATTCATTCTCCCAAGTATCTACTCATCCTCCCTAGCAACCATTTATCGTCCCTGAACAGAATTATCTATATTCCTCATCTCTCCTTCCCCTCTAAAATGTGGGTGTATAAACTTCTGGATCCCACTGAGATACTGGGTAATCACCCTGTGATTCTCCCCCTGCACACAGGAAACAAATTTGTAATCTCCTTCTCTTACTAATCTGCCTTACCATGAGTTGATCTTTCAGTGAAACTTCACGGGGCAAAGGGGAAGTTTTCCCTTCTCCCCGACAGCATCGATGCCTGAACCGATGGGACATTTATATTTAACTTTGGTTCAGGGATGAGAGGTGGGTGCTCATACTGAGTTTAGTTCCTGAGGGATGGATTTCAGAGTCACAGGTAGCACAAACAAACCAGCTTGAGCAAGTCACCAGAAAAGCCCCGTGCCTTCTTTTTCCACTGGTTGCTCAATAGTGTGTTTGCCCCCATGTGATGCTGTCAAGAGGGAAAGTGAAATAATCAGGAGAATCTTGGCCAAAGTCCTGACACAAACACCAGCCTGACTTCACGGACTGAGCAGAAGCTTCAGTGGTTGGAAATTCCCAGTGTGCACATTTTGGCATTTCCACCTGGAGTGTGGTCTTGCTGGGATGGTGGATAACATCCAGGCTTGGCATCTATGGTAAGAGTGGCCTGTGCCCAAAGGCAAACGTCCTGGCCCTTGGCTTTCCCTCCTGAACCAGCAGACAAACTGGGCAGACCAAGTTCCAACATGTAACTCTGTATACAAAGGCGACTTTTCTGATACACGTTTGCAGGGGCATTCAATTAGCTTGTTTTCCTGCCGTCTCCCTTCTGGTTCTTTTGCAAGCAGCTGCAAATAACTGCGTTCCAAATGCTTGTAGGAAATGTTTAGCACCACAGTGACCCCCCTCAGGCCTGTAGGTTGTTCCCAGGGGAGACTGCAGTTTCTCTGGAGTGATAACCAATGTCACCCTACCCACAAGGGAGGGGTGACAGAATCAAATGCGGACAGTCTATCTCCTGATTCCAGCCTTCTTAATGAGAAAGTTTTCACCTGGGGGACAGCTCCAGTGATGGATTATTTTTAGCTGCCAAGTGAATGGCAGGGACAATGAGTAAAAATCTTCTCTCTAGGACAGTGTGCTGTTTTATGTTCAGTAGACGGCATGAGGTGGCTTTGGGAGGCAAGGGCTGGGGCTGTCCCTGTGCTACCAATGTCAAGTCAAAGTGCAGGAAACAAGCTCTCCAATTTCCCCAGGTTGTTAAACCGGTGCACTCTGAGACACCCCATGCTGTTCTGAGCGTGGCAGCCATGGGGTTTTCCCTGTCTGGGTGAGACAAGTGATTCAGCTCTCTGGCTAATGTCCTTTCTTGGCTCTTGGCTCTAAGTCTTACTTTGCTCTAGACAAAAAAAAAAAAAATACTTCTCAGAAAACACCTGGTTGAACCAGTTATAAGGGAGCCACATATCCGTGTAGAAATTCTCTAGGCTCCCCCAGCAGTCCAGGAAGTAACATTAGTAAAAATAATAATAGCAGCTATTGGAAAGGGGCGGCCTTCCAAAAATAGCAGGAAAACACCTAATCGCACAATTTCTCCAGGAACAGGTCAATCCTGTGAGTTCTCTCAGTAACACGCACTCTGCAGTCCTGTTTTGCAGAACTTCTGCAAAGAGCTGAATGAATGGAAAAGAGATGTAAATCTCTCTCTTTCAAAATTGAGAATTTGCCTTTTTTGAGAACCTGCTTTTACAGAGTTCCGAGTAAACAGCAGAAGAAGGAGCTACAGCCTCAACCATGTCTCGAGGGCAGAGTCGCATCTCCTGTGATAATCCCTTCTCCAAGGAAAGGCAGGAAACCAACTCTTGGACTTTGACATTCTGCTGCTGGTTTTGTTATCAACTGACAGCCGTCACTAATTTTTTCTCTTTGTCCCCTTTAAAATCAGCAAGCCGAGTGGCCTCACTGCTGGCACTCCCTTCTCCTTCTTTGGGATGCCACGCCGTCTCTCTGTCTCTCTCTCTCTCTCATTCTCTCTGTCCTTCTAAAGGATAAAATGAAGTTTTTTGACTTTCATATCTTAATTTCTGCATGAGAAATCTTTCTCCACCTATACCGTGAGCACCTACTAGGCTTTCCACCCTAATACTATTCTTTATATAGTGCTTACTATGTTCCAGCCTCTGTTCTAAGCATTTTCCATACATTTATTCATGCTCATAAAAGCCCTATGAAATGGGTGATGTTGTTATCCTCATCTACAGAAGAGGAAAGTTGGGAACAGAGAGGTTTAATAACTTGCCCAAGGTCACACAGTGGTAGGGAGATGTCTGTGAACCCTCCAACTTTGTTCTCTTTCAAGATTGTTTGGCTATTCAGGGTCCATTGAGATTTCATTATCAATCTTAGGGTAGATTTTTCTATTTCTACAAAAATATCATTGGGGATTTTGATAGGGATTGCACTAAATCTGTAGCTCACTTTGGGTAGTATTGACATCTTAACAATATTAAGTCTTCCAATCTATGAACACAGAATGTCTTCCCATTTATTGGTGTCTTCTTTAATTTCTTTCAGGAATATTTTGGTAGTTTTCAGCGTATAAGCCTTTCACCTCCTTGATTAAGTTTATTCCTAAGTATTTTATTCTTTTTGGTGCTATTGTAAATGAAATTGCTTTCTGAATTTCCTTTTTGTACTGTTCATTTTTAGTGTATAGAAACACACCTGATTGTGTGTTATTTTGTATCCTGGAACTTTGCTGAATTTATTTGGTAGTTCTTATTCTTAATAGGATGGCCTTGCTAATAAACTAGCTAACAGAGAAAAAGAAACAATCTAACAGAAAGAAAAAGAGGAGACAACTCACAACACATAATTGCCCCTTTGAAGAAAAAGATCACAATGCAACTGCCCCTTGTTTGATTAACCACCTGGGGCTTCACTCATTGTCTTTAAGATAAACCACCTGCCTCTAAGAGTTTGTTATCACAGCACTTGAAAAGAACTGAACAGATAGAAGGAGGGTGATACTTCTGCAGCTCTCTCGACAGACCACATTCCCAGGAAACTGATAAGTCAGCCTCATGGACAAGAGGAAAAAAAACGAAAAGAGAAACAGACACAGCCATTTCACAGTGCCCTCTTGCTTTCAGCTGTCAGCAATCACTTTTTTCCCTCTTTTTTTTTCTTTGTGTCCCCATAAAAAGCCCAGACCCCTTACCCTCTCTGCTGGCATTTCTCCTTTCTTTCTTTCTTTCATGCCATGCCCTTCCCTCCCTTTAGGAAGTAAGATAAACTTTCTTTTTTTAAAACTATTCTAATCTTTGTGTTGAGAATCTTTGTGTCGATGCGAGTTCCCACCCTAACATTTGGTGGCCCATATGGGGACCCACTTCTCTACCATCATATGGGGAACTCACTTTTCTGCTTCTGTCTCAACACTGCTCCTTCCTCTGCTGCACAGCTCCCAGGACATCCTTCTCGGCACCCTCATACCATCTGGACTCTGATAAGTCTCTAGGACTTTGAAAATGGTGATATACTTGAGAAAGAGCCAGCAGCTTTGTGGTTATAGAGCATCCTGGTGCTGGGTCTATCACTTAGGTGGGGGGGTACCTTGGAGAGACGCCTCCTTAACTGCCTCTCATGGAGTTTTCCCAGACCCAGGGACACCTGGCTTTGGGGGAAGCTCTCTAGGTTTCAGTCTGGATCAGAACTCGGGATGCTCATTTTCTGGCCAACACCCTAAGTTTTGTTTCAGTCTGACTCAGAACTCAGAGATGCCTGATGTTTGATCAACACACCTAGGTGGTCTAGTGGATGCCTCACTTAGAATCTCATTGTTTCAATGTATGTCCCCAAAGTCCTTCCCTTTTTTCTCCTAGTTATCACCATGGACTATGTTCACTCAGCCCCACCCAAAGACTCCCCACTGGGATGTCTCCTTAAAAATTTGGAAACTTTGGGACTTACCAACTTCCATCTCAAATATTTAGTCTTCTATTAGAATATAGCCTGGCCTGAGAATGGGTCTCTTAATCATTCTACGACTTGACTTTTATTGCTGCTGGCTCCACAAGTGGTCTGAAGTTCCCTGAGTTCAGGCTTACTTTGAACTTGCTAGACACCCTGATCTTCGCTCTGCCTGCCACGTACTTCTTACCCCTGCAGCTCTCCCCTGTCTTTACTTTCCGGATGGTGTTTCTCTTTCAGCTCCTCCCTGTTCCCCTTCCTCCTCCTCCTTCTTCTCCATCTCCACCGCTCTCACCTGGCCGCACGTGCTCCAGCCGGCTGTTCCAAAATCCCTCCCTGCCTATACACCAGCTGCCTCTTTGGAAGGTTGCTGGGTCAGAAGACATTAGAAATCACTTAGAGCCAGAATAAAAATCAGGTCCTTTTCTTTCACAACTGTCTGAGGCCATTTGCCTCTTTACTAACTTACGTCCTGACACCAGGGAAGGACAATCCATCTCAACAACACACTTCATCTCCCCGTCAGCCCCCGATATTCGGCATAAACTCCAAAAACCTGAAAAGGGGCCTCATACTTCATAAGAGAAACTTTTAAACCTGGTCTTCAAGGTCTTCGATAACTGAGATAAAAAGAAGAGAGGGGAAAGAGGAAACGTATCAACAGGGAGTCCTAAAACAGAAAGAAGTTTTCCAAAGGGTGGCTACCACTTATAGGTAATGCTTTTCGGAGACAGAGTTACCCTGGAGACTCAGACACGAAGACCCCAGGAACACACTCTTCTCTGGGTCTGGAATAAGACATGCCCCAGGAGGCCTCTGCCAGGACTGTACCCTCTCTACAAGAAGGAGGGACACTGGAAGTGAGATTGCCCTGTCCTTGAGACAGGGGACCACACTCACCTTCCGGAACTGGGGGCGCCCCCTGAGCCGACATCCTCCATACTCATGGATCTTCTGGGACTACTTCAGTCTGACAGACAGACCCTGGCTTCAAACAAGACTTCACTTCACAACATTGAGATGGCTGAGCCTTGGGTAACCCTCTCTGTCACAGGTAACAGGTTGATTTTCTGATTAACACCAGAGCTACTTAAGCTACTTTTTCTAAATTTTTGGAACCTCTACTTCCCTCCCCTATCTCCATCATCAGAGTAAAATGTAAAATACAACCCCCCCCCCGTGTATTCTACAGCCTCTCTATTCACTGGGAGAGCAGTTCTTTACTCATTCTTTTCCAGTACTAGCCAATTGTCCTCCCGCTCATGGAGAAAAAAATTTTATGGTTAAGTTAGACACCCAATTCCTTTTAACACCACAGATTTCTTTCCTCAAACTCTTGGGAAAGGCTTAACTGAGATTTTACATACGACCTTTTTCCTTCTCTTGGCATAAACAAATGATGGCACGATATTTAAGCCTAAAGTTCTAACTCTGTGCTTTCAAAATACAAATTTTCAACCTTGTTTCACTTAAAAATATCTATTTCTGTATGTCTATATGTTTGTGTGTCTATATATATGTCATGTATATGTGATGTTTTACTACAAAAATATGTAAAAAAAACCCTCTAATTGACTTAAAAAAGTCAACACTTAAATATTTTATTAAGAACATAAGAAAAAAACTCAAATGCCTTTTAGTTCACATGACTTTGATAACCTTTGATAAATAAAACTAGTTTTAAAATTCTTATTAAAGTTTAGATGTTTTAAAATCATAATTGGAACATCAATAAAAATAGCTATATCTCAAATGGCCACCAAAACCCCAAATACACTATTGTTATTAATACAACTACTCATATAATTGAAAGTGCTCCTTTACCATCTGGCACTTCTGCTCAAAAGACAGCTAATCCTCCTTATTGGGCTATTTAACTAGATAAAGATCAAAGACTTAATATTTCCACTGGTTCTAAGTATGCTTATCGTATCCTACACTCTCATGCAGCTATTTGGAAAGAGCGGGGACTTCTCACTGCTCGAGACACTTCTGTCAAACATACTAACCTAAGACTCACTCAGCTCTTAAACAACAGCTTACAAAACTTTCCTTAAAACTATAACAAAGACAGATAAACCTCCTTCCCTATACTCTTTTCAGACTCCACATCTCCCCATGGAACACCTTTATTTCTTAGCCCTTTTCAACTTATGTATAGATGTTCTGTTCTTGTATATGTGTTTAAACTAAGGGACAAATTACATCAAAAAGTTCAGAACTCAAATAGAGTCTGTTAAACTCTCTATTTTCTTTTCTTCTTTGAAACTGTAATTGCTAAGTTACTAATATTGAGATAAAACTCACTATCTATGATATCACTAATTCACGGTTACTTGGAACAGCCAGTTCTAACAACAATATAAATATTCAAAACTCATTTAAAACTAAAAAAAAAAAAAAAAGGTAAAAGAGGCCCTCAATGTAACTCCTATCCCACCTCTACTCTGGATTATAAAACCGTCTGACATCAGTCACTCTCCCTTAATGACTCTCAACTGGACTCTCAGGTAGGGACAACACTATGACCCTAAGTCAGCAAAAAGTAGTTATAAAAAAAAAAAAACAGACCTCTGCCCAAACACCCAAGTTTTCAAGTCCATCAATATGAATATCAATCAATTCTAACCAAAGAGAGGGAGGAATGATAGGATAGCCTTGCTAATAAATTATCTAACAGAGAAACATAAACTAACAGAAAGAAAAAAAAAAAGAGGAGAAAACTCACAACACATAATTGCCCCTTTGAAGAAAAAGATCACAACACAACTGCCCCTTGTTTGATTAACCACCTGGGGCTTCACTTGTTGTCTTTAAGATAAACCACCTGCCTCTAAGAGTTTGTTATCACAGCACTTGAAAAGAACTGAACAGATAAAAGGAGCATGATGCTTCCCGGGCTCTCAGCTCTGATCAGACCACATTCCAAGACAACTGATAAGCCAGCCTCACAGAGAAGAGGGGAAAAAAGAAAAAAGAAAAACAGACACAGCCATTTCACAGCTGCCCTCTTGATATCCACTGGCAGCAATCACTTTTTTTCTCTTTATCCCTATAAAAAGCCTAACCCCCTTTCCCTCTCTGCTGACATTTCTCCTGTCTTTGATTAATGCTGTGCCCTTCCCTCCCTTTGGGAAGTAAAATAGACTTTCTTTCTTTAAAACTATTCTAATCCTTGTGTCCAGAATTCTTTCTCATCCTGAGCTGCGAGTTTCCACCTTAACGGTTCTAACAGGTTTTTTTTTTTTTTTCTTTTTTCTTTTCGGTGGACTCTTTTAAGGTTTTCTACGTATATAATCATGTCATTTATGAACAGAGATAATTCTATTTTTTCCTTTCTAATTTGTATGCCTTTTATTTCTTTTTCTTGCCTAATTGTTCTAGCTAATACTTCCAGTATAATCCTTTTAGTATACTGTTGAATTCAGTTTGTTAATATTTTGGTAAAAACATTTGCATCAATATTCATCAGGGATGGTGGTCTGGTTTTCTTTTCTTGCAGTGCCTCTGTCTAGTTTTGGTATCAGGGCCTCATAGAATAAGTTATGAAGTATTTCTTCTTTTCAGTTTTTTGGAAAAGTTTGAGACAGATTGATGTTAATTCTCCTTTAAATGTTTGGTAGGATTCATTGAAGCCATTAGGTCTTGGGCTTTTCTTTGTTGGAAGTTTTTTTGATAAATGATTCAATGTCCTTATTATAGCTATAGGTCTATTCAAATTCTCTATTTCCTTATGATTCACTCTTGGTAGTTGTGGTTTTCTAGGAATTTGTCCATTTCATCTAAGTTATCCAATTTTTCGGTTTACAGTTTTTCACAGCACTCTCTTATAATCCTTTTTATTTCTACAAAATAAGTAGTAATTTTTTTTTTTTTTTTTGAGACAGAGTCTCACTCTGTTGCCCGGGCTAGAGTGCCGTGGCATCAGCCTAGCTCACAGCAACCTCAAACTCCTGGGCTCAAGCAATCCTACTGCCTCAGCCTCCCGAGTAGCTGGGAATACAGGCATGTGCCACCATGCCCGGCTAATTTTTTTCTATATATATTTTTAGTTGGCCAGATAATTTTGTTTCTATTTTTTAGTAGAGATGGAGTCTCGCTCTTGCTCAGGCTGGTCTCGAACTCCTGACCTTGAGCGATCCACCCACCTCGGCCTCCCAGAGTGCTAGGATAACAGGCGTGAGCCACTGCGCCCGGCCTAAAATCAGTAGTAATGTTGCCCTTTCATATCTGATTTTAGTTCTTTAAGTCTTCTCTCTTTTTTTTCCTTAATTGGTCTAGCTTCTCTATATGAATTTAACTACTTTAGGTCCTCATGTAAGTAGAATAATACAATATTTGTCCTTTTGTGTTTGGCTTATTTCACTTAGCATAATGTTTTCAAGATCCATCCATGTTGTGGTATCACTTTTTTAACAATATTGCATTTACTTGAAATTTAGATACATAGAAGGGATCTTAAACATTATATAGTTATTTTCAAAGATGATGAAGCTGAGAAGCAGAGTGGTTAGTTGAATTGTTCAAGGTCACAAGCTCATCAGAGGACGGGTAAAGGCTAAAGCTCAGGTCTCCTACTCTTTCGAGTGTTCTCTAAGCCCCCTGTGGCTGTGGTCCCCAACACCTGAGCCATGGACCAGTACCAGTCCATGGCCTCTTAGGAACTGGGCTGCACAGCAGCAGGTGAGCAGTGGGTGAGTGAGTGACACTTCATCTGTATTTACAGCTGCTCCCCATCGCTTGTATCACTGCCTGAGCTCCGCCTCCTGTCAGATCAGTTTAAAACCCTATTTAAACTGCACATGTGAGGGATCTAGGTTACGCACACCTTACGAGAATCTAATGCCTGATAATTTGAGGTGGAGCTGAGGCAGTGATGCTAGCACTGGGGAGTGGCTGCAAATGTAATAAGTGTAATGTACCTGAATCATCCCTCCCCCAACACCCAGTCTGTGGAAAAATTGTCTTCCATGAAACCAGTTTATGGCCAAAAAGGTTGGAGCCCATTGCCCTATGGGTCTGGAAATGGGAAAATGCAAATAAGATATAGAACATGATCCAAATTATCTAGGCTTTGGTGATAAATTTAACTGGAGGACCTGTACTTCTAATTTTTAGGTGGAAAAGAAGAGATGATGGCTGTGTCTATCCGGTCCAGTCTCTTGGAAACTTCTACTCTCTTCTCCCTGTTTAAGATCCTAAAATCCCAGCTTCCAATCCTAGTTCTGCCATTTGTACCCTTGAGCAAGGCACTTGATCCTCATTTCTTCATCAATAAAAATGTTGATGATAATATCTACCTCACAGGCTGTTGTGATACATCTGGCATACACTGGGCACTCATTAAATGAAAGTGATGAGGAGGAGGAGGAGGAGGAGAAATGTTGCGAAATTAGTACAAAGAATTCTATATCTTCACCCAAGTTGCCCCAAAATTAATTTTATCACATTTGTTTTATCACTTTCTCTCTCTCTCTCTCTCTCTCTCTTACACACACACACACACAGACATTATTGGTAAGTGGTATTTTGAAAATCTTATTTTTCAAATGTTGCTAATATGTAGAAATAACACTGATGTTTCATTTATCATGGCCTTGTAGCTAGTGACTTTGTGAAATTTCCTTGTTAATTCCAGTAATGGATTCTTTAGCTTTTCTTCATATATAATCATGCCATCTGCAAAAAAAAAAAAGAAAAAAAAGAGAGAGAGAGAAAGAGTCTGTTTACCTAAGCTTTGTATCAAGTTACTTTGTATCAAAGTAACTTGCTTTACAAGGCATATTAGAATTCAAATAAGTTGCAAGAGCCTGAATAGCTGACACCTACTGTGTGTTTGCTCTGTGGCAGGCATTGCTTAAATACTATAGACATTAATGCATTTTTTAAAAATTTTGACTCTTTTATTTATTTTTTTCAAATTTCAGAATATTATGGGGGTACAAACTTTCTGGTTATATATAATGCCTTTGCCTCACCCAAGCCAAAGCGACAAGTGTGTCCTTCCCTCACACAGTGTGCTCTGCATCCGTTATTTGTGAGTTTACCCATCCCCCCATCCCCCCTCTCACCTGCCCAGCACCTGATGAATATTACTTCCATGTGAGCACCTAAGTGTTGATCAGTTAGTATCAATTTGATGGTGAGTACATGTGGTGCTTCTTTTTTCATTCTTGTGATATTTCACTTCGAAGGATGGGCTCTAGCTCTATCCAGGATAATATAAGAGGTGCTAGTTCACCATTGTTTTTTGTGGTTGAGTAGTAGTCCATGGTATACATATACCACATTTTATTAATCCACTCATGTACTGATGGGCACTTGAGTTGTTTCTACATCTTTGCAATTGTGAATTGTGCCATAAACATTCAAGTATAGATGTCTTTATTATAGAAAGTCTTTTTTTCCCTTGGGTAGATGCCTAGTAGTGGGATTGCTGGAGCAAATGGTATTTATATTTTCAGTTCTTTGTGATATCTCCAAATTACTTTCCACAAAGGTTGTATTAATTTGCAGTCCCACCAGCAGTGTAAAAGTGTTCCTATCTCCCCACATCCACACCAGCATTTGTTGTTTTGGGACTTTTTGATAAAGGCCATTCTCACTGGAGCTAGGTGATATATCTCCTTGTAGTTTTGATTTGCATTTCCCTAATGATTAGAGATGTTGAGCACTTTTTTTATATGTTTGCTGGCCGTTATTCTGTCTTCTTGACATTAATGCATTGAATTCTCACTACAGCCCTATGTGGAGGATTCTGTTATCAAACTCAGGGGAAATGATGCTTCTGACCATCTCATAGTCTGAAAGCGACAGAGCCAGGATTCAATCCTGGACAGCCTGGGCCTGCAACCTTAACCACTGCCCTGTCCTGCCTCTCAGTTCTTTGTGCTCCGACAGTGACCAGGAGGCTCTTTGACAGCCTTAGTGTATTTTCCAAGCCTCTGCACTTTCCGCACTTCAGCCTTCTTCTTGGCCACATTAGCCCCAAAATGACAATCTTTGGACTCCTGCACTGTGCTGGAGAAGCTGCTGGAAATTCCATGTTGGCTCACTATGGCGTTTCCACCCAGGGTGTGGGCATGGCTTTAAGACAACATGTTCTTGCTACAGTCCGTGGATGAAGCGGTGGAGGAGGGAGCCCCTGGCACTGTGGATGAACTCGGCTTTCGGCCCGTGGGCGTCCTGCGGTGGCCAGCAGAGAGTCCCCTAGGGCCTGTGCTTGCTTCCTGCTCTGGAATAACTCTGAACTGGCTTTTCAAGAACCAATGCCCACCTCATAATGCTCTGTTCCCTCCTTTCTTCCCTCCTTCTCATCCTTCTTCCTTCTTTCCTTCCTTAATTAAATTTTTAATACATAAAATTTATGCAGGGTAAAAAAATTCAAGCAGTTATCAAAGAGGATAGAATAAAAATTGTCTCCCTCCCAACCTTGATTCTCTCCCCTGCCCACTTTCCCTTCCTAGAGCCAATCGCTGTGCTAGTTTTCTGTATTTCTTCCTGAGATATTTCATGCATAAAAGCATACACAGGTGTATCACTCCCCTACCACTGTTTCACAAAGCACATGATACTAATACACCTTGATTTTTTTTTTTTTTTTGAGACACAGTCTCGCTCTGTTGCCCGGGCTAGAGTGCCGTGGCATCAGCCTAGCTCACAGCAACCTCAAACTCCTGGGCTCAAGCAATCCTCCTGCCTCAGCTTCCCGAGTAGCTGGGACTACAGGCATGCACCACCATGCCGGGCTAATTTTTTCTATATATATTTTTAGCTGTCCATATAATTTCTTTCTATTTTTAGTAGAGACGGGGTCTCGCTCTTGCTCAGGCTGGTCTCGAACTCCTGAGCTCAAACGATCTGCCCGCCTCGGCCTCCCAGAGTGCTAGGATTACAGGTGTGAGCCACCGCGCCTGGCCCACCTTGATTTTTAAATTTAAAAATCTGCCTTGGTAGTTATTGCATATCAGTACATAAAGACCTGCTTTGTTCTTTGTAACAGCCTCGCAGGACTCCATTGATTTATTTAATGTAATCTACTTCATGCCGACTCTGCCGGCCACAGCACATCATCCGGCTTAGTTGGTCTTGCCCACAGGGGCCTGCACAGGTATCTTTGTACACACCTGCACAGGTATGTACCTGAGTGTGGGGTGAGGCAGCTTCAAACCTGGACCATATGAAGAAAACCAGAGGGTTTGATGGGAGTGACTGAACCAAAGTGCTGGAAGGAGGATGATACTCCTTCCTCTAGGTGGTAATCAATTCTGGACATGACAGAACAGAACCTGTACGGACAGCCTCTTTTCTCACCCAGTGAAGCTGGGCTCAGCGCTTACACCCTGGAAGCGGCCAGCCACACAGCATATTAAAAAGAAATGGATACGTTACCAAAACTTTGGTGGAAAGGTGGGGGAGAGTTTTCCAGTACATACCACAGGGCCAAACTTCACAGAGGCCACTTCCTGTGCCGCCATCCCTTGGTCTCCTGGCCTCCTCTGCTGCTGCATCGTCCTCTCGGCTCTCTCTCCCTTCCCTTCCGGTCTAGAACGATTCAGCTCTCTCGCCAGCACCCCCCTTGCATGCTCACAGCCACCACGCCAGCCTGTGTGGCAGTGTTCCTCCAACACAGTCTCTGGGTCACCTGCATCAGAACCACATGCAGGACTTGCTGACAGCGCGGTTTCCTGGCTCCCACTCTGGACGCAAAAGGACTAGAAAGAAATTGGGGGAGGAGGGACCAGGAATCAGTGTTGCTTGCAAGCTACCGGGCAATTTGTAGTGTACTAGAGTTTCAGGACCAGATGTGGAAGGTTGATATGGCATCATCACTTGGATCCAGGTATTTGGAGCCAGGTTGCTGGGGTCAAGGGGTATTAAGTGTGGTGGCCTGTGGGTAAGAAAGCCACAGCCTTGGATGCTCCATTCGGAAGGGGACCATGCTGTGGCTGCATTAATACTGAGCCCAATCTCTGGGATGAAGGAGAAACTTGTTCCACTCTGCTTTGTACAGGGAAAACTCTGCTTGGAAGCCAACATTTTTTTTTTCTCCTTTAAAAAATTGGAAGTCAAAGTGATATGCAGTAAAGTGCACAAAATTATGCAGCTTGATGGATTTTTATATAATTATACACCCTGCCTAGAGGTAACCACTATTCTGACCTCTATCACCATAGATTAATTTTGCCTGATTTTGAACTTTATGTAAATGGAATGATGCAGGGTGTAGGTTTTTTTTGTTTGGCTTCTTTTGCTCTAGAAATGTCTGTGAGATTCATCCATGCTTTTGTATTGCAGTAGAGTGTCTTTTTCATTGCCGTACACCAAGGGTCAACAAACTGTTTCTGCAAAGGGCCAGAGAGTAAATATTTTTGGCTATGAAGGCCATGCAGTCTCTGTCACAACTGTTCAACTCTATCATTGTAGTTTGAATGCCATAAACCATGCACACATGAAAACTAGGCTACAGGTTGGTCTGTGGGTCAGAGTTTGCTGACTCCTGCTCTATAATATTTTGTTATGAATAATTATGAATTCATTACATGAATAATTTTGAGTATTGAGGTGAATTATAAATAATTGTGAATATATCGCAATATACTTAGTCAACTATTCTCCTGTTCTGGGCAGCGGGGTTATTTTCGCTCTTGGATACAATGATCGGTGCGGGCATGCATTTGGATGAGCACATGCACTCACTTTGTGGAGTGGACCGAGTGCTATTGTGAGGTTGTAAGACAGGCATATGTGTGGCTTTAGTAGATACAGCCAAACGGTTTTCCAAAGCAGCTGTGCCAAATTGCACTCCACCAGTGAAGTTGCTTCACATCCCCAATAACACTTGCTATTGTCAGACTTTTTAGTTATAGCCATTTGGGTAGGTGCATAGTCGTATCTCATTGTGGATTTTAATTTGCGTTTTCCTGATGCGTAATCATACTGAGCACCTTTTCAAATGCTCATGGGCCACTTGACTATTCTCTTTAGTGAAGTAGTAATTTTCTACTATTTTTAAAAATTGAATTGTTTGTTTCTTGTTGACTTATAGAAGTTCAGTATGTATTTTGGATACAAATCCTTTGTTAGATATAAGTATGGCAAATATCCTCTTTCGGAAGGTATTTTAATGAGATCCAATTTAATAATCTTTTCTTCTATGGTGAGTGTTTTTGTGTTCTGTTCAAGAAATCTTTGCCTGCCTGAAGGTCGTGTGAAGATATTCAACTACGTTTTCCTGTAGAAGCTTTATTTTATTTATTTTATTTTATTTTTTGAGACAGGGTCTCACTCTGTCACCCAGGGTAGAGTGCAGTGGTGTCATCACAGCTCACAGCAACCTCAAACTCTTGGGCTAAGTAATCCTCCTGTCTGAGCCTCCCGTATAGCTGGGATGACGAGCATGTGCCACCACGCCTGGCTAATTTTTCTATTTTTGGTAGAGATGGAGTCTCACTCTTGCTCAGGCTGGTTTTGAACTCCTGACCTCAAGTAATACTCCCATCTTGGCCTCCCAGAGTGCTAGGATTACAGGCTTGAGCCACTGGGCGGCGTCCAGGCCTTGAATCAATTGTTGTGTTTGATGTGGGATAGGAGTCAAAGTGCATTACATTCCATGTGAAAATCCATTTGTTTCAGTACCACTTAGTGAAAAGGCCACCCTTTTTCCTTTGAATTGTTGTGCCAGGAGGTCTGCATTTGCTGTTTAGCTCTGTTATTGAAATGGAATCTGACGCCTGTAGTGTTCTGTAGGCCTCAGGAGGAAGAGGAGGAGGGGAGTGGCTCTAGCTGCTCTGGGCTGGAATAGGTTGGAGTCATCAGCTCTAAGGTGGAAAGGAGGTTGATTCTTTCCATCTGTGAAATTCTCTCCATAACACTTACGGAGCATCACGCCACCAGGCCAAGATTTTTCAGCTGTTGCTGAGAAAACTGGAGATTTCCAAGAAACTACCCTTGGAAAAAAGAACCCAGCTTTGCATTTTAAAATGTTTTTATAGCTCTTCATGTTGCCCAGGCCAAATTTTTGCTTCTGGAGGAAAAAGACTCTAAATAGTAAGAGATTAAGTAAGTCAGTGCTAGCAGCCGCAGTAATTGCGGAAAGTCCTGTGTATATTTTGAGAGCAAAAACTGTTTATTTCTGTCAGTGAAAGAGAAAGTGTCCGAGCTCAGGTTCTGCAGACATCAGACTGCGGGTAATATTTTCCAGACAGATGACTGCTGTCCTGGGCTTTCCTAGACCACACTCTAGGGCCTTCTCTCGGGCTACGTGAGCCCCAGCAGCCACTCTGCTTGCAAAGGGCAGGAAAGTCTCACTTTTGTATACATCACACTGATCCTCTGAGGATGACACAGAGGGTGTTTGTTAGTCCCCACCATTTCCTGGGTGGGAGTGATGTGTGTGGAGTTTGCACTTGGCCGGTGGGCACTGAGCCGGAGAGTGGACGTGGGTGGGGGTGAGGGCCTTGGCCGTCGAGTTGATGCTGGAAGAGAACTTCATTCCCCGACTCTCGGGGTGTGCTCCTGAGCACCTGAAGTCTGCAGGGCAGCTGCAGCTGGGGATAAGCCACCTTCAGATCTGTGGGCCCCCATGGCCTTCCATCTGGCTAAATGAATCTCAGGGTCCACTCTTCTTGGAAGGCAATAGTGATTGCAATGAACACGTAATGTCTTCGCTGCCATGTTAATGCATTCAACCAACAAATAGGTATCGAGGCAGGCACTATGCTAGGAACCGGGCAGACATCCATGAGCAAAACAGACAAAAATTCCTGCTCTCCTGGGGCCTTCGCTCCAGGGAGGAGAAACAGACAAGGAACAAATGAAGAAGTAAATTATGTAGGATGTGAAGTTGAGCTCTGAGGGAGAGGCACAGAGCAGGTAAAGGGATCAGGAGGGTTAGGGGATGGGGGCTGTTATTTTAAATAGGGGTGGCAGGGCAGGCCTCAGTAAGGAGGTGACATGTGAACCAAGACTGGGAGGAGGGGGAAGTGAGCCATGGAGGAAAAGTTGTCCACGTAGAGGGACAACTGTGCAGTGGTCTCAAGGCCTTGGCTCACCCCAAGATCAGGCAAATTCTCAATCCAAAGCTTAGAGGAATGGAGAGGGAAGGAGCTCCTTCCTCCTTCCTTCCGTCCTTCCCTCCTTCTTTCCTTCTGCACATTAATTGCATGCTTGCCGTAGACCAGACACTCTCGCCCGATACAGTTCTCCCCTCATGGAGAAACGAAGGACAGAGAGCTCCCAGGCCTCTCAGAACAGGATTTGGACATCTTCAGAAATGCCCCCAATGTGACAGGACAGATAGGAATTTAGTGATGGATGAAGTCTCTCTAATATTAGAACCTCATAGATGCCCCCAGAATGAAATTAAATTGTAATATGTTCACTCAAACTATTTTTATTTCATCCTAACTCCTATCTTCCGAGGTCTTTGATGGGCATTTTAATTAAATCATGAAGAGCTCTTTGTCTCCCGAGAGGGGGACTGATGCCTCCCCATGCTTCCCTCTCTCCTACCCTGACTGCTGAGGAATGTGCCTCGTTCTCAGCAGGGGGCTGGGGGCGGCAGGACCTAGTTCTGGGCATCGCCTTCACCCCAAACCCCACTCCCAGGTTGAGAAGGAAACTTCCCTGTAGAGAGAGCGGCAGCTACTCATGGATGGAGCAGTTGCTAGACCCCAGATACTTGAGCAACTTTGTTGAAAACAACCTGCTCCCAGTCTTGTGTGTCTATGTGTGCTCTCTCCTCTGGCTTGTTGTAAGCAGCTGTGAACATTGCCAACGTCACACTTTGGTTGTATGGTCTCAATGACATGATGAGCCAGAGCTGTGTGTTGCTGTGCTTTGAATGTCCTGGCCTAGGGTTGGTCATTGATTCATTCATTCATTTCCATTTTCATGTCCCACAGGCCTCTTAACCTAAATGCATCCAATGTCAAGTTCGTGATCTAATTCCACTCCTGAATTAGCTCCTCATCCTGCCTTCCCCATCTCAGTAAGGGGCATCCCTGCCTCTCAGTCGCAGCAGCCAGAAACCTGGGAGGCACCTTGACACCTCTGTCCCCTTGTCGTCCTCCATGCCCATCCATCAGCAAGTCCTTTTGGTTCCATGTCTGCAAGTTTCAGTTCTACCTTTTCCGTTCACTGCTGTGTGGTCTTGGGTAAACTGACTAACCTCTCTGTGCCTTTCCCTACAGTCACATGGAGATAATACTATCACTAGCTAGAGAATTATTTCAAGTGGATAGGAGTGAATACCTATAAAGAACAGTACCTAGCACATAGTAAGAACTAAATATATATTAGCCAAGATAGATGACGGTATTGGTTGTATTCTCACCCTTTAGCCAGATGGTAGGTCATGGTAATTGAAAATATTACTGAGTTTTTTAATGTAATGTTTTGATTCAAATGCATGAAATATTACAATAAAATATAATAAAGTAAAAAAGTCTTAACAGAAAATAACACATTAAAATAATGATGTGGAAAAGTGTTCACATATATTATTTATTAAGCAAAACCAAAAGGCATGTTATGAAACAGTGTATATGGAGTGATCTCAATTTTGTAAAAAAAAAAATTACATGTTAGCTGGGCATAGTGGGGCCTGCCTATAATCCCAGCTACTCAGAAGGTTAAGGTGGGAGGATCGCTTGAGCCTAGCAGTTTGAGACTAGCCTGGGCAACATAGCAAGATCCTATATAAAAAAATTACATACGTGTGTGTATATGAATAAAAGAACCAGCCAAAGTGTTCACAGTGTAACTACTCACTAGGTGGTAGATTACATAGGATTTTAATCATCTCTTTGCTGATCTGTATTTCTACAATACATTATATGTAACTGTTACAATTTTTAAAAGTTAACCAAAATAAAAGTAAGCAATTGCCAAACCCTTTGGTATTTCCCTCACGTACAGGATGAGGGGCCCACACTACTTGGCACACCCTCCAAGAGCCTTGCAATCTGGTCCCTTCTACGATCTAGTCATTTCCCCTTCCCCTCCCCAGCCACATGCATGCACAGATACACACAAGTACGTGTGCACACACACTCCTATTCAGCAAGACTGAACTACAGTTGACCCTGGAATAACAGGGGTTTGACCCTACACAGGTCCACTTATACATGGATTTTCTTCTGCCTTTGCCACCCTTGAGACATCAAGAATAAAGACCTTTATAATGATCCACATCCACTTAATGAATAGTAAATATATTTGCTCCTCCTTATGATTTTCTTATATTTTCTTTTATCTAACTTACTTTATTGTAAGAATATAGCATACAATGCATATAATAGACAAAATATATGTTAATCAACAGTGTTATCAGTAAGGGTACTGGTCAACCGTAGGCTATTAGTAGTTAAGTTTTGGGAGAGTTAAAAGTTATGTGCAGATTTTAGACTATGCAGGGATGGGAGTCAGTACCCCTACCCCCTGCATTGCTCAAGGGTCAACTGTACTTAGAATTCCCCAAACCCAGCCTGCTTTTTCAGGCCTCCGTGCCTTTGCATGAGCTGTTCCCTTTGCCAGAACTCCCTTCCTTCCTTTGTCAGTCCAGTGATCATATTCTTCAAAACCCTACTCAACGATCCACACAAAACCCAATTGACCAGTTGTCCCTTATCAAAATTTAGCACTTTTGTTTTGCTAGAGATACTTTAAGAAATTGAAAAGTCTGGGAGAAAATATTTGCTAACCACATATCTGACAAAGGATTTGTACTCAGACTGTATAAAGAAGCCACAAAACTTAACTGTAAGAAAATAAATACATTTAAAGAATGAACAAAAGACTTGACCACTTCACCAAAGAAGATATACCGATGGAAAATAAGCACATAGAAAGATGCTCAGCATCATTAGTCATTAGGGAAATGCAAAATCACAATGAGATACCACTACACACCTGTTAGAATGGCTAAACAAACAAACAAAAACCTGACAATGTCAAGTGCTGACTGGTATGTGGAGCAACTGGAACGCTCATGCATTGTTGGCAGAAACATGAGATGGTACTGTCATTCTGGAAAACAGTCTGACAGTTTCCCATACACTTCGCACAAGACCCAGCAACCCCAACCCTAGGTATTTAACTTAGAGAAATAAACTTATGCTCAAATAAAAACCTATATGCAAATGTTTATAGCAGCTCTCCCCATAATTGTCAAAAGCGGGAAACCACTTGACTGTCCTTTAGTGGATGCGTAATTAACTGTGATTCATCCTTATAGTGGAGTACCCCTCAGCAATAAAACAGGGTGAACTCTCAGTATCCAACAGCGTGGGTGACTCTCAAAGGCATTACACCGGGTGAAAAGTGAGTCTCAAAATGTTACACACTATGTGATTCCACTTCTAGGACAGTCTAGAAAAGGCAAAACTATCAGGACAGAGAATCTACCAGTGGTTGTCAGGCCTTAGAGTTGGGGATAGGCAGCGAGAGTTTTGGGGGATGATGGAACTGTCTGTATCCTGAGTCTGCTGGTGGTTACTTAAGACTCATAGAACTGTATTCCAAAAGAAAAGAAAGAGTGCTATGTACTCACCATCAGATTGGTACTAACTGATCAACACTTAAGTGCACATATGGTGTTCAATAGTAACATTCATCGGGTGTCAGGCAGGTGGGAGTGGGTGGAGGGGATGGGTACATTCACACCTAACTGGTGCAGTGCGCACCGTCTGGGGGATGGGCACGCTTGTAGCTCTGACTTGGGCGGGGTGAAGGAAATATATGTAACCTGAATATTTGTACCCCCATAGTATTCTAGAATAAAAAAAGAAGAGTCAGTGCTAATTAACAAATAAAACCAAATCCTTGTTCAGGTGTTATTTCCCCTGGGAATCCTCCTCCAACCTCTTGACACTCATATCCATCACTGAGTTACAACAGGAAAAACAATTCAGACAGACGGCAGATCTGGTTCGTGGGAAATAGAACAGGAGCAGAGACTCTCGCCGAAGCTTTTGGCCACGTAGGTGGTGAATGCTGTGTGGCTTCATGAGAGTGAGTTGACCGCTTTCACTTCATGGTGAGAAACCCAAGGTCTCCATGTTCCAGGAAGGACATAAGGGTTCACCAAGAGATCATAAAACCGGCCGTTTGCTAAACCGTGAAAACTTCATTGTCTCTCCAACAGCAATTTGGGTAAAGCTCTCTGCTTCCGCAGATCCCTAGCAAATTTGACAACGGGGTACTTTCCAGTGTTTATAGCACTCCTCCCCTTCCTCAATCCCTGCAAACTGTTTGCTTTTATTTTTACTGTGAAATGGGAGACTTCCTCAATAAAGCAACAATGCCTATGTTAGGCTCTGTAGGGAGCTGCAAAAATGCAAATCTCTGACACGGATTCCTGCAGGGACTAAGAGATTATTATAGATTACTCGGGGCAATAAGGAAGCTGGGAAGCTGGACCGTGTGGCCAGGAGTCACGAAGCCCGGGGGGAGTTTGTTTGGTCCAGGGCCTGGGTTTTTTCCATCCTGCCAGGCTGTGGCAGCCTGGTCCTGGGCTCGACCCCTTGGTCCCTGCTCCTCCTGCAGCAACCTGCCCTCCACTCCCCGCCGCACGCAGACTCCTCTGCCCAGTGGCTCCTGCCCTCCACCATCTCTCTGGGGGGCTTTTGGACACTGACCCTGCCGTCAATTGTTGCTCCCGGTCTGTCTCCAGTTCAGACCCCCAGAAGCTGAAGGTCCACCAGCCCACCTCTGAGGCCACTGTCTGCCCCCAGGTGATGTGTCCACTCTTGTCCAAGCAACCGGAGGGGTCATGTGATACACAGCAGGGAGACTGAGGCCCAGGAAACCCCTCAGAAGTGGGCTGGGCCAGGGCAGATGTGCAGATGCTTCTAGAAGCAGTCCTTCCAGATAAGAGTTAAGTATTAAAGGCAAAACAACTAATATGCAATTCATGTTAATTTTTAAATATTAATTTATTAATAGAGACGAAATGAGGGCCCAGAACAAAGTTGCAATCACAACACTGCCTGTGCTGCGCGTTTCCCCATCTCTCCCAGCCCAGCGCGCGCTTCGGCTCTCCCCGCTGGGGAAACGGGCAGCATGTCTTCCTCACTCCCCTCTTCACCCGGGTCACTGACATCATCTGGCCACTTAAACAGCAGCCCTGTGAGCTGTGTCCCCACTGTCCCCGTGTTACCTAAGAGGAAGCACAGTCACACCAGGCTAGCGCAGGCCTGGCTCAAGGCACGTCTGGCATCTCCCAGTGGTTAGTGACCACCTTGGCTGGTCTCCACGAACCAGGTGCTCAGTGCTCAGTGCAGCCTGGAGGACGTGCGAGTGAGACACCCCAGGGGGTTCTGCTATTTATTTTAATGGCTTCCTCTTTCCCTCCTGACCTCTAAACTGCCGAGTAACAAACTCTTCAGGTGACATGGAAACTACTTAACAGGGAGCTAACCTTATCCTGGTCTCGAACAAGGGCAGTAAATACGGGTCCTTGGTCATCTGCCCAGGGCAGATGCGTCTCCTGTTCCCTACTGAGCCATAAAATGCAGAACCTTAAACTCCTCCTCGCTGCAAGGCTCTGAGCAGCTAGCCAGCCCTTGTCTATGAAGGTTGACACTGCAGATAAAAGTCAGTTGCCATCCTTTGTCTTGGACTGTGGACCATCTATCTGTGGGGTTTGCCCAGGGACTTGCACTTGGGCTTGAACCAGCCCTGGCACTACTCAGATGCCCCCACCTGCCCACTCCTGCCCCAGAGCCTGGATAGGAGGCTCCAGTCTTCCCAATAGCACTACCTGCTTGGGGAGGCAGATGGCGGGGAGGAAGTGCCCTTCTGAGGCCTGTGACAGTCCTTGCTCTGCGGCTCCTGCCCCCTCAATGACCTGCTGCAGCTTCCCGCCATGTAGAAACTTTTCTCCTTCCCCACCCTTCCCCTCACCCTCTGTCTCTAAGCTTCTTTCCAGTAACTAGTTAGTGGAGTGACATTTATATACCGACTGGAAAAACGAGACTCCAGTTTATTGAGCAGCTGCTACGTGCCCCACCCTGTGTATGTTCACTGTCTTACAGTCATCCCACAGCTGGAGTTTCTTATTTCTACTTCATAGAAACTGAAACTGGGGTGTTACAGAACTTGTTCCATCTAGAAAGGGGCCCCTCCTAAGCCTACCATGGGCCTAGGGCTGTCCAGGCCACTCGCATGCTTTGGAACCACCCAGGACTAAGGCAGATTGGGCGTCTGGAACCACAGTTAGGGGCTGTCTGCATGTTGCTGTGTCTCCACTCAATGCAGACCCCCTGGGGAGCAGGCTCTTACAGAAAAATCAGAGCTCAGAGCCCAGGCACCGGCGTCCACTCCCACATGTCCGTCCATCCATCCATCCATCCATCCATCCATTGGCTTGCCGCTCATTCATTTGTCAATGGTCCATTGACCACTTCATACCCTCCACAAAGCTATAATAAAAAAAACAGCCTGTAACAAATGTTGTTGAGGATGTGGAGTAATTGGAACCCTATAATCTGCTGATAGGGATGTGAAATGGTGCAGCCACCTTGGAAAATAGTCTGGCCATTCCTCAAAAAACTGGAACATGAAGTTTCCCCAGGACCCAGCAACTCTGCTCCTAGTGTATACCCGAGACAGTTGAAAATAGATATTCACATAAAAAACCTGCACTCAAATGTTCATAGCAGCATTATTCATTTATAGGCACAAAATTAAAAAACACTCAAATGGTTGTTCAATAAATGAATGGATAAATAAAATGTAGCATATCCATACAATAGAACGTTTTTGTTTTGTTTTTTTTTTTTTGAGACAGTCTTGCTTTGTTGCCTGGGCTAGAGTGAGTGCTGTGGCGTCAGCCTAGCTCACAGCAGCCTCAAACTCCTGGGCTTAAGCGATCCTACTGCCTCAGCCTCCCGAGTAGCTGGGACTACAGGCATGTGCCACCATGCCCGGCTAATTTTTTCTATATATATATATATATTTCAGTTGGCCAGATAATTTCTTTTCTATTTTTAGTAGAGACGGGGGTCTCACTCTTGCTCAGGCTGGTCTCGAACTCCTGACCTCAAGCAATCCACCCGCCTCAGCCTCCCAGAGTGCTAGGATTACAGGCGCAAGCCACCGCGCCCGGCCTCATACAATAGAATGTTAATGAGCCATAAAAAAGATTGAAGTATTTAAACATGGATGAACCTTGAAAACATTATAGTACTTGAAATAAGCTAGATACAAACAACCACATATTATATGCTTCCATTTACATAAAACCTCCAGAATAGGCAAATCTGTAGGGACAAAAAGTGGTTTCCAGAAACTGGAGGGAGGAAGAAATGGGGAGTGACTGCAAATGGATGTGCAGTTTCTATTTCGAGTGATAAAATGTTCCGGAATTAGATTGTGGCGATGGCTGCATCACCTTGTGTATGCACTAAAACCCACTGAATTGTATTCTTTAAAAGGGAGAATTTTATGATATGTAAATTTTATCTTAACAATACAAAATCCACTGAGCACCTACTCTGCGCCAGGCGTGGTGCTGGTGCTGTGGAGGTGTGTGCCATGGCCTTGGTTATGGGAAGCTTGTGACAGACGAGTGAGCCCCAATGAACAGTGGGATCTGCGTTGTGTGGAGCCCAAGGGAACCCCAGGGAACTTGGGGATGGAGAGTCAGGGGAGCCACCAGAGATGACAACACCATGAAGCGAGCAGAGTGCGAAGGGGATTAGAGTTAGTCAGGGGTAGGGGGGAGGCAGGGTGGGGCAGGGAGCTGTTGGGAAGGGCATTCCAAGTAGAGAGAACAGCATGTCCAAAGACATGTCTTGCTAGGGAGCTCCTGGAGAGGGTGGGGAGCCCTGAGGTGGCGACCAGGGTGAGACAGGGGAGACACAATTGTCGGATGCTGAAGTCCAAGGTTCACCCTACTGTGTGGGCACCTTCCTTGTAAGCTGAGGACAGCAGGAGGACACCAAGTATCCCTTCCTGTTGGGGACTGTCACCTCCTCTGAGAGCACTCCTCCAGGTTCTGATTTATACAACAGCAAGCAGCCTACTCCCCTGTCCCATTCCCACTCCCACTTGGCCTCCTGGGGCCTCCTAGCAGCTCCTGGGAACTCTCGCATTGGCCGTCCTTCCTCCCGATCCTTGCCAGGGTCATAGATCATTTCCCTTAGTTTCCCACCTCTTTCCCAGAAGTGGTCTCTGCCCCTAAAATGGTCTTCTGCAGGAGCTTGGGCTTGGGTGCCAGAGGGCTGCCTTGACCCTCGCCTGTGTCCCCATGAAGCTCCTCGCAGATGCTTTTGGGATCAAAGGGGCCTGAACTGTGGTTCTGCAGCTTCACTGGCTGTGTGACCTTGGGAACATTCTTTCACCTCTCTGAGCCTCACTGTTGTCACCTGTAAAATGGGGTTGACACAACTTACCTCCCAGGGTGGTGGTGGGGACCAAATGAGATAACACGTAAAAAGTGCCTGGCAGTCACCTGGGCATCGCATGGTGAGCTCCAGCACATGCCGGGCACCGGGAGAACAGCAGCAGGCACGGCAGGTGGGATCCCTGCTCGGGGAAAGCTACGCTCTGGCAAACAGGAGGGTGCGCAAGAGCAGGCACCACATCATGTCACCTCCTTTGATCCTCACCAAAGCACAAGGGTGTGTTTTCCATGTGGGCACACGTTAGTTTTATAATCAGGGCGAAAAAAGTAAATATTTACTCTTTGCAAATACAATCTCAGTTGCGACTGTGCCGGTGGATCACCTTTCCCTGAGAGGCCGCCGGTGCACATTTTAATTATGGGAAGCAGAGGGAGGGCAGCTGGCAAGTTCCCGCCTGTCGTGTGTTCCTTCTGCACCCGTTGGCTGAGCACCATCAGTGAGTGCACCAAGCTGGGCCCTGGGGACCCCTGTGGTGAGCAAAAGCAGACAAGCCACCCTCTCTACCTATCCCCACCGTCACCAGCTGAGATGGCACGAAGAGATGTTGGATGGTGCTGGGAGGTCAATAAATGAATGACTGATAATTTTTATCAATCCCAGATTGAATCCCGGAGGCTGTTTGAGGTGGTGCATTTGGGGGACAGAGGCAGCTTCCTTGGAGACAGACCAGGAGGATGGGCTGAGAACATCGAAATGCCAGGATGGTTGGCAAGAGCAGAAGCAGAGTTGCTCACTCTTGAACCAGAGGTGGGATCTGGCCCGAGGTGGGTGAAGGAAGAATGGGAAGAAGGGAGGGAGGGGAGCTCTGCCAGCAATCTGGGTGGGAGCCATGGGGGTCACTCAACAAGAGAAGGGGCCACCAGCAGGCAGACCTGGGGACAAGTCTTAGGCCTGCCACCTAAAATCATCTGTGGACGTTGAAGAGGTTACTCTTGGTTTCAGCTTTCTCATCTGTAACCATCCTCCTGGTCTCCAAGGAAGCAGCCTCTGTCCCCCAAATGCACCATCCCAAACAGCCTCTGGGACTCACCTTGCCATCTCTGCTGGTGACGGTGGAGATAGGTAGAGAGAGCCGGGTTGTCTGCCATTGTTCCCCACGCGGTCCCCAGGGCCCAACTTGGTGCCCTCACTGATGGTGCTCAGCGAACGGGTGCAGAAGGAACACACGACAGGCAGGACCCCTGGGCAGCTGCCCTCCCTCTGCCTCCCATAATTAAAGTGTGCACTGGCTGCCTCTGAGGGAAAGGTGATCCACCAGCACAGTTGCAACTGAGATTGTGTTTTCAAAAAGTAAATATTTACCCTTTTTTCTCCTGATTATAAAACTAAGGTATGCCCACATGGAAAATACAGGGAAGGGTAAAGAGGAAATTAACTATTGCCCATAATTCCACCACTCTTTAATGTTTTAGTATTTTTTCTCACAATTTCTTCCTTTCTTTTGAGACAGGGTCTCACTGTGTCACCCAGGCTAGAGTGCAGTGGCATCATCATAGCTCACAGCAACCTCAGACTCCTGGGCTGAAGCGATCCTCCTGCCTCAGCCTCCCAAAGCGCTAGGATTACAGGCATGAGCCACTGCACCCAGCCTCTCACAATTTTTTTCTATGCTTTTATTTTACATAATGGGTATCATTTCGTGTTATAATCTGATATTTTTCTATTGATCTCATAAGCATATCATAAAAATTCTTTTTTCTCCTTTTAAAAAATTCTAATAGGTTTAGGGGATACAAGTTGAATTCCGTTACATGTATATATTGTGTAGTGGTAGAGTCTGGGCCTTTGGTGCACCCATCACCCAAGTAGTGTCCATTGTACCCCATGGGTAATTTTTCATCCCCCACCCTCGCACCCTCCCTTCTTGTGAATCTCCAGTGTCCATTAGACCACTCTGTGTGCCCTTGTGTAGCCATAGTTTAGCTCCCACTTATACGTGAGAGCATGCGGCATTTATTTTTCTGCTCTCGAGTTACTTCACTTAGGATAATGGCCTCTAGTGTACACACACACACATACACACACACACACACCACATTTTCTTTATCCACTCATTGGTTTAGGGGCAATCAACCCCTTTGATTCCATACCTTTGTGATTGTGAATTGTGTTGTGATACATATTTGAGTGCAGGTATCTTTTTGATATAATGATTTCTTTTCCTTTGGATAGATGCCCAGTAGTGGGATTGCCAGGTCAAATGGTAGATCTACTTTTAATTCCTTGAGAAATCTCCACAGAAGTTATACTAATTTACATTCCCACCAAAAGTGTATAAAAATATTCCCTTTTCCCACCACATCCATGCCAACATCTATTGTCTTTTTGACTTTTTAATAATGGCCAGTCTAATTGGAGTAGGATGGTATCTCACTGTGGTTTTAATTTGCATTTCTCTGATGATTAGTGATGTTGAGCATTTTTTCATGTTTCTTGGCCATTTATATATCTTCTTTTGAAAAATGCCTATTTATGTCATTTGCCCACTTTTCAATGGAGTTGTTTGTTTTTTTCTTGTTGAGTTGTTTGAGTTCCTTGTAGATTCTGGATATTAGTCCTTTGTTAGATACATAGTTTGTGAATATTTTCTCCCATTCTGTAGGTTCTCTATTTACTCTTTTGATTATTTCTTTTGCTTTGCAGAAGCTTTTTAGTTAAGTCCCATTTGTCTATATTTGTTTTGTTGCATTTGCTTTTGGGGGCTTAGTCATAAATTCTTTGCCTAGGCTAATGTCCAGAAAAGTTTTTCCTAGGTTTTGTCCTAGGATTTTTATGGTTTCAGGTCTTACATTTAAGTCTTTAATCCATTTGAATTCATTTTTGTGTATGGTGAGAGGAATCCAGTTCCATTCTTTTGCATATGGCTATCCTATTTTCCCAGCACCATTTATTGAATAATGGGTCCTTTCCCTAGTGTATGTTTTTGACTGCTTTGTCAAAGATCAGTTTGTTGTAGGTATATGGTTTTATTTCTGGGTTCTCTATTCTGTTCCATGGATCTATGTGTCTACTTTTATGCCATTACCATGCTGTTTTGGCTACTATAGCTTTGTAGTATAATTTGAAGTCAGATAATGTGATGCCTCTAGTTTTGTGCTTTTTGTTTAGGATTGCTTTGGCTATTCAGGCTCTTTTTTGGTTCCATATGGATTTTAGAATTATTTTTTCTAATTCTGTGAAAAATGGTGTTGGTATTTTGGTAGGAATTGCACTGAATCTGTAGATTGCTTTGGGCAGTATGGTTATTTTTAACAATATTGATTCTTCCAATCCATGAGCATGGAATGTCTTTCCATTTGTTTGTGTCATGTATGATTTCTTTCATCAGTGATTTGTAGTTCTCCTTATAGAAATCTTTTACCTCCTTGGTTAAGTATATTCCTAGGTATTTTATTTTATTTTGCAGCTATTGTAAATGGCATTGAGCTTTTGATTTGGCTCTCAGCTTGGTCATTATTTGTGTATAGAAATGTTACTGATGTTTGTACATTTATTTTTTATAACCTGACACTTTGCTGAATTCATTTATAAAATGTAAGAGTCTTTTGGAGGAGTCCTTAGGGTTTTCTAGGTATAAGATCATATCATGAGCAAACAGAGATAATTTGACTTCCTCTTTTCCAATTTGGATGCCCTTTCTTTCTCTTGCCTGATTGCTCTGGCTAGGGATTCCAGTACTATGTAGAATAGGAGTGATGAAAGTGGGCATCCTTGTCTTGTTCCAATTCTTAGGGGGAATGCTTTCAGTTTTTCCCTATTCAGTATGATGTTGGCTGTGGGTTTATCATATATGGCATTTATTATTTTGAGGCATGTTCCTTCTGTGTCGAATTTTTAGTGGGGTTTGATGATGAAGGGATGCTGGATTTTATCAAATTCTTTTTCTGCATCTATTGAGATGATCATACGGTTTTTTATGTTAATTCTGTTTAGGTGGTAAATCACGTTTATTGACTTGCATCCCTGGGATGATACCTACATAATCATGGTGAATTATCCTTTTGATGTGCTATTAGATTTTTGCATCTATATTCATCAGAGATATTGGGCTGTAGTTTTTCTTTTCTTTATTACATCCTTTCCTGGCTTTGATATCAGGGTAATACTGGCTTCACAGAATGAGTTAGGAAGGATTCCCTCTTTCTCAATCTTTTGGAACAGCTTTAGTAGGATCGGCACTAGTTCTTTGCACACCTGGTAGAATTGGACTGTGAATTCCTCTGGTTCTGGGCTTTTCTTTGTTGGGAAATCTTGCTACTCATGATTGGTCTATCTGGGAATTCTATTTCTTCCTGGTTCAATCTCAGGAGGTTGTATGTTTTTAGGAATTCATCCATTTCCTCTAGGTTTTCTAGTTTGAGTGTATAGTTGTTTATAATAGTCTGGATGGCCTTTTGTATTTCTGTGTGATCAGTTGTAATATCTTCTTTTTCATTTCTGATTATGTTTATTTGGATCTTCTCTCTTCTTGGTTAGTCTAGCTGGTAGTTTATCAATTTTGTTTATCTTTTCAAAGAATGAAGTTTTCATTTTGTTTATCATTTGTATTGTTTTTTAATCTCTATGTCATTCAGTTCTGCTCTGATCTTTGTTATTTCTTTTCTTCTGCTGACTTTGAGTTTGATTTGTTCTTGTTTTTCTGGTTCCTTGAGGTGCAATGTTAGGTTGTTAATTTGTGCTCTTTCTACTTTTTTGATGTAAGCATTTAATGCTATAAACTGTCCTCTTAGCACTGCTTTTGCTGTATCCCACAGGTTTTGGTATGTTGTGTTTTCATTTTCACTCATTTCAAAAAAATTTTAAATGTCTATCTTTATTTCTTCATTGACCCAATGATCATTCGGGGGTGTGGTGTTAATTTCCATGTGTTTGCATTGTTTCTGAAGTTCCTCTGCATGTTGATTTCTAGCTTTATTCCACTGTGGTCTGAGAAGATACTTGATATAATTTTGATTTTAAAAAATTTTTTTGAGACCTGTTTTGTGGCCTGATGTGTGGTTTGTCTTGGACGATGTTCCATATGCTGGTGAAAAGAAAGTATATTCTGTAATTGTTGAGTAGAATCTTCTGTAAATGTCTGTTAAGTCCATTTAGTGTAATGTCCAATTTAAGTCCGGTGTTTCTTTGTTGATTTTCTGTCTCAATAATCTGTCTAGCACAAATATTCTCAATATACTTAATTTCTTTGACTACGTAACAGTTCACCATAAAGCTAGACAGTGTGCTTTTCTCTAATGATAGTCATTTAGGTTGTTTCTGACTCTTAATGCTCTGAACATCTTTGTGCACAAAGAAGCCAGACTCTGAGTAGGAGTTACCAGTTATTGCTCCACTCTGCTTTTTGGTGGACATTTTGGTAGGGAAGAGGACTCTCCCAAGAGCATCAAAGACCACACATCATGTTTGAGATAGGGAGACTCAGAAAGCTCTGATATCAGAACTGGAAGGGTTTCAGAGAGCATTAATTGAGGAAAAGAAGGCCCAAGCACAGCTGCTGCTTCTTTTTTTTTTAGATGCATAGCTTCTTAGGGAAGGATATATATAAGACAGTATGCTTAGCTGAAGTTCTTAGCACTAAAACTTCTTGGATCAGCATCCAACATCCTCAGATGCTGAAGTCAGGGACAAAGTGATCAAACACTTTTCTTATTCTAATTAGCCTAATCCTACCCACCTATAGCAGTGATGTCTGTCTATACCCCTCATTCCAGTGTGCCCTGTGAATTCCAGCTGCCAGCATCTGCATCTCTGGACTGGAGAGGTTTTCCAGAACCAAGAAAGGCTCCTCTTCCCACAGAAGACCTAGGGGATTTAACGCCCCCACCCCACCCCTCCCTGGGAGCAGCCTCAATCAGTGATGCTCTAGAATTGCTGAGTAAGTAGCCCAGTGCCTGGCTTCTCAGGTGAGACCATTCTGAGCCCCGTGTTCTATATTGTTTTTCTAGTTTCCGGGCAGGGTTGAACCCCAGTTGTGTACTGTGGAAGCTGGCTTTTAGCACACCCTTAATGGCTGCCTGCCCTTCCCTATCTCACTTCCTCATCAGCCTACTGATGACCCCTGTACCTCCCAGACACACCACCTGTACCTGACCCTTGCCCCTTGCCCCTTGAACCATCACACCCTGAGACTAGCCCAGGCGCCATTCTATTTATTATTCCTCAACTTTGAAGGGCAGGCACCCAGGAAGCAACGTGAAAAGGCAGGGAAGGAAGGATGTTTGAGGTGCGTTGACAAGAAATAGGGCTCTGAATTCCTGGCCAGAATGTCACCGCTAGTTGGCGGCTGCCCACCAAGCAGGTCTCAGCCACTCTGCCGGGTGTGCCGGTGAAGTGCCGGTGAAGTGCCAGGCCTACAGCGGCGCTCATGAGTCACATTCCAGGGACTCAGCAAGCAGAGCTTGTCCATCTCCTGGTTCACCCTGGCCTTTCCACCTGGGCATTTCTAGCAAAAATTCCTTGGCCTCAGTCATTTCCTAGTCATTCAAGGGGGTACAAACCTGCCAGAATTTGTGTGAATCATGCCCTCCAGTGGTCAATGAATGAATGACTCAGGGCTCGGAGCTGGGGCTGTCTGGGGACAGCATCAGGGTGTCAGAGCCGGGAGGGCCCTGGGAAAGCCTTGTGATAGTTGAGTGCAGTGAAGCCTGAACGGAACATGGGACTTGCCGTGGGCCACCCCCCACACACAAATATAGAGAAAGAGCCAAATCCACCTGTCCTCCAGAATTCTTTCCTTTATGTCCCACCTTTATAATTTTTGTCACACTTTCACATACCTCTACCATTATTTGCTTAAATACTTTACCTTAAATTGACTCTTTTTTAACCTAAATCAATATATTTCTAAAATCAATTTTTAATCATTTTTCACAAATGGAAACCCAATTGCCACAGACAGTAATCACATCGAGAAATATTTCAACTGTACAGAAAATATATTCCACCACCCGGGAGCCCCTCTGGATTCCTGAAGGGACATTGACCACACTTTGGGAAACCTGTCATTTGACTAAAAAGAGACCCATGTTCACCCAGATATGGACCTTGCAGTTGGCATCACCAGTCAG
>CM052441.1:114051555-114088810 GCA_028533085.1 Varecia variegata
TCTAAAAACCATTGAATCGTACCCTTTAAAATAGTTACTTGGTGATTTTATGTTAGGTGAAGTTTATTCCAACTAAAAATAAAAAAGAAATAGATGAATTGCATGTTGCAAAGAGTGAGAGAGAGAGAATCGGGAATCCAGAAGCAAGTGTTGGTGGCGGACTGCCAAGCCGTCCGAGGGAGGATTCTCCCGAAGCCACGTCATACCGCCCGCTCGCTTTGTCTAAAGGAAAATCGTTACTCTCTGACCCACGACAGGGATCAACAATGCTTGCTCGGTTGCCTTTTGGCTCAACAGCTCAGAGCATTTTCTTGTATCTCATTTACTCGCTTTTATCTTCGTTGCTGTTTGTCACATGAAAAGCCGGGCCCAGAAAGCAAAGGTGGCTTCTCCGAGGTCACATAGCAGGTCAGCGGTAGAGCTGTCACTAGAACCCGGGACCTTTCATGCTGAAAGAAGCCAGAACATGCTACCGCACACTATGCTGATGCGGCATCCTGATTACTGCGGTGGGAGGCACGTGAGAAACAGCAGCTGGAGAAAGGGCTGTCCGAACTGCCCTCTCCTACCTGTGGCCAGCTGTAAAAATTCCTTTGAGAAGGATGTCTTTCCTGCATCAGGACGAGAAGATATCTTTCATCAGCTCAAAGACGGCTCCGGAGGGATCCACAAACAAACCTGACTCCATTAGCTTCCCCCATGTATTGGCTTCCCCCAGTTTCCCACCTCTGGAAGCCTGAAACTTCTTTCCTTTTCTGACATGTATTGTTCTTTATTGAAGATGATCTATAAACCAGAGTCCTAAGTCACTGCTTCGAGTCCCCTTTTAGTGACGTTTCTTCCGTGTGATGTGTACCGCACGTGTTAATAAACTTGCTTTTTTGTCTTGTGAATCTATCTGCCTTTCGTTACAGGGGTCTGTTGCAACTATGAATTGATGAGGGTTGAGGAGAAATTATGTTTCGTCCCCAACAGGCTAATTCCAATCATGTCATCAAAGCCTGCCGGCAGTGGGGGACCGGCCTGCGGCCTTCTGATTTCAAGATTGTTCTTTTTTAAGCCCCAAAGGAGGCAAGAAAAGCTTCATCTTTCTCTGCTGCACCGCTTGTAATCAAAGGGTTTGTTCTGCAAAATTTGGATTCAGTCAAAAGGTCACAGTTAAGGACCTAGAAGGCCACATGCCACTTTAAGGTTGCAGGGTCCCCACCCCCGATGCAAGCCCTGCCACAGGCCAAGAACACCACAGTTTGCAGACACTGGGTTAGAGCAGAGTCCGAGGTGATGGGGTGCCCTTGGAGCCCAGGCTGGTGACGTGAGCAGAATGCAGAGGAGGAGGAACGGGGAGAGGACATACATCTACCGAGCTGCTGCCCTGTGCCAGGCACTTCAGAGGTCCTCTGGTCGACGCCACTTTCACCATCCATATATTCACTTAGTGCCACAGACTCACCTGCAACTCCAGGTGGCTTGGTCGCCACACCTGCCCAGGGGGTGAAGCATCACAGAAGGCAATGGCCACACAAGCTGCCAGGCAGTCACAAGCCTCACACATTCGGGTGGGGTGAGGACACCTCCCTGTCACCTCCCTGTCCAGTTGACAACATAAAGGGGATGTGGAGGATGCTGCCCAGGGACTGCATTTGGGACTGATGCTCTTTATCCAGGACGGGAGCATCCGAGAGGGTGAGCCAGGGCACCAGCCTCCCGGAAGAGCCACTCACACACGCCGGGGTTTCACTGCCCCTGCATCCAAGGCCCATGTGTAGTCACATGCTTGACAGATCACATAACTGAATAACTGCATTTTCTGAAGCAAAATCAACCAAGTGTTCTAACGCCAAGTAGATAGGATTCTAGAGGATTCCATGAATGTCAAGTAATAGTATCCATCTCATAAAGTTTTGGGTGGGTTAATACATGTATTTGTTGCCAGTATAGCCAGAATACATGGAAGCAGTTTATAGGGAATAGGGTTAGAGTGTGGCAAACTCCTACTCATCCCTCAAAACCCTGTCCTGGTGTCCTCTCCTCTATAAACCTTCCCTGAGCAATGCAGATCCAGCGACTTCTGTGCCATGCCATCCCTCCATCATGACAGGTGTCACTGTGTACTATACTGTCTGTTCCTTTTGCTGGGGTTTGCACTCCCCGAGGCCAGGGACTCCTGAGTCTTTCCGCAATCAGTGTTGTTTCTATGAACTGAACTGGTTGAAACCTGAAAAAAACTCATTCCAGTTTACTCCTATTTTTCATTCATTCATTCATTCCCTCAACAAAGATCTTTGAGCCACTATTGCATGTCTTTACAACTTTAATACATGGTAATGCTGAGTTTAAACTTGGGAAGGACAGGAAGGAAATGAATGGATGGTGGCAGCCACGTGTTGGGATGGTGAAATCAAGGGTGATTTTTTCCTTCTATTTCCCAACTCCTCCCTAATGTAGTTGTTATTTTACTTTTATAACGGGAAAATTCATACCATATAGGAATGCTATGAGGCATTATAAGCAATGAAATTGTAACAAATTATAATTTTTTCATGTAAGAAGTTATCATTTCCATTATAAAAAAAGAAATGTTTTTCCCCTGTAGAAAATAATTCTACCTGCCATTCTGCCGAAGCTTACTAAGCACTGAAGGGTGAGATGTCATCGAGACTAACATCTAAGAAGCCTCTCTGTGCCAACGGCCTTCCTTCCTTCCCTTCCGTTTCCAAAACCTCAAGCTGACTATTTCAGGGGCCTGTTTGGAATAATGGCATCATCTAGCATCACTGGCCTTCTGTAACCTGGGCATTTTCCAGTGCCTTCCATACTGCCAGTATTCCCCAGCTTCCTGGACTCCTGCCGCAAACTGGAAAAGAAGTGAGAGGGTGGACAGGAATTAATCTGCTCAGGGAAAAAATCCCCCAGATGCTGCAAGTGAGGCAATGTGGCTGGGCCAAATAAAGCCTGGCTCTACGGTGACTTCATCTTAGTGACCACCCTGCTGATGACCTGCCGCTTGGACCTGGGACCAGGAAAGGGTGGCTTCACTGAAGATGCACCACGCAGAGTGATGTAACAGGGGATCAAGCCACCCACAGGCCAGGAGTGCCAGTCATAAATTAGCTAACTGTATACCCAGCCGGGGACACTCCCTTTGGAAACAAAAAAAGAGACCTTTATGCAAAAACAGCTCCCTGGATGGCACTGGGTGGCTATAAATACTTCTTTGCAGCCAGTGTGATCATAACTTTGCAGTGAGTTGAAGACTGAGGTTCTGGCCCCAGAGCACTCAGCATCACTGGTTTGAAATCTCTCGGCTACCCTTGGTGAGGGGACCAGGCAGTTATAGATTGTCCTGAAGTTCTCAAGGCACGGTTGTCCTTCTAATTTGCTTGTCCTTACTCTGCAGAGGCAGAGCAGCCAGCTGTGAGGTGAGTGGCCTTTATTTCGGGGGAAGCTGCTGTTTGGAGAAGGTTTTGCTTCTTCCTGTTTGGGAAGGCTCCGAAAACTGTGGGAATTTTCTGCCTCCAGAGATAAGCGGATTGAAAATCTAGGTAAAGAGATGCCATTATGAAGTTCAGTCATTCAGAACAGGGCAACTTGTTCAGATTTCTTTTCTGCAAATGTTTGCCATGGATGCTACATCTCTAGGAAAAACTTTCTGGAAAGTTCAGAATGGGAGCGGGAAGTATGTGCTAAGAATTTTTTTTTTTTTACACAGATTATCTATCTTGTCCAGTCCTGTAACATGCAACAAATCCTGGTAAGATGGATATTATTAAACCCATTTTATGGAAGAAGAAATGAGTTTCAGTTAGAGACCTTCGTCCAGGTCACAGAACTAATAGAGCGAGGATTTGAAATGAGGTCTGTGGGGCTCTAAAACTCTTACAGGGGCCACATCACTATGCTGCCTTCCAGGGACTGTTTCCCAGGGAGGAGGTTTGCTGTGGGCAAGCCCAGACCAGAGTGGGGCCTCCTCCTAAGTCTGCCGTTCTTGTCTTTTTTTTTTTTTTTTTTTTTGAGACAGAGTCTTGCTCTGTTGCCCAGGCTAGAGTGAGTGCCGTGGCATCAGCCTAGCTCACAGCAACCTCAAACTCCTGGGCTTAAGTGATCCTACTGCCTCAGCCTCGCCAGTAGCTGGGACTACAGGCATGCGCCACCATGCCCAGCTAATTTTTTCTATATATATTTTTAGTTGGCCAGATAATTTCTTTCTATTTTTAGTAGAGACAGGGTCTCGCTCTTGCTCAGGCTGGTCTCGAACTCCTGAGCTCGAGCGATCCACCCGCCTCGGCCTCCCAGAGTGCTAGGATTACAGGCGTGAGCCACCACGCCTGGCCCGTTCTTGTCTTTTTTAAAGGAGATGATCTCAAATATTGAGAGTTGGGTGCATTTTTTCACAAATAATTAATTTCTCCTTGAATAATAAAAAAAGAAACAGGTGACATCATTGACTTAGGATGAACAATTACAAAATCTGAAAAGAAAGGCAGCTACAACTAGAATGTTTCCCCCAATAACAGACTTAAGGTGACAGTTGCTAGTAAGAGCTGCTGGAATCTGTCTTGCAGGGGCAGGCAAAGGCACCCAAGTTTCAGTGATCACCTGCCTCTTTGCCTTGGGCCAGTGATGAAGCTCACCTGGGGCAGGTGAGCCAGCAGGTCCCACTGTGGAGCCTCATGGGGGCACGTGGCTTGTCCTTGTTAGATGGCTGATGGTCCAGGGTTTTCCCTTTAGATTGTTATGTGGCTTTGTAGAATTGCAGTCTATGTCCTTAGGGCTGCCAAATCCAACCCCCAAATAGGAACAGAGGTCGCAAAGCATTGCCGAAGTGGCTGTTCGTGACTCACGCTGGCACTCACATTGATTCTTCAGTAAGCTAACCGTATTGAGAAGGCGCAGTTCTGTAACCTCTTCTCAACCTTCCCTCACTGTCTGCTTCCCCCGTCCTCAGCCCCACGGTGAAGCACACCTGAGTCTAAATCCATAGACGTGACCTGCTTTGCAAAGCCACAGAGATGGACTGTCCCTGGAAGTTTCTGTTCAAGACCAAATCCAACCAGTATGGCTTGAACAAGGAAAAGGACATCAACAACAACCTGGGGAAAGCCCCCTACATTATACCCGGGTAAGCTTCCCTTGGGGCCACGTCCCGCCGGTCGGTCCCCTTTGCCATCTGTCCCCTGCTGCGCTGATGACTCAGAATTTCTCTCTGCTCCTGGCTTCTCACGTGAGGTTAGATCTTGAAGTTGCTTCTTGGATGTCCCTGTTGGAATTCGATGCAGCCACTGATTACTGGGCACCTCGCTGTGCCTGATGCTGTGTGGAGAAGGAAGAGACAGGGCACCATGATGGTCCCAAAGGAATCTCTGGGGGAAGAGGACGGGAAGGGAGCTGACGTGGGAAGGGGAGGCGGGAGAGCCCAGTGGTGGGACTGGGCGCCATGCTGGCCCGCGTCTGCTGTGACTCACCCTTGCGTGAGCCTCACCAGGGGTTAGATTTTTCAAATAACACCCTGGGAAGGGTACCAGGACATCAGACAAACTACATCCAAGCCCTGTGCTGTGCCGCACCAGCTAGCCCGGTGCTGCCCCTCGCCGCTGTGTGACCCAGGGCAAGTTAACCTCTCTGAGCCTCAGATGTGCTCAGGTAGAGTGTGAGGCTCCCAAAGGGACCCGCCGCACGGCAGGTGGAGGAGGAGGTGAGAGTGTAGGTGTGCAGCATGCAGCGGTGTGCCGACACATAGCAGCCACTCCGGAAACGTCAGGGTTTATTGCCACTTACTGAGCACCTGCTCTGTGCCACGGCCACCCAGGGCACTTACAGACTTTGCATCTCAACTGATCTCCGTGGCGGCTCTGTGTGAAGTTCACATTGTTGTCTCACTTTACAGATCAGGAAATAGGAGCTCTGAGGGGGGGATTGCCTTCCCCCAGGTTACGTAACTGGTAATACAGAGTCGGAATTTGAACCCAAAGTGTGGACTCTTCATGTCCCTCATCCTCGGGCCTATAGAAGCAAGCCCGATGCATGGCAAACAGAGAGAATCAGTCCTTGGCAAACTAGGCAGTACACAGGCTTCCAGGGAATGCAAGAGGAGTTCACAGCCTTGCACTGGAGGTTGTGGCTTGCTCATATGGAAAGACAAGTCAACCTGCAATAACACAATAGTGCCAATCAAACCAAACCCTTCTCTACACAGGGCTATCACACAGCCCCGGGGGAGCCTTCCCATGGACTATACAGGGCAGGGTGCCCCCTAGAGGTGTGCAGCATGACGGCCCTTAGCGCACCTGTCTGAGGTGGCCCAAAAGCCTGTGGTTAAGAACATGGGCTTGGGGATGAGCAAGTGTCTTTGCCACTGAATAGCCCTGTGACCTGTGGCAAATCCCCAACCCTCTGAGCCTCACTCCCCTCATCTGTAAGAGGCGGGGTTGTGGCAAGGATTAAACGAGCTACAACTTATACAGTGCCTGGCACAGAGTAGGTGCTCGACAAATGGCATCTGCTGTAGTTGTCATTGTCATCGTTGTTGGCAGCTGGGATGCGACTGAGCAATGGTAAACAGAGACCCCTCTGGGGGATTCACAGCAGGGAGGTGGACCCCGTGGATTTGGAGAGGGGGTAGGATGTGGAGAGGTAAGAGAAGTAGTGAGCACACTCAGGAGCCGGGCAAGGCCAGCAAAGGCCCAGGGGCAGAAGCGAGCCTGACTGTGCTGGGACCAGGGGTGGGCTGGGGGCTGGGACAGGCCAGGCCAGGGCACTGAGGGTTGGAATGCAGGGGAGGGGATTTAGACTCACTCTGCTTGGCAGCAGAGAGCCATTGTAGATTCTTGAGCAAGACAGTCCAGGTGTGATGTGGGGGTGAACCAGAAGAGAGAACGTTTGACACCAAGCAGTCTGGCTATGGTGGCTGAGGCAGCCAAGGGACCAAGAGGGGAGAACGCAGGGTTGAATGGCCTCTAGATGTCTTGCTGGCACTTCAGACTCAAAAGGCTACAAACTGACATCAGCTTCCTCCCTTCTGTCCCTCCATCTCACCGTGGCAGCCCTGCCAACTGGCCTCCCAACTCCAGCCCCTCGCACTGGCTCTGACCTCTCTCCCTCCAACTAGACTTCTAGCAAGTCATGCTGCTGCTCTAGAGTCTGCAGTGGCTTCCCATTGCTCGTCACTACACTAAGTCTTGACTGCAGCATTCTGCACGGTCACCCTACCCAAACAGAAGGCCCGTGCCTCCTGCCCAGCCCAGCCTTCCTCGGCTTCCTGGTGCTGTGCACAGCACTTTCCTCCTTCGACTCTTCCAGACCCAATCCATGTCCTGTCCTTAGAGACCTCTGTACTGAATCCCTCTCCTTCCTGAACCCTTACAGTGTCACCTGCAACCTTGAACCTTTAGTCCCACACCCTCTAATAGCCCTGCCAGTTATTCCTGAGGACTGACTTGTGACTTTGGACCATTCGGGAGACCTGAGCTCAGTGTGACTTGAGGCAAACCAGCTAACTTGAACTTCCCCCCACCCTTCTCCTCTTCATGCTGGGGTGGGCTGGTGGAAAGGCACCAATCAGATAGTGGAGGTGATGGGGAGAAAATATCATGCATTGTTTCATTTAACTCTCCCAGCAATCCATGGGGAAGGGACCTTAGTTATCCTCCTGTTTTAGAGATGAGGACACTGAAGCCAAGAAAGTTTTAAGTAATTTTTAAGATCTCACAGTTAGCAAATGACAGAGCCAGGATTCAAATCTGGGCAGTCTGGTCCGTAACCACTACACTGGGCTGCCACATCTTTGGTCCTGGCTGTGTCCCATTCCATTAATGATTATACACTGTTGCCTACTCCTCTGGCACTATGCTGGGAGTTATGATATCAATGAAGCCCTTCTGTTTATCAATGAATTGTCTGAGCCATTTATTAACTGCACACACCACTGCTAAAAATAATAGATAACATTTAAAAAGTCCTTATTACTGTGTCAATAATGAGGCAGGAGCTGCTATTATTCTTGTCTTACAAGGTTGAATGACTTATTCAAGGTCAATATTTAGAAAGTGGTGGAGCTGAAGTTTGATTCCAGTCCAGACTCATAATGTCTACACTATATGGGCTCTCCCTGAGGGCCAACTGTGTGCTGGGCTATAAAAGGGACAGAGAAAAGGGACCCAGTTCCTGCTGTCAGGAAGGAAATGGGAGAAATGATGCTTTCCTCACTGGTTTGGGGAGGAGTACATGAAGGACTCGATGTTAAAGAGTTTGTGGAAGTGTAAGGCATGGCGTGGGACAGTGAGGTAGGCAGGAGGTGGCAGGGTGTGTGTGTACACTGGCACCTAGAGTTGTATCTGGGGAGGCAGTGCCTGGCCTGGCTGTAGTGTGGGGAGGAGTGTTGGGGGCAGCTTTTGGGAGGAGGTGGGCCCGGCTGGACTGCAATCATCTGTCCAGGGCAGGGGGGCAGGGAGGATGTTACTGGAAGAGGAAGCAGCAGTGCACAGGGGATTTTATACTGAAAGCAATGGCAGCCGATTAATATATTTCGATTTTAAAAAGTATTTTTTATATCTTTTCAGGTGTAATAAGACCAAAAATCTATTCTATGTGTTGATTTTATATAAACAGTTAGGAAATGAGCATGGGGGGTGTGTTTTAGAGACAAAGGCAAACTCGGGAACATCGGGGTGAAGTTTTATGGAATTCAGAACAAAGTCGAGCTAAGTGTCGCTAGCTGGGTTGCAGAAGGCTCAGAATAAACATGCACCCTTTTTCATTCCTCTTTAATTTGAATTTGGGATTTAATGTGCTGGAATACGTCCAGGAGAGAAACCTGCACTCTGAGGTCGAGGGCTGCTACCCTGTGGGGTTCTGGACCCTACCAGTTATCCTGCCAGGAATGGAAGCAGCAACTTGCAGGTGGAGCAAAGTCAGGAGGCCCTGCCGCTTCCAGGGACTAAGGACAAGGGGCCTTCAAGGGACCTGAGGGGACTTCTGGTCTACTCCTCCCCCCATGTTTCCCACTACAAATCACCCCAGGTCTTGCATTTTCTTTAGCTTCCTTCCTAGAGTCACAGAAAAGAATTAACACCCTGAGGTGGGAAGATCTTGGCCTGTGCTGTGGCCCTGGGGCTGCTGTGTGGCCTTGGGCAAGATCCTAAACCTCTCTGGGCCCGTTCTGCGTCAATAAAGTGGAGATAACAACGTAGAACTGCCTACTTGACCGGATTTAGTGAGGAGATGAAACAGCAGACAGGAAGTTTGCTCTGTAAACTACAAAGGCTGGACAATAGCAGTAATTGCGATGATCTTTACCGTTATTTTACGAGGAGTAAACAAACCCGAGGCCCAACACCCCCTGGGCTCTTAGCCCAGAGACAGTCCAGTGGCACCCAAACTTCGCTGCGGACCCGGGACGTGGGGGGCTCGGGACCGCCCTGAGGAAGGCGAGGCTCGGGGCGCGGGCGGGTGGCGGTGGCGGGGCGGCCGCCGGGTGGGGACCCGCGCGCGGGGTGCAGCGAGTCCGGCCGCTCCTCCGGCTCGCCCCGCCCCGGGGCGGGGGCTGCGGGGTCCCGGGCGATAAAGGCGCGGGCGCGGCGGGGCGCGGGAGCCCTCGGAGCTGCGCCGGGCCGGGGCCATGCGCGAGGGGCTGGGCGCGGCGTGCGAGGCCGCCGGGCCGCGGCTCTGCCGGCTCCTCCGCAGGATCCTCCGGCCGAAGCCCGCCTGCCGCCCGCGCCGAGCCAGGTACCCCGGGGGCCGGGCGCGCCCTGGGAGGGAGGCGGGACCCGCTCGGAGCCCGCGCGGCACTGACCCTGTCTGAGAGAAGGCAGGAGGGCTGGCGTACGCGCCCTGCAGGCTTCCTGAGGGTGTGCTCGAAGTTTCGCACTTGCGGCGACTGTCGTTAAGAACGCATAAGAGGTCGCAGTCCGGGGGCCGCAGCCCGCCCTCGCGCGCCAGGCGACTGTGCGGGCTGAGCTGCGGGTGTTTCAGCACTTGGAGCTGCTCTGATTGTCCAGCGCTGCGGCTGCTGCGCTCTTCAGATCAGATATGGTTAAGAGAGCAAAGAAGTTCTTGTTTTACAAATGAGGTCCATTTCCCAGGGTGCCGTCCGTCACCCCTTGGGGCAGGAGTGGGAACCGCAGGGAATCGCGCCCCCGGGTCAGCCCCAGACTAGCCACGGTCTGCAGCGCTGACCGCAGGCGGCCTCCGCCCCTCTGGGACTGGCGGAAAGCTAAGCAAGCCACCACACTCCCAGATCTCCCTGTGACGGCAGGCACCTACAGGTCCTTATGGCCGGGCACAGCTGTGCGTTTAGTCAAACTGCATGAGTGTCTCCAGGGTCGGGATAAACGAGGCACTAATTTGGAAACAAGTGTGCAGATCCTTAAAGTGCTCACCTGGCATCTGGTCACCATCCTCTCCCAGCCCCTAGCCGAAAGAAATTTGCTAACTGGGGAGATGGGAGCTGGGCAAAGCTTTGTTTATTAATTTTCCAAATTTAAAAGAAAATCCCAATTATGAAAGGAACTTAAAATTGCCCATGATTTCATTGCTTAATAGCACTGTTAACATTAATTGACATCCCCCCAGGTGTTTTTCTGTGCTTGTATACACGCGCACACACACACAGCACCGCCATCAGACCTCATCTACAGTTTGAGGGATTATTTCCATTAGTGGAAAACTAGACACAACTGAACGTCCAGCCATAGGTGATGGGGTCAGGCTAATTATGACTCATCTGTATAGTGGATTCTCAGGCAGCTTTTTAAGATGATGCTTTATAATATTTGGGGTAAATGCTTGTGTTAAGTGTACAAAGACATTGTTTCTCAATCTGAACATTGCTGTAGACCCGTTATTGTTTCTGATCTGAAGCTTCTGAAATTGCCCAAGTCCATTTCCAGATGTACGTGAGAGGGAGAAAGAACGGGTGTAGGGCGAGGGTTGGGGTGAGGGGTAATGGCAAAAGAACAAGAGGTGCAGTAAGGTGTTGTCTCCCTGGGAACACCAAAGCATCTTCCTAGTTAGACATCATGACCGCTCCGCCATGGCTTACCTATTTTGCATGTCCAGATTACCCTATATTGGCTTTTTTTCTGGTGGAATGCATCAGTCCAGACCAGAGGGGTGTGTTAATGAAAAGAATTATTCAGTGATACTTGTTGAAGCACAGTGAGGAAGACTGTATTCCATAGGACCATCTCGATAGGTGCAGGGACCACTGCAATGGAGTCTTGCGGTGGGGGAGAAAGACTGGGCTCAGCTACGAACACCGCACAGGCAAGTGGGAATTTATAGCCAAGGAGCAGGGTGGAGTCAGTGGATGGAAAATTCCTAAGAGGAAATATCAGAGGTAGGGGGGATTCTGGCTAAACCAACCTAACAGGATTCTTGCTGAGGACAGGCCAGGTGATCAGACATCACCTGCGGGACGTGTGGGATGATCAGATATCGAGGATGGGGGTTCTTGCTAAACTGACTTAGCAGGATTCTTTTGCTAGAACTAGATTTTACGAGAAAGTGCGCAGATGGGCCTAGCAAAAGATTCAGGGGTCTGACTAAACTTTGGCCAAGAATCTTCGTCTGGTGACAATAGTTGGTCACATGGAGGGCCCTTTACAGGGCTGCTGAATCACTTGATTCCGGTATAAGTTGCTGTCTGATACATACTTGCATCCTCTTAAAGAGACATTATAGTTATAAATCACCTAATGCTACTATATAATGTATATAGTTAATTATATAATGCTAATAGAAATATATGGTCATTTTTTTCCAATAACAAACGCAATACATGGTCATTCATCACATTTCAACATCATGGACATGTACGAAGTAGGAAATGAGAGACCCTTGCAAAGGGTCTGGGCATGCACGAGCAGCCCAGAACATACTGCCAAAAACATGAAGCACAATAAGTTTTCCAACCAAGGTGCCCCGGCAGGATGATTCTTCCTGGGGGGAGGCAGGTGTGAGCGGTGACTATTGGAGAGGCACTCACAGGTGTGGGGCAGGGAGGGCTCACATGTCTTCTCCCTCTGACATTTGTCGGGTGAGTGACCCTGATATCTCAAACCAGAATCAACAGTTTCTGAATGATTTCCAACTGTTAGGGCTTTTTCTCTACAAAGGACAGGCTAAATTCTTTAAATGCAACTTGCTGTTTTCAAATAAATAAAACCAATATGTTTTTGAAACGAGTCCTTTCAACAGTATTTTGAGAAGATACTTAGTAAAGGTGACCTGCTGTCTTAGATTTGCTTTACAATAATGGTGGAGGCGGGGAAGCTATAGTTGATACAAGATTGGCCATGGGTTGATCATTGTTGAGTTGGGTTGAATCTGGGTGAAGAGCCCAGGGAGGGTTATGAGATTATTCTCTCTACTTTTGTGCTCAACATTTTCCATAATAAAAATGTAGAATAAGTAAATAAACCAAGATAAATCAAGTGTTTTAAATAAAAAAGCTCAAGTGGCTTAAAGCAAGTGGCTGCTGGGCAGTGCTGCTGGCCTGGGGCGGGGGGCAAGGTTGACAGAGCCACTCTCTGCTCACCTGGCCCCTGTGCCACGTTTGTACTTGGCTTTTGGGTGAGGGTGCATTTTTCCAGAGCTTCTGTTGGCCACTGTGGGCCAGTAGCTTTGCGCTCTGGAGGCTACTTTGTTGGGGGAAGAAGAGAGAAGAGTAATAGAGGAGGTGGGAATGGAGGGGAGATTCGGTCTCACCCACAGCACCCCCCAACCTCCTTGCCTGGATGCCATGAGCAATTCAGTCCTACCCTCCGGGCTTTGGTTCCCCTATTTGTCAAATGAAGGGGCTGGCAGAGGGGACACCAAGATCCCCCTCCACCCTCAGATGCACCACCTCACAGTGGCTGTTTCCTTTCACAGTCCGGTGACACAGGATGACCCCAAGTATCACAGCCTCAGCAAGCACCAGAATGAGCCCCTCCAGCCCCTCACGGGGACGGTCAAGGTCAGTGAGTCACACGGGTGTGGGAAGCCCCTTCCTCCCTCGCCCAGGCAGATGCAGACAGAGCAGCCCTGCTGGAGGCTGGGCCGGAGGGTGTGTGGGAAGCCGGGGTCCCGGCAGTGAGTGGAGAGTCCCGGACCTGGAGCCAGGGGAGTGGGGGAGGGCAGGTGGGAGACGGGGAGGGCTTTGGGAGAGTGCAGCAAGCCATGGTGGTCGGGAGTGGTGGCTCCCCCGGTGCACTGACACTGGCTTCTGTCCTGGGGGTTCCATCTTCCTGAAGTGCTGTCCCCCTCAGCATTCCAGGCAGGTGGCCAGAGAACTGGGTAGGAGGGGGAGAGAAGGTGGGTTTTATATCCTTAAATCCTCTGGGCAGGGAAGGCAGTGGTACACCCTTCCTTGTCCCGACTTCTGTTCTCGACTATATTGACTGTGACCTTCATCTCCCTCACATCTAACCTTAGGCCCTCCTATTGCAGTTTCTCAGAGGAAGCATTTGGCAGGGCCTTGGGTGAGGAGAGAAGCCTGGCCAGTGGCCCAGGCACCTGGAGCTCTGCGCAGGCACTGGCCCAGGCGGCCCGGCTGCTGGCACAGGGGCTGGACACGACCGATACCCTGTCCTGTGCGCCCACCCATGGCTTCTCCTCCCACCAGAGCCAAAGCCTGGGAGAGACCCATGGGGTCCTGGGGTCGGAGGCATTTGGAAAACCCTGTTTTTCTTCCCTCTTTCAGAAGTCTCCAGAACCCCTGGTCAAGCCGGGTGTGCCCCCATTGGCCTGCCCACAGCACGTGAGGATCAAAAACTGGGGCAATGGGACGACTTTCCAAGACACACTCCACCACAAGGCCAAAGGGGTGAGGAGTCTGGGCCTTCGGGGAGAGCCATCTTTGTCCCTGACTGGTGAAGCTTTGTGGATTAGGGCTTTGGGGATCAAATGGATGTTCCCCTGGGCAAACCAGATGATTGTCTGCTTGGGCAAAGGGTTCTAGGAACAGAGACTCACATGCCTCACAAATTACAGTAGGAAGTAAATGATGCCAACTCCCTGTTAAGCGCCTAATGGATAATGGATAATCTAGAAGGTCAGATAATTACAGGGAAAAATTAATATCTCTTAGAGAGACAGATTTCAACATTGTATCAGGGAGAATTTTCTAGCAGAACTGCTCAAAGCTCAGCGGAACCACATCAATAGGTGGTGAGCTCCCTGTCACCAGAAGGATTCAAGGGTAATTTGATAGGGCGATTGCAGAGGTGTTCAAGCATCCAGGGGGTGACTGGACTGAATGTCTTTTAAGGCTCCTTCCTATCATCTAAGTTTCTTAACTTTAGAATACATTCTATGGTTGTAAAGTGGGAAAGAATTGACAATTTCAAGACTGTGAAAACAAGATGATTTCCTACCCTCAACCCCGAAGTCACCACAGTTGACATTTGAGTGTGCTTCCTTCCAGTAGTTTTTTGTATGTGCCATCCTATGACTTTGGGATTTGCACCTTCCCATTTCAATTTGTTTTGGATTGCAATGTTGTGTTCCCATAGGAGCCACATCACAGTGACTTTGCTCTGGATCTGGGGCAGGCTGGGGAGCAGGGCCAGAGGCTGAGCCCAGGGTTGGGGGACAAACCCAACACAAACCTACTGGGGTTCAACCAGTAGAGGAGAGGACATCTGGGTGGGAGAAAGCCTGGTGGACTCCAGGGAAGAAGTGCCATAGGGTGGAAAGGAGGTATAGGGAGCTGGAGTAGCCAGAGGACAGAGGTGGCCAGGAGAGCTGGCCCTGGAAGAGGGTGGCCGAGAGGCCAAATGGCCCATCCTCACCACCTGCCTCTCTCTTTCTAGGCTTTCACTTGCAAGGCCAAATCTTGCCTGGGATCCATCATGACCCCCAAAAGTTTGACCAGAGGACCCAGGGACAAGCCTACTCCTCCGGACGAGCTTCTACCTCAAGCTATTGAATTTGTGAACCAGTATTACGGCTCCTTCAAAGAGTAAGGCTTGCTTCCTGCAGGGTCGCTGCCTGCCCCTCTTCCCCGGGCCCTCCTGTCTCCACCCATTGCCCTCTGACCCCTTCCAGATTTGCAGTGGTTCCAGGGCTCAATCATAGTTTTCCGAGGACAAAGACCCTGGAGTAGGTTCTCATAATCGTGGGATAAAGTTAGGTATAGCAATAGATGTTAAAAGTGTGGGTTGGGGTGTAACTGAGTTTGAATCCTGGCCCCACCATCAACTACTGCCGAATCCTTGGGAAATCTATTCACCTTCTCTGTGCCTCAATGTCCTCATCTGTCAAGTGGGAATAATAATGGAACCTGGCTCATAAGATTGCTGTGAGAATTAAGTAAGTTTAGAACAGTTCCCTGGCACATAGAAACCTTGATTATGAATTAATATGGACCCTCCTATTATGAAATGTTTGAGGTAGAAGGGACCTCAGAGACCACCTAGTCAAGCCCCTGCTCCTACAGGTGTGAACATAGAAGCCCAGTGACATACCTGAGGTCACTGAATCCCAGCTAGAAGCCAGGTCCCATGACTTGGGGAGGGCAGGCCAGTGCTCTTTGCACTGAAGCTGGTGGGGCTCCACGTTCCTGGGGGTCTCTTTTTTTTCTACCCCAGTGAGGCTTCTGTGAGTACGGTGTTGGGCATCCTTCATTTCTATAGTCAGTCAGTCAGTCATTCAACAAACACACATCAAACACCTAGTATGTTCCAGTCTGGTGTCAGGCACTGGAATACGAAGATTTTTAATTCTCCATTGTGGAAAAGGTGGTTTCTGGGGGGTCCCTTCTGCCCTTTACTATAACCTTAGACTGTCTGAGCTGGGAGGGACCTGGAGGGTTCGAGAGAGGCCCTCATCTTGCAGGGGCAATGGTTCTGGCTACGCAATAGAATCGCCTGGGAGCTTGCAAAATACTGATGCCAGGGTTCCCTGGGCCAAGGGCGGCAGAGTCTTGGGAAGTGGGGAAGGAGCAGACATCTGTGTTCTTCAGAAACTCTCCAAACGTACAGCCCGGACTGGGAGCAACCCTACTAGGAGGCTGCTTGCTCTGTATGCTGTGTACCTAGAGCTTCGACAGAGGTGCTTTGTGGCTGCAGAATTCACCATCCTTGGTCTTTCAGCTCAGTTGTTAACTGATGAGCCTTTCGGGGTCCAGGAATTTTCCTCGTGGGCTTCACTAGGCCATAGCACTCAGCATGTGCAGGCCCTGTGTAAGTCACTAATATTTAGTGCTCACCGCATGTTTATATGATTGGTGCTGTTATTATCCCCATTGTACGGACAAGGCAACTGAAGTCCGTAGAGATGTAACTTGCTCCAAGTCGCATCTTCTGAAGCCCCAGAGCTGGGATTTGAACCAAGGCAGCTGGCGCCCGAGCCCTTGCTTTTACCCGCAATGCTGTAGCACCCAGCTCTTTGGCCCTGCAGGTTCCTGACTTGCTGGTGTTTGGAAGGCAATCGGGTGGCTGTTTGAAAGCCCAGGGAGGGCAAGTTCCATTTTTCACAGTCACCACTACATACCCTGGAACCGCAAGAGGTCCTGGGGGTGTGGATGAGGAGCGGCAGCCCTGGCATTACCCTAGCAGCCCGAGGTCTGGCCAGCTGAGTGGGTTCGGTCACTTTTTTGTATCTGAAGCATTACAGTACATTTAGAGATTGTGACTTGCTGAATGTTACATTCAAATCTGCTCACGGATGATGGAAACCACTCCTTTCTTTCGGAGCTAATAGGCTTCATGGCATTTTTAGTGCCTCGGAAATGTGACTGCATGAAAACAGTGGTAAAACCTAGCTCTAAAGGAATTGAATGCAAACATAGAAAACAACCCTTTCTTACGCATTCACGTGTTGGCACTACCACATGTGTTCCAGGCATCGGTGTTATGGTGATGGCTACTGTTTTCATGCTTGGGGACAGAGTGGAGAGTTTTGCTGGAAGCTTTGTTTGGGGAGGGAGGTCTTGTGGCGGTGGGGCAGCTCCAGCCTCACCCAGCAGCTCCCATGGCAGAAGTGTCCTTGAGGATGAATATCGCCAAGTGTTTTGTCTTTGTGCTTTTTTCTATAATCAAGGAAGAGTTGTCGAGACACTCTTCATCCACAGAAAGGCCATTTTGTTCTGAGTTGTCCACTCGCCTTAATCAGGAGTTCATTCCTTAAATAGTTTTGTTTGTTGCCATTTCAAAAGCTTTTGGTGCTGATTGGAAATCTCAAGGTTGCTCTGTGAATGTGTGTGTGTGTGTGTGTGTGTGTGTCAAAGCCTTTCTGACCGGGTCCCTCTCTTTGGGTATTTTTGAAGTCTGGCAGGGGAGGAGAGAAGCAGGTTGACAAATTGCACATGGGGTTGCTGGATGAGCAGTTCCGAGGCTGAGAAACAGCACCATTTAGAGAGGCTCGGATGCTGGACCACGCTGTGTGCAGCTCTCCCGGGGCAGGCTCTGGGACCCGGCAGATCCCAGCCTGAGCAGGCTCCAGAGGAAGGGTGGACAGGCACTCTCCATCTCTGGGCTTGCAGTCCCCCTAGGGTCTCCATCTCTGGGCTTGCAGTCCCCCTAGGGTGGATGCAGAAGGTCACACTGCAGGCAGTTAAGATCCTGGCAGCAGGGAGGCATGGATGTGAGTCCTGCTTTTGCTCTTTCCCATACATATGTATGTCCCTGGGCCTGGCGCTTAACTCCTAGAGCCTTGAGACCCTGGACTGTAAGACAGGCACAAAACCACCTCCCGCACAGGCTCGGGGAGACCCTCTCCGTGAGCAACTTCACCTAGCGCCTGGCTCATAGCGAGTACTCGGTCCACAGGCGCGGCTACAGGAGGGGCTGGCACCTCTCCTCTTAGCCATGACGAGGTGGCCAGGCCCTCCCCTGACCGATAGAGAGGCAGGACGGTGCTGTGGCTTGATGGGACACTCCTCTGAGCCTCGCCAGTGTCTGGGAAGGATTGCACCCCTTGCCGAGACAAATGTGGTTAAAGAAAAAGCACCTGGAAATAACCAGGTTCCCACAGGCTCAGAACTGGCTACATAATTTGCAAGACCCATCGTAAGAATGAAACTATGAGTTCCTTGGCCAAACATGATTAAGAATTTCAAGTTGGGGACAGCAGAGCATCAAATGTAGGGCCCTTCTTAGCCAAGTATGGGGTCCGTGAAGTCGGCCCTGGAGGGGACAGACAGTCTCCAGTGAGAGACATCTTGCCCTTTGAGCGTCCTCTTGCAGTTCCTGCTCCTGTGGATTGAATCAATCCCATTTAAGGCCATCTCATTGTTGATCTTCCTGATGTCTTCCTGTCCCCCAGGGCAAAAATAGAGGAACATCTGGCCAGGGTGGAAGCAGTGACAAAGGAGATAGAAACAACAGGAACCTACCAACTGACGGGAGATGAGCTCATCTTTGCCACCAAGCAGGCCTGGCGCAACGCCCCCCGCTGCATCGGGAGGATCCAGTGGTCCAACCTGCAGGTGAACTTCCTTAGACCCGAGCAGGAGACGGAGGAGGTGGGCGGGCTCCAGGCAGATGGCTCTGGAACAGCCGAGCAGAGCTGTGCCCAGGCCTCCCCAGGGTCTCTCACATCCCTGAACGTGAGATGGGGGCCCTTAGGGTCCCCTTCTACAAGTCTGGCATCCTATTTCAGCACCACGGTTTCGAGCTGACTGTCCTCTCTTGTGTTAAATTTGGGAGACTAAAGGCCATCATGAAACCAAAGGATGACCTTGTTTTTAGTATTTTTGAGGCCCTGATGCTGTAAGAGAAGTTTGTTTACCTTGAATGTTTGAATTCTTGGCTCTGAGAGAATATTTTATTTATCCTAGTCTCCTAGGCCATCTTTTTGTTGGGGGATCATTTGTTCTTGGGTAATACTGAAAGCACGTGGACAGGGAAATCGATCAGAAATGCCAGTGAAACCAATGCTGGCTGTGTAAAATGTGTTCCCCTGGCAAAGGAACTAGGCCAGGGCTGTGGGAATCCTGGTTCATGGTGCTTTCGAGTCAGGTTTTCTTGGAAGTTTGATCTTGCTGGGGTCTTCCGAGTGGGATTGCATGTGCTCCCCGGGGGGCAGGAGAAGGATGGATGGGGCAGCCAAGGGGTGGGCACAGCGGGTGCAGAGGGGAAGATGCGCTCCTCCACTTGGCATTGGAGCGCGTGGTGTTGGGGGTTTTGGTGTTGGGTGTTTTGGCAGCTCCCTCAGACCCCAGTGACTTCTGATCAACCCCAAAGCCTCTGTCCACTCAGTCCCTAACGGGCATGGTCTGGGTGGGCTGTGTGCAGGTCTTCGATGCCCGGAACTGTTCCACCGCCCGGGAAATGTTTGAACACATCTGCAGACACCTGCGTTATTCCACCAACAACGGCAACATCAGGTGGGTGGGCCTTTCCCAGGGCTGCAGCGGGGCCCGTCCTGCCCCAGAGTCTTGGCCAAAAGATGCAGGTGGGTCTAGGGGGCGTCTCCAGCTCCAGGAGAAGCCAGAGAGAAAGGAAAAGGAGCAAGACTCAGGCTTCCTCAGGCACCTCTGGCAGCGAGCCCAGCCTCTGTGAGCCCAGCTCCTGGCGGGAGCCCAGCGCCGTGGTTTCCTTCTGACTTGGAACCATTCAGAGGCGATGGAGGATCATTAAGAAGTAACTTCTTCCCTGTTCAGGATTAGGGCTCCCCACTTTAGGGGAGATGGGATGTTGGTTTTCCAGCAGATGGCCCTGGCACGGTGTTTTCCTTAGAGGTGGGACAGCCACTGCTCATTGCTGTGTCTGCCCACCCTACCCCCTACCCCCAGCCTTACCGTCTTCCCCCAACCAAAGAGGTCACAGCTGATGGGACCGAACAGCTCATTCAGTCATTCATTCGTGTTTTTTTGTTCAGCAAAAACTCAGTGCCACCTAATGGGACCCAACGCAGGACTAGGCCCTGGGAGCAGGGGGAAGCTGGGAGAGGGGGCGGGAGGCAGAGGGGACTAAGCCCCTGAGGTGCTGCTCTGGCCGCTCTGAACCTGCACTAGACAGGTATCTGGCTGACTCGGCTGCAAGGAGCGGAATATAGGGCAGTAAGGGAGAGGCTGGGAGGACTCCCTGGAGGCGGCAGGGCCTGGGCTGGCCGGGAAGGAAAGGTAGGAGGAGAGGGATGGCAGGGGCTGGTTCAGTCAGCGCGGGCACAGGGGGCTGCAGAGCAGGCAGAGTGGAGAGGGAGGTAGGGCCAGCCGGGGATGGCTGGGCCCCCACCAGGGCCAGCCAGGTGGTAAACAGCACTGTCCCTGTCCCGGGAAGGTCGGCCATCACCGTGTTCCCCCAGCGGAGCGATGGGCAGCACGACTTCCGGATCTGGAACGCTCAGTTCATCCGATATGCCGGCTACCAGATGCCCGATGGCTCCATCAGAGGGGACCCTGCCAACGTGGAGTTCACCCAGGTACCCGGCCCAGCCTCAGCCCCAGTGCTCCGGGCAGAGAGCCCAGTGGTGGGTGACAGGGTGGAGCCCAGAGGAGACAAGGCGCCCGGGCCTGCAGACTCACTGGACCTGTCTCGTCCCCCAGCTGTGCATCGACCTGGGCTGGAAGCCCAAGTACGGCCGCTTCGACGTGGTGCCCCTGGTCCTGCAGGCTGACGGCCGCGACCCTGAGCTCTTCGAAATCCCGCCTGACCTTGTGCTTGAGGTGCCCATGGAGCATCCCAAGTAAGTGGGCCGAGGGCGCTGGGGGTGCAAGTCAGCATGCATGCCTCCCCCCTTTCCTGAGACTCCAGCCCCCAGACCTCCCCACAAGCTCAGCCAGCAGCAAGTGATACAGAGGGCTGGCTTTCAAGGACCCCTTTGTCAGCCGTGCTTAATACAGCAATCCTGCACTTGTGTCTCAGTCCTCAGACTTAGGAGAATATGTTGATGGCAAAGAGGAAGCAGAGGCTTAGATGGACGGGGCCATGGGAGCTTGAGAAGCAGTGACTTCAGGAGAGGAACCCTGAGACTCTCCAGCTGCACAGCCCAGGCTTCTTTTGCCCTCCTGCCTTCTGTCTCTCCTGACTGTGGTGGGAATACAGGGCTGTAGGGACTTCAAGAGCCCAACTGGTTTAGCCCCTGTGCTAGGCAGTTCTCATATTTGCAAAAACACTCCACATATTGAGACTCACTATCTAGCAGGTGTTGGGCTGGGCTCTACTTCATTGTCATGTGAACATTCTGAACTCAGGCCAACCTCAGTGCCTTTGCACTTGCTATTCCCTCTGCTTGACATGCCCTTTCCTCTAAATTTTTCAAGGCTCATTTCTTCTTGTCCCAAAGTATTTCCTATAATGTCATCTCCTCCAAGAAGGCTCTCCTGACCACCCAATCGAGAGTAAGTGCTCTCACCCTCAGTCTAACGCATCATCTTGTTTTTATTTATTTATTTGTTTACCTCTTCATAGTCTGGAGACTAGACGCTAAGGCTGTAAGTTCCCTGAGGGTGGAGATCTTTCCTTTCTTGTTCACCAGTAGATCCCCAACCCCTAGCAGGGTGCCCGGCACATAGTAGGTGCACAGTTATAAATAGTTGTGGAATAAATGAATATGCAAATGAATATTATTAGCCTCATAATACTCCCACGAGTTTGATGCTGCAGTCTGTGTTTTGATGGTGGGGATGTTGAGGCTCAGAGAGGCTAAAATGCATCCTGAGGTCACACCGCTGGTCTGTGGTGAGGCAAAACTTAACCCTGACTTTCTGACGCTAGAGTTCTTAACCGCTCTATTACGTTGCATTCTCAGCATTTGGCACAGGGCCTGGCACATGCTTGATGCTTAATACGTGTTTGTGTGAATGAATGAGTGAATGAATGACACCTCGTGTGCCTGATGCACCTCTTTTGGTGGAATGAACTTAGAGATCAACCCTTGGAAAAGAGTTTTCTTGGTTGATTCTTTCTCTTTCTCTGTGTTGGGGGGTGCAAAAATGAAGGCGCCCCCCCCCCCATGGCAACTGGCTCTGCCTCCCTGCCAGGTACGAGTGGTTCCGGGAGCTGGAGCTGAAGTGGTACGCCCTGCCTGCAGTGTCCAATATGCTGCTCGAAGTGGGTGGCCTTGAGTTCCCGGGCTGCCCCTTCAATGGCTGGTACATGGGCACGGAGATCGGGGTCCGGGACTTCTGTGACGTCCAGCGCTACAACATCCTGGAGGTAACCAGGGCTGCCCAGCTGGGCCGGCTGGAGGTGTGGGCCTGTGGGTGGGTCCCGAGGACTGACTCACCCCCGTGGCTCTGCCTCTGTAGGAAGTGGGCAGAAGAATGGGCCTGGAAACGCACAAGCTGGCCTCGCTCTGGAAGGACCAGGCTGTTGTCGAGATCAACATTGCTGTGCTCTATAGTTTCCAGGTATGTCTGGTGTTCTGTGGGTCTGAGGAGTTTTGGGTTAGGTCAGCTATTCTTCTGGAACTTGGTTTTCCTCTTACATCATCATTCATGTATGCATGCACGCGGGCATCAAACAGGCATTGAACACCTAGTTTGTGCCAAGCACTGCCCTAGGTGCTAGGATACAGAAATAAATACGCCCTCTTGCACATGCTGGCAATCCAGCAACAGGCAACTCCTCACCTCCCAAGACTGGTCAATCCCTGCACTTGAGCGCTGAATCCTGTCCTCTCTTAATTGCACAAGGACTTACTCCTGAAAATGTTTGTCCCCTCTCTCTATATCAGCCATGTCTCCGTCTCTGCTGGATCCTTCCCAACAGTGTACACAAACAGGCTGTCCCAGCTCCCTTCTCAAAGAAATAAGCAAATAGCTAACCAAGTCACTCCTCCCAAGCCTCAGGCTCCTTGCAGCAACTGCTTCATTTTTCTGCTCCTTTCTATATTGGAACTGTTGAAAGATCTCATTGCACATCCTCCTGCCCCAGCTGCTCCAGTCCAGCTTTTACCCCCCACCACAATCTCACGTCAGTAGTATTAGAATTTTTTGTTGTTTTTCAAACTCACCAAGAGGATTCCCACCACAGTGCCTTTGCACCTACTTTTCCCTCTGCCCACAACCTTCTTCCTACACATCATACCATGGCCAGCTCCCTCCTTTCATGCAGATCTCTATTGCTATGTCCGTGAAGAAGCCCTCCCTGACCACGTCATATAAAACCACACCCACACTCCATGCTATCCTGTCTCACTCTGCCGTTTCTTTGACTCCACTTCATTTTTCTTCATAATATTTCATCGCAGGGTTCCTGGAATTACATAGTATATCCATGTCTTTCTTTGTTGTTTTGTTTCCCCCACTAGCATGTAAGCTCCACGGGGCATGGACCTCGACTCTCTTGTTCACTGCTGTACCTCTAGCCTAGAAGAGTGTCTAGCACATGGTAAATGCAAATAAAAAATATGTCTTAGAAGAATGAATGGATGAGAGCCCACGTCCAAAAGAGCAGTGCTTCATCTTGCTTCTCTGTGCATCCACCTCCTGGGCCCACACACCACAGGCGGGCTCCAGTGTGGGATGGAGCCCTCAGGTTCATCCACTGCTCTTACTTCTATAAGGCCTTCCCTTCCCTTTGGGAAGGAGGCGCGAGGGGTGTGAAGATACTACTTTAGAAGCTGGGACTATCTGCACAAAGCTCACGGATCACCCTGGAGACCAGACCACTGGGCAGTCATTCATTCATTCAGCAAAGTTTTACTGAGTATTTGCTGTGTGCCAGGCACAAGGCTGGGTGAAGGGTGTGAGTGGCGAATAAAACACATATGATCACACGCTGTTGCCCACAGCTGGGTCACCCCCTAGGCAGAGTGAGCCTGTGCCCCATGGGGGAGGGGTTCTGAGGCCGAGCTAAGAAGGAACAGGAAGCCTCCCCACCCCTACCCCCAGCCCGAGGCTGAGGCTCGGAAGGGCTGGTCGTGGACCACACATCCTGACTCCGGGGGACTCCCAGCGCCAGCCCTGACACTGGCAGGATGTGGCTATGTCCCAGAAAATCTGTGCGCCTCGGCTGTCTCCTGACCGTTGCTGACTCTGTCCCTGCACTGCCGAGAGTCTCCAGGACTTCCTTGTCACCCTCCTTCAGGATGAACTTCAAAAGACTCGGCCTTGTTTCCTAAAATGGGGATAATGATAGTACCTCCCTCACCGGGTTATTGTAAGAGTTAAGTAAAAATGCACGTAAAATGTTTAGCTGCACTGCCTGGCCCATGGCAAAACTAAGCATTAGTTTTGCTGTTATTATCTGTTTTGGCGACTGTCATTATCATAGCTCCTGAGCTGAAAATTGGCCTGGCCCCCAGGAGTTGCTCTATATGTACATATATAATTTTACAAGGTGTGGCTGGACTCCCGTGTCTGATATCCACCGGCTCCTCTTGTGAAAATACCAGCTTTCCTCTGCTTCCCCTGGTTAGACTCTAGTCTGACCCAGAGGGCCCATGTCTCCACCTCTGTAACACGAGTGCCTTAGGCAGTGCCTGGCACATGGACATCATAATAGCAGCTGACCTTTCTTAAGCTCTTACTGCATTTTGCTTGTACCAACTCAATGCATCCTTTCAACAACCTCATGATGTAGGAACTATTATCATCCCCATTTCACAGATGAGGAAACTGAGGCTTAGGGAGATTAAGGAACTAAGAGCTCAAGGTCACATGGCTAGTAAGAAGCCAGGGTTTGAAACACTATGTTAAACAGGTGTCTCCTGACTGAGTGGGTTGCCCCGGATGTTGAGGGTTGTGGCTGCCCCTGCTGGGTCGTGCCAGGTGGGCTTAGACTCCGCAGCTTCTAATTTTGGGCCATAGGCGATTTGTCTTCCATACACTACAATTTTCCCGGTGCTTCAGACCTCTCCACAGAGGTCTCTAGTTCTAAATTCTTGGCTGAGAAAGCTATAACCCCAGGGAAGTGACTCTTGGAACTGTCCACCAACAAATGGCTGGGATGGTATTTTCTTTACCTGCAAAAAGGTGCTGTGGTTTGAGTTATCCACATCCAGAGAGAGCCATTTGCTGCGAGTTTGGGGGGACTTGTGGGTAGGAGAAGCTGAACACTGGCCCCAGAGGGCCAAGGGGAGCCCCCATGGGACCTGTGGGTGACCATGGCCACGGTGCTTTCTTGAGCTCCTTCGGGGGCTATGAAAGTGCCTTCCGTTGGGTATTTATTTTCACAGGCGAGGAGAGAGCCAGGAGTTGCTCTTCCACCTTACAGATCACCAGGCCTCCCCGTGCTCCATCCGGGAGCTCTGCAGCCAACTGGCCACTCTCTCAATTCCCCCACCCCTTATCTCAACTCCCTGTCTTGCCTTCCTCTGATTTAGAAGCAAAATGTGACCATCATGGACCACCACTCAGCCTCAGAGTCCTTCATGAAGTATATGCAGAACGAGTACCGGTCCCGTGGGGGCTGCCCGGCCGACTGGATCTGGCTGGTCCCTCCCATGTCTGGGAGCATCACCCCCGTGTTTCACCAGGAGATGCTCAACTATGTCCTGTCCCCTTTCTACTACTACCAGGTGAGGGGCCTTCCTCTTCTCACCCCCGGGGGTGGTGGGCTCAGGTGTGGGCACTGTGTGTGTGTGCGTGTGCGTGCACGCACCTGTGTGCTAAACTCCTGCGGGCACATGGGAGGGTCGGGGACACAGTGGTATATTTTTAAAGCCCCCCAGGCCCCACTTAAGGATGCTGAGCAGCTGTTGTCCATTTCCACAGAGAGTGGGACTGAAGGAAATGCCTTTTATTTATTTACTTATTTATTTTGAGACAGAGTCTCACTCTGTTGCCCTGGCTAGAGTGCCGTGACGTCAGCCTAGCTCACAGCAACCTCAAACTCCTGGGCTCAAGCAATCCTTCTGCCTCAGCCTCCCGAGTAGCTGGGACTACAGGCACGCGCCACCATGCCCGGCTAATTTTTTCTATATATACTTTTAGTTGGCCAGATCATTTCTTTCTATTTTTAGTAGAAACGGGGGTCTTGATCTTGCTCAGGCTGGTCTCAAACTCCTGACCTCGAGCGATCCACCCGCCTCAGCCTCCCAGAGTGCTAGGATTACAGGCATGAGCCACTGCACCCCAGGAAATGCCTTTTATGGTGCCTTTAGTGGCCTGTTGCTCTGGGTTTGAGCCCCTGAGGGCGTCTGTTGTCACACCTCCTTCCACAGGTCAGAGTCAGTCACTGTCAATTGATCCTGCCACTCCCTGGCTGCACTGATCCTGGGCAAGCCCTTTCACCTTTCTGAGCGCTGATTTTCTCATCCCTAGAAGCAATGGCATTAACGCCACGGTGGTGTATGTGACAGCTCAGCGCAGTGCCCAACCCAGAATGCACTCAGTAGCCACTCGCTATTGAGACGGGCTCATTTTTTGTCACAAAGGATTTGGTTTGGAATTGGGGAAGAGCTTCCTCACTCTGGAGGTGGAGAGTAGGGTGCCTGCGTACCTGGTTTGCCCAGGAAAACGTCTGCCTGTCGTGGCAGCGTGTCCTCTTCCTCGCAGAGGTGTCTTGGCTTGGACTGTACATTACGTAGTTTGCCTCGTGTTGAGACACTAAGTGCAAACGAGAAGCGGGGGCTCTTCCTTCCAGGAGGAACTAACGGGAATAAGTGTGCGGGCCCCGTGCCAGGCGTTGGAGACGCAGCGCTGAGGGAGACAGGCAGCCCTCCCCGCGGGGTTTCAGTGCGGTGGGCGTGGGGCGCGGGCCTGGCCACCTTCCCCAACTCAGGCATGGCGTGGAGGGTCCTCCACCACTCCAGCACCCCAGAGCCCTGCCCTCACCTCTGCTTTCTTTCCTGAAGGTGGAGGCCTGGAGAACCCACATCTGGCAGGACGAGAAGCGGAGACCCAGGAGGAGAGAGATTCAGTTCAAAGTCTTGGTTAAGTAAGTAGGAACAGCGGTGTTGATGTCAGCCTCCGCCTCCAGGCCTTGAAGGGCCAGGGACACAGAGAAAAGATATTCTTTGTGGAGTTCGGCTCCCACGAATCCTGAGGGTCACTGGCTGCTGCTGTCCCAACCTTCTCTGTCCTCACTTTCCCAAAGGGCTGAGCAGTGGGCGAGGGCAGGAAAGGGCGTGTGGTCGGGGTGGACGACCGGGGAGGGACGCAGCTTCCTTTTCCCTCCACCCGCCCCACTGTAAACTCTGCCCACCCCCCCACTCTCCCAGTCCCCTGTTTTGTTCTGGAAGGCTGACTCAGCACAGTGTCTGTCTGTCTCTGTCCCCGCAGAGCTGTGCTCTTTGCCTGTGTGCTGATGCGCAAGACGATGGCGTCCCGAGTCAGAGCCACAATCCTCTTCGCGACAGAGACAGGAAAATCAGAAGCGCTGGCCTCGGACCTGGGGGCCTTGTTCAGCTGTGCCTTCAACCCTAAGGTACCCGGCTCAGCTGCATGGGTGTCACTTTCTCTGCCTGTGTGCAGAGAAGTCTGGGAAAAGTTGAAATGGTTTCTCTGCTCCTGAATGTCTCAGAGCTTTGGATGTGCCGATGTGCATCGTCAATCTGCAGTAGGAGGATAGATTTGTGTGCAGGGATTCCCAAACTTACACAGTAAATAAGGTTTTCCTGGTGTTCTAGGGAACGCAGTTTGAGAAACATTTTCCTAATGGCTCCAAGCTTCAATACACATGAGCTGTTCTAGATGAATTTTATTCACATTTACTGAACGCCTCCATTTCAGGGTGCAGTGCTAAATGTGAAAGGGGCAAGGGATGAATAGGACGCAGACAAACAAAACCTCAAAGGGTGCCTAAGCCACATCTCTTACCTTTAGTGATGAAGGATAAAATCCAACACTTAGGAAGTGATCGCCATGTGCCGGGCCAGCACTGGGCTCTACGGATGCAACAGTGAGTGACGCAGAGCCAGGCCTCGCCCTGGGGGAGCCCTGCAGTGTATGCATTGCTCCATCCTCCCACAGCCCTCCAGAGCAGGTGTTGGTCAAAGCCATTGCTAATGCACAGAGGAAGCACTTGAGTGTTGAACAGGTTAAGTGGTTTCTCCAGGGTCACACGGCTTCTGGGAGACAGATGGGGACAAGCCCAGCGTAAGGCCAGTGATGGCACCAATTTTGATCTCTGCTGCATAGAGGCATGGGCCAGGTGGGGGATCACTAATGACCAGGTTAGACAGGTCACTGAGAAGGCTTCCTGGTGCCAAGCCGCACCTGCTGGCCCCCAGGGGTCTGGAACTGCCAGGAGACCAGTGGCCAGTCCCACATCCCTGGTCAGGTGGGCGCGGGTAGAACATCGAGGCGAGGAGACGTTTCATCTGACATTCCCGCCAGGTATTACCTGCTCATTCCACTTTGGAGGAAAATATGTCCACGCACACAGAATTTCAAATAGCAGTGGAAGTGGCGAGAAGTGTTTTGATTTGGGATATGCAGTATTTTGGAGATAGAGGCTCCAGCACTTACCAGGGTTAGCTGTGGGCTCAACGGCAGAAGGAGAATTGAGGATGATGCACTTGAACCGGTTCATTCACCTCCTCTGTGCCACACCTGTGCTGGGCACTGGGGAGACAGATGATGACGGGGGCCCCAGCCTGAGAGTGGGGGTGGGGCAGGGAGAAAGCCCAGGGTGTCTGGGCAGGGCGTGGAGGGCCCACCTGGGAGCTGAGGGCTGATGTCACCTGGGTTCCATCCAGGTTCTCTGCATGGATGACTACAGGCTGAGCAGCCTGGAGGAGGAGCAGCTGCTACTGGTGGTGACCAGCACGTTTGGGAATGGAGACTGCCCCGGCAATGGAGAGGTGGGTGGACCGAGGTCCCAAAGGTTTAGGGGGTGGCAGCGCCCGGGATGACCCAGGAAAGGGTCTCGGGGGATTCAGCGTGTCCCAAAGAAGACGTTTGGGAGTAGTGCTTGGGTCACTCCGGGTGGTCCTGGTGTATATCATTTGCCTGCCTCCTTCGTAATTACTGCCACATGTGTGTGCCACCTGTCCTATGACATATTTAATATAGTTCCGTGAATGACCTACTCTTTTTTATTTAAAAATTCATATTTAAAGGAAACTTGTATCACTCTCACAAATGGAAAGCCAGCAAAAAGGAAATTCAATGAAAACAAAGTGAAGTGACTCAAGTTTAGCTAGCTACTGAAGCTGCTTCACCTTTGTTTTGGAAGAAAAGTAATGGGCAAGTATTAGAGAGGTGTTAAGGCTGGCTTAGCACCAATTTGAGACTGTCCTGGTGCTCAAAAGGATGAGAAGGGAATTAAAAAGGGAATAACTGAAAAATAGGTTATGAAAAAGGGAGTAACTATTCACAATGTGATTGGATGCTATTTCTACTGGATCACCTACAAATTATCTTGGGTTCCTGGAAAATCAGGGTGATTTTAGAAAATGTGGGACCAGTTGCTGTTGCTTCTACCAGGCTGCGAACAAGGAGAGAGGCTGGTGCCATCTCAGGAGACCTCCCCCCCTCTTGTGAGGCAGCCCTGTCCGCCAGGGCCGCAGGGGTCCGGGCCAGGCTGTTCTGGTCCGCCACTGAGGGGCAGGGTCCGCATGAGTTGCTAAGGGTCAGCTGGGGTGAGAGATAAGCTGAACTTGTCAGTTGACACCCAGAGCCCTGCCCAGGTGGCCCCACGCATAGTCCAACTTCCACTGTGGATCCAGAGCCTTCTCCTGCCAGTTGTGGCCGGTTTTACAATGGGCCAACAGAAGCAAAGAGAAAGCAGTGCTTCTATTAACCCTGTCCTGAGAGCTCTGTGGTTCCCTTTCTTTCTAGAAACTGAAGAAGTCCCTCTTCCTGCTGAAAGAGCTCACCAACAAATTCAGGTAAGGCTTCTCCCCACTCCCACATGTCCAAGCCCTACCTTGTGGGCCCAGGGTCTGGGTTCAGGGGGTGGAACCGGGGGCGCATAGGGGGTCTTCTCAGAGCTGCCCAGGCACAGAGAAGGCCTGGCTCTGAGGTGTGTCCTCCGAGTGTGTTGAGGGTCAAGCCAGAGAAACGAGGTCCCTCTCACAGGCTGCTGGCCAAGGGTGGGGTTGGTCACGGGAGCTGGTGATGGGGGCTGGGCCCAGGGAGGACCAGAAGGGGTTCTGCCCCAGCTGGGGTGGGAGAGTCTGCGGCCCGCCTTGCAGGCTGTTGGTGCTGGGTGCTGGCTGCTGTGCCCAGCGTGGGACACGCGTCTTCATGTGTGTGTCCTCCTCGGGCAGGTATGCGGTGTTTGGCCTCGGCTCCAGTATGTACCCTCAGTTCTGCGCCTTTGCTCATGACATTGACCAGAAGCTGTCCCAACTGGGGGCCTCTCAGCTCGCCCCTACCGGGGAAGGGGACGAGCTCAGCGGGCAGGAGGACGCCTTCCGCAGCTGGGCCGTGCAAACTTTCAAGGTCAGTTCCCAGCCAGAGCTGCCCCCCAGCGTAGACATGACATGGCATGTTCATGCCCAGGACATCTGTGCTGGGCGTCCTGGGTGGCATGACCTCTGCCTGGTCCTGTGGGTGTGGTCCCAGGCATGGGCCGGGGCTACGGGCCTGAGGGCTCAGGTCACTGCTATGCTCCCTCAATGCCCCAGAAGAGCTCCACCCCCTGTGTGCACCTTCGGGGGTTGGGGCAGAGAAGGGGGCTCAGATACCCCCCTTCCCTCGGGGAGCTTCTGCTTTCAAGTCTTTCCCCCACTGACTGTCTAGGTCACCTCTTACGACCTTGTCTTGTTTCAGTCTCTGAGCCACAGTGAGCCTGGGGACAGGCACCACAGGGTGGAGCACTTTGATCCATCCCGGTGTCTCTGTAGGTCTGTACTGCCTGTGGCTTGTCCACACTGATTAGAGAGCTCAGCACTGAGGCAGAGTGTCACCCAGCAGGGGTGCTTAGGAGCACGGGCCTGACTCAGGGTAGATGTGTTCCCAAAGCCCAGGCCTTGATTCCACATCAGGAACTGGAGCAATCAGACCTCTCACAGCACCGGCAAGAGGATAAATAAGTTCATGCCAACATTAATACTCATAATAATAGCAGTAGCTCCGATGCACCAAGCCCGGCACCTCTTTGCATCCTCGCACCAGCCCTGTCAGATAAGTGTGCCTAGAAGGTACACGAAGCACTCGGCTCAGGGCTGGGCCCATGGTAAGGTAACCCCAATGATGATGATGGTGCTGATGCTGACCCTTAACCCCAGTCTGCTCCATCTCCTTCCAGGTAGCCTGTGAGACGTTTGATGTCCGAGGCAAGCACCACATTCAGATCCCCAAGCTCTACACCTCCAATGTGACCTGGGACCCACACCACTACAGGCTCGTGCAGGACTCACAGCCTTTGGACCTCAACAAAGGTACCTGCTGCTCTGCACCAGCCAGGAGTTGTTTGCCCTTCCTGCCTGGGTTGGGGTCTCTGCACCCTGAGCCTGGGGTCAAGGAGACCACCAGGTCCCCCTGCAGAGAGACAACTACCAGGCCCGTCTCTTGCTGCATCCATGAGCCTGCAGGGTAAACTGAGGCTCTGAGAGAGGCTGTTTCAGGAGGAAGCCCCAGGAGGGTGGTACAGAGAGAGAAGGGAGCCAGCATTGGCTGAGGGCCTACTGTGTGCCAGGCACTGTGCTGGGCTCTTTGCCCACATGTGCTAAGTGAGCTCTGGCACTGACAGGGAGAAAGGCACAGATGGAGAAATTGAAGCTCAGGGGGGTGAAGGAAGTTGCTAGCATGTGGCCAGGCTGGGATCTGGGCCCCAGCCTTGCAGTAGCAAAGGCAGCTGAGTGCTGTGAAGAAGGTGTCACAGGCATTTCCAGGCTGCAGTTGGCAGCTGTGGACTCTGCGCCCTCTGGGTGCTGTGCCTTGTACCACGACTACAGCAGTCCTGCAGGTCCCTGCAGTTCTAAGACATCCCCGGCTTTGCGATGCTCTCCTGTGGACCCCAGGCCATGGGGATGTCCGGGGGCTTTCCATATTTGGGTACCTAAATTGAATTTCCCAACACCTAGAAGCAAGACAGCCACCCTCTGTCAGACCAAGGGTCTTTATTTGTGATTTAGAAACAGTAGGAAAAAGGAGGGAAAGAAAACCCCAGTAGCCACCCCAGTCGGACACGCCAAGGCTGATGTCCAGGTGTAATTGACGCAGAGATGTGGGGGCTTCAAGCCCACCAAAGCTCAAGAGCCACGTGTCCACTTCACCGTCTGTGTCCCCTGCAGCCCTCGGCAGCATGCACGCCAAGAACGTGTTCACCATGAGGCTCAAATCTCAGCAGAATCTACAGAGTCCGAAATCCAGGTGAGGGACAGAGCAGGGCTTCTCGGGGTTCCCGGTAGCCTCTGTCTTAGTGAGTGAAAGACCAGCAAACGTCAGTCTTTGGGGGGGACGTGAGGAGCGTCTGCTGGCGTTAGCAGCCACGCCCTCGGTAGGACCAGCTCGCGTCTGCTAATCCACCGCCACCTGCGCCCCTACGTCTGGGCTCGGTTGACCACGGGCCACTTTTCCAGCTGGGAACCAGGGACCTGCGTCCCTTCCTCTCCTTCCTCACTGAACTCCTTCACTAAAAGGAAGGGCAACAGAGGCTCCAGCCATTTGAATTTTTCTTAAGAACTTTCAGGAAAAGTGTTGGCAGGGAAGGAAGTTTCCCAGCCAGGGTGACCAAGTGTGTGTGTGATCTTGTCTGAGCCATCCTCCCCCATTCATCACGGAAACTGGTCTTTGTTATAAGAACACGGTTTCTTCTGATGCCCACACATCTCCCTGGGCAGAGTCTGTGGCCAAGCCCTCGGGAGCTCAGAGGGCTTCTGGGGCGGGGGGGGGGGGGTCCCAGCTTCTCCCGGGGAGGAAGCTACAGGGGCCCTCTTGAGCACCCCTGCCTGAGGGGATGCCTTGTCCCAAGCTTAGGCGGGTGCCCCAGGCTCGTGGCACTGGGTAGGAAAATGGAAGGAGGGCACATATCCTGGGGAAACTGGCGCACCTGGCACGTGGCTCTGGAGTAAATCCCGTGACACCATCCAAGGCTTCTCTTGCCCTTCCCCAGCCGCACGACGCTCCTGGTGGAGCTCTCCGGTGAGGACAGCGGAGCCCTGAACTACCTGCCCGGGGAGCACCTCGGGGTTTTCCCAGGCAACCAGCCGGCCCTGGTCCAAGGCATCTTGCAGCGAGTGGTGGATGGGCCTGCGCCCCACCAGACGGTGCGCCTGGAGGCCCTGAACGAGAGCGGTGAGCCCTGTGCCTGGGGGCCGAGGGGGCCCAGCATGCTCCCCCACCCTCCCCGCTGAAGGCCGGGCTGGGCCTGCCCCCGACAGCTACCCCTGTCCTCCCTGCTGAGTGGGTGGGTGGGTGGGTGAGTGCCGAAGCCCATGTTAAAGCAGCCTGAGGACAGCCCCAGCCCACAGGTTTGCTCCCTGGGCTGCATTTCCTCAGTGATAGTGACACCACCAAAGAATGTGTCCCCCTAAATACAGCAGCCAGAATTGGAAAGTGGGAGTAGGGAAACAAAGTCTGGCAATGTCTCCCCTGTCCAGGAGAAAGTGAGAGAGCCTGAAACATGGAGATGAGGGATGATGTCCTCGTGACTGGAGGGAGACAGATGTGGCTCACTGGGTCTTGGACCCAGAAGAAATAACATGTTAATGATACTTTTGCCTAACATTTGGGGAGCACCCGTGTACCAGGCACAATACCAACCATTTTAGGTGCATTATTTCATCAGTGCTCATAGGAACCCAGCAAGATGGGTTTGTTATATCCATTTCACAAGGAGGGAACACAAGGCCCAGAGCGTTGTCACCCAGCTAGTAGTTTGGGCCCTTGTGTGCTGGCTCCAGGGTCCATGCTGTGACGGCCCTGTGTGCTGCCCCTTGGGACTCCTTGAGACTTGCCACTTCACTTTGAGCTGATCTTCTGCTCACCTGGCACCTCTTGGTCTAGCACCCCAGGGCACTGCAGTCATGGCTTGTCTCTGGCCTCTGAGGGGTACATCAGTCTTTGGTGGATTTAGTCATTGTGAGTCTGTAGTTCACCAGTGAGTATCTTGCTGAAGTTCAGGTCTGGGCCAGAGAGACACATGGTTAGTCTGTCAGGTTCATGTCATTGAGTGCCCACTGGAGAGCAGTTGATCAGCCTTCCCTGACAGCCCTGTCCCTGGGCACGACCTTCTTCCTGCCTTTTGCTCTTCCTGGAGCCAGAACTGCAGTGTCTTCTCTCCCTGCAGCTGGAGGATAGAGCGTGTCACCCCAGAGGCTTCATCACCCTCTGAGAAGCCCAAAGGGGGCCCCCTTTCCATCCTGACACCTTCCTTCCTTATCCAGGTGGCTACTGGGTCAGTGACAAGAGGCTGCCGTCCTGCTCACTCAGCCAGGCCCTCACCTACTTCCTGGACATCACCACTCCCCCAACCCAGCTGCTGCTCCAAAAGCTGGCCCAGCTGGCCACGGAAGAGGCCGAGAGACAGAGGCTGGAGACCCTGTGCCAGGTGAGGGTCAGGGATGGTGGGTGACGCAGGGGGAGGTCCCAGCATGGGGGAAGCCAGAGCCCAGAGCTAGTCCTTAGCAAAAGGGCATCCAACCCAGGTTCCCAGAGTGAGACTTGTCAAAGGCTGCTGGGAAGTCAGGCATCCTCTGCTGGCCCATGTCCAGGACACAGTTGTGTTGAGTGAGCTGAAACTCTCTGAGTGTCTGCAGGATGCAGCCAAAGTGCACTGCCTTGGAAATTAGCTAGAAAGGGGAGCCACAGTGTCTAGTCTGCCTTTGTATCCCCCAAAGCTGGAACAAGCGTGGCACTTAAGAAGTATTAGAGGGTGGACGGTGTGGATGAGTGGACAAATGGCCGTAGTGACAGATGGGTAGTAGAATTAGTAAGTTAATGAGAGAATGCATTAACTCACCTGCAACTTTCTGGGCTCACGTCTTAGCAAAAGGCAGTGAATGTCATCATTATCACTAATCGTCTCAATTCCAACCACCTCCACTACCGTTATTCTCTCTCCGCACTATAATAATTTGGCACACATTTTCTCATTTAATTCTGACAACATCCCCAGAAGGTAGGTTACATTACCCTCATTTTACAAAGTTTCAATAATTGGCAGAAAATTCCACAGCTTGTAAGAGCATCTGGCCACAAGATTTGAACGCAGGTCTGATTGGTTCCAAAGTCTTAGCCCAAATAAGATTATAGTAAGGATGTGACCCCCCACTCATGAGCTAGTGAGGGTGGAGGTCTAAGCATGCAAGTTAGATAAGTGCCACCCACTGGACTGAGTTCCTCCAGAACAGAACTATTTCCTCACTGCTTGGTATCTCAGCACCCTGGACAGCGCCAGGGACAGCACCATGTTCAGTGAGTGAATGAATGAGCGAATGAATGAATGGATACTGGGTTGTGACAGCCTCTTCACCCGAAGTGGGACAGGCACCCTCGGTTTCTCACACTGCCTTTGGCTTCCAGCCCTCAGAGTACAGCAAGTGGAAGTTCACCAACAGCCCCACGTTCCTGGAGGTGCTGGAGGAGTTCCCGTCCCTGCGGGTGTCGGCTGCCTTCCTGCTGTCCCAGCTCCCCACTCTGAAGCCCCGGTACTACTCCATCAGCTCCTCCCGGGACCACACCCCCACGGAGCTGCACCTCACGGTGGCCGTGGTCACGTACCGCACCCGAGGTGAGCAGGGGCTCTGGCGCGGCCCAACTCTGCTCCTCGCTGGGCAGCTGCTCAGCGTCCCTGAGCTTCCGTCCCCTCACCAGTTACCAAGGTGGGGACGCCCACCTCCCAGAGTTGTCAACAGTAACGGGAGGTGTGTGGGAGAGATTCCTACGAACCAGGCACTAAGCAAACCCCTTTGTGTGCGTGTGATCGGTCACCATGTGGGGTAGGTTCTGTGCGCGTTTTACAGGTGAGGAAACCGAGGCACGGAGAGGTTAAGCCACTTGTTCAAGGTCACACTGTTAGTGAATAGGGAGCTGGCATTCAAACCCAGGTAGTCTAAGTGCTGAGTCCACATTCTCCACCCCTCTGCTGTCCTACTAGTGTTGGGACAATTTAACATGATCACACATGGAGAGCAGCCACCCTGTAGTGGGACCCCAGTGATTCTGAATCTTGCTCAAGGGCAGCCTGGATTCCGGGACGAAATCACATTGGCAGCTCATTCGCTGATGGGTTACTTCACACCTCTCCACGTTTGGCATCGTGATGGCTGTGGAAATACAGCAGACATAGCCCCTGTCCCCACGGGGCATCTAGAAGGGCAATGAAGAGATAGGTGGGGAAATAATTAGGTGATTCTCACTGCGTAGGTGCCAAGAGGGGAAGTGCAGGGTCACTGAGGGCAGAGAAGGGGGGCGGTGAGGCTGCCATTGACTGGGGGGGCCAAGAACTCATCCAGGTGGTCTTGGCTCCTCTGCTGGACCAACTCTGCCCCGCACTGCCCTGCGTCACTGAGCATTGCCTGGGTTGGCAAAGCTCAAGCTGCCCACACCCCCGAGGCCTCCGTCCTCTGCGAAGCACAATCACACAGGTTCTAACAACTAGGCAGAGCCTGTTCGCCCTGCTAGAGAACACCCGCACAGCCCGGGAGAGGAGACGCAGGGTGTCCTGAGAGCGAGATTCAGTCCAGAGGAAAACCAAGGGGACTTCTCCAGCTGGTTGGAGGCCTCCTTCAAATGCTGGGCCATTGTGAAGGGAATGCAACCCCGAGAAAGCTGGGGTTTCTCCAGGCCCAGGAGGGGCCCCTGGGGAAGGAAGTGAGGTGTCAGAGCAGGCCGGAGTGTTTGGAATTCATCCTCCACCCGGGGTTCCTACCGGCAAAAGCTACGCTCAGGAGGACACGCAGCAGTAGCCACCTCTGAGGGGTCACTTTGTGCTGCTGTCTGTAGAGCTAATGTTGGCCTGGAAGGGTCCCTGGAGGAATGCTATTGGAAGGAGCACTGGAGTAGGAGTCAGGGAACATGAGCTATCCACTGATTCCACCACCTCCCTAGTGACCTCATGCAAGTCAGTTACTCTCTCCCGCACTCAGTTTCTGCATTGGCCAAAGGTGCGACTTGCAGCTTCCCAGCCCCTTTCAGTCTCCCCCGTCTCTGGGCTTACAGAGCCTGCATCTCAGAAATGGGAGGACAGACAGCCCCTCATTAAGCCCTGAGAGGGCCTGAGCCGGGCAGTCCAAGGAGGTGCATCGGTGTGGGTGGAGCAGCTGGTACAGGTGGCGCGTGGGCAGTGGGGGGAACGTTGGTCAGGTCTGTGCTGTCATTGCAGATGGCCAGGGTCCCCTGCACCACGGTGTCTGCAGCACATGGCTCAGCAACTTGAAGCCCCAAGACCCAGTGCCGTGCTTTGTGCGAAGGTAAACACCCCCTCCACTCTGTCCCCTGTGGGACCGCCAACCCCGGGTGTGCTAGATGGAAGGGAGGGATCTGGGGTTTAGGTGACCCTCGGTCTATAAAGAAGGCCTTGGGGTAACACGGGCCCGTTCCCTCTCCATT